>CM065590.1:184884591-186084591 GCA_033119425.1 Bufotes viridis
AGCCATTTCCGTCTGAGATTGTTTTATTTTTATGGAAAATGCATGCAGGACTTTTTTCCCATCTAAAAAAACGGCAAACGTCGGGGCTGGTGCACAATGGGTAATGTGTGAATTGTGTTGTTACTTTGCCACTGATTTTTTCAACTGCAGTTGCACTCTATTGAGGTCATTTATCAAACTGGTGTAAAGTAGAACTGGCTTAGTTGCTCATAGCAATCAATCAGATTCTACCTTTTATTTTCCAAAGAAGCTGTGAAAAATGAAAGGTGGAATCTGATAGGTTGCTATGGGCAACTAAGCCAGTTCTACTTGAATGAAAAAAAATGAATGTCCAGAAAAATAGTTAACTGGGAAATGCACTCTGTTGCAGATCCACCAAATCTCGGGCTCCTTTTCTGTCATCCAAGATGGTCGCACTCCTTCTCAGACTGCCTGGTGCACACTCTGGATCCGTATCCCAAGTCCCTTCCTGCCTGTCCGTCCTTATTCTTGGATTGGACAGTACTGTTCACATGAGATGTGATGGCCAATCCGAGGGCAGCAGGATGGAGTGTCATGGACTATAGATGCACAGTATGCATCAGGTCGTTTGAGAAGGGGTGCAGCCATCTTGGATGACAGAAAAGGAGCCCAAGAACTGAAGGATCTGTAGCTAAAAAGATGAAAAGGAGGACACCAGGTAACAGCACTGTTTCTGCCCCAGTTAATGTGAATTCTTTTTTGAACCAAAGGGTCGCTTTAAAGGGAATCTGTCAGCAGTTTTCTGCTGCCTTCACTTTTAAATCCTAACAGCTCCAGCACATGCCAATGAGTCCTGATATTCATGAGCTCACCACTCTCCCCGCCCACCTGCCTCTGATTGGCAGATTTTCTACTGAATCAGCAGCAGGTGGGCGGGAAAAAACAGGAGCTCATGAATATTCAGGACTCCTCATTATGTGCTGGAGCTGTTCAGTACAATATTTTGGCAAAATGGCTGAGTCAATTAAAGAAAGGGACCCAGTATTTTGCTAAGGGGATCTGTCACTAGTTTATGTTACCCTTAGTTAGAATACCATAAAACTAGTGACAGATTAAGGCATTTTACTGTTATACACTGTATTTCTGGGAATCCATAGAGGGCTTAGCTTACCGACCCCACAGATGTCTTAGTGTTAGAATGTCAGAAGATAGGTAATGAGGTCCTTATGAATAGAACTATATTCCTAACTGCTTTTATGTACTCCACATACATTTGGATGTATGAGTATATTAGATTTTTACTTCCCTACATGTCATGAAGCTGCACACAAGAAAGCAGAAATGGAAGCTGAGGCTGCACGGATGGAAGCTGAGGCCGCACAGAAGAAAGCAGAAATGGAAGCTGAGGCTGCACGGAAGAGAGCAGAAATTGAAGCTGAGGCTGCACGGAAGAGAACAGAAATGGAAGTTTTTGAAAAACAATGTGAGCACGCCAAAGACATGGCAAGACTAAGAGTCTTAGAGCAGGCTGTAAGTGACAATGAAATAGGTGTCAGTAGCAATCACTCTGTTACATCTTATGCATCAGTGTCATCACAGACCTCATCAAAACTCCATCAATCTGTCATAGCAGCCAAAGAACTCAACAAAGGTGTTTTCCCTACATCTACTACACCTTTTCAAGTGGCAGAAACGGGTACTGATAGAAATGACCTATTACACTATCGCACTAACCTGCCATCCTCTAACCAATCCATTATATGGCTACAAACGAACACACCTTTGGACTGCACACCAGCTCCAGTGAGAAACGCCTTAGCACCATCTTATGTTCCCAAGTCACTCAACGTCAATGTACCAGCTATTGCAACAAACTCAGTTCCACCTGCAATTGTATATCCAAAGTCTGAAAACACAGACATGTCGCAGTTTGCCAAGTACATCCTTCGCAGAGAACTCACTAGGACAGGCCTCACCATGTTTGATGACAAAGCTGAAAATTACTGAGGATGGAAATTCACCTTTAAGGCCACAATCAGTGAACTAGATATCACTGCTGCAGAAGAATTGGATCTACTCATCAGATGGCTAGGTCTTCAGTCAGCTGAACGTATTAAGAGACTTAAAACAGTTTACACTTCCAGACTTGGGACAGACTTGAACGTAGCTTTGGCAGCTCTGAGGCCATCGAAGATGCCTTACTCAAAAGGTTGCAAGGCTTCCCAAGGATTACAGCTAAAGACAATCTAAAGCTTCAAGAACTTAGTGATCTTCTACTAGAGCTTCAACTAGCTAAGGCTGACACCCGCCTACCCGGGCTTAGTTACCTTGACACCTCTCGTGGCATCAACCCTATTGTTCTTAAGCTACCTTATGGCATCCAAGAAAAATGGGTTAGTCAAGGATCTACTTACAAGAAAAGGTATGGAGTTGCCTTTCCTCCCTTTTCCTACTTCTGTACCTTCATAAAGGAAATTGCGGACTCTAAGAATGACCCAAGTTTCTTTTACGGTGACTGTAACCCTCTTAGTCCACCTTCTCCAGGACTTGCAAACACGCGCATAATGCACAGAGACCGCAGGGGTCCAGTGTCAGTGAAAAGGACTGATGTTCAACCTGCTCCTGCTACGGTTCTTCCGAAAACTGGACAAAACAAGAAACTTGAGGATCCAAATCGCCAATGTCCCATACATAACAAGCCACACCCACTTAAGAAGTGCATCGGTTTCAGAAAGAAACCTCTACAGGAACGCAAGGAACTTTTAAAAGAATTTGGAGTTTGTTTCAGATGCTGTGCTTCCACAGAACACATGGCAAAAGACTGTAAGGCCATCATTAAATGCATAGAATGCGGTAGTGACAACCACGTTCAAGCCCTTCATCTGTACCAACACAGCACCACTCCATCCACTGACTTCCCCCAGGGCAAAGCTTGGCGGGAGAACGCTGAACAAACAGCAACCTCCACCCCAGTGTTCTCAACATGCACTGAAGTCTGTGGGGAAGGACTTTGTGGAAAATCTTGCGCTAAGATATGCTTGGTTCGTGTATACAAAAAGGGCAAACCTGAAAGGGCTGTAAGACTGTATACCATTCTTGACGACCAGAGTAACCGATCTCTCGCAAGTACAAAGTTCTTTGATCTCTTAGGCATAGCAGGAGGTGCTCTACCTTATACCCTGGGTACTTGTGCAGGCATTACAGAAGTCTGGGGTAGAAGAGCCAGTGACCTTGTAGTTACTCCTCTCGATGGCAACTTGGAAATAACCTTGCCTACTATCATTGAGTGTAATCAGATCCCAACTAACAAGGATGAGATCCCCACTCCTGAAGCTGCCTTGCACCATACTCATTTGAAGGACATAGCTGATCAAATACCAGCCTTTGAGGAAAATGCCGATATCCTGTTGCTACTCGGGAGAGACATCCTAAGGGTGCACAAGGTGCGCCATCAAATCAACGGCCCACATGATGCACCTTATGCCCAGCGTCTGGATCTAGGCTGGGTCATTATCGGCAACGTCTGTCTTAGCAATGCCAGGAAACCTCTCTCGGTTTCTTCCTTTAAAACACATGTCCTGCCCAATGGACGCACTACTTGCTTTCCAAGACAACATCACTATAGTGTGAAAGAAAGGCTGTGTGACAAAGGCACGCCAGAGCGCATCATACTCAATGAAAAGAAAGCATTTATCTTTCGGGATGACAACATTGGTAATGTTGGTAAAGAGTTCTATCAAGATGATTCTAACAGCTGGGTGGCGCCGCTACCATTCCGCACTCCAAGAAAGAGAATTCCAAATAATAGACAACATGCAGATTCACGGTTCATCTCTTTAGAGCGCAACCTGAACCGGAAACCGGAGATGAAGAAACATTTTGTCGACTTTATGCAGAAGGTGTTTGAGAGAGACCATGCTGAACCTGCACCCCCTCTTACACAAGGAGAAGAATGCTGGTACCTTCCGTGTTTTGGTGTATACCATCCTCGTAAGCCTGACCAGATTAGAGTGGTCTTTGACTCAAGCGCTCGTCATGAAGGCGTTTCTCTCAATGACAATCTTCTCTCTGGACCCAATCTGAACAACAACCTCTTAGGAGTCCTACTCCGCTTTAGACAAGAGCCAATTGCCATTATGGCCGACATTCAACAAATGTTTCATTGTTTCATCGTCCGTAAAGATAACAGAAACTTTCTCAGGTTCCGATGGTATCGCAATAATGATGTCAACAACGAGGTCATAGACTATTGGATGAAAGTTCACGTGTTCGGCAATAGCCCTTCCCCCGCAGTTGCCATTTATGGACTGAGAAAAACTGCCCAAGAAGGAGAACAGGAGTTCGGGACGGATGCACGTCAGTTTGTAGAAAGGAACTTCTACATGGATGACGGTCTTAAGTCCCTACCTACGGAAGAAGAGGCCATTGACCTTCTCACCAGAACCCAGGACATGCTTGCCACTGCCAACCTCAGACTACACAAAATCATCTCCAACAGCAATAAGGTAATGGGAGCATTTCCTTTCGATGATCATGCTGTCAGTGCCAAGGAATTCCAACCAGAGTCTGACCTTTCCCTCACACAACACAGCCTTGGATTGCTATGGGATGTTAAACAAGACACGTTCACATTTCAAACATCAGCCTGCGACAAGCCCTTCACAAAAAGAGGAGTACTGTCCGCAGTGAACAGTATCTACGACCCCTTGGGATTCATTGCACCCTTTACTATTCAGGGTAAGATATTACTCAGACAACTCACTACAGAGAACACTGACTGGGATACCCCGTTACCCAAGGAGAAACAACAAAGGTGGGAATCCTGGAAACAGTCCCTCCAGGCATTGGAACAGTTTAAGATACCACGCTCTTACACTCCTGTGTCCTTGAAGAAGGCCACCCTTCTAACTCAAAAGATCAGGATAGCTAGTATTCCTCCTCAGGACTTTGATTGTACCAATGTTTACAAACATCAATGGAAACGGGTTCAACATCTTGCTAATGCATTTTGGAGTCGCTGGAAGATGGAGTACCTTTGCAACCTTCAAAGTCGCAGAAAATGGCAAGTAAGCAAACCCAACCTGCAAGTTGGAGACATCGTTCTCCTCAAAGATAAGGACGCTCATCGTAACAATTGGCCTATGGGTCTTATCACAAAGACTATTCCAAGTAACGATGGCAAGGTACGGAAAGCAGAAGTCAAAGTAATAAAAGAAGGTTCTGCTAGACACTACTTCAGACCCATAAACGAACTAGTACTGCTTCTGCCTAAACAGGAAGATGAACTCCGTACTCCGGCCTGATACAAAGGGAGGTAAGAAGGACTGGTGCTGTTGCTGCCTTCACATCTGAAGACTGACCTTCAAGGCAACTTGTTAAAGGGAGGTAAGAAGGACTTGTGCTGTTGCTGCCTTCCCCTCTGAAGATGACGCATGGAACTATAGCCTTCCTACTGTTGTCTAATGTTTTTCTTGTCATGCTTTTTTTGTTGTTCTTTTTGTTGCAGGTGTTCCAGTAGGAAAACATCTATTATCCATGGACTTGAACAAGTTATTATTGTTTAATGTTATTTGAAATCATAGATTTCGACGGGGAGTGTCATGTTACACATGCATGATTTGCCTTTTCATTATGTGTGTCCCTTCTGTCTTCCCCTAGCTTTGCTCTCTCTCTCTTGTCTCCTCCCTTCTTCTTCATTCTGGCTTCTACCCTCATCTCAGCTACATGCTCCTGTTAGCTGCTCACAGCATGATTTTTTGACCTATCCATCTGTTCATCGGTGTATGATCTGCACAGTTTGAAATAAACTTCTTCAGGATCTACAAGGTGTCCTTTGGATCGAGTCACTGTCAGCCAATTCACCTAAGACTGCAGTTAGAGCCATCTCAACACAACTGTAAGTTCAGAGATCACATTGTAGTGCTTAGACTGGAGAGGCAGAACACTACACCTCTGCTACATTTTTCCTTTCCACGATTGTTGATAAATGACAGAAACCAATGATTAAACACCACATAGTATAAAATAAGAATATCATAAAGCGTCCTCTTCCTAGGCCAGTGATGTCACGGTTAACGGTCACATGGCCTATATGCAACTCAGTCCCATTCATGTGAATGGGCTTGGGCTGCCATACCAAGTACAGCCACTATACAATGAACAGCACTCTGTGCTTGATCAGCTGAGTGCTAGGAACCCCCACCCAGGCTCGGACTGGCCCACAGGGTTACAGGGGAATCCTCCGGTGGGCTCCTGAGCAAGGTGGGCCCCTAGTCTCCCACCCCCTGCACAAGTGGAACATAAAACATTAGATTTACTGCACTACATACATATATTCAATGTACAGCAGCTCAACCAGCCTATGTTGCACTCGCACTTGCCAGCTCCTTCACTCAGTACGCCTGCGCCGACTGAGGAACGTTACGGCACAGGCGCGGGAATTTAGAAGCAGACGGGGCCAGCGGGAGGAGGAGAGCACTCGCTGGCCCTGTCTATCAAGAGGAGAGGGAAAAATGTCGTCGTGTGAACGTAGCCTAATGTCGGCTAATGAAAATTGCACAGTTGGGGGTGACAGAAGCCCTTTAACTAATGTTATGTAAGTCATGAAGAGTTTTATAATGTTTTTTTTCCATTACTTGGATAACCCCTTTAAGTATTTTACATTGAAGCCCAGGAGCTTGAAGTTACTCATCTAGATGTAGAGAGGTTTCCTAATTTAGACTTGTTTCCACTCAGTCAAAGTTATATCGATAGAGATCTGGAAACCGGTGCAGGGATGAAGAATAAAAATGATGCTCGATCCTCCTGGTCTATCTATGATATAGTCTCTGTAGTTCTTGTTCCATGTATGGTCATTTAAGGTGAGGGAAACAAAAGAAACACTGCAGTCAGGATTTTTTTGTGGGTTTTTTATTTTTATTTTTTTGGGGGGGGGGAGAAGGGGAGGGAAGAAATGGGGAAGGGAAGGTTATTTTTGTTTTTTGGGAAATATTTTTTTTTTATTTTTTTTTTAATGGAGAGGGATTAAGGAGAGAAGAGGAAAGGAGAAGTAGGGTAAGGGAAGATTATTTTTTGTTTTTTTCATATTTAAGTAAGGGGATTTTTTAGTTTTCAGTTGTTTTTTGGTGGCAGTAGTTCAGGATGGTGCTTGACTGTTGGCCTTTACACTGGCTCTTTTTCCGGAGGCTCTCTAGATTTCATTTTCCTCCTCCAGAATATGCAGACGCTAAAAAAAGAAGATCAATCAGTTATTTAATATCCGCTATTTAAATGTGAGCTCTGAATGAAATGTGTGCACAGATCCTCCAATGTGTTCTCGTTACATTATAACATATCTGACCTTGTAATATGCGCCAAATTTATCATGAAGCCTTCAGCACTGTGATAAATCTGGCGCACCTTGTGACTGCCTGGACTAAGTTTACGCTATGTAAATATTAAGCAGCAATAATACGCTAGCTCCATAGAGTATCTTATAAATGCTACCTACCATATGCCAGCGATCAACATGATGGTGACGGAGCCGGCCACAGATATTGCTGTGAGGGAAGCATTGCTATTATGGAGCTCCTCTAGAAGTGGCGACTCAGGCGCTGTGATGTCAAGCACATCAGGAAGTGTAGGATGAGAATGGTATTTTTCTATCGCCTGTTCCGATCCACTGATAACTAAATGAGGAAAACAATTACATTAACAGTTCATACCATGAAGAGAATGATACTGACTTTGTAGTGTGTCTTATATATGACATAATATTATATATTTTTATGAATTGTCTGTATCATGGCGGCTTAGAAGTACTGTCAAAACGAAGAGTGGCTCCAAAATACGGATGCGGCTTAAATTATCACTTTATATGTTTTTCCTTACAAATACTAATCTAAAATAACCCCAAATTATAGGTGACAGTTCAGATTTTCAGAACTAGATCCTTTCTCACTAATTAACACCTATAAGCAGATATGAATCCCATGTATCTAAGTATTACCACCCAGCATAGTGCCAGTAATAATATGTCCTCACCTGCCACATTGTAGATGATCTTACTCACTGGCACTTCAGAGTCCAGGATGGTGGTACACGTGTACCGGCCGGAGTCCCCCTTCAGTACACCCTTGATCACTAGGTAGGGCTCCCGTGTGATTTTGGGTTCATGTTCATGATGCTAGAGAGATAATATAGAGAACTGTGAGAACCTCATATGTCACAATTACTTAAAATTCATTGTCATTATTATTAAGACAAAAATAGATAACTGATGATAATTTGCTGACATGACATAACATGGGTAAATGCTAACATAGGTAAAAGGACTTCCTGATAAATGTTTTGGGTAATGAAGGAAAAGGTTTGGGAAGCGCTTCCTTAATATGATGGTCATATAACTTATTAACAATCTCCCAGTTTTATAATTATTTTGGGCATCTGCATTTCACTTACCAGGGTGAACACGTTCTGATAGGAGTCCTCCAGCCTCGAGTACCATTCAAAGCTGCAGTCCAGAATTAGTTCTTCATACTCTGGAACTTTGATATTTATCTCTAGAAAGAAGGAAAATGAAAGAAGATATTACAGAAGTAATTGTGTAGATTTTCTGTCCTGCATTTAAAGGGGTTGTCTCAATAACATGTCTCCTTCCATATGA
The DNA here is from genome assembly GCA_033119425.1 of Bufotes viridis. Classification (NCBI taxonomy): domain Eukaryota; kingdom Metazoa; phylum Chordata; class Amphibia; order Anura; family Bufonidae; genus Bufotes; species Bufotes viridis. The sequence goes on from CM065590.1 coordinate 184,893,197, forward strand.
CGTAATAGAAAATATGGGCATCATAGAGGGGACTGATAGTAACTGATTATATTCTTCTGTCTCCTCACCTCCACAGTTTACAGTCTCTGCGAGATGAGACTTGTGGTCTTTACATGGAGAGCAGGACCGTCCAGTTTTCAGATCTGAGAGAAGAAGAAAGAAAGGAAATATGAGCCAAGCATTAAAGACACTTTATAATATTATAATAAATATGCTAATCATATGCTGGTATCTATCACCCCTCTGTCACCAGCACATGGGCAATATACTGTACAGGCTGCCATCACCCTTGTAGTCTGCTTATGGACAGAATCATATTAATGTAAATGTCCTCCTGCTTCAGGAAGTCTGATTCTCTGCCATGAACTATGAACTATTGGAAGTGACTGGAATATTTAGTGTACAGTGAGGATTTGGGGTCTTATATTTTTACTGGTGTACTATGTGAATGTAGATATAAGAATAGAAGACTTCTACTTTACCAAAACATCTGTTGGAGGTGCACAGGCAGCTACATCTCTCCAAGTAGTCTGTGAAAAGAGGAGATGGCATATAATAGTCAGCGGGTGCTGTGTACAGCACCTATGTAGTGCTGCTCACCTTTGTATAATAGGCACAATACACATACTATACACATAGTTTACAAACACTTATACTGTACCTTGATTTTTGGAAGGCCCCGGCGCAGACAATCTTCTCCTCGGCGCAGGTCTTGCAGTTAGTATAGGTTTGCACCATTAATCCTGGGGAAATGCACTTGTGTTATAACCTACCAATCTTATAGAGAATAATAATGACAAGAAGCTAAATCTGGTATAAAATGTACTTACCACAGCTGTCTGCACCTGAGGAATGGAGAAGAAAGAAGACATTACTGACAGTTCTCATTGTCAAACCCAGAAACCTCTAATCTCTGGGTCTCATTATTATTTGATATCAGTGTCTCTGTCCTAATAGCTGTGTTTTCTAGATTTCCATTGACAGGAATCTCTGAGCTGCCCCAGTACGGTCCGGGCCCTCTATAGAGCGCAGCAGCTCCTAGTGCAAACATCCCTGACAACGAATCAGATGCTGGCTTTCATGTGTCCAATACAAGGTAGGAGATAACAGCAGTGATGTGATTGGTGGATGTGGGGATCTCTAGTTTGTGTCTCCATTACTATTACTACATGAGGCCTGTGTGTATAATACATTTATATGTCATATTATAGCACATGTTATATCTAGAAGTACTCACCTTGTTTATTTGGACACCTCCCTAAAAGGGAGAAATTAAAGAATACAGAATTACTAATAGAAAACGACAGAGAACAGAAATCCCCTATATATGACGGCTCCATCTATAACATGGCAATAAAACCACAGAAAACTGCACAAATAGCAGTTCCCATTATAGGACTTTTTATTACAATCAATCCCTCCTGTCACTAGGCTGTAGAGAAAGGAAATTGAGCAGAAAACACCATCTCTGACAACCTACCAGACACATAGAACACAAGTACAATGGTAGATAGGTAAAAGATTTCACTTACGGTGGTTTGAGTCCTGGACGATAACCTTGAGGTTTTCTTTGAGTCGCTGGAATTGGAGTCCAATGATGTGAAGAAGCTGGATCTCTAAAATATATAAAGAGGAGAATAATGAGTCCAATCCCCTCATCTATTGGTCTGTGCCCCAACACACTGACAATTCCTATTAATAAGAGAAGTAGAATTCCAGCCTACATAGAAAATATTGTACTTACCCTTAAAATCTATATCCTGGATGACGTCCACAGATTTTTTATATTCGGACGCAATTTCGGATATAGCATATTTATCTGGAAGGAAAATAATGGCACATTACTAATTTATCTAATATCTGCGGTATCTATCTAGGCTCTATCTAGAGATTTCATAAAACAGAAATAATAGTAATAATACAATTACCCAGTATCCCGACTTCATCCTCAAGGTAGTCCAGGACTTTTTCTCTGCGGCTTTGGCAAACCGCTTGATGTTCACATAAGCTTCTATTGAGTCAATATCATCGACTTGGCTTTCGATAAAGGTGTTGAATTTATCCATAGCCATTTTCCCCTGGAGTCGCATGGAATGCAACAGAGAGATTGTCCGATGAAGACAGATGTTACCAGCAGTAGAAGCCACATGGTCTGGATAGAACCAGGCATTTTTTGTAGAATCGCTTCCAGTAGCAAATAATCGCTAAGGACGCAAGAGAACAGAACTATGTCCCACTGAGAAGACAACAGCACTGCACAGGTTAGAGCTTCAGGCACTAGTTAAGGGACACTGTCTTTATGACATCACTGTATGATGTCACCGGGATATGCAAATGAGGAACACATAAGCCAACGGATTGGTGGAAAATGCAATTGTGACATCATCACATGAATATGTAAATTAGGCTCTGTAGCACATAAGCCATTGCATTGGTGGAAAATGTAATTATGACATCATCATATGCAAATAATGCTCTGGAACATGAGATGTTAAAGTAAAAAAAAATATGTTTCATTGAATTGAAATCTAAGTCACAGATAATACATATAATGACTTTATTACCAGAATATACATATCAGACATGGGTAACAGAACATGTACCACCTGTATATTCCACCAAGCATTAGCTCGACTGTTATAATATATTTAAATTTTATCAGATTTTTATTTTTTAAACAATATCACTACAGATGAGCAAATTTCTCAAAAATTCAATTCAGACGGTTCACCGAATATCCCAAAAAGATTCAATTCAATCTGAATTTATTCATGACGAATCAGGTTAACCACTTGCCGCCACGCTAACGCCGATGGGCGTCAGCACGGCGGCTCTCTCAGGTCTCACTGCCGCCTATCGGCGTCATCTCGTGAGACCCGAGATTTCACATGAACGCGCGCGCGTCGTGCGTGCGCGTTCATGTGATCGGAGCCGGGACAACTGAAACTACAGCCTGCCAGCGCTGATCATGCGCTGGCAGGCTGTAGATGCGGAAAAAACCGCATTTAAATCGCATATCAGACGCTGTTTTTTAAACAGCGTCTGATATGCCTGCTAGCCTGCTTGCCTGGTGGTCCCTTTGTTTGGGACCACCAGAGGAAACATAGGAAAAGTGCACCAATCACTACACACACCCCCCCACCCCCCATCACTGATTAACCCCTGATCACCCATGTCACCCCCTGATCACCCCCTGTCACCCCCCTGTCACTAATCACCCCCTACAGGCTCATTCAGACGTCCCAGATGTGTTTTATGGATCCATGGATCTGCGGATCCATGGATCTGCGGATCCGCAAAATACGGACACCGGCAATGCGCTTCCGCATTTTGCAGATCCAAGCACAGAACTATATAGAAATGCTTTTTCTTGTCCGCAATTGCGGACAAGAATAGGACATGTTCTATATTTTTGCGGAACGGAAGTGCAGACTCGGAAGCGCGGATCCGTAATTCCGATCCGAAGCGGACAAAGTCTGTCCCCATAGAAATGAATGGGTCCGCAATCCGCTCCGCAAACAGAATTTCGGACGTGTGAATGGGGCATAAGGGTCCCGTTATCACCGCCAGTTAGTTAGCTACTTGTTAGTTAGCTAGCGCCCACCGCACCGCAATCACTGATTTGGCAGAGATTTTTTCATCCACATTGACCGATGCGAATGAAAAATCTGTGCCGTTCATTTTTTTTTTTTTCACGCAGCGGCTGAACGGAAAAATCTCATTACCCGTATGCTCAATATAAGGAGAATCGCAGAAACTCCTAATGCTGGCCATACGTGTAATGATTGCGGAGACCCTCAAATGCCAGGGCAGTACAAAAACCCCACATGTGACCCCATTTTAGAAAGAAGACACCCCAAGGTATTCCGTGAGGGGTATGGTGAGTTCATGTAAAATTTTATTTTTTGTCACAAGTTAGTGGAATATGAGACTTTGTAAAAAAAATATATATATATATCAATTTCCGCTAACTTGTGTCAAAAATTTTTTTTTTCTGTGAACTCGCCATGCCCTCACAGAATACCTTGGGGTGTCTTCTTTCCACAATGGGTCACATGTGGTATTATACTGCCCTGGCATTTAGGGGTCCTAAAGCGTGAGAATCCAAATACGCAAAAATGGCCTGTGAAATCCTAAAGGTACTCATGTTTAGGGACAGCTTTGCTTGCAAAAAGTGTCAATCATGTGGTAAGTCGCCGTACTCAGGATGTAGGCAATGTGTTTTGGGGTGTATTTTACATATACCCATGCTGGCGTGTGAGAAATATCTCTGTAAATGACAACTTTTTAAAATTTTTATTCAAAGTTGGCAATTTACAGAGATATTTTCTCACCCAGCATGGGTATATGTAAAAATACACCCCAAAACACATTGCCCTACTTCTCCTGAGTACGGCGATACCACATGAGTGACACTTTTTGCAGCCAAGATGCTAGGGCCCAAATTCCAATGAGTACCTTTTAGGAGGGCATTTTACGCATTTTTCTCACGCTTTAGGGCCCCTAAAATGCCAGGGCAGTATAAATACCCCACATGTGACCCCATTTTGGAAAGAAGACACCCCAAGGTATTCGCTGAGGGGCATAGTGAGTCCATGAAAAATTAAACTTTTTGTCAAAAGTTAGCGGAAAGGGAGACTTTGTGAGAAAAGACATAGAGATCAATTTCCACTAACTTGTGCCAAAAATTTTTTTTCTAGAACTCTGCCATGCCCTCATGGATACTGGGGTGCCTCTTCCAAATGGGGTCACATGTGGGTATTTATACTGCCTGGCATTTAGGTCCCAAAGCATGAGAAGAAAATACGCAAAAATGCTCCTCCTGTGAGGTACTATGGGACTTTAAGTTTTGAACTGCATGCAAATCACCATGGGTGACTGTGAATCAGAGAAGTAGGCAAGTGTAGGTGGCTTACATATACCTCATGTTGTAGAAATATCTCTGTAAATGACAACTTTTAAAAAATTTTATTCAAAGTTGGCAATTTACAGAGATATTTCTCTCACCCAGCATGGGTATATGTAAAAATACACCCCAAAACACATTGCCCTACTTCTCCTGAGTACGGCGATACCACATGAGTGACACTTCTTGCAGCCAAGATGCGCAAAGGGGCCCAAATTCCAATGAGTACTCTTAGAGGGCATTTTTACGATTTTTCTTCACGCTTTAGGCTCCTAAATGCCAGGGCAGTATAAATACCCCTACATGTGACCCCATTTTGGAAAGAAGACACCCGCAAGGTATTCGCTGAGGGGCATAGTGAGTCCATGAAAATTAAAATTTTTGTCAAAAAGTTAGCGGAAAGGGAGACTTTTGTGAGAAAAAAACAATAAAAATCACTTTCACTAACTTCGTGCCAAAATTTTTTTCTATGAACTCGCCATGCCCTCATGGAATACCTTGGGGTGTCTTCTTCCAAAATGGGGTCACATATGGGGTATTTATACTGCCCTGGCATTTTAGGGCCCTAAAGCATGAGAAGAAAAATGCGCAAAAATGCCCTCCTAAAAGGTACTCATGGGATTTAAGTTTTAAGATTTGGCTGCAGTATCAGGTCGCTGCACTAGGGAGAGTGGCATCTGGGGTTTACATACTGGTGAGAGAAATATCTCTGTAAACTGACAACTTTGTATAAAAATTTTAAAAAGTTGTCTGCTACAGCGATATTTCACACACAGCATGGGTATATGTAAAAATACACCTCAAAACACATTGCCTCTACTTCTCCTGAGTACGGCGATACCACATGAGTGACACTTTTTGCAGCCAAGATGCGTAAGGGGGCCCTAAAACCAATGAGTACCTTTAGGATTTCACAGGGCATTTTTACGCATTTGGATTCTCACGCTTAGGTTCCCTAAAATGCCAGGTGAGTATAAATACCCCACATGTGACCCCATTTTGGAAAGAAGACACCCCAAGGTATTCCGTGAGGGGCATGGCGAGTTCACAGAATTTTTTTTTTTGGCACAAGTTAGCTGGAAATTGATATATTTTTTATTTTTTCATTTTGTTTTTTACAAAGTCTCATATTCCACTAACTTGTGACAAAAAATAAAATTTTACATGAACTCACCATACCCTCACGGAATACCTTGGGGTGTCTTCTTTCTAAAATGGGGTCACATGTGGGTATTTATACTGCCCTGGCATTTTAGGGGCCCCTAAAGCGTGAGAAGAAGTCTGGAACCAAATGCGTAAAATGCCCTGTGAAATTTAAAGGTACCACTAATTATAGACTAGGCTGCAGTGTAACATAGGTATGTCAGAGCTGGAGTAGGCACAGGTTTTGGGGTGTATTTATATATACCCTGCTGGTGTGAGAAATATCTCTGTAAACGACAATTTTTAAATTTTTTTATACAAAGTTGTCAGTTTACAGAGATATTTCTCTCACCCAACATAGGTATATGTAAAAATACACCCCAAAACACATTGCCCCACTTCTCCTAGAGTACGGCGATACCACATGAGTGACACTTCTTTGCAGCCTGGGTGCGCAAAGGGCCCTAAAACCAATGAGTACCTTTAGCTTTTACATGGCGGCTCACAATTTAGCCCCGCCCAAAATGCCAGAACAGTACAAACACCCCACAAATGACCCCATTTCGGAAAGTAGACACCCCAAGGTATTCACTGAGGGGCATAATGAGCCCGTATGAGATTTTTTTTTTTTTTTGCCAGAAGTTAGCAGAAATGGAAACCTTATTATTATTTTTTTCCTCAGAAAGTGATCATTTTCCGCTAACTTGTGAAAAAATGAAATGATACATGAACTCACCAAGCCCCTCCGCGAATACTTTGGGGTGTCTTCTTCTAAAATGGTGTGATTTGGGGGTATTTATACTTTCCTGACATTCTAGCACCTGAAGAAACATGACAGGCGCTCAGAAAGTCAGAGCTGCTTCAAAATGCCGAAATTCACTTTTTGCACCATAGTTTGTAAACGCTATAACTTTTACCCAAACCAATAAATATACACTTATTGGACTTTTTTTATCAAAGACATGTAGAACAATACATTTAGAGAAAAATTTATATAGAAATGTAGTTTTTTAAAAAAAATTTACAACAGAAAGTGAAAATGTCATTTTTTTGCAAAAATGTCGTTAAATTTTTATTAATAGCAAAAAAAGTAAAAATGTCAGCAACAATGAAATACCACCAAATGAAAGCTCTATTAGTGAGAAGAAAAGGAGGTAAAATTCATTTGGGTGGTAAGTTGCATGACGGAGCAATAAACGGTGAAAGTAGTGTAGTGCGGATTTGTAAAAAAGGGCCTGGTCACTAGGGGGGTATAAACCTGTGGTCTTCAAGTGCTATTTCCTGGCTGCTGAGAGCATGTATAGTAGTGTAGAACACTGTGCATTGGAGAAACATGCATAGGGAGTCCACTATGCTAGTGAAACAGTACTGTGAGTCAGTATGACACGCAAATGACTGAAGTCATTCTTAGAATCACTTCACACTATACTTATTTGGTCAGTTACAGGGCCAAAACTGACCAAATAACTCAAGTGTGAACTCAGCCTTACAGGTCAATGTTAGCGCCAGGTATAAAGAACTGTGCAATGGCCCAAGATTCTACTATAGAGTTAAAGAGCGCAGTCCTTTCACACCGTCGTCAGCTGATTCCACATAGATTTCTACAGAACCCGTTCTGTTACATGCTGAGACGAGTAGTGACCCCCTGACAGAGTGGAAAGGGTGTCAGCAGTAAGTTTGTATTGAAGTCACTGATTAATTCTCTGATCGGTCAGAACAATTACCCAGAAAAAACGGATCCTGTTGCATCAGTTGTCATCCGTTTGAGCCATTTCCGTCTGAGATTGTTTTATTTTTATGGAAAATGCATGCAGGACTTTTTCCCATCTAAAAAACGGCAAACGTCGGGGCTGGTGCACAATGGGTAATGTGTGAATTGTGTTGTTACTTTGCCACTGATTTTTCAACTGCAGTTGCACTCTATTGAGGTCATTTATCAAACTGGTGTAAAGTAGAACTGGCTTAGTTGCTCATAGCAATCAATCAGATTCTACCTTTCATTTTCCAAAGAAGCTGTGAAAAATGAAAGGTGGAATCTGATAGGTTGCTATGGGCAACTAAGCCAGTTCTACTTTTTTTTTTTTTTTTAAAGCTAAATGTAGGGGGTTGAAGATTTTTTTTTTTTTTTTGATTTTTAAAACTTTTATTTGTAAGTAAATATCAGTACAGTATCAGAAAAGATTACAAGTACAGATTGTACACAATTAATAATCAGAATAATCAGGGGTTATTTTAAACAGTGCAGGTAGTAAGCAGTTGCATAGCAAATAGAGAGTGCTCAGTAATACTAAGTATGAATTATATCAGGTTGTTCAAGTAGATGAGAGTCTATAAGAGGACCAGTTCGACCACAGTTTAAGAAATTTGGAGTGGGATCGGTTCTCCCAAGCCGCAAGTTCTTCCATTCTATAAATAGAGTCTATTTTGTTGTACCAAAGGTCGAGCGTGGGTAGGTCAGAGGAGAGCCAGAAGCGAGGGATCAACAGTCTTGCTGCACTTAGTAGTTTATTAAAGAGATAAGGGACCTTGGCATTTGTGTTTGGGTGGGCCAAACTTAGTAGGGCTAGAGAAGGGGAGGGGGAATGGAGGTATGACAGATTTTGTTGCATGTCTGGAACACTTGTGACCACCAGATGTGAAGTGGCGGGCAGGTCCACCAAATGTGGTAAAAGGTACCTCTGTCAGACTGGCATCTCCAACAGGTATCTGAGTTTGTGGCTGAGTAGTATTTAGTCACGTCTGGTGTCTTGTACCATCGTGTTAGGATTTTATATCCGTTTTCTTGTATCCGGACGCATTTAGAAGAGGTGTGAGGTTCCTGGTATAGTTTTTTAGATCATCTTGAGAGAAGCAAGTTTCGAGATCTCTCTCCCAGTGTCTTATAAAGGCTGGTTTTGGGGGAAGTATGGGATGGGATAGCCATCTATATAGCTGGGAGACCAGTTTTCTCGGGGATGAGATGTTACAAGAAGACTTTCAAACCATGTTAGTGGTCTAAGAAGGGCATGGTATTCAATATGTTTAGAAATGTATGAGCGCAGGAACGAGGAAAGGGAGGGGATGGGAGTGGGGTGGGGAAGGAGGAGTTGGATGGAACTGTCTGATCGCAATTGTCCATCTTCATCGTAGAGAGCAATAATTGGTAATTGGGAATTTTGAACAGATTTAGGTAGACTCTGGATGAGGGTCGGTGGAGCCAACGATATCAAGTCTCTGACTTGGATCAGGGGTGATGGTAGGGGTATACCTTTGTTTGAGTTCTGTAGGGAACGCCATGCTTTCAAGGTAGCATCAATGATCATGTCCGAGGTTCGCAGGGAATGGGGTTGTATGTGGGGACCAATTAGCAAAGAGCCAAAGGAGAACGTGAGCAGTGAAGATTCCATCTCAACCCAGGGTTTGGAGTATGGCCGTCTAAGCCAATGTACAATCCTGGATATCAGGATGGCCTTATTGTATAGGGAAGAGTTAGGAAAACCTATGCCTCCTGAAATTTTGGGTTTCTGTAAGGTGGTTGTTGCTATTCTTGCTTTGAAATTGTTCCATATAAAGTTACGAAAACATTTAGTCAGAGTGTCAAAGTAGGGTGGAGGGACGGAAATTGGAAGGACTTGCATCAGGTAAGTTAACTTAGGCAATATTAGGGATATAGCTAGATTTTTTCGGCCAAACCAGGAAAGAGTTGGGGAGTTAATGGTTTCCAATTGTGTTTGCATGGAGTGGAGCAAAGGGGTATAATTCAAGTGAAAAAGGGTGGAAGGGTCAGAGCTAATTTTAATGCCTAAGTATGTTAGGTAAGGGGAGCTCCAATTGAAAGGGGAGTTCGAGGAAAGTTGATGCCTGGAGGTTGGGGATAGGCCTAAAGATACAATAAGTGATTTTGACAGATTAATTTTAAAATTAGAGAGAGGGCTGTATTTGTCTAGAATATTGTAGATACGCGGCAGGGATATTTTGGGGTTGGTAGTTAGGAGAAGAAGGTCATCGGCAAAGGCCGCCACTTTGTGCTCCTGTGCGCCCGTGCAGACACCCTTTATTTCGCTATCCTGACGTAGGGTTTGGAGTAAGGACTCCGTCACCAATATAAAGCAAGTGAGGCGAAAGTGGGCATCCCTGTCTCGTACCGTTCGCGATGGGGAAGGAGGGGGAGAGAGTGTCATTTACCAGCACCGAAGCCGAGGCATTTTGGTACATGGAGAACACTGCGTTTATGAAGGCGTCTGGAAATCCCATTTTAATGAGGGAGAGTCGCATATAGGTCCAGCTAACCCTATCAAACGCCTTCTCGGCGTCGGTGCTGAGCAAGATCAGTGGTAGGTTTCTTTTTTTGGCATGGATAAGAGCGTTGACAACCCTAACTGAGTTGTCTCTACCCTCCCTCCCCATCACGAAACCCGCTTGATCGCTATGGATTAAATGTGGGAGTAGGGGGAGAGACGGTTGGCCAACATTTTTGCTATTATTTTTAGGTCCAAGTTCAGTAAAGATATGGGTCGATAGCTAGAGCACTGGGATAAGTCTTTTCCTCTTTAGGGATGATGGTAATGTGGGCTTTAGTCATTTCTGATGTCAGGGGAATACCTTGAAGTGTTTGATTGCAGACATTGAGAAGGTAGGGGAGGAGAGATAGTCTGAAAGTACGGTAGTAATAGGCGGGTAGGCCGTCGGGGCCTGGGGCCTTTCCATTGGGTAATTGTTTGATAGTGTTGGACAGTTCTTCGGGGGTAAATGGGCGTGTAAGGGTATCGCAGTGTTCTGGGCACAATTTAGGTAGAGAAATGGAATTTAGAAAGGCATTAATGGAGTCGAGAAGGGAGGAGTTCCCGGGAAGTTGCGGAGAGGGAAGATTATAGAGGGATTTATAATATTCATGAAATTGTAGGGCTATGTCTTTCGTCGTGAGGGCGGGACTGGCATCAGGGCGGGATATTTTGCATATATGATTCCGGGATTTGCGTTTTTAATTCTATTCATCATGAATTTGGATGCTTTGTCACCGTGGGCATAAAATTTGTATTGGGAATGTAAATAGTATTTAGCTGAGTTGTAATTTAGTAGGTTTTTCAGTTCCACCCTCAGTCTAGTGAGGTCAGATAGATAGGAGTCTGATTGGGTGGATTTGTGAAGGGTTTCTAGGGATTGGATTTTAGTGAGAAGGGAGGTGATGTGATTGTTCCTCTGTTTCTTAATGTGCGCCCCAGACTGATAAAGTGTCCCCTTATATATGCTTTATGGGTGTCCCATAATATAAGAGGAGACGTATCAGGTAGAGAGTTTAAAGCAAAAAGTCTTCTAAAGCTTTTTGAGTTTTGGATTGTAGTTCTGGCGAGGAGATCAGATGTTCATTAAGGCGCCAGTGGAAAGGTCTTCGGGCATGTTAAGGGGATGAAACTTACCAAGACCGGAGAGTGATCAGACAAGGTGATGGAGTCGATTAGCGCTCCAGAACAAGACTGAAGGTATTCTTTGGACACAAAGATATAGTCCAATCTATGGTAAGTTCCATGCACCTGAGAATAGAAAGTATAATCAGTTATTGTCGGGTTCAGGGTTCTCCAAACGTCCACCAGTGACGAAGAGTGAAGTAAATGTCTGAGGGTGGATAGGTTTTTTGTGAAAGGGTAGATCTCTGGGAGGAGGAGTCAATCTGGGGATGCAGTGCTACATTAAAATCTCCTCCCATGAAGACCACGCCCTCCGCAAAAGATTCAATTTTCTCAAAGACTGTTTTGAACCATTGGGTTTGATGTACATTGGGGGCATATACATTAATAAACGTATAAACATGTCCCGCTATGGAGCCTTTAACCATTATATATCGACCCTCGGTGTCCTGTACATGGGAAATGTACTGAAAAGGAACATTTCTGCTGAAACCCACACTGACACCCCTGGAAGCAGAGGAATCCGAGCCGTTGTGGAACCAAGTAGAGAAATAAGAATGTGAGAGGTTAGGGTACTTATTAAATTTGAAGTGGGTTTCTTGTAAAAAAGGATGGAACATTTCCTCTTTTTAAAAGGGAGAATATTTGGCATCTTTTCGATGGGGCATTAAACCCCTTAACATTGTAGGAGGCTAATGTGTATTCAGCCATGTATGCGGACATAGGTTTGGTGGGAGTACAGCCAACATAGCGGAATCTGGGAGTTGGAATGTTCCCAGAGGCTCGGGTTTCTGCTTGAAGGTAAATGGCGAATAGCCACCAGTGTAGTGTCTGGTATATAGTATAGAGCAACTAGTGCATTTAAGGAGTATCTACCTGCGGTTGGGAAGGTGTAAAAACAAGAACCAAAACAAAAACAAATAGAACAAATAAAACAACAATAAAGAGAGCAATAATAGTATAGTACATAATCAAACAGGGCTAAGTTACCATAGCAAGGTATGGCGTCAATGTAGGGGGTAATCGGTACCATTCGTGGTAAAAAGTGTCGCCCTAACCAGGCTATGGGTCTCAGCAATGGTGAGGCATAGATTATTTGGGCCATATTGAGAGATACATGGCAATACAACACAACACATATATACTTGTTAATAAAAATAGGGTGAGCATAGTAAGATCGTGGTATCGCGATTCAAGGGCTGTCATGTGTCTCATTCATCCATTGGAAGCCGTCTCGGAGTGGATTGCGTCATGGTCTTCCTGGATTTATGGGATCGAGGGGTGCGTTGTCGTTCCCAGGGTTCCACGGGTGGAAGATCTGGGAGGGAGGTTAAGTCTTGTATCGGATCCCAGTTTTGGACAGCCAGAGGGGGGATCTTCAAGTGTTCATAGACTGGAACTAAGCCAGTTCTACTTGAATGAAAAAAAATGAATGTCCAGAAAAATAGTTAACTGGGAAATGCCCTCTGTTGCAGATCCACCAAATCTCGGGCTCCTTTCCTGTCATCCAAGATGGTCGCACTCCTTCTCAGACTGCCTGGTGCACACTCTGGATCCGTATCCCAAGTCCCTTCCTGCCTGTCCGTCCTTATTCTTGGATTGGACAGTACTGTTCACATGAGATGTGATGGCCAATCCGAGGGCAGCAGGATGGTGTGTCATGGACTATAGATGCACAGTATGCATCAGGTCGTTTGAGAAGGGGTGCAGCCATCTTGGATGACAGAAAAGGAGCCCAAGAACTGAAGGATCTGTAGCTAAAAAGATGAAAAGGAGGACACCAGGTAACAGCACTGTTTCTGCCCCAGTTAATGTGAATTCATTTTTTGAACCAAAGGGTCGCTTTAAAGGGAATCTGTCAGCAGTTTTCTGCTGCCTTCACTTTTAAATCCTAACAGCTCCAGCACATGCCAATGAGTCCTGATATTCATGAGCTCACCACTCTCCCCACCCACCTGCCTCTGATTGGCAGATTTTCTACTGAATCAGCAGCAGGTGGGCGGGAAAAATCAGGAGCTCATGAATATTCAGGACTCCTCATTATGTGCTGGAGCTGTTCAGTACAATATTTTGGCAAAATGGCTGAGTCAATTAAAGAAAGGGACCCAGTATTTTGCTAAGGGGATCTGTCACTAGTTTATGTTACCCTTAGGCCTCTTTCACACTTGCGTTATGAAGATCCGGCGTGCACTTCCGTCGCCGGAATGCACGCCGGATCCGGCACAACGCAAGTGAACTGAAAGCATTTGAAGACTGATCAGTCTTCAAAATGCTTTCAGTGTTACTATGGCAGCCAGGACGCTACTAGTAGCAGTGGGGAGCGGGGGAGCGGCATACTTACATTCACGTGATCTATGCATTGGGGCGCCCTGACGTCATCCTGCAGCGTCCCGGGAGCCGCACGGAATGTAAGTATGCCGCTCCCCCTACTCTTTACTATGGCAACCAGGACTTTAGCGTCCTGGCTGCCATAGTAACCATTGACAAAAAGCTAAACGTCGGATCCGGCGATGTGCGGAAACGACATTTAGCTAAAAGCCAGATCCGGACTAATGCCCTTCAATCGGCATTGATTCCGGATCCGGCGTTGCGGCATGTCTTCCGGATTTTTGGACGGAGACAAACCGCAGCATGCTGCGCTTTTGTCAACGTCCAAAAAACGTTGACATACTGAACTGATGCATCCTGATGCATCCTGAACGGATTTCTCTCCATTCAGGATGCATGGGGATAATCCTGATCAGTAGCTTTCCGTCCTAGAGACCCGAGAACGGATCTCTAGGACGGAAAGCTAAAACACTGATGTGAAAGAGGCCTTAGTTAGAATACCATAAAACTAGTGACAGATTAAGGCATTTTACTGTTATACACTGTATTTCTGGGAATCCATAGAGGGCTTAGCTTACCGACCCCACAGATGTCTTAGTGTTAGGATGTCAGAAGATAGGTAATGAGGTCCTTATGAATAGAACTATATTCCTAACTGCTTTTATGTACTCCACATACATTTGGATGTATGAGTATATTAGATTTTTACTTCCCTACACCTCTGCTACATTTTTCCTTTCCACGATTGTTGATAAATGACAGAAACCAATGATTAAACACCACATAGTATAAAATAAGAATATCATAAAGCATCCTCTTCCTAGGCCAGTGATGTCACGGTTAACGGTCACACGGCCTATATGCAACTCAGTCCCATTCAAGTGAATGGGCTTGGGCTGCCATACCAAGTACAGCCACTATACAATGAACAGCACTCTGTGCTTGGTCAGCTGAGTGCTAGGAACCCCCTATACTGCTCCCCCGCTCCCCACTACACTTTACCATGGCAGCCGGGACTTTAATAGCGTCCTGGCTGCCATCGTAACAATGAAAGCATTTTGAAGACTGATCAGTCTTCAAATGCTTTCAGGTCACTTGCGTTGTTACGGATCCGGCGGGCATTTTCGGCGACGGAAGTGCACGCCGGATTCTAACAACGCAAGTGTGAAAGAGGCCTAAGATTCAACCTGAGACTAACACTGGGTTCAGACCTGAGCGTTTTGAAGCCTAGCGTTTTCTGAGCGTTCAAGACTGGCGTTAACGCGCGTTTTTTTCTAGCGTTTTGGTAAATAGTGTAGGCGCGTTTGACGCGCGTTTATGTGATTGACTGCATAGTTGGCCAATGACCAATGATATAGTTTGGCCAATCTGAGTGCTTTAGAGGTGTGAAATTCCAGGGTGGCTGATCCAGCATGTTGCAAACTTTGAAAAACGCGCGTCCATAGGCGCGTTTTACGCTGCACAAACGCCCGAACAACATGCGTATCGCGTTTCCCATTGAAGTATATTGGCACCAAACGCTCGAAAAACGCCCGAATTAACGCGAACATACTTGCTTATGCGTCAGACGTTTTTAGGCGCATTCGAACGCGCATAAAAACGCGCAAGTGTGAACCACCCCCATTGGAATGCATGGTTCCTGTACTGTTGTGCGTTTTTTTGCGCGTTCGAACGCGGCGTTTTACGCGAAAGTGTGAACTGAGTGTAAAGTGTTGATTATCAAGAGGCTGAAGACCAGATTCACTGCTGATGTGGCAGACACCTTCAATGTGTCTCAGCGTCAAGTTTAGAGGATAAAAAAAAGATTTGAAGAGACTGGAGACGTTTTGGACAAGCCCAGGTCAGGCAGACCCTGCAAGACAACTGCTCGAGAGGTTTGTTGGCTCGAAAATCCAAGGCCAGCCCATTTTCCACTGCAGCAGAGCTCCACGAGACCTGGTCACCTGAAGTCCCTGTGTTAACCAGAACAGTTTGTCGGATTCTGTGTCGAAATGGCCTCCATTGTCGAATCAGTGCCCATAAGCCAGCACTAAACAAAAGACAATTGAAAAACCGTGTGGCATTTGCCAAGGCCCACAGCCTGCTAAAAGGATGGACGCTTGAAAAGTGGCAGAAGGTGGATTTTTCAGATGAATCTTCTGTTCAATTACACCACACTCGCTGGCAATATTGCAGGAGAACTACTGGAACCCGCATGGAGCAGAGATTTACCCAGAAAACTGTGAAGTTTGGTGAAGGCAAAATCATGGTCTGGGGTTACATCCAGTATGGGGGTGTGCGAGGGATCTGCAGGGTGGAAGGCAACATCAATAGTCTAAAATACCATGACATTTTTGCTACCTCTTATATTCCCAACCATAAAAGAGGCCAAACTCTGCAGCAGGATGGTGCTCCATGGCATACTTCCATCTTCACATCAAAGTTCCTTAAGACCAAGAAGATCAAGATGCTCCAGGATTGGCCATCCCAGTCACCAGACATGAACATCATTGAGCATATGGGGGGTAGGATGAAAGAGGAAGCATGGAAGACGAAACCAAAGAATATTGATGAACTCTGGGAGGTTTTCTTTGCCATTCCTGATGACTTCATCAATAAATTGTATGAATCCTTGCCAAACCGCACGGATGCTGTCCTTCAAGCTCATGGAAGTCATACAAGATATTAAGTTTGGATCTCACAGCACCACTACTTAATTTGCTGACATATTTTTGGATTTGCAGTAAAGTTGTTCAATTTCTGTATAGGCAACAAAACTTTTGTCTTGCCAAAATTTGACCTTTCTGTCTTGATTAAATGATAATTTTTTTCAGTGAAACTAATTTATTTTAGTGCATTAAACATCATTTGGGAGGGCTTTAGCTTTTCATATGAGCTATTTCTAACACCAATTGATTAATTAAAAGTCAGGTTAATAGCAGGAGTTTCTACAAAATAGAGAAGCGACAAGACTTTTGTCAGGGACTGTATAGAGTTCTCTGGGATTTACATATTGATGGCCTATCCTCAGGATAGGTCATCAATAAGAGATTGGCGGGGGTGCCAGGAGTCAGACCCCCACCAATCCGTTGTTTGAGGAGACGCGATGTCCCAGTGAGCGCCGCAGCCTCTTTGCTCAGCGATGCCCATTTGATAGCACTGCGCTTGGTATTGTAGCTCAGACCCAATCACTCAGATGGGACAGAGCTGCAGCGAGACCATGTGAACGATGAATGTGACGTCATATGGCCGAGGAAGAGACTATGGCGCTCACAAAGCACCGCAGCCTCTTCATACAGAAAAAACTTAATTAAAATGGAGGGAGGGGCTGGGTTGGGTAGACAGCCCCGGGCCTATCATGCACTTTATCCGTCCCTGACAGAGGGGAGAGCAGGACAGAGGTTGGGACTTAGGAATCAGGGATCCGGGAACTGCTGCAAATGTACAATTAGATTATTAAACACTGCAGCAGTTTCAGTACGGTACAGCATAACGAAAACCGGACTCCAGCATAACAAAAACCGGACGGATCCGTTAGGCAGGCCAGACTTGTATTATGACGGAATGAATAACGGAATGCCTCTAAAGGAATTCTGACATGGAATTGCGTTATGGTCCGTGGTAACGGAATCCATAAAGCAATTCAGCATATACCCCAACCCAAACGTCAAAATATGAAGTTCGCCCATCCCTATTTATAATGAAATAAAAGTTATGTACTAAAATACTAATCGTAGGGTATTTATTGCCTAACTGGCAACCGGAAATTGCAGCATGCCTTTTGGGCACGGGTTTTTCCACTGTGACTGAATTTTTTTGCATAAAGTCAGCTACAGATAGTACAATAGGTAAACGTGGCACAGGGCATTGCAGCCTAGCCTGAACCATGTGTATTTTACTCCAGTGTTGGACACATAGGGGGCGATTTATCAAAAATGGTGTAAAGGGGACCTAGTTTAGTCACCCATAGTAACCAGATTCCAAATTTCATGTTACAGGGGGTCTCTGAAAAATAAAAGGTGGAATCTGGTTGGTTGCTATGGGCAACTAAGCCAGTTTCCTTTACACCAGTGTTGATAAATCACCACCCTGACCCTTGGAGCAGGTCTCCGCAATTCGGTATCATGAATATAAGGGCAGCACTACGCCCTCAGTGACACCTCCGTTCTGGCGCAATCCGCTCGATCCCTACGTAACCTTCCCAGAGTGCTAAGCGGCCATTACGTCACCCAGCAGTCAGCCAATCACACGCCAGCAACACACTGCTAATCACGTGACTCGACGATGGCTGGGAATTTCCCTTCGCCCTGTCATCTGCGCGAGTGCGCGGTCATGTTGGGGGGCGTGTCCCAGAGTGTTGTGAGTGGAATGTTACAGAGACTCTGGATGACAAGGAGGACGCAGGTAAGACGGGCCCGTACACATCCTTCCCGGTACCGGAACCTGCCCTGAGTGCGCCCTGTAGTATTTAGAGTGGGGGTCAGGGACGCCGTGGCCTCTTACGCAGCTTCTTCTATTTACTTCTGCAAAGCAGGAAAGGAAACTGATGGGAGGAAAGTGTCGTCATGCTGTGGATGTTCTGCTAACTAGCTGAGGTGGTTGAGCAGAGCGCCTCCCTGTGGTAGCAACTGTACTGTACCCCTGATCCCTGTCCCGTGCCCGGCAGGAGTCTGGGACATGCAGGGGGCTGCTGTGTAACTCTCCATTTCCTTATTGGGGCATTATTTATTGGATGAGATTGGGTTTTATGGGGGCCTACTAAAAGGAATGACAGAATGGAATGCCCATAGACTTTAACAGGAAAGTGGAATGCCCATAGAGAATAATGGAAATGTAATATTTGAATTAGAGACAAAACCATTTGACATATATAATAATTATTTAGCAGGATTACTCTCCAAATTCAGTGGGATTATTTAATGTTCAGAATAAGTGGAATTATCACTGTTTTCTGCAGAATGACGAGGGTGAATGACAGAAAGGAATGCCCATAGACTATAATGGGAAGTAAAACGTAACTTTGTGCCTGAACCATTCAATATATCAAATACACCTGTAGCAGGCTTACTCTTCAAGTTCAAGTTCAGTGGGGTTATTTAAAAAACAAGTTCGCTCAACACTAGTTACTGGTCCTCACGGGACCAGTATTGGACTGGAGTGCCTAGGTCCCTCCAGTAAACTACTATATGCAAATGTTGTTTCCCCATACCCTGCAGCCCCTACCCAAAAGACTGGCCTCTATTGGCAGACTCAAAAAATAGGTAATTATTATATTTAAGTTGTTTTTACTGGATCCGCATATTGATGGCCCATCTTTATGATATCAGATCAGTGGAGGAGTCCTAAACTCAGCACCCCCGGGCTAATGCCAGCGCTGCAGGCCCTTCACAAGTATTGGAGTTTTGTCCCACTCATTTGAATAGGAGCTCCACCGAGTCCATGTGTGGTGTGTGCGGGTAGACGACCAAGGTTTACGGGTCATCTACCTGCGTGTTGCAGCCCCTACACAGAGCTACCAAGATCCAGACCCCCACTGATCTGATATTGATCCGAAGGATTTGCTATTAAAGGGGTTGTCGGGGTTCAAAGCTGAATCCGGACATAACCCCATTTTCACCCAGGCAGCCCTGCTGACTTGAGCATCGGAGTTTATGCTCCAGTGCTCTCCTTTGCCCTGCGCTGAAAAGGCATTTTCCGGCGTTCCGGTGATGAACCGGGCTCTCCATGGGGCTGCCAGCAGTAGCCTGTAAAACGGCTAGGGCAGCGCTAAAGCCCGCCCATCAGAGCCGGTGACGTCACCAAACACACCGATGGACGGAAGCCTCCGCCCGGCAATGTGTTATGGGAAATAAAAGAGCCCCTTGCCCTGGGCGATCCTGCGCAGGGCAAGGGAGCGTATCGGAGCATGAGATGCTCCGATGCTAACATCAGGGGGCTGCCTGGGTGAAATTATGGGTATGTCTGGGTTCAGCTTTGAACCCGGACAACCCCTTTAATATGCCAATCCCTGAAAACTCCTTTAAAGATGCCTGTGCTCCATGACCCTCTCTGAATGCGAGACTGAGGATAGTTTAGTTTTCCATATTTAATAGTTTAATAGAGAGTTTGTAGGTGCAGAACTGATCACCGAGATATTTCAGGGCTGGATTTTTCAGTGGAAATACCATAAAAGTCCTTCATGATAGAACCCACAACCTCCCTTTCCAGCTGTTTGCATAGACACGTAGCTGTGCTTCACCTGATTAAAACGTACTTTTGTTCATCTGAGGCTCTGTTCCCGAGTTGTGATACTTTTACAAATAATTGAGTGACACAAGGGCGTCACCTTTGCGCTCATTAAACCCAAGCTCTGCTGCTTTCTGTGGTCACCCTTTCCCTCGCTGCTCTGATCGATAGGCCAGGCAGTGGCAAAGCCTCGAGGGAGGGTCTGGCCACAGAAAGGAGTGGAGCCCGGATGTAACTAGGCCAGGGATCAGCAACCTTCAGCACTCCAGCTGCTGTGAAACTACTACTCCCAGCATGCAAACATGCTTGGCTATTCTAACTCCCACAGAAGTGAATTACACATGCTGGGAGTTGTAGTTTCTGAAGAGCTGGAGGGCCGGAGGTTGCTGATCCCTGAACTAGAGCAACAATGCATAGTAAATGTAACATTAAAAAAACCACACCTTAGGATACATATACACACAGGGACACGTACACCGTGCTGGGTTGTTATCACAGATGAGAAAGCATACGACAGGACAGGACTGCTCCAGCCAGAAGCGCTGTGCAGTCTCTGAAGTTCAGAAGAATATCTTTCCTCCTCCACTGCTGTCAGTTTGTAACGTCTTTTTAACGTCTGCACTCTGAAAGGTGTATATCTCTCTTGTAATGCTCACTTTTCACCACTAGATGGCACAGTATTACATATAGACTACCACAGAGACAAGGCACATGGGGGAGGATTTAACCACATACCCTTGTGTATGCCCAATTGGAAGGAGGAACACATTGTAGATTGTGTTCTGTTAGGACTTTTGAAGGGTCAGAATCAGAGAAAGCAAAGTACTTGTTGGACATTGGAACAATAGCAGCACACAGAATAGTCCTGTATTTGTTATAGTCAGTCATACTTGATCAGTGGTGGATTACAAGATCATATGGTCACATTGTCCATTGTGACTTGTAATCTTATGCAAGCCTTTATGTCATCACGTGGACTACATTATGCCAATATTAAGGTGGGTGTGTGTGTCTACGGACATAGACTAAATGCTGTGTTTTCTGTTCCAGTTACTGTTGTAATGGCTGACCAGGCCCCTGGGATGGCGACGATGATGAACGGACACTCAGACCAGTCTCAAAGTAGCCTTTGTAACAAAAATGATACTGACATGCTGGAACAGATTAAGGAGCTGCTTGTGGAAAACAATAAATTAAAGGGTAACCAATAAATTGTGTTCTGTATTAAAGGGGTGTCCGGGTTCAGAGCTGAATCCTGACATACCCACATTTTCCCCCAGACAGCCCCCTGATGTTAGCATCGGATGCTCTCCTTTGCCCTGCACTGAATCGCGCAGGCCAAATGCATTTTATGGGTTCCGGTGACGTACCGGGCTCTCCATAAGGACTGCTAGGCGGAGGCTTCCGCACAGCAGTGAGACCGGTGACGTCACCGTCACTGATGGGCGGGCTTTAGCGATGCCCTAGCTGTTTTACAGGCTAGGGCATAGCCTGTAAAACGGCTAGGGCATCGCTAAAGCCCACCCATTAGTGCCAGTGACATCACCGTGAACATTGCTAGGTGGAAACCTCCGCCTAGTAGTGGGATATTATAAACAAAAAAGCATGAAATGCTTTGATGCTAACATCAGGGGGGCTGCCTGGGTGAAAATGTGAGTATGTCTAGGTTCAGCTCTGAACCCGGACAACCCCTTTAAAGCGATGTTGTCAACTTAGACATGTATAGCAATATCGACAGGATATGCCATAAATGTCTAATAGATGTGGGTCCCAGCTTGAGGACCTGTGGAGAGTGGGGGTCTCCCCAGTCCATCTATTAGAGATGAAGAATGGTTGGGTCATCTAATTCACTGCTATGGAGGCTATATAGCTGGGCATGCCTACTCAGCTATTTTTGTAACTCCCATGCAGCCATCTCTCTATTCATTCTCTATCTGGATGAGACAGTCTCTGCACCAGGTGGGTCGGAGGTTGGGGCTCCCCCGTTCTTCACATAGGTGCTGGTCTTAGGGATGTGAGCCTCAGTCAAAATTGTTTGATTTGACTTCTTCCGTTGTATTTTATCACCTTACTTATCACAACGACTGAAACCGACCACATCCTTCCTGAAAGAAATGTATTATTTTGAACATTTCCTTACAATAGCTGATTTTTCTTCCTTCACGTTTAAATTCTAAAGAAAACAGGGCCTTGAACATTTAATCTTATTTTCTGTATATTTTAAGACTGTTTAATATTATTTATCATATTTAGAAACCATGAAGCAGAAGAATCAGGAAATGAAGGAGCGTCTTGAAGAGCTCTTAAAGAGGGAAAAACTGAGGGAGGAACAAGGACAGTCTGAACCTGCAAACCGCTTGTGTGAACTGAGTAATGAGAATGAACTACTGAGGAAGGAAATACAGCAATTAAAGGTACAAGGGAACGCCCCTGCACAGGTGCCTGGCACTAAAGTCTCATTATGTTACAGGAAAAATGGGGAATGGATTACCTAATATTAGCGAATCTTTGTTTCTTTTATATGAGCGCATTTATTTGCTATGATGTAACTTGCAGTCGAGTCACATTATTCTGACCAGCTAATATCCAGAGTAACCGCTGTGTGCAGCACAGACAGCAGCAAGATGGGCTGTAAGAGATTCAGTAAGACCTGGTAGGTCATTACAGGTATCTGGGGCCATGCTGACTGCAGTGCATCCCACAACTGCTGGAGGGTGCGTGGGGGAGGATCCATACAGTGAACATGACAATCGAGGTGGTCCCACGGATGATCAATTGGGTTCATATCTCGGGAATTAGGGGGCCAGGGTAGTACTTGGAAGTCTTGGTCATGCTCTTCCAACCAATGTCAGAAGTTTCTAGCTATGTGACATGTCGCATTGTCTTACTGGAAGATCCCATCCGCCCCAGGGAAGACAATCATGGGTGTACATGATCTACAAGGATGGATTAATACCCAAATCAGCTAAGACTGCCTTCCATATAGATGAGTGGGCCCAGAGAATGCCACGAAAACATTCCCCAGACCATAACGCTGCCACCTCAAGCTTGTGTTCTTCCAGCAATGGTTTTAGAGTGTGTTCTCTAATGTTTCTTGCCTGACGCGCTGATGTCCATCCATTCGATGAAGCAACAAATGTGACTCATTGGAGAAGGCAACCATTTGCCAATCAGTGGCAGTCCAATGCTGATACTGCTATGAAAATGAAAGCATTTTTTGCAATGAACATCAGTCTGCTTCAACGCCCCTCATACACTAGGGTTCGCTGAACCATTTCAGATTTAGATACACATCTGGTAGCCCCCTGGTTCATTTTGGTGGTGAGCTGCTCTACTGTATTGTGTCAGTCCGCCCTTGCACCACTTCGTAGCCAGAGTCCACCTCTCACATCAATGGCACGTGGTGCTCCGCAGTTTCCACATCACTTATTTACAATGGTGCCATTTTCCACTCACTATACACTTTCACCACAGCACATGAACGGTTGACAAACTACAGTTTCAGAAATACCGCCACCCTTGGCCCGAAAGCAAATAATTATCCCCTTTTGCATCTCTTATAAATCTTCCCTTTTACCCATGACTGTAACGAGGGATAAGTGTGCAGACAGCCTCTCGCACACCTCATATACTCACCAAGCCATCTCACCACATGTGACTTCCTTCATGAGCTACATGTTACCCACATCGAAAGTAGGAAGTGGTCATAATAATGGGACTTGACCGTGTATGATTGATTTCGGATTGGTTCTGAAACATCAGAATATATTACTGGTACTCTATGCACTTCAGTTTCAAATGTTCACAGTACATTTTAAAAATGTATGTACTGACTTTTATTTTAAGCCTTTAATGGGGTAAACAATGTGTTTTTATTAGTCTTGATTTAATTGTTTCTACCTTTTTGTGTTGCAGCTTCAATGCAGACCAATATGTCTCCATGGTAGCAGACTACGAAAAACCCTGTGGAGTCTGATTCTGTAGTCATATTTCTATTTGTCTGTCTCCTACATCTTGCTACCCCACAGAATGGACACCAGCAAAAAGGGACAGATAACAAGGATCCTGACTACACATGACGTCTAAGTAGTCTGTTACCATGGAGACACATAGGTCTAAATTGTAGATGCAAAATGCGTCAATATTTTTAATCAAGACCATTTTAAAATGCTTTGTTGCAACAAAAAAAGTAGCTTGTACAGTAAACATGGCCATTTTAGTGTTCATTTAATGTTACTAACTGAAAATGTTATGGTTTCTGTGTGTGTTAATCATTTTTAGACATCGTCTGGCTCTGCTCTTGAGAACGGAGAAGAAGTAAAGTATCTGAAGGCTCAGCTTCTACGTCTTCAGGCTGAGAAGGCTGATCTTCTTGGGATAATCTCAGAGCTGCAACTAAAACTCAGCAGTTGCACGTCTGAAGACTCATTTGTTGAAATCAGAATTGCAGTAAGTTGGGACAGATTTTGTGTTTATGTGAATCAATAAAAGGTTGTCACAACCCAATATGGCCACTTTGACATCTGCACTTTCCTTTTCCGCTATTGAGATCCGTCTCAATAGCGGGCGAAAACGCTTCCGTTTTGTCCCCATTCATTGTTAATGGGGACAAAACTGAACTGAATCAAACAGAGTCCACCAGAAGGCATTCTGTTCCGTTTGACTGCTTCCCCATCGCGGACAGAATAACGCTGCCAGCAGAGTTTTTCTGTCCGCGATGTGGTGCGGAGCATGACTGATCCGTAATGACTCACAATGTAAGTCAATGGTGGCGGATCTATTTTTACTCGGCCACAAAATAAAACGGTTCCGTCCCCCATTGACTTTCAGTGGTGTTCATGACGGATCCGTTATGGCTATGTTAGAAATGATACAACCGAATCCGTTCCTGCCGGAAGCGTTTTTGCTGATCCATGATGGATCCAGCAAAAACGCTGATGTGAAAGTAGCCTAAAATGTATATGAGGTCACATTTGATAATGCAAAGTCCAACAATGTTTTGTCTTCTGATTTATATATTACATGAATACTAGGAAGTTATTTGCTTGTTTTGTCAATGTATATGACCCCAAATATTAATATTTTTATTCTATAGGGAAAGGATATTGGCGTAGACATCAAAGAAGACAAACTGAATGATAGAGAGTCGAGTCATGATTTTATTTCATACCGGTATGATCAAATATATAATTTATTAATCATTCTTTTATTTTCCTGTATTAGAAAGGGTCTGTCACCTCGATTTCGCCTATTAACTGAATGCCAGTAGACTGCAGCACAACTTTCACCCATGAAAAAAGCTTTGGGGGTCATTTATCAAACAGTGTAAATAGAACTGTCTTAGTTGCCCATAGCAACCAATCAGATTCCCCTTTTCATTTTGGACAGCTCCTTTGGAAAATGAAAAGAGGAATGTGATTGGTTTCTATGGGCAACTAAGACACTTCTATTTTACACCAGTTTGATAAATGACCCCATTTGTTTCATATACAAATAAGGCCCCACGTGGCCAGATGGGTGTTCTCCTTCTTTCAAAGTGCTCAGGCCCATTGCCCCTAACTGATCGCAGCTTCTCTCGTTTGTGCTTTAATGTCCTATGGTGCTAACCAAGTTATATGCAAATGTGTTTTAAATCATGTTTGTGTGCTACAGTCTATTAGCATTAGGTAATAGACAAAATTCAGGTGACAACCTCTCTTTAATAATCGAGCATACCTGTAATATATCTTCATGTATGGGTATTATAATGATATCTAAGGTTGTATTCACATGTAGCAGTAGTTTTCCTTCAGTTAAACAATCATGAGGCAAAAACTTGATGTACATTTATGGAAATTTATTCCTCCCTGTAGCGATAGCTGTTCACAGGAAGTAAAAAAAAAAAAAAGCAAAGATATAAATGTATATATTACAGGTTTTACTTAAAGGGGTTCTCCGGGAATTAAGAAAATGAAAATACTTAAATATTACTTCATTATAAATATATTTCCAAATACCTTACATTTGTTATAAAAGCTTATTTTGTCTGGGAAGCAATCAGTAGGAAAAACAAAATGGCCGCTGTCCTATTAGCACACACAAAACCTGTCCTAATCACACAGAACTGAGCTAAAGAGCTGCCTCATCGTCCTCTCTTCTCTACTTGTCAGGAATCATGATCCTGAATACAGTTTAATATGGTCTTCAGCTGAATCCCTGTAGGAATGGAGTTCATGAGCAGATGTGGCTAATGAGCAGCAGCACCTGTATGCAGTCTCCATTATCACAGTCTGTCCTGGCCATCCTCTCTGTACTTCATGTCTCCTCATGGACTCCATTCCTACAGAGATTCAGCTGAAGATCTTATCTGTATTCGGGATCATAATCCCTGACAAGTAGGAGAGGAGGATGAGGCAGCTCTTTAGCTCCAGTGTTGTGAAGTATCTTGTCCTCCTGTGTGATTAGGACAGGTTTTATGTGCACTAATAGGACAGCGGCCATTTTAAAATTATTGCAAAAGAAAAATGTTCAGTATTTTCATGAGCAAGTGTCTAACAGAAGAGGCACTGTTTTATTTCTCTCCATTCTATCATAAAACTACACAAAGTTATCATGTGGACTATTAGAATGCTAATCTTTATAAAGCCTATATATATATGAGAAAGTACATGTAAAAACAAACTCGGACATTACAAAGTAACAAACTAATCAGCAGCTCAAAAAATAGGAGTGAGGGTCCTTGCAAGAGCTTAAAATGTTACTGTGCAATCCCATTGTGTCTTGTACCCCCTATTTTGTTGCTAATGAAGAGGTTGAATGGTAATATTGTACATTTCAGGACAAGGTGTTCTGACGCTGAGAACCATGAAATGGAAACGGAGGAACTGGCAGTGAGCAAACTCCTTCACAGTTTGCGGGAAGAAACAGAAAAAGTAGAACAATTGCAAAAGGAGCTAGCAAGTGCAAATGAGAGGCAAGTGGACTGTAACTCCAAGGAGTTGTCTCTTACAGGAGATTCTAAGTTAACAAGAGACGTATTTGGTGTCTCTGATGTTTGACTTTGAACGGAGGGGCAGTGGACATAGTCAACCACTCCAGTCATGCAGTTCAGAGGAACAGGGGAATCAGTGGTGGGGCCCCATGTGAATTGGTGATAAATGTCATTTGTCTGAAAACCCCTTTAAATGTCTTCAGAGACATTGGTGGCATACCGCTAGGATACGCTACCAATGTCGAATAGGTGAATGTCCCACCAATCTCCAGAACGGGACCTCCAAAGTAAACGAGAGCGCACCATGCATGCTCAGTGTGCTCCCCATTTACTTCTCTGGGAGTTCGAAAATAGCCGAGTCAGTGCGCTCTGCTATTTTTGGAAATCCCATAGAAATGAATGGAGAGTAGCGCAAACATACACAGCCGCTTCTTCATTCACCTCTATGGGACAGCTGGAAAAAGCTGAGCCAGTGCTCTGCTATTTTCAGAACTTCCATAGCAATGACTGTAGGGTGGCTGTGCTTGTGTGGTTCGCTCTCGTTTAGGGCTCATGCACACGAACGTGTGCCGGCCATTCCATGCGGTCCCTAATGCACGGGCAACATCCGTGCGGCTGGCACAGAATGGGTCCGTGATCCGTCCGTTCCGCAAAAAAGTAGTGCATGCAGTTCTTTTTTGCGGTGCGGAGGCACGGGCAGAAACACCACAGAAGCACTCCGTAGTGCTTACATGGGGTTCCACTCCGTCCTTCCGCACCGCATCTCCCGAGTCGGGGACCTATTCAAGTGAATGGGTCCATGACGCGGCATGCACACGGCCGGTGCCCGTGTATTGCGAACCCGCTGTATGCGGGCTGCAATACGACCACGGCCGACACACGGTCATGTGCACGAGCCCTTACTTTGGGAGCCCTGTTCCAGAGATATGTAAGAGTCCACCAATGTCTCAGAGGTGTTCATTAGACTGGAGACTCGAGTTTCATAGTTTGCACCACAGGCAGTGATCTAGAACCCTCTAGATTTTATAGGATGAACAGCTAGCACTTTGTGTGGATATGGGCAGCTATAAAAAAGAATGGTAGATCAGATTCAGTATATGAATATTGGAAAAGATGTTGGTAATTCACACTAAAATGTATTAAATGTGAACGTGAGAATAATACACTGGTTTCAATTTGATAAATTCACATAGAATGAAATGGTGAACTATATGGAGTAAACCTCTTTCCCCCATAGATTGTCCAAACTGGAAAAGAAGTCATCTGATTTATCAGACAAAGAAACTGAGACGGAAGCGGCTGAGGAGCAGAGGGATCTGAAACGTGCAGAGTTTGCAGAGCGGGTGAGTAGGTTTTATATCCACTAGGGCTCCTATATGAAACCTAATGTTAGCAGCCCAATGAATTATATCCTGTCTTTCATGCCTGGGGGGATTTTTTTTTTTTTTTATAACTTGGACATGTGTAACATAATGCGTTATTCCTGCAATCTAATTTTCATATGTCTTTAGTTTTTTAGTTGGCTGTGCAGTTGAGATGAGTGAATTTGTCTGTTTTACAGCTGTCTTTGGAAGTGGATAACCTAAAACAGAAGATTGAGGCGCTGAATAAAGAGCTTTATGAAACAAGTGAAAAGTTAAATGAAGCCCAACTCATAAAAAACAAGCTGCAAGACAGGTAATGATTTTAGTGATTCATTCATACAAATATATTCCAGGCGTCTTCATTGAGATTGAAATTTTATTAGAGTATCACCTTTTCTAAAAAGTATACAACCTGACATAAAGTGTCTCCCAAACCAGTATTCCGACACCGCCTCAACCCCGACAGGTCTAGAGCTGCCTACTCCTTTCCCTGAAATCTTCTATTGCCTGTTCCCTGTTGCTTTCAAGTTCATATTGGTTGGGTCCATAGTTTCATTTATCTTTGCCACACTATCTTTTATTATTGCTATGATGTGTTATACTGTGTAACATGTTGGTAAAATAATAAAGAGCACCGTCCTCTTCTGTAGCACTGTGCAGAGTGGTAAAACCCACTCGAGTCACGTATTATGACCACCAGCTAATATCCAGAGTAACCGCCGTGCGCAGCATGAACCATTGCTAGACGGGCTGGGAGAGACTCAGTAAGGTCCTGGTCGGTTGTCACAAGTATCTAGAGCCATGCTGACTGTAGTGCATTCCATAGCTGCTGGAGGGTGCGTGGTGGAGGGTCATGACGATCGAGGTGGTCCCACAGATGCTCAGTCGGCTTTAAGTCTAGGAAATTAGGGGGAAAACACAGTAGTCATGCTTTTCCAATTAATGTCAGACATTTGTAGCGTTTGACATGTTGCGTTGTCTTGCTGGAAGATCCCATCTACCCCCTGGTAACACGATCAGCACGTATGGGTGCACGTGATCTGCAAGGATGAGTTGAGAATGCCTTCCACATGGATGAGTGGGCCCAGAGAATTCCATGAAAACATTCCCCAGACCATAACCCTCCTACCACCAGCTTGTGTTCTTTCAGCAGTGGTTGCAGGGTGTTTGTTCTCTAATGTTTCTCTCCTAACGCACCAACGTCCAACGGTTTGATGAAGCAAAAAGCGTAACTTGGCGAAGGCAACCTTTTGCCAATCAGGTCCAATTCTGATACTGCCATGGAAATGTAAGCAATTTCTGGCGATGCAAGTTCACTAACAGAGGTGCAGTGACCGTTCGTCTGTTTTAGAGTCCCATACGCAGTAGGGTTCAAAGCACTGTTGTTTTAGATGCATGTCGGTGGCCCCCTGGTTCATTTTGGCCACCCTTGCGCACCTTTGTAGCCAACGTCCATCTCTCATATCAGTGGCACATGGTGCTTCGCAGTTTCCACATTGCTAATCAGTGGTACCATTTATCCATTCATGATACACTTTCACCACAGCAGTACGTGAGCAGTTTACAAATACAGTTTCAGAAATACCGCCACCCTTGGCCCGAAAGCAAATAATTATCCTCTTTTGCATCTCTTATAAATCTCCCCTTTTACCCATGACAGTAACGAGGGATAAGTGTGCAGACAGCCTATCGCACACCTTATATACTCACCAAGCCCTCTCATCACATGTGACTTTCTTCATGAGCTACATGTTACCCACATCGAAAGTAGGAAGCGGTCATAATAATGGGACTTGACTTTGTATGACTGAAGCTTTTTTTGCATTGACAAGATACAGTTGGAGAACCATGACAGGCTAGCATACAGTTTCTATAATGCATTATCTACAGTTTTTTTTTACATTTTATTCTATTTTATTCTTGGTTCTAGATGCTCATCTTTAGATAAAAAACTCACAGAAAATCAGGTTGATCTGGATGAGAGACAAACGCTGTTATATTCTGTGCAAAAATTAGAGCTTCAGGTGGAAAGTCTGCTGTCCGAGATGAAAATGGAGCAGGGCAAGAGAGAGGAACAGCAGTAAGTGCATGAGTGAGCAGGTTTCTGTATTCTGCATCATTTCTATGTTATAGAATAGAGAAAAGAAGCACCAAAAATCCCATAAAAGAAATGTCATTTATTCAATATATATTATTAAAAACACAAACATTAATTTCGCCCAAAACGATACTCAGGAAACAGGTTGCAATAATAATGTCGTTATATTCAGTCAATGACATTTTTTATGGGATTTTTGGTGCTCTTTATGATCTCTTTATGTTATTGATATTAAGACTAGTGGTATCTTCATTTATCATTTCTGTGTTGTAGCAGACTTCAGAGACAGCAATGCTTAATCATTTTAATCTCATTATTTTTTCATTCTTTATAGGAAACTGGTATCTCATCTGGAAGCCGCATTGAACAAGCAGAGGGCTGACTATGAGTTATTAAAAGAAGCTGAGGTGAGTGCAACTAGTACGTATTAAATGTCTGTTATTACTAGCTAAGCTTTTGGGAATTAACGGGTGTGGGATGAAACTGGGATATGTGGAGGAGCCTGGTACAATGTGCCACCTTACATACATTTATAGTACTGTGAGCGGAGGGGCTGCGCGCGTACTGTGAGCGGAGGGGCTGCTGTTTATGATATGGAGAAACTATATGTACTTTGTGTATTACAGGTAAATATGTGTCTATTATAGGGAGAACTGTACTACTTACAATATGGCTTACACTTAGAGGGGCAATGCCATTTTAGGTGGGTTGGCCCTGTCTATATTCCATATAACTGCATACAGATGTAAGAAGGTAGCCCCCCCACTCAGTACTCCCAAAATTGAGTCAAAATGCATAGCTCTTGTTCTGACAGACTGGAGCCATACTTGTATTATGTGGATAGCCATTCATCTGCATGCCTGTCATGTACTACTACATAAACCCTGCAGCAGGGGCAGCACCTGGCTGGCATGGCTTCCCCGACAAAAAACTGTCTCTTTGTTGGGGATGCTAGGGTCACTGCATTTTGAAAGGAGTCTGAGGAAAGGAGCCCAAGATTGTTTTCAGTTTGTGCAAGTCCCATGAAATATATTTTGCTTGCTTTTTTCAAATTTTCACAATGATGCCTTAGCTTCGCTGTTTTGTCTGCAGTCTGAAAAGGTGCCAAAAATACAGTTTCTTGGGGTTCAGAAAAAACTTGAAGACTGTGAGAAAGCCTTGGCTAAGAAGCAGTTAGAGATTGATGAAATAAAAGAGCTGGCTGCCAAATACCAGACAGATTCAGAGACAATTGACGTTCTTCGTGCTCAGGTGAGACCACTACACTGCATTCTGTTAAATATTAAAGATATTCTGTCACCTCGTTTTACCCTATAGAGCTGCGGACATGCACGGCTAGATCGCCGCAATATACCTGTCCCATAGCTCTGTGTGCTTTTATTTTTAAAAAAAAATGTTTTTATTGATATGTAAATTCACTTGTGAAGGTGCCCAAGGGGCGGTACTAACCTTTCTGGTGCCCAGCCACGCCCCCTGTGAAGGAGCCCAGCACCGCCTGCGTCCGCAGAATCTCCTCCTTCCTCTCAGTGAGATCTCCGTAAATGAGAGCAGCCCTTTTTGTTTCTACACCCTGTGCACTCCATAGAGGGGTCTAGTCAGCGCCTCAGCAATAGTTACTGCTTATACTTGCAGCCCCCAGATCCTATTCTTACATCTGATATTAATAGAGGCAACAGTCTGTAGACATCTGACATTCTATGTCTCAGTCATAGCTAACCTAACGTAGCTAGGGGGAAAAGAGGAGCTGGTACATTGAGCATGGTGTCTGAGCTGCAGGTAGCTTCTTATAGAGCAGGAGGAGCTGAGTAGATTGATATATAGTTTTATTGTAAGATTCAGTAAAACCACTTATTCAATCAGTGAAATTTCTGTTGATTCTGGGAGGCTTCCTTGTATACGTGCACCCACAGGACTCCGAAGTCCTGAATGAGCAAGAATGAATATAAATAGAATATATATATATATATATATATATATATATATATAATATATAAATTATTATTATTATTATTTTTTTTTTTTCAATCTACTCAGCTCCTCCTGCTCTAAAGTATGCTGCCTGCAAACTGTACACTAAGGTCAATGTACCAGGTTCCTTGTAAGCATTAAAATGTGTTGAAATGAGATGCACTCATGTTTTAGAATTAAAAGGGTTGTCCGACCCTAGGTTATGGGTTCACGGCGACGTGTCACGCGACAGTCATAAAATGTGTTGCACTGTGACATGCAACGACACGGCAGTCGCAAAAAAAAGAATTGCGACTTGAGACAGCACCGAAATACATGAGATGAACTGTCGTACGACGTTCTTGGCAGCCATACCCTAATATGAAAACTTCCCCAGTGCCACAGGCTGCAATGGTGACATAGCTGTTTAAGGCACATGACTGTTGCAGCCAATTACTGGCCTCAACAGTACACAGCATGAGACCACTGCGGCCAGTGATTGGCTGCAGCTGTCATGTGCTGTATAAAGCTACATCACTGCTGCAGACTGTAAATGCAAATTGGAGGATAGTGGATAGCTACGTAAATGTTGGGGATCTGACTGCTGAGACCCTAGCAATCCAGAGAACGAGGGTCACGTTCCCTCATCCTGATGAAGCTGCAGGTCGGGCATGCTCTCTGCTGCTCCATTCATTCTCTATAGAACTGCTGGAGATAGAGTACAGCGATTTCCATTGGTCTCATAGAGAATAAATGTTGTGGCCGGGTACATTCTTGACCTGTCGCTCTATGAGGATGGGGAAACAGGATTGTGGGAACTCTGGTGGAATCCCAAGCGGTTTGACCTCCACTAATCAGTTAGCTGAACTTGAAAACTTAGCACAACCCATTTAGGAGCGAAGTATACCATCTTTTAGTTTTAACACAATTTAGGGCCCTGGGGCGGTTTTCATATACGTCGTATATGCCTTTTACCTTCTCATGTCGTAGATATTTGGTGTTGGATAACCTTTTTTTTTATAGTATACACGGATTTAAAGCATTTATCACCTATCTCTCTCAGCTGCGTTGCGGAGGCGTTTGTATAGAAGGCAGTTCAGCATGCACACTGCAGCTCCATACAAACTCTATGGGAAGTATGGAAACGGCAGAGCAGGGGGTCATTGTACCACTGGACAAGTCAAGTCACTTTCATTTGGATTATACCGTACACGAGTGCTGCCTCTCCTTCTGTGTTTGCAGTATTAATCCAGTACCACCTAGCAGTTCTCATTAGCTTCCGTGATCAGAAGTGAAAGGATGTGATGGCACTCATTAGACACTTTTAATGATTTGATAAATGTTTTCTTTAGCCATTTCATCTTTGTGTAGGCTCATTTGAACTGTTATTGCTCTGTTGTTTATGGACCTGTTTTTTTTTTATGATGCCCAGATTGAGATTTACTGTAGTGACTTTCATGCGGAGAGAGAGGCCAGACAAAACATTCACCAAGAGAAGGAGCAGTTGGCAGCAAAGTTGGCATATATCCGTCAAGAGAATGAAAAGCTAAGAGAGGAACGGGGAAGGTATATATCATTTATGTATATAAAAAAGTGTTTTTTTTTGAAGGGGGTAGAGTTTTTCGTTCCTTAGGCTGTGTTCACATTTGTGTGGGAGAGCCTCTTTAGTAGATTTTGTAATATTGCACGGCGGAACCGGACAAACCCCAAGTCAGTGGGATTCATCAGCTTATTAAGAAGGCCATAATGGAGATGTGAACAGAGCCTTAGGGCTCATTCAAATAACCGTATCTGTTTTGTGATCCGCAAAACATGGACACCGGCCGTGTGCATTCCGCATTTTGCGGAACAAAATGGCCAGCCCTATGATAGAAATGCCTATTCTTCTCCGCAATTGAGGACAAGAATAGGACATGTTCTATCTTCTTTACAGGGCCGTGAAATGGAAGTACGGATGCGGACACCTAGAAATCTATTATTTTGGACCAAATCCATTTTGGATACTTCACTGAAATATTACACAGAGTTAAAAGGTGTTGTGTAAAATGTCAGCAAATATACATCTGGTAAAACATTACTACTGAAAGTGGTCGTGGGAAGCCAGTCCCTAGGAAGCAGTGGAAGAAGCAGTGCTTGTGGATTTAGCGATATTTGTACTTGAGGTTCACAAGATGAAACTGCTTCCAATAATCTCTGTGTAAGGACGCAGCTTGTCCCACAGTCAGTACGCCCTCTGTCTTTTTTTCATACTACCTGAATCTGCAAATTCTTCTGCAAAAAGGGGTTCTTCCTTTCCTCTGGATAGGTCATCAGTATGTGATCTGTGGACACCCTGGAACCCCACGATCAGCTGTTTGAGAAGGCATCGGTGCTCACAGTAGCACTATGGTCTTCTCTCAGCACAGCGCCATATATTGTATAGCGGCTGTGCTTGATATCGCAGCTCAGCCCCATTCACTTCAGTGGGCTGAGCTATATCTAGGCCATGTGACTGCACTGTGAGCGCTGGTGCCTTCTCAAACAGCCGATCGACGGGGGTCCTGGGTGTTAATTTAAAAATTTTGAAAAACCCATTATAGGACATGCTCTATCTTTTTTGTGGGGCCGCGGTGTGCTGTCCACATCTTTTGTGACCCCATTGAAATGAATGGGTTCACACCAATTCCACAAAATTGCGGAACGGATACGGATCCAGAAGAACGGATGTGTTAATGGACCCTAAGGCTGGAATCACACACAGGTTTTGGTGTGTTTTTTTGAGCTGGAGTCAATTTCAAAGGAATAGGAAATATAAGTGAATGACTTATAGTCCTTCCTGCTGGATACACTTATGGCTTTGCCTCAAGAAACTGCATCACAAAGTTGTGTTTGTTTTTTTTAAACTTTCAAGTTTTTTATTGAATTTTTAGCATATAGTATACAGACTGCACAAAATGAGGTGAAATTTTCCAAAAGCTCTAAAATCTTAATGGAAGCACTCCACAAAGTGTTTTTGAACAACTGAGAAGATCAGTACTTTAAGGCTACATGCAAACGACAGTGAAAAAAAACGTCCGTTAAAAACGGACACACTGTCAGTTTTTCATGGCCATTTTGCATCAGTGTGTGCATCCATTTTCTGGCCATGTGTCCGTTTTTAATGTACATTTTGCATCCGTTTTGCATCAGTTTTTCATGTCCGTGAAAAACGAACATGAAAAATGGATTAATTTGATTGGCAGTTATTTCTAGACCCATCCTTCTGACTGCCATGATCTGTGGGCGACAGTGTCATGGGGGATCTGTGGGTGACACTGTTATGGAGGGGATCTGTGGGTGACACTGTTATGGAGGGGATCTGTGGGCGACACTGTTATGGAGGGGATCTGTGGGTGACACTGTTATGGGGTGAATTTTCAATTTTAATCCATTTTTTCCAGTAACAAAGCTAGGGTTAACAGTAAAACAAAACTCAATATTTAGTGCCCCGATTCTGTAGTTTGCAGAAACGCCCCATATGTGGTCGTAAACTGTTGTATGGCCAAACGGCAGAGCGCAGAAGTAAGGGAACGCCATATGGTTTTTGGAAGGCGGATTTTGCTGGACTGGTTTTTTGACACCATGTCCCGTTTGAAGCCACCCTGATGCACCCCTACAGTAGAAACTCCAAAAAAGTGACCCCATCTAAGAAACTACACCCCTCAAGGTATTCAAAATCGGTTTTACAAACTTTGTTAACCATTTAGGTGTTCCACAAGAGTTATTGGCAAATGGAGATGAAATTTCCGAATTTCTATTTTTTGTTACCTTTCCTCAAAAAAAGTGTAATATAGAGCAACCAAAAATCATATTTACCCTTAAATCATACAAAAAAAACTGCCACCTTATCCCGTAGTTTCCAAAATGGGGTCACTTTTTTGCAGTTTCTACTTTGGAGTTTTTGGCGTTCCCTTCCTTCTACGCCCTGCCGTTTGGCCATACAGCAGTTTACGACCACATATGGGGTGTTTCTGCAAACTAGAGAATCAGGGCAACCCATATTGAGTTTTTTTTGGCTGTTAACCCTTGCTTTGTTACTGGAAAAATGGATTAAAATGGAAAATTTGCATAAAAATAGCTGTTTTTGGACCGTTTTTATTTTTTGTTATTTACATCGTTGAAATGACAGGTTAGATAGTATGCTATTTCTATAGAGCAGGTTGTTACGGATGCGACAATACCAAAAATGACTACTTTTTGGGGGGTTTTGTTTCAGTTTGACAGAATAAAGCATGAAACAAAAATGATTTTTTTAGTGTCTCCACATTCTGAAAGCCATATTTTAATTTTTTTTAGCGACTGTCTTATGTAGGGGCTCATTTTTTGCGGGATGAGATGGCGGTTTGATTTGTATTATTTTGGGGTGCATATGACTTTTTGATCGCCTGCTATTACACTTTTTGTTAAGTAAGGTGACAAAAAATGGCTTTTTGACAATGTTTTTATTTTTATGTTTATGGTGTTGACCTGAGTGGTTAGGTCGTGCTATATTTTAATAGAGCAGGTCCTTACGGATGCGGTGATACCTAATATGTATACCTTTTTATTTATTTAGGTTTTACACAATAATATCCTTTTGAAACAAAAAAAAATGTTTTAGTGTCTCCATAGTCTGAGAGCCATATTTTTTTCAGTTTTTAAGCGATTGTCTCAGGTTGGGTATAATTTTTGCGGGATGAGGTAACGGTTTGATTGGCACGTTTTGGGGGGGTCATATGACATTTTGATCGCTTGCTATTACACGTTTTGTGATGTAAGGTTACAAAAAAATGGCTTTTTTTGGCTAGTTTTTATTTAATTTTTTTGACAGTGTTCACTTGAGGGGTTAGGTCATGTGATATTTTTATAGAGCAGATTCTTACGGACGTGGAGATACCTAATATGTCTACTTTTTAGTTCTTTTTTTACATTTAACACTAAAAAGCATTTTTGAAACAAAAAAAATCATGTTTTAGTCTAAGAGCCATAGTTTTTTTATTTTTTGGTCAATTGTTTTAGGTAGGGGCTCATTTTTTGCGGGATGAGATGGCGGTTTGATTGGTACTTTTTGGGAGGCATACGCCTTTTGATCACTTTGTAATATACTTTTTGTGACGTAAGGGGCCAAAAATGGCTTATTTACACCATTTTTTTTTTAATGGGGTTCACCTAAGGGGTTCGGTCATGTGATATTTTTATAGAGCAGGTTTTTACGGACATGGCGATACCTAATATGTGTACAGTATTTTATGTTTTTTCATTTTTATTCAGTGATATGTGTTTTCTTTTATTTTCACTTTTTTACATTTTTTTTTTAACCTAGACCCACTTGGTTCTTTTAGATCCAGTGGATCTGGGTCTATAAAATACAGTAAGTACACTATATAATGTACTTACTGTATTTTTTTTTTTACTTTAGAAAGCCTGAATAGACCTGCCTATAGCAGATCTATTCAGGCTTTCAGCACCATGGAGAGAGCAGGGCGCTTCAGTAAGCGTCCTGTCTCCATGGTGATCATCACCCGCTGCCAGAAGGGAGCAGCGGGTGATGGGGAGGGAGCTCCCTCCCTCTGTGACCCAATCCTGTCGGGGGGCTGCATAGGCACGGCAGCCCCTCGATGGGAGAGGGAGGGAGCTCCCTATTAACCCCTTCCAAACCGCGGTCCGTACGGGCCGCGGTATGGAAGAGGTTAAACTGCTGACATCTGCAGCACAGATGTCAGCAGTTTATAGCAGGGGGTCGGCAATGTGCTGACCCCCTTGTATACCCACTAGACACCAGGGAATTCTTTTTAAAGGAATTGCGATCCCGCCTGCCGCACCGCCCGCCTCCCGCGTCTGCAGCCCGCCTCCCGCCACAGAAATAGCGCTGCCGCAACCCCCCCCCCCCTGCACAGCCCCCCAACCAAATCAGCAAGAGGGCTGCAGGGAGAAAGGGGTCAAAAAGGTTTAAAAAAATGGACATTTAACTGTCTGATCCCCGCGGTCACAGACCGCGGAGATCAGACAAGTCAGAAATCGCTGCAAACCGCAGGTCTGAATTGACCTGCGGTTTGCAGCCGATATGGAACCACCATTCATGGCCTTTCTACACGTTTTTAACGGCCGTGAGACCGGTGCCTTCCTGTCAATCGGCCGTTAAAAACGGTCCCGTTGATTTCAATGGGTCCGCACGGCCGTGAAAACGGCCAGAAATAGGACATGTCCTATTTTTGGACGGACGCTATTCACTGGCCGTTAAAAGAACGGCCATGTGAATAGCTCCATAGACTTACATTGGTGGTAAAAATGGCCGTGTCGTGTGCATGAGCCCTAAGATGTTATCAGCCTTCTGTAGCCTCAGACTTTTTAATCTTAGTGGGTCCAAAATTATGTGCTTTTTTTTTTTACCTATTTTTCAGTGAGAGATGTATATAATAAAATTCAGTGCCAGCAGTTAACACTAGGGGGAGCTTTAGTGCAAACCATTTCTGCATTGAATGATAAAACTGTATGCAGTGAGTTCCTAAGCTTCCGCTAACTACTTCTGCATTTAAAGAGAGTTTTATCATTTGAAGGGGTTTTCCAGGATCAGCTTATTGTTGGCAGATTGGTGGGGGTCCTACTCTTGGAACCACAACCGATGAACTGTTTGAAGAGGCCACAGAGCTGATGCAAGCGCTGCAGCGCCTAAAAGGGGTTGTGCAGTGATTTATATGGATGACCTGTCCTCGGGCTAGGTGCTGCTGTCTGAGAGTGAGCTGTTCAAAAGGACATCCCTGTGTCCGTCTAGGCCCTGCGGCGGACAGGGAGTCTGAAAGCTGGACTGTCCCGCTTAAAACCGGACCTCTGGCCACCCTAGGGGCACGCTGCTGTGGAGATCACAATTAAGGGGTAGTGTTAAGGGACATATTGCTGTAGAGGCTACTGTTAAGGAGATGGGGTACTGTGGAGGTTACTGTTAAAGGGGTGGGATGCTGTGGAGGTCACTGTTAAAGGGGCGGCTTCACTGATAAGGTGGCGGGCGCTGTGGAGGTCTCTGTTAAGGGGACAGGGAACTGTGGAGGTCACAGTTAAGGGGACGGTCCGCTATGGAGGTCAGTTTTAAGGGGCGGGGTGCTGTAGAGGTCACTTAAGGGGGTGGGGTGTTGTGGAGGTCACATTTTAAAGGAAAAAAACTCTGTCGAGGTCACTGTTAAGGGGGCGGGTTATTGTGGAAATCACTGTTAACGAGACTGTGGAGGTCACTGAGTACTGTGGAGGTCACTAATAAAGGGCAGGCTGCTGTGGGGGTCACTGTTAAAGAGGCAGGGTACTGTAGATGTCACTGTTATAGTGGATACTGTCTATCTTTTAACAACACACACAAACATTAAATTAAATATATATATATAAATAAAGTTGTTTGTTCTGATTGAATAGATTAATATGTGCCTTTTTCTTTAGGCAGTCCATAGAACAGCTTCAGAGGCGACATGGCTCTATGAGATCAACAGATAGTAGTGAAAATCCTACTCTTGTATCCAGAGGTAAGCTGTTGTAGGTCACTGCTACATTCATCTTAGGGTACTTTCACACTTGCGTTATACTTTTCTGGCATAGAGTTCCGTCAAAAGGGCTCTATGCCGGAAAAGAACTGATCAGGCATATCCCCATGCAATCTGAATAGATAGAAATCAGTTCAGTTTGCATCAGTATGCCTTCCGTTCAGTCACTGTCAGGCGTTTTGGCCGGACATAATACCGCAGCATGCTGCGGTATTATGTCCGTCCAAAATGCCTGATCAGTCGCCGGAATGCCGGGTCCGGCATCAATTTACATTGACTTGTATTAGTGCCGGGTCCGGCATTGCAAAACAACTGAAGGACATTACTGTACATTACATTAATGAATAAAAATGTTATGTTTCCATTTGCGATCTGCAGAAAACGGATCGCATATGGAAACCATACGGAGATTTTTTACGGAACGGAAATAAAAAAAAGGAACAATGGATCTGTGAAAAACGGACCGCAAAACACAGAAAAAGCCATACGGTCATGTGCAAGAGGCCTTAGGGTACTTTCACACTAACATTATTCTTTTCCGGTATTGAAATCCGGTAAAGGGTCTCAATACCGGAAAAAAACGCTTCAGTTTTGTTCCAATGCATTCTGAATGGAAAGCAATCCGTTCAGTATGCATCAGAATGTCTTCTGTTCCATCCCTTGTACGGTATTTTCTCGCACATATTCATTGGGGGACACAGAAACCGTGGTATAGCTATGTCCACTAGGAGGCGTTGACACTAGGCTAGAATTGTTAGCTCCTCCTCCGGCAGCTATACCCTCTCCAGCCTGGAGAAGGAGCTTCAGTTTTAGCTTAGTGTCTAAGGAGGCAAGACATCCCTGCTCTGCAGGGTGGCTTCCTTGAAGATTTTTTATTTTAGTTTGTTATTTTTCTTCTTGCAGGTGGGAAAACAGTGGACACCTAATCTCCCTGTTATCCCGGGGGAGCACGCCAGTGTCGCCTCGCCTCACTGCCTCCTCCCCCAAGAAGCAAAAGGAGGACCAGGGCAGCCTCGCTCCCTGCTCCCGCCAGCCAAGGGGTCACCTAAACCGGCCAGCCCTCCGCCATCCAGACTCCTGCCACTTCGGTGCCAGCAGCTGAGGAGGTGACCCTGCTGGAATATGTGACCTTATGGTTCACTTGAGGAGGGTGAAGAGAAGAGGATGAAGATGGGGTGAGTAACCGGGATTCGGTAAGTATATCCCTTTCCCCTATCCCTTGTCGCCTCTCCACCCCTTTTAACATGGCAACATGTGATGTCTCCCTTTCACCCCCTTTTTACACGGCGACATGTTAGATGTCGGCCTCTCTTTCACTGGGGGAC
Organism: Bufotes viridis; assembly: GCA_033119425.1. Lineage (NCBI taxonomy): Eukaryota > Metazoa > Chordata > Amphibia > Anura > Bufonidae > Bufotes > Bufotes viridis. Next base: position 184,934,389 of record CM065590.1, read on the forward strand.
TGGGGTTAATAACTTGCTTCCAGTCCCCAAAGGGCCCATAGGTTACAGGACCGTCTCACAGTCTCGTTCGGTCCAAATCCCCCCTCACAAGCACTGCTGTGCTGGTACATAAGTGCTTGTATGCGCGTGTCAGCGGCGGTGTGGGGGTTAAATTTGCACTTCTATAGGCGCCAGCGCGCCACCGGCAGTGCGGGGGTTAACCGTATCTCCGGAAGCTTGGGCTTCTCTCCCAGTGCCTCCGGCCGGGGCTGTTGTTTAGCGGCCGCGCTCTGCGCTCCCACCGGCGGCCGACGTGGGAGCTCCGCGGTCGACCGTGTGGATATTTGAGGCCGCGGCTCGGCCCATGCTAGGCCGCACTGTATTCCCGCCACAGGGCGGGTTGCGGGAGGTCAGCTCCTTTCCCGCCGTAGTGGGTGGGAGTGTCTCTGTAGCTGGCCGTGCGCAGCGCGCTCTCAGGGCAGCGGCTAGTTAACCCTCTAGCCGCCGCTGCCCTGGGCGTTATGCATCATTGGGGAGGTGCGTGGGCCATTCTATCTACAGTACTGCCCCAGCTGAAATAAGTATATGATTACAGGGGATCACCTATCTCCCTAGCCTCAGATGCCAGGGTGCCCAGACCTGACGTAAGGATACAGGCGCAAAAAAAAAAAAAAAAAAGTCTGTATCTAGTGGATTCACATGGAACAACATCCTCCCTGTATTCTGCCCGTTGCATTCTCTGCTCCAAGGTGTAATGCACTACAGGGGCGACGGTACTGCTGCGGCGGCCATGTGCGTTACCCCCTTCCAGGGGCGAAACTGCACTCTCATTGGATACGGTGTGGCCGTGTGCATACCCCCTTCCATAGGCGGACATTGCACTCTTACTGGATTGGTGCGGCCGTGTGCATGCACTCTTACTGGATTGGTGCGGCCGTGTGCATGCCCCCTTCTATAGGCGGACACTGCACTCTCACTGGATATGAGGCTGGCCATGTGCATGACCCCCTTCCATAGGCGGACACTGCACTCTCACTGGATATGGTGCTGGCCATGTGCATGACCCCTTCCTTAGGCGGAATTGCACTCACTGGATTTAGTACTGGCCATGTGCATGACCCCCTTCCATAGGCGGACACTGCACTCTCACTGGATATGATGCTGGCCATGTGCATGACCCCTTCCATAGGCGGAATTGCACTCTCACTGGATTTAGTACTGGCCATGTGCATGACCCCTTCCATAGGCGGACACTGCACTCTCACTGGATATGGTGCTGGCCATGTGCATGACCCCTTCCATAGGCGGAATTGCACTCTCACTGGATTTAGTACTGGCCATGTGCATGACCCCTTCCATAGGCGGACACTGCACTCTCACTGGATATGATGCTGGCCATGTGCATGACCCCCTTCCATAGGCGGAATTGCACTCTGACTGGATTTAGTGCTGGCCAGGGGCATGCCCCTTCCATAGGCGGACACTGCACTCTCACGCTGGGTTCAGACTTCGCGTTCGGTTGCTTTGTGCGCGCTTTCTGGCAAATAATAAACGAGCGTTTTACGCGCGTTTGTGTGATTAATTGCAGTGTTGTCCAATGTCCAAATATCCCTGTCTATTGCTGGCCATGTGCTTGGCCCCCTCCATAGGCGGTGTTTCGCATACTCACTATATATGCTGCTGGCCAGGTGCATGCCCTTTTTCTATAGGTGGCATTCTGCACCTTGCTGATTATGGTGCTGGCGGTGTGCGTGACCCTCCTCCATTAAATATGGTACTGGTCACGTGCAGGTCTCCCTCCATAGGTGGAAAACCGCACTCTCTCTGGATATGCTGCCAGACATGTGCATGGTCCTCTTCCTTAAGGGAATACTTGCACTCTCACGGGATGCGGCACTGGACCTGTGCATGCCCCCTTCCAGAGGTGGAATTTTGCGCTCACGGGACACACATGCTGGCCTTGGACAGCCCCCTTTTTTTTTTTTTTTTTGGGGGCGTCATTTTCACCCTCGCGCACTGCGGTGCTGGGCGTGCATGTCCCCACGCTTCACTGGGGAGTAGTTACTCTCTCATGTATGCGGTGCTAGCGCACGCGTACACCCCTTAGTTGGTAGCTTGGCACTCTCGCTTAAAGCGATGCTGTCCAGTGCATGTTCCCCTTTCCTAGGCGGACTTCCTGCTGGTTGCAATGCGGCCATGTGTATGAGCCCCTTCGGGCGGACTGTGGCATCGGAAGGCAGCACTGCTCTCGTGCACCTCCCCGGCGGGCTGTTACGCTCTTTGTGTATGCAGTGTTTGCAATGCACGTATTTCCATTTTTTAGGCGGACTGCTTGCGCTACTGGTCCTATGCATTTCCCTGTTATAGGGACATATTGCATGAGGCTGTGGGCTCTAGCGCGCCCCCTTCATTAAGTTACGCGCGCATTGTACATGGTACAGGCCGTATACGCCTCCTCCTTTTTCTCCCTGGTCGGGACGACATTTGCGGGTCCGTTCGTTCCGCCATATTCATTGGCAGTTGCTTCTATCATAGCTGCTCCCTCATATCCTACCATTCCCCTTCGGATATTGGGTAGTATGAGTATTCCTATGGTCGCCCTTCAGCTCCTCCGCCAGGTTCCGGCTGCTCTCCTCTAGCGGGTCGCCCCTCTGCCAGCTCCGGGGATCTCCATCTTGAGTTTTCACGGTGTTCGTCTTCTGCAAGGTGGTATGACGTGCGACATGCGGATTTTCGTGGGTTCTACCATGGAGCTGTCCCACTCTGGCTCTAGCTACCCTGTTTCCCACTCCTGCTTCTTGATTGGAGTTATGCTGCCGGCGTCCTGCCTAGACTGCTTCTTTTCGCTGGTTCCTGTGGGCTTCATCCACCTCCGAGGTGGCTTCTGCCCCGGCCAGGCTTCAGCGGCTGTTCCTTCACAGCTCTCTCCTCAGGGAGAATAGGATTGTTGTCTTCCAGACTTCATTCCTGCGGATTCTTCCGGAGTTCCGGTTGGGGCCTCGGACAGTCTCTCTCGCACACATTAGTTGCTCCGGCAGTGTGCCCCTTTTCCGTGCCTACCGCGTTCTGTCCTCCCACTTGGGTGAGAGATTGGGTTTTTCCGTTTTAGGCGGTGGTCCGGTGGTACTCTGGCCTTCCCCGTGGGCTGACTTCCAGAGCATGGATCCTTGGTAGTTGTAGTGCCTTGGTACTTACCTTCTACTCCTTGCCATTTTGGGTCCAACTGTGGGCTTGGCCCTTCTATTTCCTGTACTGGTATTCCGTTGCTCGGTCTGAGGTAGTGAGTGTAACCACTATGACGCCTCATCTGTCTCGAGGTTTGTTGCTCTCTACCCTCATGGCTGTTTACTCTGCACCTGCCGTCTTCCTTTGGTACGGTGGGGTGTGGCATTGCGTTATGCCACAAACCCTTCTACGTCCCTCCCTGATGTGGTTCTTGCTGGGGACTGCTCCTTCGGATGCCGTCTGTCCTTGGGTTTTGCTTACCGTATTTCCCCCTCTTGGGATGGTGGAACTCTTCCTCCGGTGGCGATATCGGCACGCATTTTATCTGACTCGCCCCTGCATCTGTCGGATGCTGGGCCCTTCGGTTACTCTGTCTGATTTTCTGCTCCTCCACTTTCTGTGGTTACGGGGCACCCTTGCTTGTGTGCCAATGGGATCGGTTTTGCCGGACTCCCCTGTCTGTACTACTGTCTGCGCCTGTTCACTGCGTTTTCTCGCCTACCAAGTCGATATTCAGTGGACGCTCCTAGTTCTTTCTCCCTGCCGGGCTTCCCCAGTACCCTTCGCTTGTAGGTATCGCCTTCGTGTTCCCTACGCCGGAGGTACCAGTGTTACTTTCTGTCCTTCAGCAGCTGACTCGCATTGCTGGTAATAATGCTTGTTCCATGTTCTGGAACGGGGCAGTTTTTCTCTCAGCGTCCACGCACCATGTGCTGCCAGGGCGGGTACTTTTCTCAGGTTCTGTTTCGCAACTGGCGATCTTCTCTGTTATGTTGGGGATGCGGAGTTCCTTCGCTCCATTCGTCTTCTTGCTGTCAGTACCGGCCTTGGGCCTATAGCGTTGTCCCATGAGACATGTGTCACTTGTTCCCCTTCTCTGGGGTCCTCTGGTCCCCTGATCCACTATCTCTTCTTCGGGAGGACCCATTGTTCGATCCATTTTCTCCATCAGTACCTAGCGGCAGTTTGCGCTCCGGGTATTTCCCTTCTTCCCACTCGGTGGCAGTGGGTTGCACCGTCTGGGTGTGATGAAGTCTGAGGCTTCTCTCTGTCTTTGGTTCCTACGCTGCACGAGTTTTCTGCTTGTTGGTCCTGTTGCTGTTTCGAGGTACTTCTCTCCAACGCGGAGTTCCGCTCACCGGTCGGGATTCCACTCCTTCCTTCACGTTCCCCGCTGCGGCGGGCGTTTTGGATCTTGTCTTTTCATGTCTCTGCTGCTGCTGCATAGCTGGCTGTGTGGCCCCTACGCTCTGGGGAGTTTTCTTTCCTGCTGCGTTCTTCAATCCACTGACTCTGCCTGGACCGTCTGGTCGTGCAGGCGGCAGAGTTCTGCACCCCACAACGGTGGTGTCCCTGCGTGGTCCGTGTGTTTTCCCTCCCCGTGGACTGCTTTTGGACGTCCCACGGTTTCTGTGTCCCCCAATGAATATGTAGAGAAAACGAGATTTTTGTATAACTTACCAGTAAAATCTCTTTCTCGCTCTTCATTGGGGGACACAGCACCCACCCAGTATTGTTTGTACTGCAGTTTGGCAGTGCTTGCCAGCGGGCCTTCATATTATTGGTCCTTCGATATCGGGTGTTTCTCTCCTTTTAGTAGTTGGTCTGCTTCTCCTACTGCTTGTGCACAAAACTGAAGCTCCTTCTCCAGGCTGGAGAGGGTATAGCTGCCGGAGGAGGAGCTAACAATTCTAGCCTAGTGTCAACGCCTCCTAGTGGACATAGCTATACCACGGTTTCTGTGTCCCCCAATGAAGAGCGAGAAAGAGATTTTACTGGTAAGTTATACAAAAATCTCGTTTTTCCGGCCAAGATTCTGGAACACTTTTGCACTTGCTGGATCCGGCATTAATTTCCATTGAAATGTATTAATGCCGGATCTGGTACCAAGTGTTCCGGAAATTTGCCTCATCGCTGGATCCGTTTTTTATCAGTTCTTTCTAGGTTTGAAAAAATTAAATAATGGATCCGTTATGATACTGGAAAGACTGATCCGGTAATTCAATGAATAAGTCTAACGGATCCGGAAAAAAAAGATATCCGTATGCATTCTTATTTCTGGATCTGGCAGGCAGTTACGGCAACGGAACTACCTGCCGGATTCTAACAATGCTAGTGGGAAAGTACCCTTACTCTAATTCCAGTTACATAATTTTCAATGAGATGCTCCGATGCTAACATCAGGGGGGCTGCCTGGGTGAAATTATGGATATGTCCGGGTTCAGCTCTGAACCTTGACAACCCCCTTAAGTGGAAGTGGATTATGTAAGAAAATAAATTAGTATGAGGCTGGGGGCTCTCCCAGTCATCCTATGGCATACTTGTTTTGCATTGCATTTATCAAGTATTTTAGACACTTTTAGAACCTTTTAATACCTTGTCCGACAAGGAGAGTGGCTTACAGGGGTTATTTGACACTAACAAATGCCCCCCATATAAACATACATAACTACAAAATTGCATACGTGTATCTTTTTTTTTTTCCTACTGTATGTTTAAACGTATCCGCTTGACGTACAACAAAAATGATTTGCGAAGAGCCTCTAAGTAAGGCTTATTGCACACAAACGTATGGTTTTGCGGTCCGCAAAAAAAACCGGATGACATCTGTGTGCATTCCGTTTTTTGCGGAACAGAACATCTGGCCCCTAATAGAACAGTACTATCCTTGTCCGTGATGTGGACAAGTTCTATCCTTTAACGGAACGGAAATACGGAAACGGAATGCACACTGAAACACTTCCGTTTTTTTTTTGCGGACCCATTGAAATGAATGGGTCCGTATACGGAACATAACAAAGCGGCCCGTACATTCCCAAAAAACGTTTGTGTGCAAGAGGCCTAAATCTGCCACACTGAGTTGTGATGATGGGGTGCTATGATGGTCAGAGGCCTAACAAAGTCCCCCCCAAGTCTGCAATTGATGAAAGCCTAAGTATTCCAAAGCACCACGCCAATGATCACATTCCTAGTGTGACAAAAAAAAAAATAACCTTTTTATAAAAAAAATGACTTTGAATAATGTTGAAATGTGTACATATATGTGAAAAAACACTGTTCACTGCCGATAAACGATAAGGTTTCAGCAATATAGTGACCATATTACAGACATTTATAATCTTTTTTGTTTGTTTTTTTACACTTCCAGGAGCAGAAAACATGGAGCAGCCCAGCCTTATGGTGCACACTTGCCCTAAATGTCAATTGTTGGTACCTGACATGGACACGCTACAGATTCACGTGATGGACTGTATCACATAAGAGCGATGATTTCTACAGTTTAACGTTCTCTCATGAGATTACGCCATGGTTCTTAAATTGTGCACTAGGTGGAAGGCACAGAATCGGCACTGTATATTCTACGTTTAATGGGAGCTTGGCTAATCTATAGGCACTGATTTATTGTACATAGTTTCCACTTCTTCAGATCACACAATACCCGACAACCAAGTGTTACCATAGTCTTCTGTTCACCATCAGGGTGCAACCATCTGAGAAACTAACTAGACATATAGTACAAAGACAAAAGATAATAAAGTTCCTATGTGTTATACCAGGGATGCTCAACCTGCGGCCCTCCAGCTGTTGTAAAACTACAACTCCCACGATGCCCTTCTGTAGAATGATAACTGTAGGTTGCCAGGGAATGATGGGGATTGTAGTTTTGCAACAGCTGGAGGGCCGCAGGTTGAGCATGCCTGTGTTATACCATTGTAGTTGGTGAAGATGGTAGAAATCCATAGCACTTTACAAATCAGCTCTGCTAACTAAAGTCTTGTGGGGGACATTTATTAAAACTGGTGTAAAGGAAAACTGGTTTAATTGCCCATAGCAGCCAGTTAGTTTCAACCTTTCATTTTTCAGAGCTCCTTAGGAAAATGAAAGGTGGAATCTGATTTGCTGCTATGGAGAACTAAGCCAGTTTTAATAACGCTCCCCCTGTGTCTCCAGACTTGTTCTCTCTTTTACTGTAATACCTAGACAAGTGTAGTTTTTGTTTTTCTGGGTTTCTTTTGCACGTCAGGAAATGAATGTATAGCACTAGCTCCCCAACTACCACAGTCCACAGTGTGGAAAGCCATTTCCTGTCTTTAATTTTATCGATCTATCTATATCTATATACACACACAAAATACTGAACACTCCCTTATCTATGGACATGTGTAGATTGCAGAGTTGGCTTTTTTGGTACATTAGGGGCTTTTTAAAAAAAAAAAAGTTCACTTCAGTCTGTGGCAATGAGGCAGTAGGGACTTATTGCCCTTTAGGAATATATTTTTGATACCAGGTATAAAAAATATGTACACTGTATGATTAATCTAAGGAAAATATATTTTTTGTGGCTTTCTATATATTAATTTATAAAATGTGCTATTGTTTCCCACCCTGTGTAAAACTGGCGATTGGATAGGTGGAAGTATGTCAATAAAATTAACACTTACAATCTAGGAATGGGACCTCATGTAAAAGTGTATTCACCTGCTAAATGTGAAGTTGTTTTAAAAGTGACTGCTCAGTACTCTGCCAGATTCTTTATGGCCCCTCTGGCGCAGATCCTCTTCAACCAGTTAGGAGTTGTTTACAGTAGAGAGGGGCGACTTTTTCAATGGCACTTGCGCAAAATTTTTGCTCAAGTGCTGGAGCCTCACCATCTTCTCAGGGTGTGACAGGGGGTACCGGCAGCCACATTTATTATCGTCTACGCCAGTCTTCTGGAGTAGAGGAGCACTGAAATCTACCCCAGCCAGGGATCGCCAGATGCGGCACCTTATTTATGATGAGGTGTACCCCTAATCATAAAGCAGGCGCAGCAGTGCGCCTGGTTGTCATAGCCCAGCGTACACTGCCAGGCTATGATAAATCTGCCCCTCTGACTAATTCTTGTGTACTTATTGGAATAGCAAATAATGAGAAAGAAAAGAAAACCGTGTACAGGCTAAGCCCAGTGACATTAATACTCAATGATCAGATTAGTCCTAAAAATGTAAACTGTAATTAACGGATGTCTGCGTGGCATGTCTCATGATGAATGTGACAAACGTTAAAGGGGTCGTGCAGAGGATTTATATTGATGACATCCTCAGGATAGGTAATCAATATCAGATCGGTGGTGGTTAGACACCCCCGGCTCCCTGCCGATCAGCTGTTGAAGAGAAGGCTGCACTACTTCCTCTTCATTACAATGCCCGTTGTCTCGGAAGTGCAGTGTGATTGCTCACTCCATTCACTTGAGCGGAGCAAGTACTTGTAATTACACTATGCCGTGGCTGCAATGGAGAAGATGCGTAGTGTAATGAAGAGGAAGCAGCACTCTCATGGAGCGCGGCCTCCTCTTCAAACAGCTGATTGGGGGGGGGGAGCCAGGTATCAAACCATCGCTGATCAGATGTTGATTAGCTATTCTGAGGATAGGTGATCAGTATAAAACCCCTTTAAAGCCAGTTATTCACCTGTTACTCGTCGGTGGAGTGATCAAGCCTGTGCACTACTGCTTCATTCAAAGTCTATGGCACTGATGACAACAGCAGAGCACCGCTAGTCCACTTGTCCATTCAAATTCTAGCTACCTGTGGGGGTTCGGTGAAAATACAGAAAGCTGCCATCATGAAAAAATGAATCCAAATTCAATCACGTTTACTACACTTTTACAGAAACTACACACTGATCCACAGCTGCTCCTTTTTCCCAATGCTACGTTGACTGTTTATTTTGTAGATATACATTTGTTCCTGTGTGCAGTCACGTAGATGTCATTTATACAAGGCAGGGAGGTATGGTAAAGTGCATCTTTTGCAGGATCTTGCCTGTTCAAAGGGGTGAGAATGCCGCCACCACCACCAACAGAAAATGGCTTGAGCTGGCGGTTGAATGCAATCGGACAGGTTCTAATGTGGATGATAAGTCTGGATGGAAGTAAAGCTCAAACAAAAGGCCTGCTTAGAGTCTGCGTCACGCGTGCTCTCCGACGATGTGCCTGCCTTATACTGTTAATGTAGGGCTCCCTTAGTGCATAGTAAAGAGATGCTACCAAACGCAATAGCTGAAAGTGATGATTGTCAATGCCCAGTTCAGTCTCTGGTATATGCTCCTTAAGGTCAAAAACATCTTTGGGTCCCAGCGTGGACAGTACATGGTGCTCCAGCATCAGAGCAGATATGCTGCTTTTGCCATATTTCAGCATACAATACAATTCTTTTTCTGCTGTTTGCACAGTCCTCCTTGCTCCATTTGATGGCACAAAAAGAGTAACACCGCCATTAACTTGCAGCAAGTGATAAGCGCTTGTGAAATCCTGCGGGGTACAACTGCTCACTAGAGCCCATCTGCACTTATTACAGGATAGCTGTTTAAAGGCTTCTCTTACAACCCAGCCCGCAATGTACATTTCGGAATTATCAATTGTCACGTCCAACAAGCAGGACTGGTAGACATGACAGGGGAGTTTAATACTGGTTTCTTTAAATGGAAAAGGAATGTGCTGTAGGGAGCCAGTCAAACTCTGTGCTATACTTGTATGTACAAAGCTGAGGTCATTCTCCGGAGTTGGGTCAACAAATCCAAACTGTGAGAAGAGCTTTTCTACTGCTTGATTTACATCAAATGCTGTAGGCCTTACGTCTGAGCCACCTAAAATGAGAAAACATAAAAACCATAAACTGGCAATGACCTAAGAAACTAGAATCCTAGCACAATGTAACCCTTCACTGTGTACCCCTGCTATATAGTATATAAAGCATTTTGGCAGAGCAAAGAGCTGCGCTCACAGGGGAAAAGTATGATGGCCACTGTTTTTTTTTTTTTTCTTTATTTCAATCCTGGCTAAAACAGAACACATACCAAAACTGCAATGAGGCCTCAATGGAGCACTTTTGGTATGGATGGCCTATCAGATCAGCAGCGGTCAGACACCCTAACACCCCAATCAGGCTATCAATGTCAAAATCCTGGAATACTCCTTTAAAGGGATTCTGTCACCTCATTTCACCCTATAGAGCTGCGAACATGCACGGCTAAATTGCTGCTAGTATGTCAGCAATATACCTGTCCCATAGCTCTGTGTGCTTTAATTTTGTTTAAAAAATGATTTTATTGATCTGTAAATTCGCTTGTGAAGGTGCCCAAGGGGCGGTACTAACCTTCCTGGTGCCCAGCCGTGCCCCCTGTAAAGGAGCCAAGCACCGCCTGCGTCTGCTGAATCTCCTCCTTCCTCTCAGTGAGATCGCCGTAAATCTTGTGATGTGCGAGATCGCGCATGCGCAGTTCCGACATAGTGTTCCTTCCCTGTGCTGGGATCAGCCTCAGGGAAGGAACTGCGCATCGCGTGATTTACGGCGAGCTCACTGAGAGCAAGGAGGAGATTCCTGGATGCAGGCAGTGCTGGGCTCCTTCATGGGGGGCGTGGCTGGGCAGCCCCTTGGGCACCTTCACAAGCGAATTTACATATCAATAAAATCTTTTTTTAAACAAAATAAAATCACACAGCGCTATGGGACAGGTATATTGTGGACATGATAACGGCGATTAGAGCGGCTAGTGCCGATCTAGCTGTGCATGTCCGCAGCTCTATAGGGTAAAATGAGGTGACCGAATCCCTTTAAATAACACAGGACAAACACAAGAATCACACTTCAATATACATGACATTAAAACATTGTCAATAAGCTTGAGCGATTTGACCTTCGGATCATAGATCCGAAGTTGATTTGTTCAAATACTTCAATTTTAATGCTGTTTTTGTACAGCATTAAAATGTATTAGCGTTGTGGAGCCAAATTTCTTCTCACCAGAAGTCGCGTGAGACTTCGGTGAATTCCTATTGTATGCATATCAGCGAACTGGGCTTTGGGAGAGCAGTCAAATCTTCTAGGTGCTAGAGTAGGCAGTCAAAGGGACAGGAAATACTGCAAGCTAGGAGAGTTAGCACAATTTAACCATGGGTTCCATATCTTCAAGTACTGCTCCCTGGTAAGTTTTTTATATAACGCAATGCGATGAACGATATTAATAACTGCACACTGAAAGTGAAGGAGACCTCCACCTGGACGCAATATAAATCCTCGCGGACATCAGGATATATTGTAGAAGTTTATAAGCAGTATTGTTAAATGTTGGTGGTTTAAGCCCCAGCAAGTACACAGGTGCCGACAAGGGGAGATCTCTCCTAAACACTTCAAATAATCCTGTTTTGATGTTGGCCCAAACCCGTCTCACTATGGGACACGTCCACCAAGTATGAAGGGTGTTACCATTATCTTGGCAACCCCTAAAACATAAGCGGGAAACCATGGGGTAAATAAGGTGCAATCTAGTAGGGACCAAATACACCCTGTGAAGTGTCTTCAAAGAAGTTTCCAAAAGTTTCCTGTCTTATGTATGTCTACCCCTTTTCATATGTACAGCGCTATGGAATAAATGTCGCTCTAATAATAAATAATATATATTTGCACGATGGCAATAGGCTCTCCAGCCCTCCTGTGAATTCTGATCCAGTCATTAACGGAAAACAGTGTTCAGTGACGAAAGCAGCTTCTGCCGTGGAACTAATGATGGCTGCTCAACCGCATTAAATTTTCCAGGAGTTTTTTTTATTGATTTTTTCCAGTAATGTATAGAGATTATTTTGGGGGTATGCCCAATCCCTACGGTTTGTGACACTTGCTCTTGCTTTACCACAGCTCAGCTACTTAAGTAAAATGATTTTTCATAAAAACAGTCATAGGAACTTTCTTGTTTTCAGATAAACCAAGCTTTAAACTCTACCTTTGTGTCTAACACAGTTGAAAAAAGCTTTGAGGTGATGGCTCCTGAACCTAGAGGTAGTGATGCAGTCATGATCCATCAGTAGACGTGGTAACAATTCGCTGAGAGAAGCAATATTTACTAGGAGACCGACAGTACACCGGGCCCTAAAAGGAGAAAAGGTGTCAAGAAAAAGTCATTGCACGACCACATTTTCTGCTTGTGTTTTGTCAATTTTATGCCAAAAATTGGAGTACGGTAGATCTTACCACACCTATAGGCTGCTACCAGACTGGCACCTTACTTGAAGCCTTATCTGCTTTCATTTATATCCACCCTCCGGAATGGTATGTATAAGAGTGGATTTTCATATAAGACCCGAATCACACAACCAGATATGGCAGTGGCCCCATTAATTTCAACGGGGCCGCAAAAAATGATCCGTATGTCCATTCCGCAGCCCCGCAAAAAGATAGAACATTTAAAGAGTTCTTCAGGCTAGAGGTATTGATGCTGTGCTCAGTTCAGACACTCAGACCAAAAAGCAGAAGCGGCAGGTTCCGTAAACTGTGCAGTTTTGGGGCCATATGACTTAAATGGGAGATGAGCTGCAATACCCTGGCATGACCTTCTGTGTATGGATTGTATGGAGCCTTCTGCTTCCAGCTCCATGCACTGTATAGTGTCTGGTGCCGCCGCAGCCCAAAATAGATGATCGTTGTGGGTGCCAGGTGTTGGACCCCCCACTTATCAGATAAATAGGTCATCATTATCTGTAGTCCCAGAAAAACCTTTTAAAATAAGCACAAGAGTGACATGACATTATATCTGTATGTCTGTGGCTGCATCCACACTTTGTTCCTGTTTTCCATTGAAAAACTAATAAAAAGAGGAGTCAGTTATGTTTCCAAACCAAAGACTGATACACCATAGAAAGGTTGATAAATTCAGTTCTGCCAAAATTGCCACCCCAGCTGCTCCTCACTAAAAAACTTGAGCCACCTAACAGCTTGAGGAGCACTGCGCTATATGATATAATTCTATAGACTTAACAAGTTCAGTTCCATGTAAAAAAAAATAATAATTTTTTGTCCCAGTAAAGAATTTAAACATGTGAAAATGTTTTAAATCTCCAAATATCTGTTTTAGGTTCTCACGGTTTCTTACCCTAATGATACAAAGTGTTATTTATGGACAGCAGCAGAACATACTTATTGCATCTTTAATTTTCAGCTTTTCATATGAAGTTTAAATTAAAATGTTAGCATGTTTGAATTTTTACCTCGAGGACTGGAAAAGGAATTCATTGTCACATGTTGTAAGAGTCAATAAGTATTCACGAGTCTCTCGCAGGACTTGGAGTTTTTCCTCTAAGTTGTTCTGATTTATGGGGCTTTTGTCACCTTGTAGCCGCACACTGCTGCTATTGCAGATATCAAATAGCCTACCAATAATCTACAAAAAAAAACACAAAACATCACCATAGGTAAAGTATATTATAGTAACAAATATTAGCTAACAGCGGGATGAGCCAGAAAACAGAGTTGTAGAAGTAAATCTGAAAAACCATGGTGGATATGACATAAATGTCTGAAATTGGAATATCCAATTTAGGGGTTTTTCCAGTTTTCTCATATTGATGACCTATCCTCAATACCAGATCGTCGGGGGTCCAACTATTAGCATCCTGCCGGTCATCTGTTTGAAGAGAATGTAGCACTTGTACGAGCTCTGCATTCTCTTCACTGTTTACCTGCTCACCGTCGACATTGCAGTAGTGGAGCAGTGTAATTACAGCTATGCCATCTCATTTAATTGAGCACCTGTAATTACACTGTTAGCTGCAATGTCAATGATGAGCAGGTAAACAGTGAAGAGAATGCAGAGCTCATACAAGTGCTACATTCGCTTCAAACAGCTAATCAACAGGGGTTGCGGGAAACGGACCCCTGCTAATCTGGTACTGATGACCAAACCTGATGATAGGCCATCAATATGCAAAAAATGGACCGCCCCTTTAAGTTGGAATTGTTCAATTCTTTGAATATAAAGAATAAATATTAGCAGACGTACCTGAATAAAGTTGATAATGGCCTGTAAATCATGACCGTGCTCATGATTTAATTCCTGAACAAACTGCAGTGCGTTTGCAACAGTATCACTAAGCTTATTACACAACAGTGTCATTTTCACAATCTCCAAGTTCCTCACAAGACGAAACATTCTAGGCAGGTTCATCAAGTCAGTGATATACTGCCATGAAATTGCTCCTTCTGGACTCTGGATGGAACCAAGCTCTTCTATCAGGTTTTGGACTATGTGCAGTTCATTACCCACATCAAACACAACATAATGTCTGTAATCCCTGTTGGGCAAGGAGAAGTGTGTCTGAAGTGACCAGGGATCTGTGAATGTACATCCAAGCATAGTGCACATTTCTTCATTATGTGGATGTCTATCCATTGACACAGCAACTACCTCAAACCTCTTCTCGCACAGCTCGTGCAAGACATGAGCAAGAAGTTGCTTTTGTGCTTGTGGGGTCAAGGATTTAACATAAAAATAGGCAATAGGGACATTCCAGTGACCAACTGTTCCACCAAGCATGAACATCAGGACTTCATTAGCCACATCTTGGCTTCCACTTCCAGACCCTCCTTTGCCTAAGTTCACAAAACCCACAAGTTCATTTCTACATGAGTCATAAGCAACACTTTGTTGGATTGAAAATGTACCCAAAGCAAGAGACACCTTGGTATACAACTGCGGGTGAGCTTGCTTCTTCTGTATCAATGCTTTCAGGGCTAAAGTATTTATTCCAGGACCTCCCCGATCTGACTTCAGCCACCTAAAAATATAATTACACAATGCTTAACAGTCAGACTAGTAATGGCATAGCAATGTTACGTACAGAACAAAAATGATCATGTGTATGAAGAAGCACCATCATTCTGCACCTTCCTGTCCAACGGTCTCATGTTAGGCCTCTTTCACACTTGCGTTCTGAGGATCTGGCAGGCACTTCCGTCCCGCCCGATCCGTCAGAACGCAAGTCGCCTGAAAGCATTAGAAGACTGATCAGGATCCTGATCAGTCTTCGAAATGCTTTCAGGTTACTATGGCAGCCAGGACGCTATTAAAGTCCTGGTTGCCGTAGTAGTAGTGGGGAGCGGGGGAACGGTATACTTACAGTCCGTGCGGCTCCCGGGGCGCTCCTGAATGACGTCAGAGCGCCCCATGCCCATGGTTCACGTGATCCATGCGTTACGTTATCCATGCGTGTAGGGCGCCTGGCGTCGCTCTGAGCCCGGAGCTGCACGGATGGTAAGTATACTGCTCCCCGCTCCACTACACTTTACCATGGCAACCAGGACTTTAGCGTCCTGGCTGCCATGGTAACCATTGAGAAAAAGCTAAACGTCAGATCCGGCAATGCGCCGAAACGACGTTTAGCTTAAGGCCGGATCCGGATTAACGCCTTTCAATGGGCATTAATTCCGGATCCAGCCTTGGGGCAAGTGTTCTGGATTTTGGAACAAAAAGCGCAGCATGCTGCGGTATTTGCTGCGTCCAAAAAACGTTCCAGTCCTGAACTGAAGACATCCTGATGCATCCTGAACGGATTTCTCTCCATTCAGAATGCATGGTGATGATCCTGATCAGGATTTTTCCGGCATAGAGCACCGAGGACGGAACTCTATGCCGGAAAACAAAAATGCCAGTGTGAAAGGACCCTCATCTATCAAGTTTCATCTGTAAAGGTACTACATGCGCAGGTGACATATGAACATCACATAAAACTCATGCTCCTTTCTGTCCAGTGTCTACACAGAATATTGTGGCAGACAATATTATAAAATCAATGTGTTCCATCAGAAGCAGTTATAAAAGATATTTCCTGTAGTAACAGAAGCCATGACATCAGTGTGAACAGTGCCTAGTTTAGTCCTTGCACTTACTGTCGGAGTCTTCTTGGCCCTGGCAGTGGTAGTTTGGTCTCCTTCCTTAGGTATTTGTACACCAGAGGGTCATTCAGTTGTAAAGTCAGGGAAAACATGCGCTGCTGGGCAGAGTACTCCGATTCAGGCTTTTTGAAACGTTCCAGTGGAATGTCTAGTGAAGCAAGAGAAGATTTTACAAGTGTGAATGATTTTTAGATGATGTAGGCTACTACTCGTCATGGATCTGCACAAACACATCCGTTTAGAACGGATCGATTTGTATTATCTTTAACATAGCCAAAACAGATCCAGTCTTGAACACCATTGAAAGTCAATGGAGGACGGATCCGTTTTCTATTGTGCCATATTGTGTCAGTGAAAGCGTTTGGCTCAGTTTCGTCAGACGGACACCAAAACGCTGCAGGCAGCATTTGGTGTCTGTCTCCAAAGCGGAATAGAGGCGGAACGGAGCCAAACTGATTCATTCTGAGCAGATCCTTTTCCATTCAGAATGCACTAAGGGCAAAACTGATCTATTTTGGACCGATTGTGAGATCCCTGAATGGATCTCACAAAACGGAAACCAAAACGCCAGTGTGAAAGTAGCCTTAGCATAATGGGGGAGGATATACCAAACTAATTGTGACAAAATTGACAAAATATTGCTTATATGTAGGGATGAGCGAATCGACTTCAGATGAAACATCCAAAGTCAATTCGCATAAAACGTCGTTCCAACACTGTACGGAGCCAAACCAGAGTTCAGGAAATGTTTTTTATACAGTACAAATTAATTTATGAAGTTATTACCTGAAGTCTTGTGAGACTTCGCAAAGCAATAACCTCGGCTCTTTGGAGCCAATACATTCTAATACTGTACAGAGCTCCTGTACAAAGTTTTATGAGAATCTACTTTGGATGTTTCATCCAAAGTCGATTCGCTCATCCCTACTTATATCCCCAAAAATGTTTGTATAGCGCCACCTGCTGTTTCTCTTGAACAGCCCTTCTGTGTCATCTCATCAGTTACAATATTGCTGCCTCACACTTCTATTAATTTCTTAGCATCTCTTGACAAGCAGAGAAGACACTGCAGCTTCAGAAGCAGCCAGCTCATCGCACCAAGGTCCCTTTTTGCATACCTGAAGGAGCAGAGACAGGTGGACACAGAAAGGCTTTTCAACAGAAACAGCAGGTGGTGCTATTCTAACATTATTCCTGAAATAGCTGGGGATTTAAGCGTTTTTTTTTAGTAAGTGTAAATACAAAAAATGCTTATAATTATGGACAACTCTTTAATTTGCAAAAAATAGCATATATGCTTAGTAACAGATTTATTATGTATATTACACATTTTTTGCACCTCAACCAATAGGTGGTATAAAGTTAGACAAAAATATCTAAACCAGCAGTGGAGGCAGTGCTTGCGCACTATAGGTCAAATTACCGGCCTCCCTTGGCCGCCTTGTATCTGTGCTGCAGCAGTGGCTGTGACCCCTGGATACGAGCAGTGTATAATGTTACACTTAGGCCTCATGCACAGGGCCGTTGCCAGGCTGTGGCCGTATTGAGACCCGCAAACAGTGGGTCCGCAATATGCGAGCACTGGCTATGTGCTCCCCACATCACGGATACAGACACATTCACTTGAATGGGTCCGCAATCCGGAGCTGTGGTGCGGAACGGAGTTACGGAACCCCACGGAAGCACTACAGAGTGCTTCCGTGGTGTTTCTGTCCGTGCCTCCGCACCGCAAAAAAATAGAACATGTTCTATTTTTTTATGGTGCATACGGATCACGGACCCATTCAAGTTAAATGGGCCTAAATCTGTCCCAGCCGCCACACAGATGTTGTAGGTGCATTGGGGACGGCAAATTGCGGTCCACAATGCACGGAACAGCCGCACAATGGCCATGTGCAAGAGGCCTTATGCAGCGCTTCCTCCTTCCCTATGCTCTGCCCTGACAACACTGAGAACTTTGGAGCCATTATCGAGAGGATTAAAACTACTTTTTCCAGACAATCCAAACATTGTGAAAAGAGTAAAGGGTATGTCTACAATGCATCTGCTTGCCAGTAAAAGTGGTTTAATAGGTAACAATTAGGTGACAGACTCCCTTTACGTTTTAGCCTAGCTGTGAACATCTTACTTTAATTTTGAGTGTCATCTGACATAACAATCGAGCTATAATGAGTGTTTATGAGTACTCAGGAGATCAGAGATAAGGCTTCATATGAGCCATCAGCTGAGTTTCCTGATGGGACACAGTGTAAACACACAGTGTAAACACAGAGCCTGTTAAAAGAGAATGTCAACCCTGTCTACAGAAACCACCTAAAAATTTTTTTTAATAAAAACTAATTTAAAAAAAAGATTTTGAGGTCAAAATGAGTAAAACGCTATAATAAAAAAAATGTCCTCAAACTGTGTCCTTAGCCTTCAAATCCTTTTTTGCAGTATGGGGTAAATATACTGCGGTGTTGCCTCAAGAAACTTGCCTAAAACTACATTTATATTTTTCGATGACAACATGGTACCAAGACACGTCTCCTACAGAATGAATATCCAATTTCTAGATCATGATCGACTCCACTGGGTTCTATCATAGTTGCCTTATTTTTTCTCTCTGAACTGTCACATTTACTAGGCTGGGGAGCCGCACATCAATCCTGTCCCCTCTTGATTGCTGCCTGATGTCTGGGTGACTGGAAGAGACTGACTGCACCCAGATGACGGTTACTATATTATTAAGACTGGGGACACTTAAATGGGACTGGCCACTGTTATGTTTTTGATTCGGGATCCTGACTATGTTTAATAAGAGTACTGGTAACTGATCATCTGTAAAATGACAACATTTCAATAAAAACAGTAAAAAAAAAAAAAAGTAGCTGTTGAAATTCAATGTATATCCTAACCAGAACTGAGCTTCTAAAGGTCTACCTTGGAGCCACACCTAGCTTTATGTTTCAATCCTCAGGTATTCCTCCTGAAAATTGATATGAATGAACTGACAACTGTGTTAGGGTACTTTCACACTAGCGCTATTCTTTTCCGGCATAGAGTTCCGTCATAGGGGCTCAATACCGGAAAAGAACTGATCAGTTTTATCTCCATGCATTCTGAATGGAGAGAAATCCGTTCACAATGCATCAGAATGTCTTCAGATCAGACTTCTTGACATTTCCGGACGGAGATAATACCGCAGCATGCTGCGGTATTATCTCCGTCCAAAATTCCGGAACACTTGCCGGAATGCTCGATCCAGCATTTTTTTCCCATTGGAATGTATTAGTGCCGGATCCTGCATTTTTTTCCCATTGGAATGTATTAGTGTCGGATTCGGCATTCAAAATACCACAATGCTGCGCATGCGCAGACCGGTAAAAAAAATATATAACGGATCTGTCTCTCCGTATGACAAGAGGAGAGACAGATCCGTTCTTGCAATGCCTTTGTAAGACGGATCCGTAGCCGGATATGTCTTCAAATGCTTTCCGTTTGCATGCAGATTGCCGGATCACTCTGCCGCCAGTGTGAAAGTACCCTTACCAGTTGGCGGGGTCTCCTTACATAGTTTCGCGCATTCAGCTCTGAAAGGACAATGTCAGAGCATGTAGCGACACTCTCCAAATAATAACACATAGTTGTCAATTTCTTCATAAACCTGTAGGAGGAATAACAGCAGAACAACACAAAATAGAGTTATAAGACAAGATGCTCCGGAACTTTTAGGCAACAAGTCCTCTTTAAAGAATATATGTTGTGGAACACAGGTCTATGATAAAGAAGACTCTTTTTACGTGTCACCCGTTACCTTCGTAGGGCTGGAGAATGTCCAGAAGCTCAGAGCTCAGTAGGTTTCTCTTAATAAGCTCACAATAAATACTATGACAAGTCTGTCGCAAACGCTTCTCTCGGTCTTTCGCATTTCGAAGTTCCTTCTCTTTTTGTGCTCTTGAATCTTCTGATGCTTGAAGCTTCTTTTTTAGGGTGTCAATATCTGGAATGTAATATGGATGATCCTAGAAAACAGCATAAATGCTAAATATGAAGAAAATCAATTCTCTATGAAAACAGTGCACACAGGCATCTGGTTATCCATACATCACATTTGCTAGAGAAATTCTTAGTAATGGCTGTGCTCTAGTAAGAAACAGGCAACTGACTGGTTAGCACACTTTCAGTAGCTATTATTTTTGATAGTCATACAACAACTCCTTGAGCAAGCCTTGTAAAAATAATGCATATCCTTCACGCCCAATGAGCCAAATGGGACACACTATATAAAGGTTACTTTCCAGTTTTAGGGTAGTAATGCTTAATCACTACCTACATGAAAAGTTATGCAGCTTTCCAGTGTATGTTATGTTTTATTTCTTTGCCATTTTCAAGATATGTGTTTGCTGTCAGTGAATAAGAATATTCTGGCGCATCTTTAAGTTTAGTTTAGTCTAACTACAGCTTCTTCTCCGCCTCTCTCAAATGGGATGAGCAGTTGTAATTACACTGCACCGCCGCTACGGGAGAGATGTTGTACAGGTAAATAATGAAGAGGACGCAGTGCTCACACGAGTACTGCGACCCCTTCAAATAGCTGATCAGCAGGAGTGTCAGTAGTCAGAAACCACTCCTTTCCTGAGCATAGGTCAATATTTAAAGCCCGGACAGATCCTTAAAGGGGTTATCCCGTGACTAATGTGAAAAATTAAAATCAGACATCATAAAGTACATGACAATCTCTTTGTATCAAACACATTGCTCTGCTAGGTTTATATCAGGGTGCGTCCTATTGGTGTGTGGTCCTCGGACGCTGATTCGCTCAATATTGTTCTTTTTCAATAGAGTATAGGAGCGGTTAGTACTTTGTAAAGTCTCTGTAGTCTCAATGTTACCCAAACGCCTTTCGGGGCAAATATGTTCTGGCCCCTTCTTCAGTGGTTACTTTGTGAGACTCTGGGAGACCTTTTTATAGGTCAGTAACCACTGAAGAAGGGGCCAGAACATATTTGCCCGAAACGCGTTTGGGTAACATTGAGACTACAGTGAGACTACAGAGACTTTACAAAGAACTAACCGCTCCTATACTGTATTGAAAAAGAACAATATTGAGCGAATCAGCGTCCGAGGACCACACACCAATAGGACGCACCCGCTACCCTCACGTGGGACGCCACATAGTGACGGAGAGACCACGTGGGACGCTACGGCAGGTCCTAGCAGGGTAAGAACGCCAACTGTTCACGAGCGGCGGCAGACTCCGTGATGTTATAGAAGACTGGTAAAGTACAAAGTTTACAAAAACTACAACATCACTATAGAGCTTTACATGGATGCTATTTATTGATGTAATACTAGCGGAGCCTAATTTCAACGGGGCTCGTTATCACTCTGTGAGGGGTGTATTGAAGGATTAGCATGTGTACACTGGAACTCTTCTAGTGAAAATTGTACATCTCTAGAAGCTTCTTGAGAACAATTTTGTGCTTTGGGAATCGAATTACCAATCGAATTGGCTCTTATTACTGTGGCATGATTGAGTAGTCTCCCACTTACACCTATTTTTATATTGTTTTTGATTGTATGGACATTGGGCCAGAGCCAGTATACTTTGTATTTCTATTATCCTTTCTTTAAGTCTTTGCTTTTTATGGTGTATTTATGATCGATATTTTATGGTTAAATAAACATAGTTTATAGTTTTTTTACACAGCTTGGGGTGAACCGCGAGGAGCGCACCATAATATACTGGTGAGAGGGGTGGAGCCACTGCAATACGTTATTCTAGGTTTATATCAAGCTGAGCTTGAGGGGAGTGTCTTTTCTGCTTCAGCTCAGGAGGAGTGTCTCAGCTCTCCCTATCACAGTTCAGGAGGCATGCCCATTCCCTCCCTATCACAGCTCAGGAGGCGTGTTTCAGCTCTCCCTATCACAGTTCAGGAGGCGTGTCTCTGCTCTCCCTATCACAGCTCAGGAGGCGTGTCTCTGCTCTCCCTATCACAGCTCAGGAGGCGTGTCTCTGCTCTCCCTATCACAGCTCAGGAGGCGTGTCTCTGCTCTCCCCATCACAGCTCAGGAGGCGTGTCTCTGCTCTCCCCATCACAGCTCAGGAGGCGTGTCTCTGCTCTCCCTATCACAGCTCAGGAGGAGTGTCTCAGTTCTCCCTATCACAGCTCAGGAGGCGTGTCTCTGCTCTCCCTATCACAGCTCAGGAGGCGTGTCTCTGCTCTCCCTATCACAGCTCAGGAGGCGTGTCTCTGCTCTCCCTATCACAGCTCAGGAGGCATGTCTCTGCTCTCCCTATCACAGCTCAGGAGGCATGTCTCTGCTCTCCCTATCACAGCTCAGGAGGCGTGTCTCTGCTCTCCCTATCACAGCTCAGGAGGAGTGTCTCAGCTCTCCCTATCACAGATCAGGAGGCGTATCTCTGCTCTCCCTATCACAGCTCAGGAGGCATGTCTCTGCTCTCCCTATCACACCTGAGGAGGCGTGTCTCTGCTCTCCCTATCACAGCTCAGGAGGGGTGTCTCTGCTCTCCCTATCACAGATCAGGAGGCGTGTTTCAGCTCTCTCTATCACAGATCAGGAGGCGTGTCTCTGCTCTCCCTCTCACAGCTCAGGAGGCGTGTCTCAGCTCTCCCTATCACAGATCAGGAGGCCTGTCTAAGCTCTCCCTATCACAGCTCAAGAGGTGTGTCTCTGCTCTCCCTATCACAGATCAGGAGGCGTGTCTCTGCTCTCCCTATCACAGCTCAGGAGGCGTGTCTCAGCTCTCCCTATCACAGCTCAGGAGGCGTTTCTCAGCTCTACCTATCACAGCTCAGGAGGCGTGTCTCAGCATTCCCTATCACAGCTCAGGAGGCGTGTCTCAGCTCTCCCTATCACAGCCCAGGAGGCGTGTCTCAGCTCTCCCTATCACAGCTCAGGAGGCAGTTGAAGGGTGAAACTGAGCATGTGCGGCCTTCACAGTGAGCAGGACAAAGAAATAAGAAAAAAAACAAACTGCAGGTGGCGCTATGCAGATACATTTTATTGAATAACTCAGTGGCTATGCTAAATTTTTAATTACATGCAATTATAAAAGTATTCAGATCCAGGTGCTGGTTTGAAAACTATAGAATATTTTTTGTGGGACAACCCCTTAACCGCTTGCCGACCGCCTAACGCACGGATGCGTCCAGGCGGCGGCAAGTTTGTTCCTCCTGGACGCATCCGTGCGTCATCTCGCGAGAGGCGAGATCTGCTGTGAACGCGCGCACGCGTTCACAGCAGAGCGCGGCTCTGCAGTTATACTACAGTCTGCCAGCGATGATCAATCGCTGGCAGGCTGTAAATGTAAAATAAATTGGATCAAACAGCTATATCAGACGCTAAATGGGACCACCAGAGGACCAGGTAGCAGGTATATCAGACGCTGTTAACAAAACAGCGTCTGATATAGCTGTTTGATCTAATTTATTTTACATTTACAGCCTGTAAAGTTGCACCAAACACTACACTAACCCCCCCCCCTCACTTTATAACCACTATTAACCCCTTATCACCCCATATAGACTCCCTGATCACCCCCCTGTCACTGATCCCCCCCCTGTAAGGCTCTATTCACATGTCCATATGTGTTTTGCGGATCCGCAGATTCACGGATCCACAGATCCGTGCCACGGATCCGCAAAACACGGACACCGTCAATGTGCTTTCCGCATTTTGCAGATCCGCACATTGCCAGAACTATATAGAAAATGCTTTTTCTTGTCCGCAATTGCGGACAAGAAAAGGGCATGTTCTATATTTTTGCGGAACGGAAATGCAGACCCGTAAGTGCGGATCCGCAATTCCGGATCCGAGCAGGACAAAGTCTGTCCCCATAGAAATGAATGGGTCCGCAATTCCGTTCCGCAAACAGAATTTCGGACGTGTGAATGGGGCATAAGGGTCCCTTATCACCGCCAGTTAGTTAGCTACTTGTTAGGTAGTTAGCACCCAGCCCACCGCAGTCACTGATTTTGGCAGAGATTTTTTTCATCCACAGTGATTGATGCGAATGAAAAAATCTGTGCCGTTCATTTTTTTTCTTTTTTCAGCCCAGAGGCTGAACGGGAAAAAAAAATCTCATTACCCGTATGCTCAATATAGAAGAGGAATCGCGGAAACTCCTAATGCTGGCCATACGTGTAATGATTGCGGAGACCTTCAAATGCCAGGGCAGTATAAATACCCCACATGTGACCCCATTTTAGAAAGAAGACACCCCAAGGTATTCCGTGAGGGGCATAGTGAGTTCATGTAAAATTTTATTTTTTGTCACAAGTTAGTGGAATATGAGACTTTGTAAAAAAAAAAATATATATATCAATTTCCGCTAACTTGTGCCAAATTTTTTGAGCTGGCTATGAGCTGTGCGCTGTGATTGGCCAGCTCTGCAGCAACCGACACGCCTGATACAAAGTCCCCGCCCCATACAACAGTGGGAGCTCGGACACCGGAGCCTATACAGGACGAACAGAGCGGCGCCCAGACATACTAGTAAGTGCAGGGGGACCCCTGGGCGCCGCTCTGCCCACAGATATAGTTAGTTTTTAGTTTTTAAATAGGTGAAAGGTCCTCTTTAAGCTAGGGGGGCTGAAGTGGTTAAAGCTGCCACACACCCTTGTGACATGCCCTGCATCTTTGAGCTTGAAAATCAAAAAACTTGAATGATTATGGGTAATTCATTGCTAAGAACAGGTGTAGCTGTACAGTGAGTGCATAGGAGTTCTGCCCTTGAATTTAAACAATAATGTCCTCATTCACTGACAGCAAAATATATATATATATGGAAATTCTGAGGAATTGATTTATACAGGGTTTCAAGAGAGTCTGTCAGCAGTTCTGACTCTGGAAAGCTGCTGACAGCAGTAGGTAGTGATGTTTGATCATGCTTGTATGGATGGACTATTAAAAGGGAAAAAAATTGGTAACTGGTAATCCTTCATATTTACTATTTGACGAAACTGAGTAAATGGTGCTCAAAACAGGTTCCTAAAATCTCCTGTGATCAAGACACATGTATAAAATACATAAAAAGATGGAGCCTGGAGCAAATGTCAATGAATGGGCACTTTTTATGCAACTTATATTAAGGTACCTGTAGTTGTACTTGGCAGTGCACACCAGCATCTGCGTTACACGATACACTGACGTTCTCTAGTTCTTCATTTTGCATTTTAGTTATCAGAGGAATGTCAGATGGTTGTGTAGATGTCTCTAAAACTTTGTTTTCAGATACTTCAGTCCTCTGATGGAAAAATATGAAATTCCCATTGTTTCAGTATTTAAAATGTAACTATTTTGTCTCTATAAGGTGAAGCAATCGGTCACATTATTTGTACAAAATGGATGAATTGTCCATTTACCTGTGTGTCTTCTGGAAAATTGAAAATGCTGGGTATGACATCATCTCTTAACCGCTTTGTCTGCCCAGTAGTGTCAAAGCAACTTTGCTGAAAGTGGAGGCTGCACAGTCGCTGGTATCTGGAAGGCATCCATAACTCGCCGGTGCTCGTTGCTCTTTTCATAGCGCGGCACCATTTATCCAACAAGGCAGGATTTGACCTTGGAAACCTTTAATTGATTACAAATTAAATAGCAGGCTATAGCAAATATCTTTTCCTCAAAATGTTAGTTTTCAAGAAATTGGTACATTTAAAAAAAAGTCCAAACTGAAAATGTGTATCAGATCTAGTGCAGCCAGAAATATTTTCTGTATTTTACCCTCATACGCATCATTTCTGTAAATGTCTATTTTCTCTTTGAGCGGGCAGGATTTCCCTGGTGTGGGGCTTAAAGGGAACCTGTCATCAACTTTATGCTGACCTCAATGAGTGCAGCATAAAATAGTGACAGAAATGCTGATTTCAGCGGTGTGCCATTCATGAGCTAAAAGTAAGTGGTTGCTGAGAACCAGCATCATAATCATTGCAGCCCAGGCCTTGAAAAGAGTCACATCTACCTGAGAAGAGTCCTGGTTATTCATAATCTCCTGCTCTCTCGCCCATCTGCTGATGATTGGCAGTTCTCTCCTAGATAGAAAGGGAGAAAACTAGGTAGAAGCCGGTCAGTCATCAGCAGGTGGGCAGGAGAGCAGGAATTCATGAATAACCAGGACTCTTCTCAGGTGGTCAGGACTCTTTTCCAGGCCCAGTCTGCAATGACTATGATGCTGGTTCTCGGCAACCACTTACTTTTAACTTATAAATGACAGACCGCTGAAATCAACTCACCTGTCACTACTTTATACTGCCGTTAGTATGGGCAGTATAAAGGTGATGACAGGTTCCCTTTAAAGCATACCTAACCTTTAAACAAACCCTGCATTAATCATGGCCACTGTATGATTTTTTTTCTTTCATTTTAGCAGTTTTCCCCTGTGTATGCTGAATATCTAGTTTGCAGCTCTCCCAGAGATAGTGGGCGGACACTAGCTCCTATCCACTGCACACAGAAAGTAGAGGATAATCTGCTTCCTAACTTTCATTTACTCCCTCAGGATCATGGAGGCCATTAGAGGGAAGTACTGACTTGTATGGTTGTGAATAAAACACTTGAGCTTCAAGGGGGATTAAGGAATGTACAATGTGGTGGTAGTTTCACCACCTTTTTGTACATTTTAAAAAATCTTAAATAAACAAATCTGGTTTAAAAAAGAAAATTAAATAGAATATTCTAACATGGTTCAAGCCTGGGAGCCAGACTACCTGCTTCAAAAATATACTATGACGTGTAAGTGACATAAATAAACTAATCGATAATTAATACTTAACATAAATTATAACATAAATTGCAAATTTAGGGTGCATTCACATCACCATATGTATTGTGTAGTCCCCAAAACACGGTTTGCAAAAAATCCAGATGACGTTTGTGTGACATCTCTGTTGCGCCATTTGTTTTGTAGACCCATTGTAACAATGCCTATCCTTGTCTGCAAAGCGGACAAGAATAGGACATGTTCTATCTTTTTTTTGGGGGGCTGAGGAACAGACATACGGATGCGGACAGCACACAGTGTGCTGGCCACATTTTTTGCGCACCCATTGTAATAAATGGGTCAGCGTCCAATCCGCATATGATGAAGAGCAAAAATATGGTCACATGAATGAGGCCTTATGGTATTGCTTCAAAGGCCTATCATCTATTCTGAGACTTGGCAGATCAAAGGATAAACCTTCACTCTCTACAAACCACCATCAGGGAAGCAGGTATTGCATTTCCGATGGGGTCAAGGAGTCAAGGCGTTTCACCTCTGCTTACTCTGGAAGAAGGAAGGGACTGTCAAACACTGAATGCAGATCACTGAAAGGATTGGAAACGAGGATAAGTGGCTGAATGGGGCCCATAATCACTTGTCATATCTTCAGTGTTTGCTGAATTCCCTCTGCATTCGGTGTTCATGGTGGATTGGAGATCAATTTCATGCTCACTATGGCCCCATCCCTACTTCTTAGGTCCATGCACAAAAACTGCATAAGATCCAAGTCACCTGTGAAATGTTATTCCTTTCTCCCTGGCCTCCAGAGTGTACCTAGATTTGCACCCCGAGGCAGCACATGACACTGGCATCTTACTGGCGCCCTCTGAAAGAAATATAAGATTTATCTGTCAGGTGGGAGCAGATGAAGAATAAAAGCAATAGTCACTATACAAAGGAGAAAGTGATATCATACTGTGTAAAACAGATGTATACAAGATAATCTGTCCTAACTGATTGACTAGATCATGGTAAAGCTGGTCATACTCAACCAAACCCAAGAATGTAAGAGTATA
Organism: Bufotes viridis; assembly: GCA_033119425.1. Lineage (NCBI taxonomy): Eukaryota > Metazoa > Chordata > Amphibia > Anura > Bufonidae > Bufotes > Bufotes viridis. Next base: position 184,962,078 of record CM065590.1, read on the forward strand.
CTGAAAAAAACTGCTATTAATATTGTGCAATTAATTTATTACCTTTGATAGGAATTTACAAAAGAGATGTTAATCAACGGAAATATTAATCACAAATATATTTTATGTTCTATCAATCTAAAGGCGCACCTACATGCGGGGATTGAGCAGGCAATTATTCTGTCCTTTATACAAGGTATGTTCTCACCTCTCCTGTGCTCTCTCCTGTCCCTTATACTAGGTATCTTCTCACCTCTCCTGTGTTCTCTCCTGTCCCTTATACTGGGTATCTTCTCACCGCTCATGTGTTCTCCCCTGTCCCTTATACTAGGTATCTTCTCACCTCTCCTGTGTTCTCTCCTGTCCCTTATACTAGGTATCTTCTTACCGATCCTGTCCCTCATACTAGGTATCTTCTCACCTCTCCTGCGTTCTCTCCCGTCCCTTATACTAGGTATCTTCTCACCTCTCTTGTGTTCTCTCCTGTCCCTTATACTAGGTATCTTCTTACCGATCCTGTCCCTCATACTAGGTATATTCTCACCTCTCCTGTGTTCTCTCCTGTCCCTTATACTAGTTATCTTCTCACCTCTCAGGTGTTTCCCTCCTGTCCCTTATACAAGGTATATTCTCACCTCTCCTGTGCTCTCTCCTGTTCCTTATACTGGGTATCTTCTCACCTCTCCTGTGTTCTCTCCCGTCCCTTATACTAGGTATCTTCTCACCTCTCCTGTGTTCTCTCCTGTCCCTTATACTAGGTATCTTCTCACCTCTCCTGTGCTCTCTCCTGTTCCTTATACTAGGTATCTTTTCACCTCTCCTATATTCTCTTATGTCCCTTATACTAGTTATCTTCTCACCTCTCAGGTGTTTCCCTCCTGTCCCTTATACAAGGTATGCTCCTCACCCTCCTGTGTCCCTCTCCTGCTCCTTATACTGGGCATCTTCTCACCCTCTCCTGTGTTCTCTCCCGTCCCTTATACTAGGTATCTTCTCACCTCTCCTGTGTTCTCTCCTGATCCCTTTATACTCAGGTAAATCTTCCTTCTCACCTCTCCTGTGTTCTCTCCCGTCCCTTATACTAGGTATCTTCTCACCTCTCCTGTGTTCTCTCCTGTCCCTTATACTAGGTATCTTCTCACCTCTCCTGTGTTCTCTTCTGTCCTTTATACAAGGTATCTTCTCACCTCTCCTGTGTTCTCTCCTGTCCCTTATGCTAAGTATCTCACCTGTCATGTGTAACCTCCTGTGCCTTATACTAGGTATCTTCTCACCTCTCCTGTCCCTTATACTAGGCATCTTCTCACCTCTCCTGTGTTCTCTCACCCGTCCCTTATACTAGGTATCTTCTCACCTCTCCTGTGTTCTCTCCTGTTCCTTTATACTAGGTATCTTCTCACCTCTCCTGTGTTCTCTTCTGACCTTTATACAAGGTATCTTCTCACCTCTCCTGTGTTCTCTCCTGTCCCTTATACTAGGTATCTTCTCACCTCTCCTGTGCCTTATACTAGGTATCTTCTCACCTCTCCTGTGTTCTCTCCTGTCCCTTATTCTAGGTATCTTCTCACCGCTCCTGTGTTCTCTCCTGTCCCCTATACTAGGAATCTTCTCACCTCTCCTGTGTTCTCTCCTGCCCCTCATACTAGGTATCTTCTTACCTCTCCCGTCCCTTATACTAGGTATCTTCTCACCTCTCCTGTGTTCTCTCCTGTCCCTTATACTAGGTATCTTCTCACCTCTCCTGTGTTCTCTTCTGTCCTTTATACAAGGTATCTTCTCACCTCTCCTGTGTTCTCTCCTGTCCCTTATACTAGGTATCTTCTCACCTCTCCTGTGTTCTCTCCTGTCCCTTATACTAGGTATCTTCTCACCTCTCCTGTGTTCTCTCCTGTCCCTTATACTAGGTATCTTCTCACCTCTCCTGTGCCTTATACTAGGTATCTTCTCACCTCTCCTGTGCTCTCTCCTGTCCCTTATACTAGGTATCTTCTCACATCTCCTGTGTTCTCTCCTGTCCCTTATACTAGGTATCTTCTCACCTCTCCTGTCCCTTATACTAGGTATGTTCTCACCTCTCCTGTCCCTTATACTAGGTATGAAACATCCGAAGTCGATCGCATAAAACTTTGTCCTAATACTGTACATAGCAGGATCTCCGTACAGTATTAGAATGTATTGGCTCCGATGAGCAGAAGTTATTGCTTCACAAAGTCTCACAAGGCTTGACGCAATTACTTCATAAATTAATTTGTACTGTAAAAACAACATTTCCCGAACTTGGGTTTGGTTCCAAAGTACCACGTGGAACCGAACCTGAGTTCGGGAAATGGTTTTTACAGTACAAATTAATTTATGAAGTTATTGCGCAAAGTCTCGCGAAGCAATAACTTCAGCTCATCGGAGCCAATACATTCTAATACTGTAAGAAGTTTTATGCGAATCGGCTTTGGATGTTTCATAAGAAGTCGATTCGCTCATCCTTACTAGGTATCTTCTCACCTCACCTGTCCTTTATACTAGGTACCTCTCATGGTAATACTTTTCTCCACTTAGTGTCGCCTCCTAGTGGCAGCAGCTACATCCATGGTCTATCCCAGGGATCAGCAACCTTTGGCACTCCACCTGCTGTGAAACTACTACTCCCAGCAAGCACACTTTCTTGACAGTTCTTGCAACTCCCATAGAAGTGAAAGGAGGATTCTGGGAGTTGTAGTTTCAGAACAGCTGGAGGTTGCTGATCCCTGGTCTATCCTATGTCCACCAATGACACAAGTGAGAAACAAGTCCGACCATGGAGGTCCCACCTCACAGCTTTGCATGGTGTACTAGTTTTACAGGATATGTTTAACAGTGATCTGCATAATTCCTGGCATCTGCCCTGTGCTGCCACCCTGGCTTTTATAAGGCATCCTGCAAGCCGCCATTCACCCATCTCCAGGAGCAGCAGGGATGTTGGGATGAATGGCAGCCTGTTAGATCTGTTACTATAGCTGGTCACACACAATATCCAGAATAACTGGAGCACTACACAGCTCTGGAATTCCTCCATCGCTGTAGTTACTTTGCTCTACATGCAGCAGGACAGGATTTTCAGAGCTGCTTATCAATGAGCAGATTCCAGCAACCAGCATAACACCAGCACCCGGACAATGCTCCAGAGAGGCGCATTCTACAATGTGGAACATGTGAGTTACATAACGGATACAAACTTCACCACAAACCTTACAGGAGAGGCTCCTTGTACCAACCAAAAGATGGCCGCCACACAACGCATACAGGGAGGGCAACTTGCCCAAACACTGATGCTTCTGCCATTTCCTTCCAGTATTAAATATGGCGCCGGTGACATCTACTCTGTCAACCAATGGGAAACGACGAAATGAAGATCATAGAGTGCGCCCAGAGCGTCTTCCTCTAGTTCCACTGTACCGGGGATTGGCACGTATGCGTCTGTGGAGCGCTGGCGCCAAACGTAGTGATGTCATACACAGGGGCGGTGCTTAGGTTGAACGCTTGGCGCGTCTTCTCTGTACGGGCAGTCGGTGCGTTCTCCTCCCGGGCATAGCTCTTATTAAAGGGCGTTATACGTATAACCGCCAGCTTGTATCCGGCCGCTTGCACCATACAGGTATAGCCCTCCATATGTATGTAGAGCACGCAGTACCTGTCACCGCTCCTATACGTTGTCTTGTCGTATGTATGTAGATATAGACCCTCATGTGGGTATCAAGCAGTGACAGTGTAGCTTTCTACTCCAGGCCTGTCAGTCAGGGGCTGCCTGATAACATTGCAATTTGGCTCAGATTAATGGGGTGAGCCTTAAGCCAGCTTGCACACTACTGCTTCCGATCACAGGAGGTCCCTGCGGATAGGTGATGAGTAATGTGGGATCACCCCATGTTAACCTTCTGATTTTAAAGTTTTTTCTTTCTTGCAGATTCAAGTGGATTACCCTTAAAATCACTGCAACTCAATATGGAGGGTAAGTCAAGAGACAGGCTACATGATGACCAAAAAAATATGTGCGATAAGTTCACGACTTGCTGTCGTCTTGGTGTGAGTTTGGATTTGCAACACCCGTTAGATCAGGGGGCGCACAACCTGCGGCCCTCGATACCATTCTGTGCGGCCCCTAAACATCTGGTAAGACTTGTAGGTCTATGTCTTATGGCTTCTTACATGTATCTTTCATGTATTCTCCTATTAGATGGGAGTCCTAGAACTGTAACTAGACATTTATAGTATATACTGTATGGTAAATATGCCAGAAATACAGTATTTCAGGTGGTAATACCCCTTTAAGTTTTATTTTTGGCCCTTAGAATTGGTTCAGGCTGACAATGTGGCCCCCAACCAGAAAAGCTTGTGCACCCCTGCGTTAGATGGTAAAAAAAAAAATTATCGCATATCTGTTGCACGTGATTCACATTGAAGTCCGTGCTGGCAAAGATCCAGCAGGTGTGCCCAGTCACAGCGTGACCACGTTCTCAATCATTACTTCTAGTGCATGTCTTCATGTCGGGGGACGCAAAGCCGCTGTGAAGACTCATGCCCAAAGGACGCCCGTGATGTCAGCACCACTGAAAGACATCATGTGGTCCTTATTGTGGCGGGTATGTCACATGATTGTTTTCAGAAGTGGTAACTGGCTGAGAGGATCCACGTGAGATGGCAGAATCGGGAGTTGATGTCCTTTCCTTCCCTAGTCTGCGGGAGGGAAGTTTATTGGATGCAGTGACACTAATGCAGTTCACAGATCCAGCATGCCTGATGTGTTCTGCTGGACAGAGGACTATGGCTGTACCAGTTCACTTCTCAGATTCTGGATGGCACTTGTGTTGTCATTCACAGACTGTAAGATCTTACAGAGGATGAGAAATTTTAAAGGGGTCTTCCCATCTCAGTCAGTGGGGGCATATCACTAGGGTATGCCCCCATTATCTGATGGGTGCAGGTCCTTTGGACCCACACCTGCACTGAGAACAGAGCCCTGAAAGTGGTTGACAGTGTACTGCACATGTGCAGCCATCCTCCATTCATTTCTATGTCCCCCGTAGAAATGAATGGGAGCGGTGGCCGGCTAGGAGCAATGCGCTCCCATTCACTTCTATGGGGAGAGAGCTTGACTGTGGCTGGACCCAGGGGAACCCAGGGTCCTCTGGTCACCACCTTCCCTGCTCCGTTCTTGATATAGGTGCAGGTCCCAGCACCTATCAGGCAAAGGGGACATATCCTAGCAATATGCCCCCATTGTCTGAGATGGGAATATGGTTGCCGAATGTTTCACAATACAGTTTAATTTCCGTAGAAAGGGTCATATCTTATTTCGACTGTCAGTAAAGTAGTTGTGTGCTTCATCAGGAGATGCTGACCTGGAGCTGCTGACCTCCCTGCTAGAAGAAAATGAAGGCACTCAGAGCAGCTATCCTGGATGCCCTGACTCCTCCAGCGAGCCTGACGCATATGATGAACTCTTTGATGGTGATGAAGCCGGTTCCTATCATGAAAGCGACAGTGCAGCTGAAGGGCAGGATGCCGAAGGGGTGCAAGAAGACTTCACTACATTGTTTGGAGATGTTGATGATCTGGAAGATGATGTACCTGAACATGAGACCAGAAAGGAGTCACCATCCTCCAACCAAAATAGATCCAGAGAAGATTTGGAAGGTAATGCTTTGCACATTTATGCATGATATGTGACTTTTAGGTAAATCCTAATCAGAAACATGTTTGTATGATGATAGGACTGCTGCTCAATAACATTTTTAATAATCTGCAGTCTCTGTAAGTGCCCTTTTAACCCCTTAATGACAGCAACATTTTTGTTTGTTTTTTGCCTTTGCAGTGCTCCAGACTAAAATAAAAATAATCTGCTAGGTTAAACGTGCTGTATTAAAAATACCTTTAAGTTTTACATGGGTAATAGGCCAAGAAAAGCCCTTACGTGAATCATATACACAGACGAATACCGTGTCAGATACTCTCACAGACAAACCAAAAATAGAATTTTTTTCACCAGGGATCCAGAGGGGGAGGATAAATGAAAAATAATGATAGGGGTACATGGGTTAGTTGATATAGAAGGGATTAAGAATCTGTCCCTAATTCTAACCCTATGGTTTACTCAGCCCAGGGACACCTCCTAAAGGTGGGGGTAGGGTTGTTTCGGGTATCGAACTTTCGATACCCAATCGATACTTTTCTCTGGTATCGCACTCGATACCAGGAAAAGTATTTTATCGATACTGGGCTGCTCTACTGCACAGCCCAGTATCAGAGAACGTTGCTGCGCTGCTCTCAGCGCGGCCATGTTCTCCTCGGCAGCACAGGGAGAAGGAGGCAGTGTCTCCCTCCCCCTGTGCTGCCGCTCAACCAATAGAGGGAGCGGGGCGGGAGGAGGGACGGGGCACTGGCCAGCAATGCACAGCTAGTACAGGCAGGTTGCTGCATACTATGAATGCAGCAGTCAGAAGACTAACCCTCAGGTGCGCACCTGAGGGGTTAATAGCCTCTGATCGCAGCACTCGGTCACAGGCAGGTGCCAGCAGCGTGTGTCTTCTGCCTGCATTTATATAAGAAACTACTCGGCATTGCTGGCCAGTGCTCCGCCCCTCCCTAGTATTAAAACATTGGTGGGCAGTGTGCCCCCCTCCCTAGTATTAAAACATTGGTGGGCATTGTGCCCCGCCCTGTCCCCCATTGGTGGCAGTGGCCACAGGGTCCCCTCACCTCCTCCTCCTCATTGGTGGCAGTGGTAGTGATCGGAGCCCCAGCAGTGTAATGCTGGGGCTCCGATCGGTTACCATGGTAACCAGGACGCTCCTGAAGTCCTGGCTGCCATAGTCTGCTCCCTGCTGCTGTGTGCACTGTGCACAGGGCAGCAGGGAGAGGGTGAGATCCTATTCACCCTGATAGAGCTGTATTAGGGTTAATAGGATGAGAAGATCCCAGGTTCTAGCCCCTAAGGGGGAAAATAGTTAATAAATAAACTGTGTAAAAAAAAAAAAAAAAAAAGTTAAAGTACACCAAAATATTAATTATAAATCACCCCCTTTCCCAATTTTACATATAAAATATATGAACAATACATAAATAAAATATTACATATCGCCACGTCTCAAAAGTCCAAACTATTAAAAAATCCACTTATGCGGGGAACGCCGTAAAAGAAAGAAAAAGAAAAAATGCACGATTCGCCATTTTCTTTTCGTCGCCTTGTCCCCACAAAAAAGTAGGATAGGACTGTTGTATTATGAGCCGGCGGTTTCATAAAATGTGGAATGCACGCGGATTTTTTTGGCGTTTTTAATTTTTTCGCGTGGTATCGAGTATCGCAATACTTTTTTATGGTATCGATACCGAATCAAAATTTTGGTACCGAAACAACTCTAGGTAGGGGTGCCCTGTCCCCGTACCTAGATCTGTTGTTTGCCTATATCCAATACCATAGGCAGAACCAGTAAAGATAGTCACTAGGGATGCTCATGGAAGGATACTAAAGATATAGTAATGATGTATGAAAACACATAACCCCGACATGTTTCAACCGCACCAGTGGCTCATCAGGGGGTAATGGTAAGATCGTGCAACATAGATAGTAATAAAGGAAGAAAAAGATACTTAGCTCCCATATATTGATTAGGTCCAGATTGTAGTTTCCCAGCCAGAAGGAGATATACTGATGGGAACTTGGACAGAGCGTACGCCGAACTGAGGAGAGAGCTAACGCGGCTAAAATAAACAGGAGCCATTGGCTTCTAAACTGAAAAGTTTAGGAGCTAAATTACATTTTTAGTCGCCAAATTGAAAATATATATAATTATAATAAATACAAAAAAAAGACTTAGAGAAGATGAGACGCAGGTCACAGTAATGAGCCAGCACCACATATTACAGGTGTCACGATACCAAAATTTTGATTCAGTTTTGATACCATAAAAAATTTTATGAAACGTCCGGCCCATAATAGAACAGTCCTATACTATATTTTGGGGGGACAAGGTGACACGGTTATTTTCTTTTTTTTTTTCTCTTTCTTTTACGACATTCACCGCATAGGAGGTATATTTTAACCGCTACAGGACCGCCGCACGCAGGATTGCGTCCTGGCGGCGGCCCTGTAGCTCTGATCGGACGCATCTAGGCGTCATCTCGCGAGACGCGAGATGACGCGAGGACGCGCCCGCACATGCGCAATGCGCGCCATCGGCGAGCTCGCATGTAGTTATACTACAGCCTGCCAGCGCCGATCGTGCGCTGGCAGGCTGTATATGGCAGAAAAAATCGCAGATCAGACGTTCTGTGAACAGCGTCTGATCTGCTTGCTGCCCGCTTCTCTGGTGGTCCCTTTGCTTGGGACCACCAGAGAAAAAATATCAAAGTGCACCAATCACCACACAACGGTGAATTGCGGGCGCTTGAATGATGCCTTAGGGTCCCTTAGCGATCGCAGCTTTATAGCTTTTCCCTCTTTTTTTTTGCACATTTTTTAGAGATTTTTTCATCCACATTGATCAATGTGAATGGAAAAATCTGTGACGTTCATTTTTTTCTTTCAGCGCAGAGGCTGAACGGAAAAAAAAATCTCATTACCCGTATGCTCAATATACAGAGAATCGCAAAAACTCCTAATTCTGGCCATACGTGTAATGATTGCGGAGACCCCTAAAATGCCAGGGCAGTACAAAAACCTCACAAGTGACCCCATTTTAGAAAGAAGACACCCCAAGGTATTCCGTGAGGGGTATGGTGAGTTCATGTAAAATTTTATTTTTTGTCACAAGTTAGTGGAATGTGAGACTGTAAAAAAAAAAAAAAATACCATTTCCGCTAACTTGTGCCAAATTTTTTTTCTGTAAACTCGCCATACCCCTCACGGAATACCTAGGGTGTCTTCTTCCACAATGGGGTCACATGTGGGGTATTTATACTGCCCTGGCATTTTAGGGGTCCTAAAGCGTGAGAATCCAAATGCGTAAAAATGTCCTGTGAAATCCTAAAGGTACTCATTGTTTTTAGGGCCCCTTTGCGCATCTTGGCTGCAAAAAAGCGTCACTCATGTAGTATCGCCGTACTCAGGAGAAGTAGGGCAATGTGTTTTGGGGTGTATTTTTATATATACCCATACTTTGTGTGAGAAATGTCGCTGTAAACGACAACTTTTTAATTTTTTTATTCAAAGTTGTCAATTTACAGAGATATTTCTCTCACCCAGCATGGGTATATGTAAAATACACCCTAAAACACATCGCCCTACTTCTCCTGAGTACGGCGATACCACATGAGTGACACTTTTTGCAGCCAAGATGCGCAAAGGGGCCCAAATTCCAACTAGTACCTTTAGGTTGGCATTTTTACGCATTTTCTTCTCACGCTTTAGGCCCCTAAATGCCAGGGCAGTATAAATACCCCACATGTGACCCCATTTTGGAAAGAAGACACCTCAAGGTATTCGCTGAGGGGCATAGTGAGTCCATGAAAATTAAACTTTTGTCAAAAGTTAGCGGAAAGGGAGACTTTGTGAGAAAAAACAATAAAAATCAATTTCCACTAACTTGTGCCAAAAAATTCTTCTATGAACTCGCCATGCCCCTCACGGAATACCTTGGGGTGTCTTCTTTCCAAAATGGGGTCACATGTGGGGTATTTATACTGCTCTGGCATTTTAGGGGCCCTAAAGCGTGAGAAGAAAAATGCGTAAAATGCCCTCCTAAAAGGTACTCATTGAATTTGAGCCCTTTGCGCATCTTGGCTGCAAAAGTGTCACACATGTGGTATCGCCGTACTCAGGAGAAGTAGGGCAATGTGTTTGGGGTGTATTTTACATATACCCATGCTAGGTGAGAGAAATATCTCTGTAAATTGACAACTTTGAATAAAAAAATGTAAAAAGTTGTCGTTTTCAGCGATATTTCTCACACACAGTATGGGTATATATAAAAATACACCCCAAAACACATTGCCCTACTTCTCCTGAGTTTGGCGATACCACATGAGTGACACTTTTTTGCAGCCAAGATGCGCAAAGGGGCCCTAAAACCAATGAGTACCTTTAGGATTTCACAGGCCATTTTTACGCATTTGGATTCTCACGCTTTAGGGGCCCCTAAAATGCCAGGGCAGTATAAATACCCCACATCTGACCCCATTTTGGAAAGAAGACACCCCAAGGTATTCTGTGAGGGGCATGGCGAGTTCACAGAAAAAAAAAAATTTGGCACAAGTTAGCGGAAATTGATATTTTTTTTTTTTGTTTTTTACAAAGTCTCATATTCCACTAACTTGTGACAAAAATAAAATTTTACATGAACTCACCATACCCCTCACGGAATACCTTGGGGTGTCTTCTTTCCAAAATGGGGTCACATGTGGGGTATTTATACTGTCCTGGCATTTTAGGGCCCCTAAAGCGTGAGAAGAAGTCTGGAATCCAAATGTGTAAAAATGCCCTGTGAAATTCTAAAGGTACTCATTGGTTTTAGGCCCTTTGCGATCCAGGCTGCAAAAAGTGGACACATGTAGTCGCCGTACTCAGGAGAAGTGGGGCAATGTGTTTGGGGTGTAATTTTATATATACCCATACTTTGTGTGAGAAATATCTCTGTAAACGACAACTTTTAAAAATTTTTATACAAAGTTGACAATTTACAGAGATATTTCTCTCACCCAACATGGATATATGTAAAAATACACCCCAAAACACATTGCCCTACTTCTCCTGAGTACGGCGATACCACATAAGTGCCGCTTTTTGCAGCCTGGGTGCGCAAAGGGGTCCAAATTCCAACGAGTACCTTTAGCTTTTACATGGCGGCTCACAATTTAGCCCCGCCCAAAATGCCAGAACAGTAAACACACCCCACAAATGACCCCATTTCGGAAAGTAGACACCCCAAGGTATTCACTGAGGGGCATAGTGAGTCCGTCTGAGATTTTTTTTTTTTTTGCTAGAAGTTAGCAGAAATTGAAACTTTTTTTTTTTTTTTTTTTTTTCTCAGAAAGTGTCATTTTCCGCTAACTTGTGAAAAAATGAAATGATACATGAACTCACCAAGCCCTCCGTGAATACTTTGGGGTGTCTTCTTTCTAAAATGGTGTCATTTGGGGGTATTTATACTTTCCTGACATTCTAGCACCTGAAGAAACATGACAGGTGCTCAGAAAGTCAGAGCTGCTTCAAAATGCCGAAATTCACTTTTTGCACCATAGTTTGTAAACGCTATAATCTTTTACCCAAACCAATAAATATACACTTATTGGACTTTTTTTTATCAAAGACATGTAGAACAATAAATTTAGAGAAAAAATTATATAGAAATGTAGTTTTTTTTTTGAAAAATTTTACAACAGAAAGTGAAAAATGTCATTTTTTTGCAAAAATTTCGGTAATTTTTGATTAATAGCAAAAAAAGTAAAAATGTCAGCAGCAATGAAATACCACCAAATGAAAGCTCTATTAGTGAGAAGAAAAGGAGGTAAAATTCATTTGGGTGGTAAGTTGTATGACGGAGCAATAAACGGTGAAAGTAGTGTAGTGCGGAATTGTAAAAAGTGGCCTGGTCATTAAGGGTGTTTAAGCTAGGGGGGCTGAAGTGGTTAATAGTTTGGACTTTTCGGGCGTGGTAATATGTTTATTTATTGTTTATATATTTTATAAGTAAAATTGGGAAAGGGGGCGATTTATACTTAATATTTTGGTGTTTGTGTTTTTTTAGGTTTTTTAAAAAAAATAAACTTTTTGCACTTTTTATTTGCTAACCATTAGCCCCCTTAGGGGCTACAACCCTTGTCCTATTCACTCTGATAGAGCTCTATTAGGGTAAGTAGGACTTCACACTCTTCCTGCTGCCCTGGGCTCAGTAGCATTCTGGCTGCCATGGTAACCGATCAGAGCCCCAGGATTACACTGCTGGGGCTCCAATGGGAACTGCCACTGAGGAGGAGGGGAGGGGACACTGTGGCCACTGCGCCGCCAATGTTTTTAATACTGGGGGGGTGCGCACTGCTCCACCAATGTTTATAATACTGGGGGGGGGGGCACAATGCAGATCGCAGCTACATCTCATAGAGTTTGGGTGCTGGTTATGTGATTCTGCCGCCGACACCCACCTCCTGTATTTAAATTAATGGGTGAGTTACATCATTGGTGGCGCAGTGGCCACAGCCCCTCCTCCTCTTCCCCTCTGTCTTTTTATTGGTGGCAGCGGCACAGGGGGGAGGGAGGACTGCTTCCTTCTCCCTGTGCTGCTGAGCGAACGCCTGCGCTGGGCAAGGAATTAATGGCTCCCATGCCCCGCCGCAATATTCAGCTACAGCGCCACAGCACTGTCACAAATGGCGACTAGGCTAAAAAAGTCTTGTCGCCATCTGCAAATTTTAAAGCGCATTGGCGACCATTTTGGTCGCTATCTGGAGTGCTGCTTTGTGCATTTTAGCAGCCTTAACTTTATCATTAATGTGGCTGTCTGAGGTCTTGTTTTATGAGGGCAAAATGTTATTCATTTTTGGAATTGTTCTAGTACACGTATAAATTAGTGTAGCCTACATGATTTTTCTTCCTGTAGCAATGTAGAAAAGTGTTTTTTTGTTATGCAGTTTCACACTAAATGATATAACTGTATTCTTACAGGTTATTATGGTCATGTGGATAGCTAATCTGTGTAGTATTCACCTGAATGCTAATACACTATGCTCTGTGTCAGTATGACACACTGTGCAGTCAGGGAAACATTAGTGTGTGCTCACAGCAGGGTTACAGAGCAGACACTAGGTCATCAGTGCTTACTGCCGATGGCTCCTCCACTCAGGTCACTGGTTGGGGAAGTCCACTTTGATCATGCCGCGGTATTGTCTGCACGTATCAAAGGCTTAACAGACTGGATAACGAGCTTCCTTGGGCCCCGACTGTGAAGTAGGAGCCTGCGCAAAAAATCACAGCTGTTAGGGTCCAGCGGAGACCCCATATAAATGAATGCGATCACTGCGCCACTTGCAGAAATCCTATACTGCTGGATTTCTTGCGACAGGCGCAGCGATCCGATTAGCTTCTATTGGATCACCGCGACTCATATCCTGGCCATGAACGGTGTTGTAGCCGGAGCCTTAGTAATAGCTGTTCCTTAGCTTAGGAGTGTTTCCAGGAATCCACAACCTTCCTCTACTGCAGCAAGGCCAAAACACATTGCTGCAGGCTGAGGCCCTGTGCTATTGGCCGTCAAGACAATGGACAGTTGTTAACGGGCTTCTCTGAAAATTAATAAAATTACTGAAAATACCTAAATATTTCTTTACTATTAACATATTCCCAAATAGCATTTCTTATTTATAATGGCTTGTTTTCTCCAGGGAAATAAAATGTTCGCTGCCCTATTATTTCACACAAAACCTGTCCTAACTCACAGCTGAGGGCATTGGGCCTTATAGGGGGGTCCTGGAGGGTCATCTTAATGTATGTAAACTAGTCTGCATAACCTCAATGCTATTACCATCAATTTTATAGTTCCCATTTATTAGAAATATTAGAACTGTAATAAAAGCAGTAAAAGTAATCACTAATGACTATATAAATGAAACAAATCTGCCAAATGACACATAATATAGATACTTGGGCTGACATCCTTTTTATTGCTTAGTTGTGATTGGTGTATTAGAATAAGCCACACATATGGCTCAAATAAATGTGCTAAATGTCAGTCATCCGCAATAAATAACCCAGATTCTTAAAAGCAGAGAGAGGATTTGTAGAAATAATGCAGGCTTGACTGATTTTCTATGATTACTTACTAGATGAACTGAGAAAAATGCAGGAACAAATGAAGAAGTTGCAGGAAAAGCTTCAGCAGACTGGCATTGTTCAGTCACCAACCTCTGCACCTCAACAGAAGTCCCCACATAACAAAATGAAGATATCAGGTAAGATGTTTTGCATGCAGTGCTTTTTTTTTCCATCTAAGAAAACAGATCTCGGATGGAAATGGCTCAAGCGGATGCCAAATGTGCATAACTGATGCACAGGATCCGTTTTTTTTTTCTGTTCTTATGGATCGGATTAGTATCAGAAAATAGTAAATCCCGGTATTGGATTGATCCGGGTACAACATTTTCGAAAGTCCGATACCTGTTGCAACTCTAAGCTGCAATGTGTTTGAATGCAGAAGATAACATATGGAGGTAATATCAGGGCTGTGGAGTCGGTAAGCCCAAACTCCGACTCATCAATTTCCCCTAACTCTGAGTCCCACTCCCTAATACATGGCGAATGTATTAGCGATAGCTTAATTCAAGCTTTTTTGTTTCTGTATTTCTGAATTTGAGATGCTAGAAAACAGTCTTCCCCCTTATATTCTATGTATAGCATATAGAAACCAATCAGAGCAGCTAACCGCTCCAGACATGAGCTCAGAGGAGAAGCAAACTAAAACAAAGCATACAGAGAGAACATGCACTGGACAATTGATTGATGCACAGTGTATTGAAAGTTTAGATTTACTGAGAAGTACTTGCCTTAAAGGGGTTTTCTCAGCACGTTGATGCACTCTGTCTCCTCAGGCTGTGGGGGGTGGGCGGTCTCCAGCAGTTATTACCATTTAATAACGTACTCTGACAGAGCAGGAGATTGTGATCTATAAGGGTACTTTCAGACTAGCTTTAGAAATATCCGACAGGCATTTCCTTTGTATCGTCCGGAAAAATGGATCCGGTATTTAATTTTTTCAAAACTACAAAGAACTGCGTAGAACACTTGGTACCGGATCCGGCATAAATACATTTCAATAGTAATTAATGCTGGATCCTGCAAGGGCGGTAGAGTTCCGGGATATTGTCCGGACAAAATACCGCAGCATAAAATCTACAGGGCTGTGGAGTCAGTCGTTATAAAATGGACCGACTCCTACTCCCAAAAATATAATAAATTGGTACAGATAGTTTAATGCAGTATGTGCTGAATATTTTTTCATAAAAATTTGGGAAAATGACGAAATGTCGTATAATTGTCTGTTCTATTCCTGATCTAAGGATCTAGGCTTTTAGTTAAGATGAATGTGTGCTGCCCTTTATGTCGATGCTCAGTAGTGAAGCTCCTCCGCTACAGATCAGAGGAAAAGGGCACTGGGAAGGAATGTCTGCACTCATCTCAGATCTGCTACAGAAAACCAGATTAACCTGACGGTCTGATTATGTCAGTAATTTTGTACCCAAAGCGGTACATTGTTTTGCATGTAAATTTGTTGTTTTATATTGTAGGCCTGTAATTCTTAGGAATTACTCACTTAAATCTGTCTAAACAAAAGTCTAGTAGACATTCCAGGTATGATAAAGTTTGAAACACAAAATCATAAATAATACAATAAATAATTTTAAAAAAATATAATTTTATTCAATAATATGATCAAATCAAATACACTGCAATTTGTCAAATAAGGGTGCAACATCACTAGTCCCTGTAATAATACACTTCATATTGGTTCAATAACATTTTTTGAAAGATAGCACTGCACAAAGTCCGACGTCACAATCGGGACAATGGAACCTGGTTTCCTTTCTGGTTCTCTTTCCATTATCTCACGTAGAGCAACAAACCACGCACATCTTTGTAGGCGCTGACTTTTTTTTTTCGGTTGGTGGGATGTAGTCCATGAAGTGACAACCATTCAGGCATTCCAGGTTGACAACAGCAATAGCACGACGTCCAGGTCTATTCACAGCCATTGATGGTGTTTGGTTCACAAAGATCCGTTGAGCAACTTTCCGAATGAACCATAGGCTTGTCACACTTTTCTCTGTGCGGAATGTAGGCATTCCACAAGCATTGCTCGAGAAGATGCCTGAAGATCTTCTTGTAGCACTTATTTTGCTGTTTCTGCATTGCTGGGTAGAATGTAATTGCTTGATCGGCTCTGTCGACACCTCCCATGGTTTTATTGTAGTCTATCACTACTTGTGGCTTCATGACCTCTTTCCCACCTTTCGTGTGTAACAGTCGAGGTATTCTGAACAGTACTCCTTAGGCACACCTCTTTTTTGTCATGCCAACACAGTGCCATCATCTTGCCTTTCTTCCAGGCAACCATTTCTCCAGTTTTCAGCTTCTTCTTGCCAAACATTGATGGTATGTCACCACAGTTAGCCCTAATGGTTCCATAGGCATCGTTTTTTTGTTGTTGTTTTTTTTAGAAGAAACTCATAAAGTTCATGAGATGTATAGAAGTTGTTAGTTGTTACACAATAGCCCTGATTTAGCAATGGTTCCACAGTGCTCCAGACTAAAAAAAAAATATCAAGGAGCCATTGGCTCCTAACCTGAAAAATTTAGGAGCCAAATGAAATTTTTAGTCGCCAAATTTAAAATCCCTATAATATAGCTGGGATGCTTAGGAGCATGGGGTTTTCTAAGCTACAGCCCACGCATTTAAAAGGGTGTGCACTCATTCCCATGACCTGTCAGACTAGCCGAATCGACGTTGGTAATCCCTAGGTGCTGGGTCCTGGCTCATTCTCTTTCGGGCCTCCGCAGCTTGACTTGGGTTTCTCCATAAAAACGTTTGGCTGCAGTGGCATCAAGACAATCACTGGGCACTGTGGAGACCTGGAGATCTGCTCCCCTTGCATCACATGACCATTTAACATAATGCAAGGGAAGCAGACAGGAGTCGATGGGTGCAGCCACTGGCATCTGATGTGTATGAGGACCTTAGTCCTGAAGACTGTCATCACCCGATACGACGACTGTGACCGGACTATCAGACAGGGCAGAGGGCGGCTCCGGCTGTTACAAGACTATCAGACAGGGCAGAGGGCAGCTCCGGCTGTGTCCGGACTATCAGGCAGGGCAGAGGGCGGCTCCTGCTGTTACCAGACTATCAGATACAGCAGAGGGCGGCTATAGCGAGGGTACAAATTAATGTAGATGCTGTATTTTACTGACTGATGACTGTTACTTTAAGACGTCTCCATACAC
This sequence comes from Bufotes viridis, assembly GCA_033119425.1. Lineage (NCBI taxonomy): Eukaryota > Metazoa > Chordata > Amphibia > Anura > Bufonidae > Bufotes > Bufotes viridis. The sequence goes on from CM065590.1 coordinate 184,979,014, forward strand.
ATAATTCTGTGCACGCGTGGTGCGTGAAGTACTTCAATGGAGGCTGCAGGGATGATTCGTGGAATTGTGCTAGCGCACCACGTGACTTCCGCTATAGACTTTCGGTAATCTATAGAGATCTGGCAGAACACCAGCTAAGTGTAAAAGGAACCACAGAAGAAAAAGCTGGTGTGCAGCAGACGCCTTGAAAGCTTTTTTTTCTTAGAGACAGAGCAGCAGAGGGTCTGGGCGCAAATGGCGACAAGACTACAAAAGTCTTGTCGCCATTTTGTAATTCTACGTCGCATTGGCGACCATTTTGGTCGCCATGTGGAGCCCTGCTCCATGAGTGTGAGGACGGAAGATGTTGACATTCCATAGTCGCTGTACTTTGGATTGAATGTTGTGCCTTTTCCAGTGTATATAACTGAATTCCAAATGTAGCCAGCTGACGATTCGCAGAGCATATAGGATTTTATGCCAAATCGTGCTCTCTTTAATGCAATGTACTGTATCCAGCTGAGCCGTCCCTTGTAGGCCATTAGACTTTCATCTATGCTGATGTCTCTTTCTGGCACATAGGTCTGTTGGAAATTCTTTACAATCATTTAATATATTTCCCAAATTTTCTTAAATTTTTGTGCAGGTTGAGTAGTTTCATCAAATTCATCATTGTTTGTGAAGTGAAAAAATTTCATAATCAGGGAAAATCTGTACTCTGACATGATGGTGCCAAAAAATTGAGTTGAAAGTAATTTATTATTAGTCCGATACCATTTCTGCAGGGGTTTTACCTGTAATTGTGTTAGAGATCACAATCTCCTGCTCTGTCAGAGTACGTCAATAAATGGTAATAACTAGTGATGAGCAGGAGGTGCCATATTCGATTTCGCGAATATGCGATTGAACATTCGTCATATATTTGTCGAAATCGAATATTCGTCATTATTCTATATATTGCGAATGTTACGCAAATTTATACTCGCATTGCGAATTAAACTTAGAGCGGAGTTCCTAATGGTTGGCTTGCTAGAAGATAATGAAGATTGAGATTGAGTGCTATTCGTTATATTCTAGCAATACAACCATTAGGAACCCAGCTCTAAGTTGAATTCGCAATGCAAGTAATTCAAGTTATATTAATCGCATTGCGATTACAACTTAGTCAAATTTGTGAGATCGTGATTCTCACATCCGACAGTACGTTTTATCATGGAGGCGTTCCCATGCACACGGGAAGTCGGCAGAAGCGGCAACGAGCATTGACTGGAGCGGGCAGGGAGCCAAGAATCCTCCGGACAGGTAAGAACAGCTTTTGGGAAGTGGGGAGACAACCAGAGAGCAACAAGGATTAACAACTTAAAAAAAAAAAGAATATTCGAAATAGCGAATATATAGCGCTCTTTTCTCAAAGTGCCGATATTTGCCCAAAAAATTCGCTATTCAAATATTCGCGCTCAACACTAGTAATAACTACTGGAGACCCACCCACAGCCTGAGGAGACAGAGTGCCGACTGCCTGTCAGCCAGTGCTTCCACATTCTGAGAAAACCCCTTTAAGGCAAGTACTACTTAGTATATCTAAACTTTCAATAAACTGTGCATATGGGTCCATTCACACGTCCACAATTCTGTTCCGCATTTTGCGGAACGGAATTGCAGACCAATTAATTTCAATGGGGACAGACTATGTCCCGCCCGGGTCCGCAATTGCGGATCCGCAATCGCGTTCCCGAAAAAAATAGAACATGTCCTATTCTTGTCCGCAATTGCGGACAAGAAAAGGCATTTTCTATGTAGTGCCGGCGATGTGCAGTCCGCAAATTGCGGAACGCACATTGCTGATGTCTGTGTTTTGTGGATCTGCAAAACACATACGGACGTGTAAATGGACCCTAAATCAATTGTCCAGTGCATGTTCTCTCTGTATGCTTTGTTTTAGTTTGCATTACCTCTGAGCTTATGTTTGGAGAGTTTAGCTGCTCTGATGGCTTCTATATGCTATACATAGAATATAAGGGGGAAAACTGTTTTCTGGCGTCTCAAATTCAGAAATGCAGAAACACGAAATACAAAAAAGCTTAAATTATCGCTTAAACATGCGCCATGTGTGAGGGAGTCGGAGTTAGGGGAGATTGAGGAGTCGGGGCTTTGGCTTACCGACTCCACAGCCCTGGTTACAAAGATTAGCTTTCAACATAAAGGGACAGTTAAAAGAAGACATTTTCTAAATACATTGGTCTATGCCTGATCACATGACCTTCCATCAGCAGCCATCTTGTGGACAGGACCTCTGTGGACAGCACAGAAGATTTGCCTAACCACGGAGCATGATTTATGAAATATAGCCAACGACAGAGAATATCAACAAAGGAATATAAGCATCTGCCATTTAGTAATCTTACATGCACATTGGTCTCAAGTAGCCAGAAAATGCCTAGCCCCTTTAATTTCCTCCCGTGGTGATATTGCAGATTTGTCTGCAGATAACTGATTGCTGGGGGTCCCAGCAGTAAGGGTAACTTGTTTACTGGCTCATTTCTGTGGATCCGTCCTAACAAAAATGAAATGTAAAAAAAAACAGGCAACCCTTTTAACTTGTTTTATTTCAATTTACCTCTTTGTTTTTAGTAGTAAAGTCACAAAGCAGTCCATTAAAGGAGAGGAACCTCCCACTATTGCGCGAGTCCAGTGACTTTGCAGCTCAGCTGGAAAGCCCACAAACATCAAATGGAAAACTCCAGGAAGCCCCTAAGAGAAAGTTACCCATGTCAGGTAAAGACAAGTTATATCTGAAGAAGGTTGGTTTATCAAGAAAACTTGGTACATAATTGTGGAACTGTCATTCTGACTCGTTCCACACTGACTGCTGCCCTCAGTGCTATATATATATATTAGGGATCTGCCCCAATGGTAGCCTTCAGATAAGAATACAGCAGCAGCGTTTTAGCAGTGCAAGAAATCGACCGGTAATAAAGCCTCAAGTTTTCCAGTGAAGCTGGACCGTTTTTCTCTTCATTCTGGAATTTACTTGAATGGGTCCGCAATCCGGAGCTGCTGAACGGAGGCACGAAAGCACTGCAAAAAAAAAATAGAACATGTTTTTATTTTTGTTTTGTTTTTTGTGGTGCGGACGGATCACTGACCCATTCAAGTTAAATGAGTCTCGATCCGTCCCGTGCATCGGTGACCGCAAATTGTAGTCCCCAATGCACTGAGCGGCCGCACAATGGCCATGTGTATGAGGCCTTACAGGCACTGCAACTCCAGCTCAAACTCTGATCCCATACTGAGCTCCACTGTCGGAGAGAGGCAATTGCCACCACCTGACACTGCTGGCTGTTTTGTAGGCCAGTCAAACCCCGGCCTGGAATGTGGAGAGTAGTCACCCACCCAGCACTATATACTCCCAGTAAGAGCCGCCCCGGATCAGCTATTCACAGCTATACTAAATACACAAAGTGTCAACCACCTACTGCCGCTGACACCTGAAGTACTGGCCCCTACTTCAGAGGCCAGGAACCTTGGTGACACATATCTACCATCAACAATGGTCCCTTGTGCCTTCCTACAAGATAGATATATATCCAGCATTAAGGTAAACAGAAGACAGGGAGTGTTGCTAAGGCACAAACTGGCCACTTGAGAGCTATTTTTCTAATAGAAATGTACAATTTCAGTAATTAAAGTATACTACAAAAATAGTCGCTACAAATTACAAAAAATAAGTTACACTTTCAAAGGGGATGTTTCACTTCAGCAAATGGCATTTATCATGTGGACAAAGTTAATACAAGGCACTAGTGTATTGTGATTGTCCATATTGCCTTCTTTGCTGACTTGATTCATTTTTCCATTGTATCATACACTCCTCATATCTAGGGGCTGCGACCACTGAACAATCCAGCAGTGGTGGTCATGCTTGCACACTATAGGCAAAAACTCTGTCCTATGTACACTTCCACAGTCCCAGCCACCATAGGCTGACACTTTTTCTTAGTGTGCAAGCACAGCCACCACTCGCCCATTATCAATGGGCCCGCAATAAAAAGCAGATGCAACACAGACTTCACGTGGATGTTGTCCATACTTTGTTGATCCATGTTTTGCAGAACCCAAAATGCATGAGGCCTTAGGGTGGTGTCAGACACAGATTTTTGTATCCGTTTTGATACAGTTTTTGAGTGAAATTTATAAGTGGGTTGGAAGGAATGAACCTTTTCTGGCTTTGACTCAAAATGCATCCAGAACTGCCACAAAAATCTGTGTGCGACACTGTCCTTATCAAAGAGGGCACATGCCTTTTGTGAACCTACTTATACAAATTAGATGACTAAATTACGCTAGTTCTCACTGACTTTTGTCATCATTTTGCAGAAAATAAAAGTCCACCCCTAAAGAAAATGCCCAGTTTTTCATCCCAGGCAGTAAAATCTTCTAAACCAAGTCCTGTCTCAGCGTCGGTGGCAAGTTCCAGTGGAACTTCTGTAAATTCCCACGTTTCTGTCGAGAAGTTCTCTGGTCTGCGGCTCAGGTAACATTTTGTTTGTCTTTAGACTATTCTTGCAAGTTATAAGCAATGTCAAATGAATAATGTACATTATTCGGAGGACATTGTCTTGTGTGTTCCAGGTTAATCTAGATGGAACTAATCCCCAGGATGGCGCTCCACAACTCAACCTGTTGCACACATTACCGATTTACATATACTATTTATTTGTGGATGGATGCAAAGTTTGCTGAGGATTACGTATAATGTAATATGTATGATAATTCTTCAGTGGAAAGCATTAGGATGGATTCATTCAAAATTCTAGGGATTTTGATGACAAAACAAATCCACGTTATCTATTGTAGAACAATTAATAAAGGGGCATTCAATTTTGTTATCTTGGCTAAAAAAGTCATTTTGCTTTAAAGTGGGGTAATAACTTTTATTTTTCCCTTAAATTCAAGAAAACCTAGGGTTTCGTCCTCTGAAATGGAAAGAAAAATGGGTGGGAGAAAGCTGATCAGACTATTTCAGCTGAAGAGCAAAATTGCTAGCGAAAAGCTAGAGGATCAGGATTGGGTGACCTTTGGAGTCATGGTAAAGAAGATGACGCCACAGAGTTCTAATAATGTAAGTGCTTTTGACCTTTTTTTTTAAGTGGATGGCATTAATGTCTTAGAATATTTTATCTATCATGTATTCCACTGTGGGGATTTTTATGTTTTAGCTATAATCTTGTGTTTCTTCCAGGGCAAAACATTCAGCATTTGGAGACTGAATGACTTAAAGAATTTGGATGCTTGTGTATCTTTGTTTTTGTTTGGTGATGTCCACAAAGAACACTGGAAAACGGACCAAGGAACTGTCATTGGTATCCTAAACGCTAACCCAATGAAGCCGAAAGAGGGATCTGATGATGTGAGTTACAATTTCTGCAACTATTTATTAAAAATCTTCAACTGTTTGTCTTCTGCAGCCTGCATGTATTCTCATACCGTACAGCCTGCAGTCTGGTTTAGGCCTCTTTCACAAGAGGCAGGTGCGTTGCGGGAATATGCGCGATTTTTTCCGTGCGGGTGCAAACGTTTGTAAGGCGTTTTGCACGTGCGTGTGAAAAATCGACATGTTTGGTACCCATCACTAAAGTCCGGTTTCGGGTAGAGTATTCTGGAGAAGTTATTATTTTCCCTTATAACATGGTTATAAGGGAAAATATTAGCATTCTTAATAAAGAATGCTTAGTAAGATAAAGGGGTTAAAAATAATAAAACTTACCTTAGCCACTTGATCGCGTAGTTGCGATCTGTCATCTCTCTTCATGCTTTAACTAACAACTAAAGGACCTGTGATGACGTCACATCACATGGTCCATCACCATGGTAAGATCGACCATGTGATTGGACCATGTGATGTGACGTCATCACAGGTCCTTAAGCTGTTAGTTAAAGCATGAAGAGAGATGACAGATCGCAACTACGCGATCAAGTGGCTAAGGTAAGTTAAGTTTTATTATTTTTTAACCCCTTCATCTTCATTTTACTAAGCATTCTTTATTAAGAATGCTAATATTTTCCCTTATAACCATGTTATAAGGGAAAATAATAAAGATCTGGTTCTATTGCTAAGCAACCATGCGGGAAAATCGCACTGCATCCTTGCTTGCGGATGCTTGCGATTTTCCCGCAGCCCCATTCACTTCTATGGGGCCTGCATTGCGTGAAAAACGCACAATATAGAGCATGCTGCGATTTTCACGCAACGCAGAAGTGATGCATGAAAATCACCGCTCATGTGCACAGCCCCATAGAAATGAATGGGTCTGGATTCAGTGCGGGTGCAATGCGTCCTCCTCACGCATTGCACCCGCGCGGAAAACTCGTCCGTGTGAAAGGGGTCTTAATGTAAAATTCATCAGAGAAGCTTTCTTGACGGCTCATTTTGCAAGATATCTCTGACTTTAAATCTAAGCTACTACCTTTACTACAAAATAAGCTTGGTTATAATGAGATGTCACCTTACGAGTGCTCATGAGAGCATAGAGGATTTGCAGACTGAACCATCAGAGAACTTGGCTGAATAGTTTATTGGACTCCAGTCAGGCCACCACCAAGCTGGCTCCCCATAGAAGTGAAGGAAGGCGCACTGCGCATGACCGGCCACCGCTCCCATTCACTTCTATGGGCTCGATGGAAATAGCCAAGCCAGCACTCTGCTATTTTTGGTGGCCCCATAGAAAATGAATGGAGGGCGGCTGCGCCTTCCTTTACTTTCGGGGCCCCGTTCTCTATATAGGTGCAGGTCCCAGTGGTGGGACCCGCACCTATAAGACAAAAGGGGCATATCCTAGTGATATGCCTCCATTGTCTATGATGAGACAACCCCTTTAAGGATGCTGGACATCAACACAGTTACAACTCCATTTATGTTGCTTCATTAAACTGTAGGAACTTTGAAGTACCCGTTTCGCTTAGGAGTCTGATTAAATTTTTTTTTTTTTTTTTTTTTTTTTTATACTGTGTGCTAGTTTTAATTTCTATAAAATAAAGATAACATTTTCTGTTAATAAATTTCCATTCATTGAATAGGTGTGCCTTACTGTAGACAATCCGCAAAAGATTTTACTAATGGGAGAAGCAATGGATTTGGGAACATGTAAAGCTCGGAAGAAAAATGGAGATCCGTGCACACAAATAGTTAACTTGGTTAGTGATCTCTTCATTTGATCTCCTTTCTTATATAACCAGTATGTCCAGTGGAGATGTAGTAACTGTAATCTTAGGTAGTACTGTTTGTGCTGGTTTTGATGGTTACAATAGTTTAGAACACACTACTATAGTCATGACGTCAAGCTTGACAAAATACAAAACATTGCATTGTGACGTTGGAGCACTTAGATCAAATGAACTGCACAATTTTTGTGTTAACTTGGGTGTTTTTTACTTTATTATAACTAGACTTCATTTGGACTTGTGAAAGTCTGCCTTCACCGTCTATGGTGTGCACAGGTCACAATAACACCTGTACAAGCGTCAGACGCAAGTTCAGGCCATTTTACTGTCCGAAAAAAGTATAAGGTGTCCCAATGCGACTTTTCCCTGCCGTCGATCATTAAAGAGCGCGTCGTGAACACACAGGCAGCGCAGTGATGCTTCCTGTACCTGAAATAACAAAGCTCCTTACAGCAAGGGTACAGCAATTTTTTTTATTTTTACAATGTAACTTTATAGTGACGGATGCCACAGGATAGCATGTGTCTGAGGAGTCTGTTAACATATGTGTGTGTTTTTTTTTTTTTTGTCGTTAAATATGATAAAAACGTGATGTGAACCCAGCCTAACTGACAGGGAAGAAGCTGAACAGACTCCACTGGCAATGGTGGAGTCTGTTCAGTTTCCAGTAAGGATCCTGTCTTTTTACCAAAGTGCTGTATACAAGGTTTCTTTGTCTGATATTTGTGACAGAATCTGCAACCGAGGCTCCGAACGCAGTCTCCAACAAATATGGGAACAAGTGTAGGTATACGTTATATGGATTTGTAGTACTGAAACTTTCGTACTCCTCCCAGGGTAAAAATACTCCAACGTGATAAAAGTATTTTTACTCCCCTGGAAAAAATGCAGTGCAACCTCTGATGGTGTGTCTGTCATGGGATAGATTTCCAACACTCCCTCCGATCAGCTGTTTGCTGCTCCATGTGAGCACTGCTTTCTGGTCTTTATACTACGCGTTGTCTCCTGTGGAGCTGCGACGTATTGTTATTATTCAAGTGAATGGAGTGCGATTCCGAGATAAAGTGTAGGGTAATGAAGAGGAAGCGGCACTCACATGGAGCACAACCTCCTCTTCAAACAGCTGATTGATGGGGGTCCCATGTGTCAGACTCCCACCGATCAGATATTGATGACCTATCCTGAGGATAGGTTATCATTATAAATCGCTGCACAACCTCTTTAGTGACTAATGTGTGTTTTTTTTTTTTGTTTTTTTTTTTTTTCTTTTTTTTTTCTCATATATAAATATATATAAAGAGCGATTGTGAATACTGCCAGTACCATGTACAAGCTCAATACAAGAAGGTGAGCGCCAAACGAGCTGATCTGCAGTCCAGCTATTCTGGTCATGTTCCAAAGAAGATGGCAAGGCAGGGAAATGGTCTGAAAGAGAGACTGTGCCAGGATGGTTTCCACTATGGAGGTGTATCATCTATGGCATATGCCGCTACCATGTAAGTATTGCATATCATCCATGACTTAGATCAGCCATACACATGAGGTCGCTGCTTATTCATCCAGCAGTTATTCCTTCTAAGGCCTCTTTCACACTTGCGTTCTGAGGATCTGGCAGGCACTTCCGTCCCGCCGGATCCGTCAGAACGCAAGTCGCCTGAAAGCATTAGAAGACTGATCAGGATCCTGATCAGTCTTCGAAATGCTTTGAGGTTACTATGGCAGCCAGGACACAATTAAAGTCCTGGTTGCCATAGTAGTAGTGGGGAGCAGTATACTTACAGTCCGTGCGGCTCCAGAATGACGTCAGAGCGTCCTGGCTGCCATGGTAACCATTCAGAAAAAGCTAAACGTCGGATCCGGCGCAAAAAAAGTTCCGGTCCTGACCTGAAGACATCCTGATGCATCCTGAACGGATTTCTCTCCATTCAGAATGCATTGGGATAATCCTGATCAGGATTTTTCCGGCATAGAGCCCCAACGACGGAACTCTATGCCGGAAAACAAAAACGCAAGTGTGAAAGAGCCCTAAATTTAGCCGATTCAATTTCATATGCATATGTAGTGAAAAGGGAGATACACCTCTTTCAGTGGCTTATTTCCCGAAGTACAAAAGGACATGTTAAAATCCCAGAGCCCAGTGTTTATCTCCCCCAACATCTGTCAGTAGAGCAGAGTTGGGAGACAAAGAAAAAAATACATTGCAACAGCACTCTGCAAACCAAATAAAGTACAATAATGCCATATTAATAGAAAATATTCTGGTGCTAATGCTACGCTTATTTTGTAAACTTAAGATTCTTGGCAAATACATTTTGTACAAAATTATTTGGGCCGTCTGCCACACGTCAAGGCGATCTCTGCAAGACGGGAACCTAACACTAAATGCTACCTGTTAGGTGCCATAACCGCCACGAGTGCAGGTTCCACATGCATGCTGGGTCCACTCAGTTTTTTATCATTTTTGGTGCCAAAATGGCCTCCGTTAAATTCAGGGAATGCAGGTACCAACATGCATGCTAAGCCCACTCTTATCTCTCCTGGTGCCAGATGGCATCCAATAAATGCAATGAAAGTCCACTCTATACCTCTCCTGGTGCAAGAGAGTCGGGAGACCCCCGCGCACTTTTGTTGGCCGGTTTGGCCAACATCCATCTAAAGTTTGTTCTCATCTGTGTTGGAGGCTCCGTTCTGGGCCTTCTTTGGAAATTCAAATTTCATAAAGTCTGTACAAAAAAGTCCTGCATGTAGGACTTTTTTGTCCAGTTAAGAAAGAAAAACAGGTTCCCGAATAGAAACTGAACGGACTCCATTGTAGTCTGTTGAGTCTAAGTTCGTGTCAGTTATGTGCCCAACCCAGGCATTTCTGTTATTTCTGTTGCTCAGCTCCTATAATACAGCAGAACAATGGAAACCAAGTAGTGAACTCAGCCTTAGGCTACATGCACACGACCGTTGGTGTTTTGCGGTCCGCAAATCGCGGATCCGCAAAACACGGAAGCTGTTCCGCTTTCCGTTCCGCATTTTGCCGAACGGAACGCGGCCCATTATAGAAATGCCTATTCTTGTCCGCAAAACGGACAAGAATAGGACATGCTCTATTTTTTTTTGCGGGAGCACGGAACGGAGCAACGGATGCGGACAGCACACGGAGTGCTGTCCGCATCTTTTGCGGCCCCATTGAAATGAATGGGTCCGCGGCCGAGCCGTGAAATATGCGGCTCGGACCCGAACAACGGCCGTGTGCATGAGGCCTTAAGGATACGTCCAGTGGTAGTTGCCAAAAGTATGCTATATTGCTCATAAAACGGGTAATGAGAAACAATGATATCTTTAGTAGCTGCATTATTTAGTGTTGTCACTTTTATAGATTTGTCATATTTGTAGATCATATGTATGTATTATTTGTGCAATCAGATTTTTCCACAATTTAAGGCCTCATGCACACGACCGTATGTGTTTTGCGGTCTGCAAACTGCGAATCCGCAAAAAAAAAAAACGGATGGCATCCGTATGTGTTTTGCGGATTCGTTATTTTTGCGGGTCCATTGTAATAAGGCCTATTCTTGTCCGCAAACTAGAAAAAATAGGACATGCTCAATTTTTTTTTGCGGGGCTACGGAACTGACATACGGATGCAGATAGCACACAGTGTGCTGTGCGCATTTTTTGCGGACCCATTGAAATGAATGGGTCTGCATCCTATCCGCAAACAAAATGGAACAGACAAGGAAACAAAATACGTTTGTGTACATGAGGCCTAATTCTCCATTTTTCTGTCTGAAAATCTCTACAGTGCAGCAGCTTCAGCGCCAAAGAAAACTGTTCAGACAACACTTTCCAACATGGTGGTGAGAGGAGCCGATGCAATTGCACTGGAAGCAAGAAAGAAAATAGGTATTTAAGTATTTTACAGTATAGGGCAGTGGTGGCAAGCTTATGGCACGCATACCAGACGGGGCACTTGGAACCCTATCTGTGGGCAGACAGGCACGGACTGGCAATCTAGGGGCTAGCCAGTCCGCTCTTTAAATGTGAGGCACAGTGACACGTCCTCCTCCACTAGCTCTGTGTGGGCCGTTAGCAACGTTGCCATGTATTTATGGATGTTGTAAAGAGATGAGATGTATTATACTGCCCTATATATATGGATGATGTTTAGGAGGTGATGATCTATTATACTGCTTATAGTGACAGATATATTTTTGTACTTACCGTAAAATCTGTTTCTCTTCCTTTCATTGGGGGATACAGGCTTGACCATGGGTATAGCTGTTTCCACTAGGAGGCAACACTAAGCACAAAGGTGTGAGCCCCTTCCCCCTAAGCTAAATCAGTTAGTGCAAAGGCAGTAAGAGGTGCAAGACGAAAAACCATACAATGTACAAACCCAGAACCACACAGGCCAGAAAAGCCCCGTATCATTGGGGGACACAGGCTTGACCATGGGACGTTACAGTGCAGTCCCCAAGGATAAGCATAACAAGAAACCCTCCTGCCAATCGGAGAAGTGCCTTCGGTAATACTACGCCCCAGAGAAGCGTCAGAAGACGCAAAGGTGTGCACTCTGTAAAACTTGGAAAAAGTGTACAAAGACAACCAGGTAGCCGCCTTGCATACCTGAAGGGCCGAAGCCCTGTGATGCACTGCCCTAGGCCCCCCCCTGCCCAATCCGAATGAGTAGTCACCCGGATTGGTGTGGCCCGGTCATTAACGCCGTACACTTCCACAATGGGCAAACAAATCCACCGGGAAATAGAAGTCTTCGATGCCGCCAGGCCTTGTCTCTGCCCCTCTGGAATCACAAACAGAGAATCCGTCCGCCGGAAAGATGACATCTGGGACAGAAACTGGAACAGCTCGTACCAAATCCAGAGTGTGGAGCGACTGCTCTCGAGGATGAGACGGGTCCCGACGAAATGAAGGGAGAATAATCTCATCATTTAGATGGAATGCCGACACCACCTTCGGAAGGAAGGACTGAACAGGGCGAAGAACCGCTTTATCCTGATGGAGGATCAGGAAAGACGACAGACATGAAAGAGCCGCGAGTCCCTATGGATGGATGTTATTGCCACCAAAAACACCACCTTGTAAGACAGGAAGCGAAGGGCTGAAACATGCCCTTTGAGGGAGCTGAGAGCCAGCCCCAAGTCCATGCCTGAATGCAGGAAAGCCTAAAGTCACCGCAAAGTGAACCGAACGGGAGGCAGCTGATGCTTCTCTCACCAACTAAAGTAGGACTTCCAGGTCCGGTGGTAGATTCGGGAAGACGACTGCTTTCTGCCACGAATCATGGTCTGGACCACGGCATCCGAGAAACCCAGAGCCTTTAGTACGGCGGCTTCAACATCCATGCTGTTAAATGTAGCGACCCTAAGCCCCTGAGATAGGAGGTCCTCCCAAAGAGGAAGACGCCAGGGTTAGTCGGTGAGAAGGGTGACTAGAGATGCATGTCACACTGGGTGTGGCCAATCGAGGGCCAAGAGAATGACAGGCAGTCCTTCGGACCTGATCTTCCGGAGGAGTTGCGGAATGAGAGGAAGAGGCGGGAACACGTAAGGAAACGTGAACCAACTTCACAGAATCACCAGCGCGTCGCATGCCAGAGCCATGGGATCCCTGGTCCACGCAATGAATCCTCGACCTTGTTGTTGAAGCGGGAGGCCATGAGATCCGCGTCCACCTTTGTGCTTAGTGTCCGCCTCCTAGTGGCAACAGCTATACCCATGTTCAAGCTTGTGCCCCCCCCAATGATACGAATGAGAAATTGTATTTATTATAGTAAGGAGGTAATGAGCTATGTATTATACTGCCCTGTATATGGAGGATGTATGTAAGGAGACTATGACCTAATCTATATACAAGGCAGTATAATACATAGGTCATCGTTGCGGCCCAAATCCCATTTTATGTTTGTGAGCTGGTGAGGTTTGTGTGCCAAGGCTTCCTTTAAGAAGTAAAGCCTCAGTAATCAGGTTAAAATGCTGTGTTGGCATGTTGTGATAAATAAGTTGGGTTTGGGCACTCAGTCTCTAAAAGGTTTGCCATCACTGGTATAGGATTTTGAACATGTAACCTTAGTGTTTCCCTCCCCTCCTTTCTTTCAATCAATAGTAAATGGCTATTTTATGCTTTCAGCTGCTGCTCGTAAGGGCGCTATACAGTGTACAGATGAGTTTAAAGATTTACTATCTATGCCAACTCCAGGGGCGCTTAATTTAAAAAAACATTTGTCTGGCGCAAGTGCACAAGGTATGTTTATTTAAACAGATTTATTTATTAATTTATTCCTTTCAATTGTAAACCTTGGTAGTTTTTTTTTTGTTTGTTTTTTTTTTTTGCAGCTTCTGCCAAGGCTGGTTCACCTATTCAGTCTATATCTCCAGCCGAACTTTTGAAACAGCAGAAACAACAGATACTAGATGCAAGAAAGAAAAAGACTGAGGCAATCGAAAAAAGGTGAACCTAATTAACAAAAACACTATTTGTTATTCCAGAAGTGTAAGGGTTACGTAGCATCATAAATCAATATAATGCTATGTGACCCCAGTCAGTGCTGGGAGGTCAGGCCGGGAGCTGCGCTGCGGACTTGCAACGTGACAAATGCTTGTCTGCAAGGGGTCTAGGGCCCCAAATTCTGTTGTGTATTCTGCTGCAGAATTGGAATCACAGACCCACTCGCAGTTTAGCCACACTGAATAGAGCGAAGATTCAAGTCATTTCATGGGTCGCGTTATTGTAGACAAGTATAAAGAATTGTCCTAGATGTCTTGCTTGTTGACTTTAACATAATTTGTTTTCTTTTTGTGTCTTTGATTTTGGACAGTATTTGATATTTAGGAAATACGCTTGATCTTAGTGAACTGATCACCTGTAAAATTACATCTTTCAATTAGGTTTTGAAATATTGGTCAGGTTTTAATTTGATGTGACTATCCATAAGAAAAGGAAAGATGACCAACAAAGAACACACAAGTTTATTTCTTGTTTTCTATAGCTTTTTTTTTTTTTTTTTTTTTAGTTTTGCTGTATAGGTTGTGGCAGAGAGAGCCGGGAACTCTTGTTTTTGGCATTTTGAAGTGGTACTCCCACCTCTGGGTTTCTCACCTATCATTTGCTGATTGGTTTCTACCACAGTCTCTACTGAACCCTCCAGAATCTTGTTCCATTCACCTGGATTCGTAGTTAACTGGAGTATATAGTATTACAGCTACTTGTTTTCAGAACTGTCCCTAGGTGCAGCTGTACTGGAGACTTCCTACCTGTATTTTCTACATAGACGATGTAGCAAAGCGTGTTTGCTTTATGGTAGTTGCAGTAATTGCAGTAAATAGAGGTCTTTTGACAAAGAATTGCCATAGACTATTAAAGACCCGGGGGCCTTCTGCTGCACCTTAGGAGTAAGATATAATGTGACACACAGATTTTTGTCACATCAACAATCAATTCAGCTCATTGCAAAACGTTTTTACTGATTGGCCAACCCCTTTAACTTTTTGAAGGAATTCTAATAGCTAATGATATCTTATTTGTCCAGAGGGTTAATCTCATTATGCGTTTTTAGATTTCTTGAGAGTACTGGTAAATCGGATGTATCAAGCGCTGCTACCGGTGTAGAACAAGACACCTTTCAGTCTCCAAAGCAAGCTTCTGAGTTCCCAGTGGCCCAGAAGTTTTCAAGTCCAAAGTTGGCTCGTGGTTTTACTGCAGGAGAAGACATCCTGTTTTTTGATTCTTCTTCGCCTTCTGCTGTCAACAAGTTAAGTCCTCCTTCTGACGCTAGAAAGGTAAGATAACATCACTCAGTCCTCATAAAAATGTTACTTATTTGTGCTGTGTAATTGCCCTAGTAGGTGTATTTTTTCTCTCTATTACTTTACTGTATATCATGGTTCTTGTTCTTTAAAAGCAGGCTGCTATACGGAAGCTACAAGCCAAAGGACAACTTCTCACAAAAGCAGATCCTAACTGTATCAAGAGGAAACGAAACGGCTCCACAGATATTGATCAGGTGGCTCAGAGGGCAGAGAAATATGTAACATCTCCTGAAGGTACTGATCTACTTTGCTGACTAAGACCTAAGTTGTTGCCATTTTTAGGATATACATTTAGATTTATTTGTCTTTTAACAGTACAGTATATTACTGGCAAACTTCCGTAGAAGGGAGAACCCCACTGCTTCCGAGAATAGTCTTATTCAGTGTTTTGGTCAGTGATTTCCATCCGTGATTTGTGAGCCCAAACCAGGAATGTAGCTACACAGAAATCAGGTGTAAGGGAAGGATGAGCAAAACAGTGACGTGTGAATGAGGCTTAATGCATCTGGCTGTGAAGATGAAGCAGGAGAGATGTTCTTGTTGAAGGCAGCTGGAAGTGGCAAGGGTTTGGATGTGTGGCTTGAAGGACTAACTGTTCTGGATAGGTCCAGTAGGGGGGGCTGAGTGACATGGAGGAAAGATGAATAATTCATCTTAAGGAAAGATGATAATTTTTAAAAAGTGGGAGGAGAATAATGACTATATAGCTGACAGACGCGCTAGTATTCTGGATAGAACGGTTGGTTGAAGCTTTCTCAAATGCGACCACAGGTACAATGCAAAAAACAAAGTCGGCACATTCTGAAAAGTAAAGACATAAGTTGCAGTTAAACTTACAATTGAAACTCAAGAAAATATAAACGGTCATTGAATCAATATTTTCTAACATGACAGCTGCAAAAAACTTCAGCTATATTGCTAATGTAGGCTCACAAAAGTAATGACCACTATGTAAATCCCTTTCCATAGCTGCAGAGGAGAGTGAACCAGCAATTAAACGACACAAAGAACAACTTGCTTACATGCAGTCTGAGGATTTCCAGAAGATTCTGAAAGCCAAATCCAAGCACACCGGTGTCCTCCAGGAGGTAAAGAACTACTGATATACATTATAGCGTGTTAATGAATTTTGAAAACTGATAATTATCGTATGTATGGTGTTGACCATTAACAACCGTGGCATGTCTCATAATTTACACCTAAATATTGATGGGTTATCCTTTAATTTTTTATTTTTTTTTGTTTCTTTAAAAGATAGGGAAATATTACTTGATCGTGTTCTGTTATGGTAATGTGGGGAATCTTTCTTTACAAAGATAAGACTAAAATTCTTTGGAACAGGCTCGCCTACATTCTCAGGATGCCTTTTACACAGAGCTATAAATGTGCTCAGAGAAAATTTAAGAACTCGAGCTTATTTTATTTGCTGCTTATTTAGCAACAACATTCTGCAGCACAGAGATGGTCATCACTCACATCAGTACCTGCCCACAATGTAAAGTCCCAGACATACAATTTCATCGAAGACTAGTCTATCACTAAAATTTTGGCGTGTGGGAGTTAACCCACGCAACATAGGGAAAACATACAAATGTTTGCAATAGCTATGTGAACCATGCGATGCAGGGACCCGGTGACGTCATCTAGGAGCGCCCCAGCTGCCGCACGGAACGTAAGTAGCTTCTCCCCCAGCTCCCTGCTGCTTTTCCATGGCAGCTGGGACTTTAGTAGCGTTCTGGCTGCCATGGTTACCATTCTTAAAAGCTAAACGTCGGATACGGCGATGCGCCGAAACGACGTTTAGCTTAGTCTGATCCGGATTAATGCTTTTCAATGGGCATTAATTCCGGATCCGGCGTTACGGCATGTCTTCCGGATTTTTGTAAGGAGACAAATCACCAGCATGCTGCGGTTTTGTCAACGTCCCAAAAACGTTCACATACTGAACGGAAGACATCCTGGTGCATCCGGAAGGGATTTCTCTCCATTCAGAATGCATTGGGATAATCCTGATCAGTATCTTTCCGTCCTAGAGCCCCGAGGACGGAACTCTAGGACGGAAAGCAAAAACGCTGATGTGTAAGGGGCCTTAGTTTGTTTCTAACTTTTTTGCTGTTTTTATATCATTTCCATTTTACATTTGGACTAGACTTGCAATCCTGCTTTCTCGTTAAGGTCATTGGGGGACACAGCACCATGGCTATACACCAAGCTACCACTAGGAGGCAACACTAGATATGAAAAAGGTTGGTTCCGCCCAGGTGGCTATACCTTCTCCACAGACACTAGGCTAATCAGTTTGTCTAGTGTCCGTAGGAGGCAGACACACCCTGCTCTTATCCTGCAGGTCTTGCTGCTACTTTTTTGCTTTTTTCTTTATTTTAATTTTATTTTTTCTCTTCACATTACAGGTGCAGGTTTTGTCCTGCAGCAGGGGGTCTTCATCGTGTAGGTCCACTTTAGTAGCACCCCCTGCAGGCACGTACCTTTGGTACTTTGCTGGTCATCCAGTCCCCCATTATTGCATCCGCAGTGGAGTACCGGTAATCCCACTCTAGTCCGAGTTTATCGAAGGGGTGACCCTGCAGCGCCCGAATACGCCAGATGGTGAGAATGCTCCCTACCCTAGTTAGGGACTCCTTCCTTCCCATTCATCCATACTCCATCGGGGTCCCGTACTTCTGCCGGGACCACACCAGACTCTTTCCCGCCATTTATTCTGACTTCCTTTTTTTTTTCTAGAGTTGTAGTCTCCCTCATGGCCTTCTAGAGATCTCTGCACGGAATTTCGGGTGGGAGGACGAGATGTCCTTCTTCCCACAGGGTGCTTTCCCCATCTCCACAGTGCCCCCCGCCCGCATGTAGTGTCATTGGTGGGATGTATTATCTTGTCCCCCTGTTCAGTGGTTCATGTTGTGGCAGGTCCCCTTGCTCTCCATCCATCCCTCTAGGTTGCATCTGCTTCTGCAGTGGCTGGGGGTTGCTGTGCTATCGGCCTGGCTGTCCTGCATGCCGTGACTGGATGCTGGGCTCGGTCGGGTTACCCTAAACTCTGCTCAGGGGTCACCTTCTCCTCATGTGACCTCACCTCCACCGTAACCAGTGCCCATTCTCAGCTATGATTTTATATCGCTCTTCTCTGCCCTCATGTTATAGGGGCAATAATAAAATCTACACAACACTGAACCTAAACCCGAACTTCAGTAAAGAAGTTCGGGTCTAGGTACCACATTCAGTTTTTTATCACACTCGTGCAAAATGCATTGCACTCGCGTGGAGAAAACTGACTAAAATTGAATGCGAACTTGTGCGGGTTTCCCGGGATGCATCCGGAGCAAATCCGGGACGCCCGTCTGAAAGAGGCCTTACTCCCTTATCAACCGGAGTACCTGTACCATCTTCAGATGCTATAGCCATTTCACCTGTCTGGTTCTAATGCGCCCCATGCAGCATTCTACTGCATTATTGGGTGGAGTACCTGTACCATCTTCAGAGTCTATAGCCATTTCGCCTGTCTGGTTCTAGTGTGCACCATGTAGCCACATTACTCCTTTTATTAGGTGAAGTACCTGTACCATATCCAATGCTGTAGCCATTACACCTGTCTGGTTCTAGTGTGCAGCACGCAGGCATATTACTCCTTTATCAAGCGGAGAACCTACACTCTATTGGTACAATATGTGGCCCATACGGCTCCTGCACTACCCTTTCCTGGCTCTAATATGTGGTAGGCAATCATGTGGCTCCCCTTCATGCGGAGTGATGGTACCATCACCAGATGTTCTTTTCTGGTTCTAGTATGCATCTGGCACCCCATTACAGTCGTCCTCGTTGTAATATGTACCTGGTAACCATATGTTTCCTCCGCCACCCTTGGGCGGAGAGAAGAGAAGCAATTGTTAGATCCAGTATATGGCTGCCCTGTTCAGATCTGACACCAGGTGCAGTACCTCCTGAACCAGGCCTTCTGAGTGCACCAAGTCTTCTCATTGCCCTTGTACTAGGCATATGCTCTGTATGACAGCTGCTTCTTTAGGCCTGGTTTGGTTCTTTTCCCTCCTGGGTCCCCATAGGCTTGTTTCCCTCTTGAGATTCTAACCTCTCTTTCCGTCTCCCCAGGTTCAGGTCCTGGTACATGGGAGTTTGTTGCTCTGGTTTACAATTTACATTCGTATTGGCCACTTCTGAGATGGCGCTTTCCCTTGATTTGAGAACTGTTCCTCCTTAGTCTGTTTGGAGTACTCTCTCTTCTACTCTTCTCTGACTAGTTGTGTCTCCACTTGTATTACCAGGGCCTACGATTGGTTCCTTTTTTCTTGAGACTTCATGTGGCCAGGGATTTCTGTGGTCTTAACATTTGACAATGATATTTTGTTCCAGTTTTTCTGAGGCTCTGTTCTCGCCTCCTTTGTATCGAAAGCATGTCTTTACGTTCCCCTCTCCTGGCCACCTTCTCATAGGGTGTTTCTCTTTTCCCACCTGCCTTGCAGTGGAAGGAGGCTTGCGCCCCTCCCATGGTGAGTCTTTGCTATTCTTTGTATACAGAAAAGAAAACAGCACCACTGGATGTATTTAAAAAAAATATGTCCCAATGGTGGCGGTGCCAGCGGTGTTGGGTCCAATTCCGTCGGGCCCCCAGCAATTCATAAGAGAATAATTACCGCAGCACTCTGTCTCCAATTATGTACGATTTATTCACCAACCGTGTGACGTTTTGACTTCAGAGTCTTTATCAAGTGCTTGATAAAGACTCTGTGAAGTTAAAACGTCGCACATTTGGTTAATAAATCGTACATATTTGCTATTCTTTCTCTCAATCGTTCAGCCTCCAGTGCTTCCTTGTTTCCTCTCTACCCTGGCCTTCACATGGTGTTTGCCACAGACAGGCCATGTTTTTGGTCTGAGACAATTGAGTTTTTTCCTTGCCGGGTCCTCTTACTGTTTGGGTTCCTTTGCTTCCAGGCCTTATTGAGTCCCCTTCCTTTTGCCGAGGGGTGGTCAACAGGGTCTTCCTTTATCTTGTCTCCAGGAAGTTTTTTCCTTGGTTCAGGACTGCTCCTGTCGTTTTCCCAGGCATTTTCTCTCCTGCCAGGTTCCTTTATGGTCTAATTTTTCTTGTTGAGTCTGTCCTCTTATAGATCTTCCTCCTGGAGCATCCTTCTATATGCAGAGTGCTAGGTCATTAAGAACAGATGCCTTCTGGTTGTGCTGCTCTCCTGTTTCTTCAGGAGGAGCTCTGGTTCTTCCAGATCCTTCCTCTACCTCTCTAGTGCGCACTTGTTCAACTCTCGGTTCTTGCGCAGGACATCTAGCCCTGCTCCCTATCCTCTAGCTTCTTTATTTTTCTCACCTTGGGTGGAGCTAGGTGTTTCCCTTTGTTCCTTTCTTGCATATGGCCTTTTTTCCCAGGCACTTGTCCTTGGGATCCTGGCGGTGTCCCACGATTTTTTTTCTTTGGACTCTTCCTGGTCCTGGAGACTCTCGGCTCACTTCCTTAATTTTCTATGTACCATTTCATGCTATGGCCTCTCCTGGTCCTGTTGGGTCACATGGTTCTCCTGCACCTGTGCGCCCAACTTTTTGCATTAGATTTCCTTCCCACCCTCGGAGACTGCTTCGGGACGTCCCATGGTGCTGTGTCCCCCAATGACCTTAACGAGAAAATTGGATTTTTGTACTTACCGTAAAATCCCTTTCTCATTCAATTCATTGGTGGACACAGGTCCCACCCTTTGTTTTATTTTCTCTTTCTGTCACCGGGCTGCTGTTCTTCTTTCCTTCCCCGGTCCAGAACATGTTGGTTCTTTGCTTTTGTTTCTCTCTCTCCTACTGCTATTGGTACAAACTGATTAGCTTAGTGTCTGTGGAGAGGGTATAGCCCCCTGGGCGGAGCCAACCTTTTTTGTATGTAGTGTCGCCTCCTAGTGGTAGCTGGGCATATACCCATGGTGCTGTTTCCCCCAATGAATTGAATGTGAAAGGGATTTTATGGAAAGTACAAAAATCCAATTTTTGGATGCATGTCAACTGCACTAAACAAGGCTTATCACTGGTTGCATTTTCATATGGTTAAAACTATCTACATGTAATGGTTTTGTTGCTCTCATGATCATTTAATTTAGGCTGAAGCAGAGATTCAAGAACAATATTTTGAACCACTTGTGAAAAAAGAACAGATGGAAGAGAAGATGAAAAGTATAAGGGAACAGAAATGCCGAGTAGTGACCTGTAAAACGGTGAGTGATGACAATTCTGTGCAAGAGAAAAGTTTTAATATCTGATTACATGTTGGGCTATTATCACCCTACCCAACTTTTTATGCCAATGAATGTGTTTTTTGTTTTGTTTTTTAATTTAAACTTATGACCACTTAAATTCCTTGTATAGAAGGCCAAATGCTATTAGTACACTAATATGGTAGTTCATCCTGTTTCCCTCAGTTTCAAACATCTCTCCTTACTTTTAATTGATAAAAAAGATGCTTTTCTACATATACAGGCTAAACATTATCCTGATAGTGTCCTACTTACCAGGGTCGCCATCAGAGCACTAATGCAGTCAGGGGCCCTGAGCCTGGAGGGGCCTGGGCTTAGCGACTTTGTCATCTTCATGATATATCATATTCACTTCAGGGAATTGAACACCAGACGCTACATACCCTTAAGGGTTAACAAAGTTTGTAACATCAGTTTTGAATAAATTGAGGGGTGTAGTTTCTAAAATGGGGTCATTTATGGGTGGTTTCCATTACATAAGCCCCTCAAAATCACTTTATAACTGGATTGGTGCTTAAAAATGGCTTTGGAAATTTTGTTGAAAATTAGAAAAATGGCTTTGAAACTTCTAAGCCTTCTAATGTCCTAAAAAAAGAAAAATGCCATTTACAAAATAATGCCAACATAAAGTAGACATATGGGGAATGTTGATTGATAACTATTTTATGAGGAATTACTATGTTGTGAATTTTTCAAAATTTTTGATAAATTTTTGATTATTTTATAAATTAAGGTCAAATTTATCGACTCTAATTTACCAGTGTCATGAAGTACAATGTGGTTGAAGAGAAAGCTGCACTCGTACGAGTTCTGCCTTTTCTCCACGGTTTACCCGCTCGCCGTTGTAACTGCAGCGGTGAACTGGTGTAACTACAGCAACGCCATATCTTCACTTCAATGGGACGGCTCTTTCCAAGTCACCTAAACGGGATCTGATTGATGAGGATAGGTGGTCAATAGTTAAAAAAATAAATAAAAACTGACAACCCCTTCTGTCCTAAATCTCAAAATTCATAAACTATACTTGAATTTTTACCAGTTCTTCCTTTTCATTTTGGCAGTACTAAACCATTGAAAATGCTAAATATTGTCCTTCTGTAGCAGTCAGGTCTGTACAGCTAAGACTCCTATATAGATGGGTAACCCATTGTCAATTTACAGCTGCTGAGGGATGGGTAACCCATTGTCAATTTACAGCTGCTGAGGGATATGTGTTATCTGTTTAGTATAATAGTAGATTAGAATGACAGCTCTGTCAAAAATATTTTTAACGTGTCCCTTGGAAGAAAAATATATGAACCTTCCCCCATCCTTTCCAGATGAACCCTGGAAAACATTACTTTGTCATATCAAAATGTATTCTGGTTACTTCAAGATGTTACACTCCAGAACATCATTATTCCCAACACATCCCTGGGCATAAAGAGGCCTGCATAAAAATATATGACCCATGTTCTTACTTGCACGAAGCTATTAATGCATAGCAGTCATAAGAGGGACTGTAACATCCCCAAATGAATTTTGTGTTATGGATGTTGGTTACATAAACCTGATGATGACTAAGCTGTTGTGTTTTTGCCCGTTTTAACAGTGTAAGTACACACATTACAAGCCACTGGACACGTGTGTTAGCGAGAACCATGTCTTCCATTGGCATGACGCTGTGAAACGCTTCTTCAAGTGTCCATGTGGTAACAGGACAATTGCACTGGATCGACTCCCTAAAAAGTCCTGCAGGTATAACATCAGATTAATTTAATATATGATTTTGTTGCTCAGCATAACCTAACCCAGTAAGTAGGGCTGAAACGATTACTCGATTGAATCGAGTAATTCATTACTCGATTTGAATCGAGTAATTCGACACACAAAAATCCTCGTTGCAAATTTTTTGCATCGAGGATTCGTTTGTGTCATGGGACCATGGAGCGGGAGTGAAGCGCTTGCTATTACTTACCGCTACGTGGTCAACCCGCTGGCCCACACCGTGCTGCACTTTCTTCCTGAAACCTCGTCAGGTCGTAGTGCACGTAAGCGCGCACTATGACTCGAAGCTGTGTGCAGCGCGCAGAGAAAAGTTAAGTACAGGAAAAGTACTGGAAAAGTACAAGGAAAGTTAAGTACTGTCGCTGGGGAGATGGTGGCACTTAGGGGGGCGTGGAGCAAGCTGGTGGCACTGGCGGGGGGGAGAGCTGAAGGCACTGGGGGGAACTGATCGCACAGGGTGGAACAAAGGGTGTTGGGGACTTATGGCAGGAGGTCTGAGTTTTTATAAAGGAAAACAGTCTATTAATTCATTTTTCCTTATTGGATTACTCGATTAATCATAAAAAATAATCAATAAAATACTTGATTTCTAAAATAATCATTTACTGCAGCCCCCTATCAGTGAGGTAATATTTACTATAATTTTGCCCTTTTACTGCCAAGGAGATATGTAAAATGCTGTTGCTTGCTGCAACTGAAATATCAAAGCTTAGATCTTGGCATCTTAAAGGGAATCTGTCGCATATCTGGCAGGGTAATCTGACAGATACCCTGAGCAAAAAGCTTTTGTCAAATACTTGCATTGACCCAGCTGTCTTGCTAAAATTTGTATTGAGCAGTTCCAGCACAGACAGAGTGCTGGAGTCCGCTCAATACAATGCATGTGCCAGGAAGTCCTCATATTTATGAGCGCCATCCCTAACGCCACTGCTGATTGCAATAGGAATAGCCTTGTCAAAATCAGCAGTGCTGGGAGCCTGCACTGGAGCTGCTTTAATACAGATTTTAACAAAACAGCTAGGTCAGTTCAAGCAAGTGATCCACGGTTTTGCTCAGGGTTTCAGTCACCAGTTTACGCTGTTCTCAGGGCAGCATAAAATTGACAGATTTCCTATGTACACCTGTGGGGGCAATTTTTTTTTATTTTTTTTATCATTGCATTGTACTCATTATGAGCTAAAAATCATTTTTTCAATTGGTCTTTATTTTTTAAAAAAAATTAAGCCATTTCCTGTGTACAACATTGAGATTCTCTAGGACTGTTTTCACCCTGTTCCATCAGGCAGCTCAGCTGATGGCAACTTATGACCTAAACACTCATTATAGCTTAATTCTCATCTTACTGATAAGAATGTTGCTTAAATGTTTGACCTAGCAATCATTAAAAAAATGCAATGATAAACAAAAAATTGCCCCAAGGGTGTACATAGCCTTTAAAGTTCCTTATTCAAAGTCTGAGAGTAGTATGAACAGTTCTAGATTTATTACCATCGTCTCTTTCACTTTACAGTCTCCAGGGACCCCCTACTTAAATCACAGATTTAGCCAAAAGCATTTTACAAAGTAAACTAAAGTGCTTGAAAACACTTATGTTTTATGTTTTTTACTCCCAAATAGGTTGCAAAATAGGGCTTTGATTTTTTTTTTATTTTTTTTTTTGGGGGGTGGGGGTGTTGTTGTTGCTGCATTTTAGATTTTAACACTTTCTAATTTAGAAGTGTTGGAAATTGGGTGTGGTTAGTCTGCCATGGTGATTTAAGCCTGATTCCTCAATGGCAACTTTTTAAGAAGTTGTCAGTCTGACTCTAATAAAGAGGTGGCATAGAATTGGGGTAATTCAAGACAGAAGTTAGACGTAAAGGTGCATCAAATTTATGAAACATCAAGTGACACTTGATACATTTGGGGAAAATTAAGGGGTTCTGCAGGCATTTTAAACTGATGATCTATCCTCTGGATAGATCATCCGGATCTGATCGGACCCCTGTCGATCAGCTGTTTGAGAAGGCAGCGGCGCTGCCATGGCCTTCTCGCTGTTTACCGCAGGCTCAGTGATATCATGACTAGCATCACTGGCCTGGGCGCAGCTAAACTCTATTCACTTGAATGGCGCTCAGCCGTGCCCAGGCCAGTGATGCTAGTCATGATGTCACTGGGCTTGAGGGAAATAGAGAGGAGGCTGCGGGGGTCCCAGGTGTCGGACCTGAACATCTGATAGGCAGGGGTCAGGGGTGTCTGACCCCTGCCGATCAGATGCTGATGATCTATCCAGAGGATAGATCATCAGTTTAAAAGAACTGCAGAACCCTTTTAAGAATGCTAAATGTGCTGGAGAACAGTTTCACAGTGTGTCTATTTTCGAAACACAAGTTTGTGGGTATAAGTTTCAAAAGTATTAGCATTGTTCCAGCAGGATTAAATTTAAGGTTCCTGGTACATGCTGTTGTTAAATTGTGTGTGCTGTTCTGCACACTTTAACCGGCGGCTAAAACAATTTTCAGTCTTGCACAATCGATCATATTAGAAATTGGCCTGACTAAAGAACAAAAAATATTTTTAAATCTCTACGCTAGGCCCCCACAACGACTTTTCATAGCATTCCTCTGGACTTCCAAGCAACAGTTGCAAACTTACTACAAATGTTCACTGTGGAGCTCTAGCTTTAGAATGAACTATTTCAAAAGGAGACATTTTTTCATTTTTCCTTTTCTTTATTTTTTCTTTATAGTACATGTGGACTATTCAAGTGGGAACGAGATGGCATGCTTAAGGTATGGTTAGACCAGTTTTTTTTTATTTGTGTTCTTTTTAGGTCACATGAATTGGACTATACATTCTTAAGCTTCATGCACACAACATTGACTGTATTTTGATTTGCAAACTACGGATCCACAAAATACTGATACTAAGGATGAGCGAATTTCTTAAAATTCATTTTGTTCCAATTTGGCAAAGAAATTTGATGGGAAAGAGATATTCGGGTGATTGCTCCACATGAGTGCAGTGAGAACTTCTTTAGCTAGGTTGAGGGGCCTTGGTCAGGATCCAGGGAAGTACTATTTCTTATGGAGGGTGCCTAGTAGGTGTGAGGAGTCTTAGAGGCCAGGGAACACTCCACTGGCTTTCTGGGAAGAAGATATACAAATTTGCATGCCTTCCAAAAAGAACAGACACTTAAGGGTTCAACCACATATTGCAAAAAAATCTGCCAGAAAATAAACAGATGCGGATCTCTTTACAGACTATATCAACTATTGAAATGAATGGAGACTTTTAGGTATTGCAAATCATTATCTACACTACTAGGCATTCTGCCTTCACAAGTGGCAGAAAATTCTACCAGACAATCCACTTCCCCTATGTTATTCTATGGGGCTGAAACGGTCATTCCCTGTTCTGTATAAATAATTTTGTTGCGGATTTTCTGAAGCTGAATGTCTCCATTCATTTCAGTGGAGGATGTAGTTAGCACAGAAATCTGCATCCTAACCCACAAGTAAAAATCTGAAACTAAATCTGCACCTGAATATTTTCTGGTGGATTTTTCCACCACATGGAAAGGCACACTTGGCTTTCGTTTCCTTATGGAAGGAAAGCTAATTTGCATATACTCAGAGGAGTGTTACCAGGCCTATAAGACTCCTCATGCCTACTAGTTGCACTCCATAAATAAACCGTACCCACCGGATCCTGACCAATGGCTGCCACCTAGCTAAGGCAGTTCTTACTGCCCTGTTATTGAGAGGTGTTCATCCCAAAAACCTCTCTTCCCCTTCTTCCCTCTGTTCATCTCTAACAGATAACTTCTGCGTGCATTCCACATTTTTCTTTTTCCCCATTAATAGAAATTACTATTCTTGTTAGCAATGCAGACTAGAATAGGACATATTTTTTAATTTGCCAGATGGATCCACAAAAAAATCCGGATGTGTGCATGGCAGTATAGAAAAGAATGGGTCAGTGTGCTATCCACAAAAATGCATGAGACCTTGGTCAAAGAAAAGTACCTGGACACCACCTGATGTTGATCGAGGAATTTGTTAATGTTAACAATTGTGCTGATTCTGTTTAATTGATATATTTTATTTTTTTCTTTTGTTAACTAAACAGGAGAAAAGTGGACCAAAAATTGGAGCAGAAACACTCCTGCCGAGAGGAGAGGAGCATGGCAAATTTCTTAATAGTTCAAAATAATAAAGTACTTTGACATTGCGCATCCAGTTACACCAAAACCCTATTTATTACTCCATTACAACCGGACTACTGTAACACTAGATCCCTGTATTTCATTGCACTCACAGACCAACCTTGTTTTCATGTTTGTTAGTTTTTTTTTCTCTCAAATTCTTTCGAGAGGATGAGATACCGAAATCCTGTGATTACATTAATTGCATACCTCGTTTACAGTGCTTAAGAAATGATACTGATCATTTTCCAACCTAGAGTTTTTTATATTAAAATATTTCCCCAGAGTGGACGTCTCTAGTACCACTTTTACTTTAAGCCCATGCAGTCGAGATCAGTTGGAGTCTGTTGTCGGATCCATAATGATCACATGAAGGCAGTATGCCATTGAAGGTATGCTGTGTAAAGCTGAGCAACCTTTACTTTTAGCATGCACAAACCTGTCTGTACATATTTTTATGTCAATGTTTTAACTGATTATGTATTATATAAAGGTTTCCTAATAGTGTGTAATAAATCATTCTAAATGTGTTCCGAGTGTCTATTCGAAGTTCTTGTCAGAACCAGCAAATTAAAGCAAAAGCTATATCTTTTACTTTTGTCCCACAGCACAACCTGTGTATGTTGTACGATATCTTAAAGCAGGGGTACTCGAACTACGGCCCGCCGGGTGTTTCTCACGGCTCGGCAGGGTGCTGCCAACCCCTCCCAGCAGAGACGCGAGGGGGCTGCGGCGGACGAGGAGAGTGACTGACAGTGTAGTGCGGCCGAGCTCTGTCTGGTCCGCGGTACAGAAAAAGAGTGACAAGGGAGGGGGACTGAGAAATGACAGTGACAAGGGAGGGAGGGGGCCTGAGAAATGACAGTGACAAGGGAGGGAGGGGGCCTGAGAAATGACAGTGACAAGCGAGGGAGGGGTCCTGAGAAATGACAGTGACAAGGGAGGGGGCGTGAGAAATGACAGTGACAAAGGAGGGGTCTGAGAAATGAGTGACAAGGGAGGGGTCTGAGAAATGAGTGACAAGGGAGGGGTCTGAGAAATGAGTGACAAGGGAGGGGTCTGAGAAATGAGTGACAAGGGAGGGGTCTGAGAAATGAGTGACAAGGGAGGGGTCTGAGAAATGAGTGACAAGGGAGGGGTCTGAGAAATGAGTGACAAGGGAGGGGTCTGAGAAATGAGTGACAAGGGAGGGGTCTGAGAAATGAGTGACAAGGCAGGGAGGCTGAGAAATGAGTGACAAGGCAGGGAGGCTGAGAAATGAGTGACAAGGCAGGGAGGCTGAGAAATGAGTGACAAGGCAGGGAGGCTGAGAAATGAGTGACAAGGGAGGGGGGAATGAGAGTGACAAGGGAGGGGGGAATGAGAGTGACAAGGGAGGGGGGGGGTCTGAGAAATGAGTGACAAGGGAGGGGGGAATGATTCCCATTGAAATACTGGTAAATATATACAATTACTTATAGTTAAACTCAGGGCTGTGGAGTCGGAGTCGAGGAGTCGGAGTCGGAGGCAATTTTGGGTACCTGGAGTCGGAGTCGGCAAAAAATGGACCGACTCCGACTCCTACTAGATTTAAATTGGAATAAAAAAAAAAAGCAATTTTAAATGTCCCAATTCAGATAAAGTTATAATTACTTCTCTACTGTAAGAATAAAGGCCAATGCATGCGGTGCGTCACGTTACCGCTAAACAAAGACGTTAAGTGACCGTGAAGAAGCACGCTTTTCATATGCTTTACTATGCAGTTAAAGGGACACTGACAGGCTGATTTACCGGCTAAAGATATATCTGCTGGTATTCATCAGAGGATTAGGAATACAACTAGACGACTGTTACCCCCAGTTGAGGTTTACTTGTGTTTAAAAAGTTTTAATCAATATGCAAATTCCCTACCTTTGTGCCCAAGGGGCAGGCGCACATGTAGAGTACTGGTAGCACTAGACAGGACTAGGTAGCGAGGAGGAAGAGAGAAAGCTGGCACAGCCTCAGCATAGCCAGACGAGGCTGCTGCCAGCACTCTACACGTGCACCTGCGCAGGAATTCAGCGTTCGGCTAGCCTGAAAAAAAGGCCAGTGCAGTGAATAATAACGAGGGGAATAGCGCTGGGAAGCTGTACTTCGGGCGCGGCTGGGCACAAAGCCGCAGGAGACGCTGCCCCATTGGGCACAAAGATAGTGAATTTGCATACAGATTAAAATGTTTTTAAACACAAGTACAGCTTAACTGGGGTAACATTAGTATCGTTTTATTCCTAATTCTCTGATGAATACCAGTATATATATATATCTTTAGCTGGAAAATCAGCCTGTCAGTGTCCCTTTAAGGAGCGGCAATACTTACACTTTCCATTGTCTTGTGGTCTGCTGTTACAGGGAGCCCATGGTTATCCTCGCCTCTCACTGATAACTGATTAAGGACTGGAGACACTTGTATAAGTGAAGGGACTGGATAGTCAATAGTTCAAGACTGAAGCTGTAAACCATTTGAAAAACTGCTATCATTCAGCTAAGGCTATAAAACATGTAAACTCAGATTGTTAGCTTAAATTTTAAACACGACTATGGGATTCTACTAGGAAAATCATGTTTTAAAATAAATGCCCCTTCCCCTGCCCCTTCCTGGATCCTCCCACTGCTCTATCTTCAGCAGAAGATCAGCACACAAAGGAGAAGGCAGCAGCTTCTGCTCAACTACCTCTGTGCTAGAGGAGATTAGAAGAACTTGGTGGAACAGCTTCGTATTTGCATATTAAATACAGAGGAGTCGGAGTCGAGTCAATACAATGCATGTGCCAGGAAGTCCTCATATTTATGAGCGCCATCCCTAACGCCACTGCTGATTGCAATAGGAATAGCCTTGTCAAAATCAGCAGTGCTGGGAGCCTGCACTGGAGCTGCTTTAATACAGATTTTAACAAAACAGCTAGGTCAGTTCAAGCAAGTGATCCACGGTTTTGCTCAGGGTTTCAGTCACCAGTTTACGCTGTTCTCAGGGCAGCATAAAATTGACAGATTTCCTATGTACACCTGTGGGGGCAATTTTTTTTTATTTTTTTTATCATTGCATTGTACTCATTATGAGCTAAAAATCATTTTTTCAATTGGTCTTTATTTTTTTAAAAATTAAGCCATTTCCTGTGTACAACATTGAGATTCTCTAGGACTGTTTTCACCCTGTTCCATCAGGCAGCTCAGCTGATGGCAACTTATGACCTAAACACTCATTATAGCTTAATTCTCATCTTACTGATAAGAATGTTGCTTAAATGTTTGACCTAGCAATCATTAAAAAATGCAATGATAAACAAAAAATTGCCCTAAGGGTGTACTATAGCCTTTAAAGTTCCTTATTCAAAGTCTGAGAGTAGTATGAACAGTTCTAGATTTATTACCATCGTCTCTTTCACTTTACAGTCTCCAGGGACCCCCTACTTAAATCACAGATTTAGCCAAAAGCATTTTACAAAGTAAACTAAAGTGCTTGAAAACACTTATGTTTTATGTTTTTTACTCCCAAATAGGTTGCAAAATAGGGCTTTGATTTTTTTTTTATTTTTTTTTTTGGGGGGTGGGGGTGTTGTTGTTGCTGCATTTTAGATTTTAACACTTTCTAATTTAGAAGTGTTGGAAATTGGGTGTGGTTAGTCTGCCATGGTGATTTAAGCCTGATTCCTCAATGGCAACTTTTTAAGAAGTTGTCACAGTCTGACTCTAATAAAGAGGTGGCATAGAATTGGGGTAATTCAAGACAGAAGTTAGACGTAAAGGTGCATTAAATTTATGAAACATCAAGTGACACTTGGATACATTTGGGGAAAATTAAGGGTTCTGCAGATTTAAACTGATGATCTATCCTCTGATAGATCATCCGGATCTGATCGACCCCTGTCGATCAGCTGTTTGAGAAGGCAGCGGCGCTGCCATGGCCTTCTCGCTGTTTACCGCAGGCTCAGTGATATCATGACTAGCATCACTGGCCTGGGCGCAGCTAAACTCTATTCACTTGAATGGCGCTCAGCCGTGCCCAGGCCAGTGATGCTAGTCATGATGTCACTGGGCTTGAGGGAAATAGAGAGGAGGCTGCGGGGGTCCCAGGTGTCGGACCTGAACATCTGATAGGCAGGGGTCAGGGGTGTCTGACCCCTGTCGATTAGATGCTGATGATCTATCCAGAGGATAGATCATCAGTTTAAAAGAACTGCAGAACCCTTTAAGAATGCTAAATGTGCTGGAGAACAGTTTCACAGTGTGTCTATTTTCGAAACACAAGTTTGTGGGTATAAGTTTCAAAAGTATTAGCATTGTTCCAGCAGGATTAAATTTAAGGTTCCTGGTACATGCTGTTGTTAAATTGTGTGTGCTGTTCTGCACACTTTAACCGGGCGGCTAAAACAATTTTCAGTCTTGCACAATCGATCATATTAGAAATTGGCCTGACTAAAGAACAAAAATATTTTTAAATCTCTACGCTTAGGCCCCCACAACGACTTTTCATAGCATTCCTCTGGACTTCCAAGCAACAGTTGCAAACTTACTACAAATGTTCACTGTGGAGCTCTAGCTTTAGAATGAACTATTTCAAAAGGAGACATTTTTTTCATTTTTCCTTTTCTTTATTTTTTTCTTTATAGTACATGTGGACTATTCAAGTGGGAACGAGATGGCATGCTTAAGGTATGGTTAGACCAGTTTTTTTTATTTGTGTTCTTTTAGGTCACATGAATTGGACTATACATTCTTAAGCTTCATGCACATAACATTGACTGTATTTTGATTTGCAAACTACGGATCCACAAAATACTGATACTAAGGATGAGCGAATTTCTTAAAATTCATTTTGTTCCAATTTGGCAAAGAAATTTGATGGGAAAGAGATATTCGGGTGATTGCTCCACATGAGTGCAGTGAGAACTTCTTTAGCTAGGTTGAGGGGCCTTGGTCAGGATCCAGGGAAGTACTATTTCTTATGGAGGGTGCCTAGTAGGTGTGAGGAGTCTTAGAGGCCAGGGAACACTCCACTGGCTTTCTGGGAAGAAGATATACAAATTTGCATGCCTTCCAAAAAGAACAGACACTTAAGGGTTCAACCACATATTGCAAAAAAATCTGCCAGAAAATAAACAGATGCGGATCTCTTTACAGACTATATCAACTATTGAAATGAATGGAGACTTTTAGGTATTGCAAATCATTATCTACACTACTAGGCATTCTGCCTTCACAAGTGGCAGAAAATTCTACCAGACAATCCACTTCCCTATGTTATTCTATGGGGCTGAAACGGTCATTCCCTGTTCTGTATAAATAATTTTGTTGCGGATTTTCTGAAGCTGAATGTCTCCATTCATTTCAGTGGAGGATGTAGTTAGCACAGAAATCTGCATCCTAACCCACAAGTAAAAATCTGAAACTAAATCTGCACCTGAATATTTTCTGGTGGATTTTTCCACCACATGGAAAGGCACACTTGGCTTTCGCTTCCTTATGGAAGGAAAGCTAATTTGCATATACTCAGAGGAGTGTTACCAGGCCTATAAGACTCCTCATGCCTACTAGTTGCACTCCATAAATAAACCGTACTCCACCGGATCCTGACCAATGGCTGCCACTCTAGCTAAGGCAGTTCTTACTGCCCTGTTATTGAGAGGTGTTCATCCCAAAACCTCTCTTCCCTTCTTCCCTCTGTTCATCTCTAACAGATAACTTCTGCATGCATTCCACATTTTTCTTTTTCCCCATTAATAGAAATTACTATTCTTGTTAGCAATGCAGACTAGAATAGGACATATTTTTTAATTTGCCAGATGGATCCACAAAAATCCGGATGTGTGCATGGCAGTATAGAAAAGAATGGGTCAGTGTGCTATCCACAAAAATGCATGAGACCTTGGTCAAAGAAAAGTACCTGGACACCACCTGATGTTGATCGAGGAATTTGTTAATGTTAACAATTGTGCTGATTCTGTTTAATTGATATATTTTATTTTTTTCTTTTGTTAACTAAACAGGAAAAAAGTGGACCAAAAATTGGAGCAGAAACACTCCTGCCGAGAGGAGAGGAGCATGGCAAATTTCTTAATAGTTCAAAATAATAAAGTACTTTGACATTGCGCATCCAGTTACACCAAAACCCTATTTATTACTCCATTACAACCGGACTACTGTAACACTAGATCCCTGTATTTCATTGCACTCACAGACCAACCTTGTTTTCATGTTTGTTAGTTTTTTTTCTCTCAAATTCTTTCGAGAGGATGAGATACCGAAATCCTGTGATTACATTAATTGCATACCTCGTTTACAGTGCTTAAGAAATGATACTGATCATTTTCCAACCTAGAGTTTTTTATATTAAAATATTTCCCCAGAGTGGACGTCTCTAGTACCACTTTTACTTTAAGCCCATGCAGTCGAGATCAGTTGGAGTCTGTTGTCGGATCCATAATGATCACATGAAGGCAGTATGCCATTGAAGGTATGCTGTGTAAAGCTCAGCAACCTTTACTTTTAGCATGCACAAACCTGTCTGTACATATTTTTATGTCAATGTTTTAACTGATTATGTATTATATAAAGGTTTCCTAATAGTGTGTAATAAATCATTCTAAATGTGTTCCGAGTGTCTATTCGAAGTTCTTGTCAGAACCAGCAAATTAAAGCAAAAGCTATATCTTTTACTTTTGTCCCACAGCACAACCTGTGTATGTTGTACGATATCTTAAAGCAGGGGTACTCGAACTACGGCCCGCCGGGTGTTTCTCACGGCTCGGCAGGGTGCTGCCAACCCCTCCCAGCAGAGACGCGAGGGGGCTGCGGCGGACGAGGAGAGTGACTGACAGTGTAGTGCGGCCGAGCTCTGTCTGGTCCGCGGTACAGAAAAGAGTGACAAGAAGGGGGAGTGACAAGGGAGGGGACTGAGAAATGACAGTGACAAGGGAGGGAGGGGCCTGAGAAATGACAGTGACAAGGGAGGGAGGGGGCCTGAGAAATGAGTGACAAGCGAGGGAGGGGTCGTGAGAAATGACAGTGACAAAGGAGGGGTCTGAGAAATGAGTGACAAAGGAGGGGTCTGAGAAATGAGTGACAAGGGAGGGGTCTGAGAAATGAGTGACAAGGGAGGGGTCTGAGAAATGAGTGACAAGGGAGGGTCTGAGAAATGAGTGACAAGGGAGGGGTCTGAGAAATGAGTGACAAGGGAGGGGTCTGAGAAATGAGTGACAAGGGAGGGGTCTGAGAAATGAGTGACAAGGGAGGGGTCTGAGAAATGAGTGACAAGGGAGGGGTCTGAGAAATGAGTGACAAGGGAGGGGTCTGAGAAATGAGTGACAAGGCAGGGAGGCTGAGAAATTAGTGACAAGGCAGGGAGGCTGAGAAATTAGTGACAAGGCAGGGAGGCTGAGAAATTAGTGACAAGGCAGGGAGGCTGAGAAATGAGTGACAAGGGAGGGGGGAATGAGAGTGACAAGGGAGGGGGGAATGAGAGTGACAAGGGAGGGGGGGAATGAGAGTGACAAGGGAGGGGGGGGTCTGAGAAATGAGTGACAAAGGAGGGGTCTGAGAAATGAGTGACAAGGGAGGGGGGAATGATTCCCATTGAAATACTGGTAAATATATACAATTACTTATAGTTAAACTATAGTCCGACCCTCCAATGGTCTGAGGGACCGTGAACTGGCCCCCTGTTTAAAAAGTTTGAGGACCCCTGTCTTAAAGGATGGAAAATAGTTTATCTAGTGGGAAAATTAGCACTTCATACTGTCACCGGAAGGAGTCTAAACAATTCGGTCTCCTCATTTCTTACGTAGTCATTACAAAGTACAAATCATTTGTCTATAGTCTTGATCATTCTGGTGTACTGCTTAAAAGTGTTGCCTATGGCTTGCACACCAAAGTACGATTATATATATATATATATATATATATATATATATATATATTTATTATTTTATACCAAATGGTATAACCACACAGTGCGAGTATCATGCGGGCCTCATCTGACTCTTGTTCATCTAATAGGACCGCACTGTTTAGTTAGTCTTCATTGTTAAAAGGGTTTTCTACTTCACCCATATTGATGACCTATGTCATCAATATCAGATTGGTGAGGTTATAGCTTCTGGCATCCCTGCTGATCACTTGTATGAAGGGAATGCAGCGCTACTGTATGTAATTACAACTCTTCCATTCACTTGAACATGTTACACAGCTATCATAGTTCCACTTTAAGTGAATAGAATGGAGGAGCTGCAATGTCAATGGCAAGTAGTTAAACAGTGATGTTCTCTTTATACAGCTAATTGGTGGGGTGCCGGGAAATGGTCATCAACATGGGAAAAGTAGAAACCCCCTTTCAAGGGCTGCGCCATATTAAAGGTGCCCCCAGGCCATTAACAATGCAAACAGTGCTGTCTCAGTTTTACAAGAGCCAGCTGCAGCCCATTCGGTTGCACATTACTGTGCATGTGGTGGTACCCAAAATGTATAATTAAAATGCTACCTTGAAAAACAAGTTTAAGTTCAGACTGCTACAAGAAATGAGCATAACACGTGCCAGGCTTGAGATATTGGGGATGTTTACCGAAAGGTATGCCGTTTTACAAAAAAGCCTCAATATTATATGTGATGTGCTAGATATTTATGTGCTGTTATTTGCTGGGATGTTTGTTCCACTGTGATACCTTAAGGCTGTATTACACAGCCCGATGTGGCAGACTATTGTCGGGAAGGAAGCATTCCCCCAGCAATAGTCTGCTTGCTAGCTGGAGAAGACTGCTTCTATTACATGCAGCAATCTCATCCCCATGCTGTCTAGTGGTTTGCCGGCAACAGATTGTGATTAGACACCATGATCTGCCACCTGAAAATGATGATTTTTTAACATGTCAAAGATTTGGATTGCCCAATGAACAGGTGTTTGCTCATTCATCGGCAGAAGTACTACAATGCAAGATGATTGCTAACTAGCGCTCATTTGCTGAAAAATCAGCAGTTATAATACAGGCTTTATTCACAGTCAGTGTTTGATCAGTGATTCAGCCAGTACCAGGTGCGGCTCTAAACAGAGCAGGTCCAGATCTTTCCCTTATTCCTTATGTCTGTGGAGGCTCCAATTCTGGATTTGGCCCACAATTCAAAGACATGTAGAACAATAAATTTAGAGAAAAATTTATATAGAAATGTAGTTTTTTGAAAAATTTTACAACAGAAAGTGAAAAATGTCATTTTTTGCAAAAATTTCGGTAATTTTTGATTAATAGCAAAAAAAGTAAAAATGTCAGCAGCAATGAAATACCACCAAATGAAGTGAGAAAATTAGTGAGAAGAAAAGGAGGTAAAATTCATTTGGGTGGTAAGTTGTATGACGGAGCAATAAACGGTGAAAGTAGTGTAGTGCGGAATTGTAAAAAGTGGCCTGGTCATTAAGGGTGTTTAAGCTAGGGGGGCTGAAGTGGTTAAAGGATGGAAAATAGTTTATCTAGTGGGAAAATGAGCACTTCATACTGTCACCGGAAGGAGTCTAAACAATTCGGTCTCCTCATTTCTTACGTAGTCGTTACAAAGTACAAATCATTTGTCTATAGTCTTGATCATTCTGGTGTACTTCTTAAAAGTGTTGCCTATGGCTTGCACACCAAAGTACGATTATTTATATATATATATATATATATATATATATTTATTATTTTATACCAAATGGTATAACCACACAGTGCGAGTATCATGCGGGCCTCATCTGACTCTTGTTCATCTAATAGGACCGCACTGTTTAGTTAGTCTTCATTGTTAAAAGGGTTTTCTACTTCACCCATATTGATGACCTATGTCATCAAAATCAGATTGGTGAGGTTATAGCTTCTGGCATCCCTGCTGATCACTTGTATGAAGGGAATGCAGCGCTACTGTATGTAATTACAACTCTTCCATTCACTTGAACATGTTACACAGCTATCATAGTTCCACTTTAAGTGAATAGAATGGAGGAGCTGCAATGTCAATGGCAAGTAGTTAAACAGTGATGTTCTCTTTATACAGCTAATAGGTGGGGTGCCGGGAAATGGTCATCAACATGGGAAAAGTAGAAACCCCCTTTCAAGGGCTGCGCCATATTAAAGGTGCCCCCAGGCCATTAACAATGCAAACAGTGCTGTCTCAGTTTTACAAGAGCCAGCTGCAGCCCATTCGGTTGCACATTACTGTGCATGTGGTGGTACCCAAAATGTATAATTAAAATGCTACCTTGAAAAACATGTTTAAGTTCAGACTGCTACAAGAAATGAGCATAACACGTGCCAGGCTTGAGATATTGGGGATGTTTACCGAAAGGTATGCCGTTTTACAAAAAAGCCTCAATATTATATGTGATGTGCTAGATATTTATGTGCTGTTATTTGCTGGGATGTTTGTTCCACTGTGATACCTTAAGGCTGTATTACACAGCCCGATGTGGCAGACTATTGTCGGGAAGGAAGCATTCCCCCCCAGCAATAGTCTGCTTGCTAGCGGAGAAGACTGCTTCTATTACATGCAGCAATCTCATCCCCATGCTGTCTAGTGGTTTGCCGGCAACAGATTGTGATTAGACACCATGATCTGCCACCTGAAAATGGATTTTTTTAACATGTCAAAAGATTTGGATTGCCCAATGAACAGGTGTTTGCTCATTCATCGGCAGAAGTACTACAATGCAAGATGATTGCTAACTAGCGTTCATTTGCTGAAAAATCAGCAGTTATAATACAGGCTTTATTCACAGTCAGTGTTTGATCAGTGATTCAGCCAGTACCAGGTGCGGCTCTAAACAGAGCAGGTCCAGATCTTTCCCTTATTCCTTATGTCTGTGGA
The DNA here is from genome assembly GCA_033119425.1 of Bufotes viridis. Lineage (NCBI taxonomy): Eukaryota > Metazoa > Chordata > Amphibia > Anura > Bufonidae > Bufotes > Bufotes viridis. The sequence goes on from CM065590.1 coordinate 185,017,098, forward strand.
GGCTCCAATTCTGGATTTGGCCCACAATCACTGATGGAAAGCACTGATCTGTGAATAAGGTTTTATACAGCAAGCTTTGTGAGGACAAATGTTTTTAATTATTCTGTTTCTGTCAATATTTCCAATCCTTTTGTTCTTAAATGGGTTATCCCATGTCTAATGTAAAACATGAAAATCAGCCATCATATAGAACATGACAGTCTCTTTCTAATGCCTCATTCACACTTCAGTGTTTTGGTCAGTGTTTTCCATCAGTGATTTTGAGCCAAAACAAGGTGCGGCTCTAAACACAGAACAGGAGCAAATCTTTCCCTTGTACCCTATGCCTGTGGATGCTCCACTCCTGTTTTTAGCTCACAATCACTGATGGAAATCACTCGCCAAAACACTGATGTGTGAATGAGGCTTAACAACGATAAAAGCAGCCCTGTACCTCACATGGATCCAGAGATCTCACCATTCATTGCTCTACTAGATTTATATCAAGCTCACAACTCAAGGGGAGAACTTGCATTCATAGTACCTGCTAGTAACCATCTGGCTCCAGGATGAGTATATAGTGGGCTCAGCAGGCATGTTGGTACCTGCATCCCTGGATCTAATGGAGGCTGTTATGGCACGAGAAAGGGTTAATAAGCATGATTGATCCGAGCATGCATGCTGGGCCTACACTCCCTGGATTTTATGTGGCTGTTGTGACCCATAACAGGTAGGATTTAGCGTTAGGACCACTCATAGAGGCGGCCTTGGTGCGGCGAGTGGCTTATTACTTTTTGATTAAAATGTACACTAACGACCTCTGATAGCTTCTAACATAGTGGCAGGGCAGAGTGCTGTTGCATTTCTGTGTTTGTATGTATATTTTGCCATAGCTGCGTGCACCTGCATACAGGGACGTGTGCTGACTTACCCCCCCTCCCTTGTGTTTCCAGCCTCAAGGAGAGTGTCTTTTCTGCTGCACCTCAGGAGGGGTGTCCATGCCCTCCCTATCACATCTCAGGAGGCGTGTCTCTGCTCTCCCTATCACAGCTCAGGAGGCAGTCAAAGGATTAAACTGAGCATGTGCGGCCTTCTCAGTGAGCAGGACAAAGAAATAAGAAAAACTGTAGATGGCGCTATACAGATGCATTTTATTGAATAGCTCAGTGACTAGGCTAAATTTTTATTACATGAAATTACAAAAGTATTCAGATGCATGTGCTACCTTGAAAACTAGAATATTTTTCGTTAGACAACCCCTTTAAGAAAGATAAGCTGCCAAAAGTCTTGCAGCTACTTATTCCCAGCTCCTAATTCAGACCACATGCATGCTCAGCTGATTGTGTATGTAGGTGGAAAGAGGGCTATAGGAGTAGCTGACAGCTTTCTAATATATATATATAGTCAGCCTAAGTATCTTTCAGGTGAGGAGATTGTACTTAATGACAATGATGAGACTTCATCCCTTGTGTTTACGACTTTTATTTGGGTTGAAACATTTTTGATTGAGCTCTTTACATTTAAACATTGCTTCTTAACTCCCACCCACACACATACTATGTCTTCCACCTACTTTGTTCCGTTATGCTACGCCAGAAAGCTCTTACCTGTTACTAAATGCTTTCTTGAAGAGGAAAAATTTTACAACAAGATAATCTGCATGTAAGCAACAAATGGTCTACAGATAAACCAATAAAGATTATATAACCTATGATCCTTGGCTGCTAGTACTGCTGAGCTATAGCAGGACTTTATTAGTGAGTTTTTGATTGAAAATGTTTCTATATACATTAATTTTATGGATCTTAAATGTTTTGACGTTGGTAAAGGTAGGAAGGAGACAGTCCATCATAATGCCACTGGCGCCATTGTTCAACTTGTTCACGGGTGCGCTCTTCTTGTTCTGTAGAAAAATGGCAAAAGGGTTATTGAGCTTTTATTTTCTACTCTTATTAGGAAACTTCACTTTTGTATTGGACACCAATTTAATGCTATGGCTCTGTGAAGCAAATCAGGAAGTTTTCTCAGCAAGGCCAGACATGGGACTAAGACTTAAGGCTACATGAAGATGTGTCATGTGACAAAAATGTACAACTACACTGGCGTGTCGGGCCACATTTTTGCAATGATAGTCAATGGGGTCGCACTGTGACTGCAATGTGACAGACGCACACAAATCCAACTTCAATGTATTTTTTGTGACAGTCGCAGCATGTCGCAGTGCGACACCATTGACTATCATTTTAAAAATTGTTGTGCGACTTTTGTCCGAGAAGTCGCGCTACAACTGTCACTGTGTAGGCCTAGCTTTACACAGATACAGTACCTTCAGCTGCCAAGCACACATGCAACAGGTCAGCCAGTTTCATATGTACAGATCTGCTGACAGATGCCCTTTAAAAATAATCATTTCAATTGTCTATATTTGTATTACAATGTGCTGCCTAAATATTATCCAATATAAAGTCTTACAGACGAAATATAAAATAAATCAGTAAGAGTGATCACCAGGATTGCTTAGACAGAATGCAAAATAGCAACCTCTAAGCTGTGATGCATATTATGTCATTCTAGGTTTCCAGCCTCTGAATGTAACATATGTTGCGAGAGAAGATATTTATATATATGTGCATATAATTTTTTTTGTGCAAATTCTGTAGTACACATTTTTGTCCACAAGATGGCCACTATCCAGATGTGTGAGCTATGTGTGTGTAAGGTCAATAGGGGAGAGGGGCAGTTAGGTTACAGGTTTCAAATCTACTTATGAACTCTCCTAGTTGAAAGAGTTGAGTTGCAGTTTTTGAATGTGCCAATAAACTCCGGGATAAAGTTAGCAAACTACTCCCATTTTGGCAAGGAGCCAATTACCTTTTCTTAAGGAACACCCTTTTTGTGATGTCATGTCTGCTATTTAGATGAATGTAACTTGCATAAAGCTCGCTCTTGGCTTGGGGTATCAGAAGTGCTTTGAATGAAACCATCTTGTGTGTCTGGTCTCATTGTGAAAGTTGTATGGTGTGCGCATACTTATACTTCTAATTAATTTGGCACCATGCAAAGATGATGAGAAGTGCATGAATTGCGCTAACAATGTCACTGTTCACTTCCAACATGCAGAGATCTTAAATCATTAGTCTCTTGATGCATGAGAATATACTTACGACTTTATTTTTTTTTCCAATGGTAGTTGCTCCATTCTATATTACACAATAGTTGCAATTGTGAAAACATGGTACTCCCATCATAATTTCTTCAAGGCACATTTAGACATTCCTTAGTCATAGTGGGCAGTCCACACATGAATAACCTTTGACCATTGGTTAAGTTTCTGGTCATTCTCCTTCCCAAGAGTAGTCAGTATTACAGTATTTGTTACGCTTTTTTTTGTGGATAAAGTATAACCTACTATTGTGTCATCATATAGATTCAGTAACAAGAATGTACACACTTAAATTTTTAGGGTAACTATCAATTCCCTAATATGAGAAACTTACCATCCTGTTCCTCTTCAACAAAGTTCTCGTACTCATTCCTCTGTTCTTCATAGTACTCTCTCCTCTGTTCATCTGCTGCAAGCCTTTGGCGATTCTCAGCTGGAATACCAGGAAAATGGAGAAAGATATTGCAAATTGTTTTAGATTTTTTTCTATATAAAGTTTATTATGCTGCGTGGTAAAACGATGATAATCTCTTAAACCTGTACCTTTTGTAAAACTACATTTTGAGCCAAAAGTATAAGTAACTACTGTTATTTTTATCCAAAAAGATACTCCATTCTATACCACCATGATATATCTTTAGAACAGGGATGCCCAACCTGCGGCCCTCCAGATGTTGTAAAACTACAACTCCCACCATGCCTTGCTGTAGGCTCATAGCTGTAGGCTGTATGGGCATGCTGGGAGTTGTAGTTTTGCAACAGCTGGAGGGCCGAAGGTTGGGCATCCTTGCTTTAGAAAGTTCTTGCGTTGAGAATTCCAAATCTCCCAGCTACCCTTCAGATGGTTAAATTTAAAAAAAAACTGCCTTCAGCCACCACCAGTGGATTGAGCTGGTTCCAATTGAATGCCTTAAAGGGGTACTCCAATAACAAGAAGTTATCCCCTTTCTTCAAGATTGGGGGTGACTTAGATGCCAAATCTTAGTCACTGTACTTTCACACAATTTCATTTAACAGAGAATGATGTATAAATCACTTCATTTTAAAAAAAAAAATCTGCCTGCGTCCACCTGAAAAAAAGCTGTTCATGGTGGCTAAGGGTCTCACTTCCACCTAATTTGAAGTCCACTGCCTGTTGTCAGGCAAGAGCACCGGAGCCTGATAGAAGCACTGCATATATAATGCTTCTGAAAATCATAGAAACTCCTGTGAAAATCGGAGAAAATCCTAGAGTTATTTGATCAGGTATTTCCATCAGTTATTATGAGCCAAAACCAGTAGTGAAACCTACTCCGAGATAAAGTATAATGGAAAGATATTCAGCTGGTCTGTGAAATAATCTATTTCCCAGCCACTTACAAGAACTGAAAATCTTGGTTGATGAAAATATGAAAAGGTATTCATTCTTGCCACAATTATATGGACACAGTAATCTCCTGTGTTTACTGACTTGTTTAGTGGGTGTTTGAAGCACATCTAAGGGCTGAAATTTGAAAAGCTATATTTCAATATCCCAACCCAGTGATTACTAGCATCCGGAGTGGTAATGTCCTTGGCTAATGGTCTGTCTGCAATAACATATGTATGATCATCCCGACATTTCAACTAGGAAAGTTGTCAAAGTCCGTTGGCATGGGATCCAAAAGAAGAGAGCATCAGGGCAAGCAAATAATTTTTGGGTGTTTTAGTATTGTAAAGCTACATTTAGATGTGGGCGATATTTTGAGGGCTTTTAGTGCAGATTGTACACCAAAACTGCAACAATGTACAGTAAAATATATAGTATGTAAATAGGGTTTTTAAACGTCCTAAGTATATGAGATAGGTCACTTCATACTGACTTTGGACTGTATTATAACTCACATTTAGATAAGTTGACTTGCTTTGATGCCCCCAAACTCCTTACAAAGGTAATTGATGGGAAGAAAATAACTTTCTGTATAAGGTTAATGTGTACTTGAGGAGACTGAGCAGTGTATGGAGACTTTCAAACAATGTTCCATGGGAAAAAGCATGCAGATTTGCCCATATAAGCCAAAACTGATATGAGCTCATTTGCAAACTATGGGGGTCATTTACTATGCTGAAATATGCCTATATTAGGCGTATTTCAGGATCAGATAGCTTTAGCCACACTTACGCCAGGTCTAAAATTGTGGGCATATCGGGGACGGGGCGGCAGAGCCATCTTATTCACCATTTTTCACGCCTGTTTTAGGCCTGCACCACTTCAGAACTTCGGCAGATCCACCACCAGTTTAGAGCTTTATTAAGAGCGGCATCTAAAAAGCCGGTCTTAAAGAAATTTGCCCCTATATATTTTGAAAAACTTATGTTATTTCCATCTGGGCACCTCTGGGATCCACACATATCTCATGTCGCTGTGAATAGAGAAATGTTCACACATGCGCATCTCTCTCCTTTTATGTCTATGGAAGTTCTATAATTGCAGAGTAAGGCCTCATGCACACGACTGTATGTATTTTGTGGTCCACAAAACAGATACCGTCTGTGCTGCATCAGCATTTTTTTGTGGACTCATTGACTTCAATGGGTCAGTGGACAGCATTTTGCTGCCACTTATAGGACATCTTTTTTGGGGAACGGCATACGGATGTGGAAAACACAAGGATCATCCTGTGCTTTCCTAATCTGTATGTCCATTCCGCAAAGAAATAGAATATGACCACAAAATGCAGACCACTGACCCATTGAAGTGAATGCAGACGGCACATGGACTGCATCCATATTTTGTGGATCTGCAATTTGTGGACCGCAAAACTGATACGATCATGTGCATGAAGCCTAAGCATGCAGATGTGGATATTACGTAAAATGTACAGATGGGAATAAAACTCTAACTTTTGACGATCTATCTTTAGACTAGGTAACTCGTATCAGATCGGCAGGGGTCCAACTCCAGGCATCTCCACAGATCAGCTGTTTTTTTTTTGTTTTTTTATACAAGCTATAGCACAAGGACCAGGCACCAAAAACTACACAGCTCTGTACAGTGGGTAGTGGCCCTTCCTGATTACTGCAGTGCCGCTTCTATTCAAGTGGATGCCATTTTGCTGCTGCAGAGCGTATGTAAACCATTGAGCATGCTGTTGAATCTGATGGCTCTGTCTGCTCTCCCCCTCCCTTTTCTCAGTGTTAGAGAGAGCAGATGGGGGCTGGGAGGTTGCCGATTTGTGAAGGTAAAAGAATCCAAGAGTCACATAAAATGGATAAAAGATAAAAATCACACAAAAGGTAGTTGCAGGGGGAAATCAGAAGCATCCTGGACACACAGATCCAGCATGCATTACTGGGAAGGACATGACCACAAGAAAAGTCTGAAACTAGTTATAAACTTAAAGGGGTTGGCCACTTTCTGGTTACTGTTGACCAATGTATCTATAAGGTAGCTACTAATACAGCCTTTGTAAAAATACTGTATCATTTTCAGGGGCGTAACTATAGGGGAAGCGGCTGCTTTGGGGCCCTGACCCAGAAGGGGCCCATCCAAGAGGAGGAGGAGAAGTACTAAAAGATTTTGTCAGGGCCCCTCAACAGTATTACACAATGAAATTAGATACAGTGGCAGTATAGACAGTGTAGAAAACGGATGGAACAGCTGCCGGGCCTGGTCTGAGAGAGCGATCTTTAGTAGCCACAGGAAAGGGGGCGGCATGAAAGGAAAGGGTTGTGAAAAAATTACTGAGGGAGGGGGCCAATTCAAAAATTTGCTGTGGGGCCCAGTCATTTCTAGTTACGCCACTGATCATTTTCTATATACATAGAAAACATGTATACCCCCTTGTTTGTCAGGTTTATTGTGCTGTCCACACACATATCTTGTCCATAAAATGGCTGCTGATGGAGGGTCATGTGACCAGGCAAATCACCTCCATGAGATATCCCCTCCATTCAAACACACTGGACCTACCATCTGCACTTGCACAGTGAGGAGTTTAGTGTAGGTGCAATGTATTTGAATAGAGGGGTTATCACATGGAGGTGATTTGCCTGGTCACATGACCCTCCATCAGCAGCCATTTTATGGACAAGACCTCTATGTGCACGGCACAGAAGATCTGCCCAACAAGGATGCATGACTTATGAAATATTGCAAATGGCACAGAACATCAACAAAGGCTATATTAGTAAGTGCCATATAGTCATCTTACCTACACATTGGTCACAAGTCTCCAGAAAATGGCCAACCCCTTTAATATATATGGTGGTTGAAAAATGAATAAAAAGATAAAGATTGCAGACTGAAACTTAGTGTAGCTTTTTTTCTCAAGGTAACCACTAAACATATAAAAAGTCATTTTATCCATATTAAATGTGGCCATAGCTTTTCAGAGCTGCAAAGTTTCACACTAGGCCAGAAGGAAAAGTAAAGAAAAGCAGCCAGCCATCTCTAGCCAGCTGTTCCTATGAGACGTGTAATGTGACCTGAAGGTGAGAATACTAGAAGCCTCAGTATTTTCTCCATGCTGCCCTGCACCTCCTGGCAGCTGCGTGGTGCTGCCCAGCACATACCAGACACTTTCTGCTGCTCTGTCTAGTACACACATAGTCCTTCATTGTACAGAGTAATGAAAACAGCCCCAGAGGTGGAATACCTGACAGTTAAAGGGAAAAAGCCTGTAAGCGTATAGCAACATTCACGACATGTCTAAGTAAACTATGAGCAGACTTTTACAAACTTTTACTGAATAATTGCTAATGGAAGATGTAAATTCAATTAACTTGTGTGTTAATTCTACATTATAACCCTCTGTGTAGTGGGAAGTTGACTGCCTGGGGTGTTCTCCTATTTACGGTTTATGCCCAACACTGTTTCCAGCTCTGCACAAAATCCACGTTGTACAGAATCATAATATGACACCAAATTTCACAAGTAGACACAGGTTTTTCTGTTGTATTCGATATAAATCAATAGGAAAATGATTGTGCCATCAGATGCTGTATTACAGATATATCCGTCTCTAACCCTATCTCCCCGGTACCTCTATATGCATGGAGGCACTATGATGCAGAAATGACTCTGTCTGTCGCTGTATACCCTCCATGAGCATTTATCTACTGTGTGACTGAGGCCTATGGATAAAATGAAATAATCTTACATACAGTTATATCTTTTTGTGACGGTAACTAGAACACTGCACCTTGCTAAATATTAAACATGTATAAACTAATGGTTGGAAACCTATCGTAGCTAAACATTTACTGGTCCTCACTTTTATTCATGAGAGTAGAATAAAACCCTCTAAATCCTCTAGTTCTTGGTTTCAAAACTAGCTTCAGTTACAAGAATCTTGAAATTCAAAGGCTACAAACAAAATCATTCCTACAGTACACACCAGTGCAGAGACAGCAGGAATCCTGAACAATTTCAAGGAAACCATAGAGCAGGAAAATAAACATGTATCCACAAAGCAAACACCCTCACCATTTATTTCATCCTGGGATTTAGTTGATCTTTTGCCACGTTTCTTGAAAAAGTTTGATGCCTCGGATTCCTGCATGAATATTTTCTTCAAGCCTGTGGATGGAGTGCAGTTAATGGGATTTAGGGTTTATATTCAGGTCTAGAAAACATCTTCACATCTCCGTTTCATTTTCCATTCTTCTGATCCTCAGATGAAAAGAAGAAAAAACATAATCCTCAAAAAAACGGATCCTGTTGCACATTTGGCATCTGGTTGAGCTATTTCCGCCTGAGATCCATTTTTTTTTTACGGAAATGGCCCAAACAGATGCTAAACGTGCATAACGGATGCCCAGGATCCATTTTTTTTAAAGGATCCTGTTTTTTTGTTTTTTTTCTGTTCTTCTGACGGATCAGAAGAACAGAAAATGAAACAGTGATGTGAACTCTCCCTTACTGATAATATCAGATACTTGTATGGGGCAAAAACTCATTAGTTTCCTTTACTCTGCACAGTCATTTCCCTATGACAAGCCTCCCATGTACAATCTTGAAACTAAGGTATAAATATATAAATACTACTAAAGCCTCATTCACACATCAGTGTTTCACGGACGTGTGCTGTACGTGTTCTCTACAGACTGCACACTTCCCCGTTCATTTTAATGTGTGTATTCACACATCAGTGTTTCAGCACGGTCCGTGGGTCAGTGTTTTTAGCACGGATGCATGCTCTATTCTGTCCGTGCTCACGGATGCATCACATCTATTATAGTCTATGGGTCCGTGAAAACCACGGATGCAACGCGGATACCATCCGTGTTTCACAGATCATTAAGAAAAGATGCTTTGAAAACTATTTTTCAGCTGTTCAGTGTCAGTGAAACAACAACACTGACAGCTTCACGGATGCATCACTGACCACCTGCTCACGGATTTGAGCACAGACATGGACGTGTGAATGAGACTTAAATGTGTGTGTTATACATCTAGAAAATATATATCCGTGTATCTTATAGTCTGACACATGTGGATGTGTGTGTGTGTATATATGTTGTATACATTACTTACTTTCTTTCCTGTCTGCTGCGCCATCATCATTGTTTCTCACGGCAGCACCTTCACTCACCTGGAAAACTAGAATGCACAGAATGAGAGAGATCAAACGGGAGAAAGGGGCAACAGATTATAAAATTGAGGACAAGTATACAACAATGGGTTAGTATTTATATCCTCGTTCTTTATAAAAATATGCCCAACTGTAAGACTAAGTAAGAATTCAAATTGACTACATTCATGTGTAATATACAGATGCAGCCGAGCTAAACTTGATGGTTAACGTGTTAAGTAAAAAAAGGCACAAAAAGGTTAACTAACTCTTTCAATGTATTTCAATGGCTTTTTTCACAAGATAACACTGTGACGTGTGTTATCAGAGTTAATTTTAGCTGGGCTAAATCTGTATATGGTCATTTATAATGTGCACATATAGCAGGGGAGTAGCCATTGTTCCATTTACAGAAAATTACTGCATGCGCCATTTTGGTCTCATTTTCATGGTAGACTCCTCCAATGAAGGCAATGGGTCAGTGAAAAAACAAAAAGCAAACGTATACCATCCATCTGCAGTCTGTTTATCACAGATGGCTGCCATTTTTGTCAGATGTAAAAAACAGATGTCATGCTGATGCCGTGCAGATGGAAAAATATGGACACACAGAACACAGTCAGAGACAAACCTGATTCAACGTGGATGTAAAGTTAGTTTTCAGCAGGCAAACACTGACAAGTTTTACATTACTTGTCTGAATGAGCCCTAACACGTTTATCAAGAAGCTTACTTAAATAAAGAGGACACAATCTGAATATTCACTTATGCTGCATATTGTTTAATATGTAACATAAAGGATTACTCCATAACTGCAATATGTTCCTGGGTCATACGCAGGTACATCGCACAATGATACTGATAGACTCCTTATATGTGGAACAGCACAAACTGTGTCAGAGACATCTACATCACACCCTGTATCACATAAACCTCTCAAGAGCACAAACATCCCACAATATATCATATAGACCTGTCATATGCAGAATCAACCCACATGTCTCATATACACCGCTCATATGCAAAATCATCCCACAAGGTATCAAATAGACCCCTCATATGTAGAATAATCCCAAAATGTATCATATAGACCCCTCATATGGAGAATCACCCCACAATGTATCATATAGACCTCTCATATGGAGAATCACCCCACAATGTATCATATAGACCTCTCATATGGAGAATCATACCACATTGTATTATATAGACCTGTAACATGTAGAATCATCCCACAATGTATCATGGAGACCTCTCATATGCAGAATCATTTCACGGTGTATCATATAGACCTGTAATATGAAGAATCAGCCCACATTGTATCATATAGACATCTCATATGCAGAATCACCCCACAAGTATAATATAGACCTGTAATACACAGAGGAATTACAAAATAGAACAGCTAGAACCCTCATCTACAGAATGATCACATAATATATCAGATAGACCCCCTCATCTACAGAATAATCACACAATATATCAGATAGACCCCCTTATCTACAGAATAATCACACAGTATATCAGATAGACCCCTCATCTATAGAATAATCACACAATATATCAGATAGACCCCTCATCTACAGAATAATCACATAATATATCAGATAGACCCCTCATCTACAGAATAATCACATAATATATCAGATAGACCCCTCATCTACAGAATAATCACACAGTATATCAGATAGACCCCTCATCTACAGAATAATCACACAATATATCAGATAGACCCCTCATCTACAGAATAATCACATAATATATCAGATAGACCCCTCATCTACAGAATAATCACACAATATATCAGATAGACCCCTCATCTACAGAATAATCACACAATATATCAGATAGACCCCTCATCTACAGAATAATCACACAATATATCAGATAGACCCCTCATCTACAGAATGATCACACAATGTATAAGATAAATTCCAACACCATACAGGTTGATACACTGATGAGCTCTTATATCCTAGAAATATCATAGATTATATGAAATATAAAATGGAAATGACAATGTATCAAATAGACTCTTATATCTAGAAACACCACCCAGTTTAATAAACAGACCCGTTATATGCAAAAACTAAACAGAAAATATTAGACAGACCCCTCACATTCAAAATGGTCAATATATGACACAGACCCCTCATATGTACACATATCTATCAGATACACCCAACATATTTTGCAGAAACACACAGTGTAACAGATAGACCCATCATATACTGGAACACCACATTGTGTAACAGATAGCCCCATCATATACTGGAACACCACACTATGTAACAGATAGACCCATCATATACTGGAATACCACACTGTGTAATAGATAGACCCCATCATATACTGGAACACCACACTGTGTAATAGATAGACCCCATCATATACTGGAACACCACACTATGTAACAGATAGATCCCATCATATACTGGAACACCACATTGTATATCAGATAGATCCCATAATATACTGGAACACCACACTGTATATCAGATAGACCCCATCATATACTGGAACACCACATTGTATATCAGTTAGACCCCATCATATACTGGAACACCACATTATATATCAGATAGACCCCATCATATACTGGAACACCACATTGTATATCAGATAGACCCCATCATATACTGGAACACCACATTGTATATCAGATAGACCCCATCATATACTGGAACACCACACTGTGTAACAGATAGACCCATCATATACTGGAACACCACATTATATATCAGATAGACCCATCATATACTGGAACACCACATTGTATATCAGATAGACCCCATAATATACTGGAACACCACATTGTATATCAGATAGACCCCATCATATACTGGAACACCACACTGTGTAACAGATAGACACATCATATACTGGAACATCACATTGTATATCAGATAGACCCCATAATATACTAGAACACCACATTGTATAATCAGATAGACCCTATCATATACTGGAACACCACATTGTATATCAGATAGACCCCATCATATACTGGAACACCACATTGTATATCAGATAGACCCATGATATACTGGAACACCACATCATATATCAGATAGACCCATCATATACTGGAACATCACATTGTATATCAGATAGATCCCATAATATACTGGAACACCACACTGTGTAATAGATAGACCCTATCATATACTGGAACACCACATTGTATATCAGACAGACCCCATCATATACTGGAACACCACATTGTATATCAGATAGACCCCATCATATACTGGAACATCACATTGTATATCAGATAGACCCTATCATATACTGGAACACCACACTGTATATCAGATAGACCTTATCATATACTGGAACACCACACTGTGTATCAGATAGATCCCATCATATACTGGAACACCACATTGTATATCAGATAGACCCCATCATATACTGGAACACCACACTGTGTATCAGATAGATCCCATCATATACTGGAACACCACATTGTATATCAGATAGACCCCATCATATACTGGAACACCACACTGTGTAACAGATAGACCCCATCATATACTGGAACATCACATTGTATATCAGACAGACCCCATCATATACTGGAACATCACATTGTATATCAGATAGACCCCATCATATACTGGAACATCACATTGTATATCAGATAGACCCCATCATATACTGGAACACCACACTGTGTAACAGATAGACCCATCATATACTGGAACACCACATTATATATCAGATAGACACATCATATACTGGAACACCACATTGTATATCAGATAGATCCCATCATATACTGGAACACCACATTGTATATCAGATAGACCCCATCATATACTGGAACACCACATCATATATCAGATAGACCCCATCATATACTGGAACACCACATTGTGTAACAGATAGACCCCATCATATACTGGAACCCCACACAGTGTAACAGATAGACACATCATATACTGGAACACCACATTGTATATCAGATAGATCCCATCATATACTGGAACATCACATTGTATATCAGATAGACCCCATCATATACTGGAACACCACATTGTGTAACAGATAGACCCCATCATATACTGGAACCCCACACAGTGTAACAGATAGACACATCATATACTGGAACACCACATTATATATCAGATAGATCCCATCATATACTGGAACCCCACACAGTGTAACAGATAGACACATCATATACTGGAACACCACATTATATATCAGATAGACCCCATCATATACTGGAACACCACATTGTATATCAGATAGATCCCATAATATACTGGAACATCACATTGTATATCAGATAGACCCCGTCATATACTGGAACACCACATTGTGTAACAGATAGACCCCATCATATACTGGAACACCACATTGTATATCAGATAGACCCCATCATATACTGGAACACCACATTGTATATGAGATAGACCCTATCATATACTGGAACATCACATTGTATATCAGATAGATCCCATAATATACTGGAACATCACACTGTATATCAGATAGACCCCATCATATACTGGAACACCACACTGTATATCAGATAGATCCCATCATATACTGGAACATCACATTGTATATCAGATAGACCCCATCATATACTGGAACACCACATCATATATCAGATAGACCCCATCATATACTGGAACACCACATTGTATATCAGATAGACCCCATCATATACTGGAACACCACATTGTATATCAGATAGACTACATGTATCTACAACAATGCTACAACATGTATCCGACTTCTCATTTGTGGGGACATTACACAATATATAAGACAAGTTAGATGTGTGAGGGAGTGGTATGACTACCTTTAAATTGTTTCAGACATGCTTTGAGCGTATGGGGTGTCCCTGACAATGCAGAAGGAGCCCCCTTACATATGTGACAAATAATGGGTCAGATATGTAGGAACAGTACAAGGTCTATGTGATAGATCCCCCATGTGTAGTAACCTCACATAATGTGCCAGATAGACCCATCATATGGGACAATACCACACAAAGTATCTGTATCCCTTATATGTAAGAATATAATGCAATGTATTAGATTTATCCCAGACTCTAGATTTAGATGATGGGGTTTTACCTGCAAGAAGCACCAATGTTGTTGCAACTGCCAGAAATAAAACTTGTTTCCAGTTCATCTTTGTAGAGATTACTTGTCTTGCCTATGGGCTGCAGGGGACTGAGGAAAAGTTACAAATTCCTCATGTGTCCCATAGAAAGGTGAGGCTGGCAGCTGAAATCTAGGGAGGAGGAGGGGCATGGTCACTGCATACCTATGGACCCTGTTAGTCTACTATAAGAAATAGACAACCAGCAGGAAGGACACATCCTTTCTCATTTCCATTTTTGATGGTGTAATCATTAAAAAACCACTATATCATAGTTGTGTTATTCTTATGTTTGTGATGCCATTGCTAGCTTATTGTGCTGTTTCATTCACATCCTGATATGTGGACAATGAGGTCTATAGAGTTAGAATAATGAAAACATAAGTTGTAAACTACAAAAAATGTATAACAACCCCGATCATAAATCAAAATAAATCAATTATTTGAGATCGTTGTTTTTTTTGCCAATGATGTCCCATCATATTATATATTTTTGTAGGGAATGGTTACTCAGTATTTAAAGCCCATTTCAAGTGATCTGGATGAAAAACATTTGGACATGTGCCATAGGGCTTAAATTAAACATTTTTATATTTTTTGCTGTTTTTTATTATATTATCTTACTCTTTTTCTCTGGGTTTTAAAGCATCAAAGTAAAAATTACAACAATCCAAAGGCTGAAGTTAACTTTCATTATATATTAGCTAAAAATATACCAGGTTAGAAAAAAAAACTGAGTGAAAAGTCCTCTAGAAATCACCACTACCATAGTACACTGGGGGTGATTATCAATAAAATACAGCAAAAAAAATGAAGTATGGCGACATCCACCACCTTGCAGAATGTAAATAACCAGTTTGATCCTACCATCCTGGGTCAAGGGAGGCCAGCTTGGCAGTAAGGTCCAAGGGTTAGGGCTCATTCAGACGTCCGTATGCTGTCCTCAAAAATGCGGATCGATTTTTTTGCGGATTAGATGCTGTCCCATTCACTTCTATGGGGCCCTTTTCTTCCATTGTATGGCTCAGCAAAAAAAATTAAACATGTCCTATACTTGTCAGTGAAAATCAGGACATGGACCTATTGATGTCTATGGATCAGCAAAAAAATGGAATGCAATCCGTTTTTTTGCGGATATGCTGAGCTAGCCGCAAAAAAACAGATCCGCATTTTTGCGGACAGCATACGGCCGTCTGAATGAGCCTTTAGCGCAGGCATCCTCAAACTGCGGCCCTCCAGCTGTTGTAAAACTACAACTCCCACAATGCCCTGCTGTAGACTGATACCTGTAGGCAGTTCGGGCATGCTGGGAGTTGTAGTTTTGCAACAGCTGGAGGACCGCAGTTTGAGGATGCCTGCCTTAGAGGGATGTGTGCTGACTCTAATATGCCTTGTTGGGGACTACAATAAGAGCCTGGCTAGGGCATAGCTATATAGGAAGCAGGAGAAGCGACTGCATTGGGACCCAGACCCACAAGAGTTCCCCTCAGGAGAAAGACTAAAAGATTTTATTGTCAGGGCCCCCTCTACAATATTATACAAAGACATTATATACAGTGACACTCTAAGAAATGGATGGAGAGGCTACCAGGCCTTTTCTGAGAGCTCAATATTGACTAGCCACAGGAGTGGGGTTGCACTTTGCACGTGATTTGGGGGTTGCAAAGAAGTTGATGGCGGGCAAGAGAGGGGGCCATTCAAAAATTTTCTGTGGGCAGTCAATTGGAGTTATGTAGTTATGCCACTCAGCCTGGCCCTGTGCTTTCCAGCCCTAGAATGCCCCTTACTTGGATGGTGGTGGTGGTCGTGGGGGAGCGGAAGGGGGGGTTATTGTTACAATGCTGCAGTGGTTAGTGGACCAAACTACAGCTAAAACAGGCAAAGATGGAGGCTGCATATGGCAGAGAACTTTACCATACGCAGCCTTCATCTATGCCCATGTTGGCCATTTTGAATCGAAATCCATGGCCACTGACCAGGTCTTCAGTTTCTCAAGAATGTCCTGAGAAGTTGAACCATTGGCACATGTGCTGTCATATATGCCTCAATGCAGCTCCATATAGCGACAAGTGAGAAAATGTAAACAGTGGCAGTCTAGGTGCTATTTGGCTTTTTTCCCACTCTCCTCTGATAGACAGGGTTAATGGTATGTGTGGAGGTCTACTTCTTATTTCCAGTGACTACTGGGGGACCTAGCAGCCCAACCCCCATTGGTCACAATTTCTGATATGACACCCATTTTTTCCTGTAGAATCCTTAAGTGCATTAAAGAGGTTGTCCCATGAAAATATTCTACAGTTTTCAAACCAGCCCCTGGATCTGAATAATTGCATGTAATTTACAATTTATCATAGCCACTGAGTTACTTAACCACTACAGGACCACCTAATGCAGGGATGCGTCCGGCGGGCGGTCCTGTAGTTCTGATACGACGCATCGGCGCGTCATCTCGCGAGATGCGAGATTTCGTGCCGATGCCGCCGCGCAGTGGCGCAGGGAAGAAGTTCAACTATAGGTCATCAGCCTGCCAGCCAATGATCATCGCTGGCAGGCTGATGATTTTTTTAAAAAAAGAATCGCAAGCCATTTAACACATTATATTTATAAATATAATGTGTTAAATGGCTTCTGTGCCCTCTCCTGGGTCCTTTTCGTCGGTTGGACCCAGGAGAGAGCACACCTCTACAGTGAGTACACCCAAGCACCACACACTAGCCCCTGATCAGCCCCCCATCACCCAAATTAACCCCTTGATCACCCCTGTCACCTGTCAATCACTAGTGACATGGAAAAAAGTGATCAGTGTAAACTGTCACTTTTTTTTTTTCACTAGTATTGACTGCTAGGTTTAGGTTAGTTTAGGTCCCTTTGGTAGGTAGTTAGCGTTAGCGCCCAGCCCACCGCACCGCAGTCAACGATTCGCTGATTAGCGTAGCGCTAATCAGCGTTTGTACTTTTATAGTATCTGTAAGTGATCAGAACTGATCACGGTCAGATCTATAATAGTATTACTGTCACTTTAGTTCGCCCTGCACCCCAAACGCAGTGTTTGCCCGATCAGGCCTGATCGGTCGCCCACACGTGCGTTCACCCACGCCCACCCCGCCGCAGTGACAAAATTTTTATTTTTTTTATCACTGCACAATCACTTCACAAGTGCTGCGGCGATAAAAAAATCAGTTTTGATCTTTTTATCAATCGCAGCGGCTTCTGTACTTCGTTACACTCCCATTTGTAAGACAGGCTTGCTCTTTTTCTTGGGTAGTCTCAGGGAATACCCCCCAAATTTAGTCGCCCAAATGTCAAACAAGGGGTATTCCTCTGAAGAGGCCTACAGGATTCTGACCCAGTCGGATGAGGAATGGGAACCCTCATCTGACGAATCTAGCGGGTCAGAATACGAACCTGTAGAAAGCAGTGGCAGTCTGACCCAAAGTTCGGACGAGGAGGTTGAGGTCCCTGATAGCACCAGGCGTACCCGGCCCCGTGTTGCTAGACCGCAGGTAGCGCAGGATCCGTTTCAAGGGCAGCAGAGTGGGTCTGGCGCTGCCGGATTACGTGGTGAGGCATACACCAGCAGCGCAGCCCGTCCTGGACCTTCTACCAGCACTGCCGTACAACATGGTGAAGTGGCGAGCACCAGAAGGGCAGTTGAAGCTGGTACGGTGGCACGTGCAGTAATTCCCCTGTCGCAGCCACCGCGCAGACAGGCCTGTAGAGCCCCTAGAGTCCCTGAGGTGCTGGCAAATCCTGATTGGCAGCCCCCAACTTCAGCCGCACCAGTAGTTCCCCCTTTCACTGCCCAGTCAGGAGTTCGGGTGGAGACAGCTCAGATAGGATCGGTGCTGGGGTTTTTTGAGCTGTTCTTCACTACGGAGCTCTATGACTTAGTCGTGGCAGAAACAAATCGGTATGCCACTCAATTTATAACCGCCAACCCGGGAAGCTCTTATGCCCAGCCTTTCCGGTGGAAACCAGTCCAAGTTTCCGAATTTAGAACTTTTCTGGGCCTTCTCCTCAACATGGACCTAACCAAAAAGCATGAATTGCGGTCATATTGGTCCACGAACCCAATTCATCACATGCCCATGTTCTCTGCTGCCATGTCCAGGACACGTTTTGAGACCATCCTGCGTTTCCTGCACTTTAGCGACAACAGCACCTCCCGTCCCAGAGGCCACCCAGCTTTTGACCGGCTCCACAAAATTCGGCCCCTCATAGACCACTTCAACCAGAAATTTGCAGATTTGTATACCCCTGCACAAAACATCTGCGTAGACGAGTCCCTTGTACATTTTACCGGGCGCCTTGGCTTCAAACAGTACATCCCAAGCAAGCGCGCCCGGTATGGGGTCAAATTGTATAAGCTCTGTGAAAGGGCCACAGGCTATACGCACAAATTTCGGTTCTATGAGGGAAAAGATCAGACCCTGGAGCCGGTCGGTTGCCCTGACTACCTGGGGAACAGTGGGAAGATAGTCTGGGACTTGGTGTCACCCTTATTCGGCAAGGGGTACCATCTTTATGTGGACAATTTCTACACAAGTGTGGCCCTCTTCAGGCATTTGTTCCTAGAACAGATTGGCTGCTGTGGCACCGCGCGACCTAGTCGCCGGGGCTTCCCCCAACGGCTCCTTACCACCCGTCTCGCAAGGTGGGAGAGGGCTGCATTGTGTAACCAAGAACTGCTCGCAGTGAAATGGAGAGACAAGCGTGACGTTTACATGCTCTCCTCCATTCACGCAGACACGACAGTCCAAATTGAACGGGCAACCAGTGTCACTGAAAAGCCCCTCTCGGTCCACGACTATAACCTCCACATGGGAGGGGTGGACTTCAATGACCAGATGTTGGCCCCGTATTTGCTTTCCCGACACACCAGACGCTGGTATAAGAAAGTGTCTGTATATTTGATTCAATTGGCTATATATAATAGTTATGTTCTCTACAGTAAGGCTGGGAGAACAGGATCCTTCCTCAAATTTCAGGAAGAGATCATCGAGAACCTCCTGTATCCAGGAGGTTCCGTGGCCCCAACCACCAGTGTAGTAAGCCGTCTACACGAGCGACATTTCCCCAATGTCGTTGCTGGTACCTCAACCCAACCGTCACCCCGAAAAAGATGTCGTGTCTGTAGCAGGAGTGGAATAAGGCGTGACACCCGCTATTTCTGTCCTGACTGTCCTGACCACCCTGCCCTATGCCTAGGGGAGTGTTTCCGGAAGTACCACACTCAGCTACACTTAGGGACATAGGGCCAGCACAACACAGGTAGTTTATCCACTCAGGCTCTAGGGTCTCTCAAGATACTAGGTTTTGAGAGACCCTAACACATAGGGAACGGTGCTGGTGTGCTACAGCAGAAGTGTGAAACGGTAGAAACCTCTCCTTTCACTTGGGATAAAGTGCATAATGTACTTCGCACCATCTCTGTGTGATTTACACTTTACACATTGTCCCATGGGAAAGGAGAGGTTTCTGCTAGGAAAATAAAGCGTGAAATGGTTAAAAAAAAAAATAATTAAACAGGTAGCAAGAAAAAAAAATCTTGAGTTAGTTCAGGTTTTAAAAGCTTTGATGTTCAGGTTTGATAAAAAAAAGTTTTATGTTCAGGTTTTATAAAGTTTGTAACGTTCAAGTTTATGTGCCTGCTGCCTGTTTTTTCTTCTTTTTTTTTCCCCCTAACCACCCTTTATTTTCCAGGTAGACCAACGGACCAACCGACGAAAACGCCGCAGCACTGATGTGCATTCTGAGAGAAGCATTGCGCTGCTGTCAGAAGACACATAAAGTCGGTGTATGCGGCGCTGCAAGACGAGATTTCTCCTCTGCAGGACAGGTACGTTTGCCCTGGCATATGAGCTGAGGAGAGGTGTTGGAGTTCATATGCTTTGGCAAACACTTTGTATCAAAAAATCTGGCAAAGATGTCTTCCTCCACACCGATCGATTGATCGATGTGAATGGAGAAATCACATTTGCCAGGACATAGGAGCTGAAGTGGGTATGGATGTTTGGGCGGAGCCCCTATGTCCTGGCAATCGCCAAGCACCTCTTTTTCTTCTTGCTTATTTTTTGGCAGAGATTTTTTCAACCACATCGATTGATGCAAATGAGGAAATCTGTGCCGTTCATTTTTTCTTTCAGCCCAGAGGCTGAACGGAAAAAAAATCTCATTACCTGTATGCTCCATATAAGGAGAATAGCAGAAACTCCTAATGCTGGCCATACGTGTAATGATTGCGGAGACCCTCAAATGCCAGGGCAGTACAAAAACCTCACATGTGACCCCATTTTGGAAAGAAGACACCCCAAGGTATTCGCTGAGGGGCATATTGAGTCCATGAAAGATTGAACTTTTTGTCACAAGTTAGCGGAAAGGGAGACTTTGTGAGAAAAAACAAAAAAAATCTAATTCCGCTAACTTGTGCCAAAAAAAAAAAAACTTCTATGAACTAGCCATGCCCCTCACAGAATACCTTGGGGTGTCTTCTTTCTAAAATGGGGTCACATTTGGGGTATTTATACTGCCCTGGCATTTTAGGGGCACTAAAGCGTGAGAAGAAAAATGCGTAAAAATGCCATCCTAAAAGGTATTCATTGGAATTGGGGCCCCTTTGCGCACCTTGGCTGCAAAAAAGTGGCACACGTGGTATCGCCATACTCGGGAGAAGTAGGGCAATGTGTTTTGGGCTGTATATTTACATATACCCATGCTGGGTGTGAAAAATATCTCTGTAAATTGACAACTTTGTATAAAAAAATGGAAAAAGTTGACATTTACAGAGATATTTTTCACACCCAGCATGGGTATATGTAAAAATACACCCCAAACACATTGCCTACTCTCCTGAGTACGGCGATACCACATGTGTGACACTTTTGCAGCCAAATGCGCAAAGGGCCCTAAATCAATGAGTACCTTTAGGATTTCACAGGACATTTTTACGCATTTGGATTCAAACTCCTTCTCACGCTTTAGGGGCCCCTAAAATGCCAGGGAAGTAAAAATACCACACAAGTGACCCCATTTTAGAAAGCAGACACCCCAAGGTATTCCGTGAGAGGTATGGTGAGTTCATGTAAAATTTTATTTTTTGTCACAAGTTAGTGGAATATGAGACTTTGTAAAAAAAAAAAAAAAAAAATTCCATTTCCGCTAACTTGTGACAAAAAATAAAAACTTCCAAGAACTCACTATGCCCATCAGCGAATACCTTAGGGTGTCTACTTTCCAAATTGGGGTCACTTGTGTTGTATTTATACTGCCCTGGCATTTTAGGGGCCCCTAAAGCGTGAGAAGAAGTTAAGAATCCAAATGCGTAAAAATGCCCTGTGAAATCCTAAAGGTACTCGTTGGAATTTGGGCCCCTTTGCGCATCTTGGCTGCAAAAAAGTGCCACACATGTGGTATCGCCGTACTCAGGAGAAGTAGGGCAATGTGTTTTGGGGTGTATTTTTACACAAGACTACACACAGTTTCTGGGACTGGAAGAAGCTGTTTCACAGTAACCATTATCAGCCATATTAGATCTTATATGGCTTATTTAAAGGGGTTTCCAGGTCTTCTATATTGATGGCCTCTCCTCAGGACAGGTCATCAATATCTAAACCAAGTGAGTTCAACTCCCGGCATCCCCCACAGATCAGCTATTGAACAGTCACATGGCCTAGTTGCCGCTCAGTCCCATTCAAGTGAATGGGACTTAGCTGCAATACCAAGCTCAGCCACTATACATGGACACTATGGACATTATGCTGATATGCTGTGAGGAGGCCACAAAAAGCTGATTGTTGGGATTTGCTGTAACCTCACTGATCACATATTGACAGAGGATATAAACCCCTTTAAGGGCTCTTTCACACTTGCGTTTTTGTTTTCCGGCATAGAGTTCTGTCGTCGGGGCTCTATGCCGGAAAAATCCTGATCAGGATTATCCCAATGCATTCTGAATGGAGAGAAATCCGTTCAGGATGCATCAGGTTGTCTTCAGTTCAGTATGTGAACGTTTTTTGGCCGGAGAAAATACCGCAGCATGCTGCGCTTTTTGCTCCGGCCAAAAATCCTGAACACTTGCCACAAGGCCGGATCCAGAATTAATGCCCATTGAAAGGCATTAATCCGGATCCGGCCTTAAGCTAAACGTTGTTTCGGCGCATCGCCGGATCCGACATTTAGCTTTTTCTGACTGGTTACCATGGCAGCCAGGACGCTAAAGTCCTGGGTGCCATGGTAAAGTGTAGTGGGGAGGCAGGGGAGAAGTATACTTACAGTCCGTGTGGCTCCCGGGGCGCTCCAAAGTGACGTCAGGGCACCCCACACGCATGGATCACGTGATCGCATGGATCACGTGATCCATGCGCATGGGGCGCTCTGACGTCATTCTGGAGCGCCCCGGGAGCCGCACGGACTGTAAGTATACTGCTCCCCCGCTCCCCACTACTACTATGGCAACCAGGACTTTAATAGCGTCCTTGCTGCCATAGTAACCTCAAAGTATTTCGAAGACTGATCAGGATCCTGATCAGTCCTCTAATGCTTTCAGACGACTTGCGTGCTGACGGATCTGGCGGGACGGAAGTGCCTGCCGGATCCTTAGAATGCAAGTGTGAAAGAGGCCTAACTGTGACCTGGGCAGTCAATGGAAATGAAAAGGATCCCCCTTCTCATTATTATCCAGAGAAAGGCTATGGAGCATGAAACATGATCAGCTATCAGTAACCAAATGTCTATATATCAAACAGATCATTGATTTCATCAGCTTTTAAAAATTGTTTTTTAAATCTTCAAAAATAATGCTCAAAAGTTTACTTCTTTGGCGACATCAACAAATAGTTTCTTCTCCATTGGTTTAAATATAATTTTTTGACTATGATATGACTCTGTTCACACCATGTATTTGCATCCTGTTTGCTACTTCGTAGACTTGTGCTACTTTTGTGCTATCTTTTTGGTGCATGTGAGATTATTTTCACAACCTAGCACTCCCACTTAATAGACTTGTTTTAATCTAAGCCCTGTCTTTGAAATACAGTTTCTAAGAATAAAATTAGAGTTAGAAAGTTGCACTGAGTTTTACAGGGACTAGCAATGGAATATCAATGAGTGTACTTATACGGATAGACTTAATGCTTCGTTTGTGTGTGTACTTTTCCTCCCAGGCAGGATTTCACTGCTCTGAATGTATGGTCTGTGTTCTGGATGTTGGCAGAACTGTTGAGCAAAGAACATGAGACTGAGGAATCACTCATTCATCTGAAAACGGCTATATCCTCTACAGACATATCATCCCTGTGTCAGGACCTCCTGTCATTACCATATAAAACAAATCATTCATTAGTATATGTCATGAACTCCACCTCACTAAACTAAATCAGGACATGAAGATTGTATGTGTTTCATTTGACTTATGCATACAGAGATCCCATTCTAGAAAATGTACAGTAAGTTCACACAGCTGTGTTCTGGTCAGAATTAGGATATGTAAGCCAAAATCAGGAGGGGAACCTACCCTGAGAAAAGTGAAAAAATAAAGGGTACACCTTTTCCATGATGTGCACGTACCCTAGATTTGGTTAACAAATACTGACGAAAAGAACTCTATTACATACAAAGTACATATTACTTACATATTTACTGAACAGTCACCTCCATCTAAAAGAGCCAAAGCCAAATAAGAAAACTAAAAAAGTAACATTAATCTCTGCAATAAAAGGTTCTGAGTACTATGTCCTTAAAGGGGTTGTCTGATCTCGGCTTTTCCACAGCGAGATCAGACTAAGCAATGGCCATAGATCCCACAGGCTTAAAGAAACAGCCAAGAGGGCAGGCGCTCCACTGTTTACGTATCTCTCATTGTAGTGAATGGGAGCTATGCTGCTTCCATAACTTGTGGAGTTACACAGCAGAATAACTTGTTCTGCTTCACTATAATGGAAGCCACAGAAACAGTGGAGTGCCTACCTACTTGGCTATTTCTGTAAGCCTAGCCTAAAGGTGGTTTCTTTATAAATTTGTGGGTCATTTCCATATAAATGATTGGAGCTCCTTATTTAGGGGGTCTGGTGTATAGTCTTACTTTGTTTATGGGGTCTGGTGCGTGACTTTATTAACTTTGGGGTGTCTCAAAAGGAGTCATATGTACTTATCATTCAAATGCCATTAGGGGTTGGAAGCACATTCTATATAATTAGTGATGTCGCGAACATAAAATTTTCAGTTCGCGAACGGCGAACGCGAACTTCTGCAAATGTTCGCGAACGGGCGAACCTGGCGAACCACCATAGACTTCAATAGGCAGGCGAATTTTAAAAACCAAATGGACTCTTTCTGGCCACAATAGTGATGGAAAAGTTGTTTCAAGGGGACTAACACCTGGACTGTGGCATGCCGGAGGGGGATCCATGGCAAAACTCCCATGGAAAATTACGAAGTGGACGCAGAGTCGGGTTTTAATCCATAAAGGGCATAAATCAACTAACATTCCTAAATTCTTTGGAATAACATGCTTTAAAACATCCAGTGTGTGTATACGATGAGGTATGATGTTGTATCGATCAGGTCGTGTAAGGGTTACGCCCGCTTCACAGACATTGACAGACCAAACTCCCCTTTCAATGCACCGCAAACAACCGCAAACAGTCCATTTGCACAACCGCAAACTCCCCATTTGCACAAGGTTGGATACCAAGCTAGCCACGTCCCGGTGATGTCATTGAAGGTTTCTTCCTCCACCCAGCCACGTACAACACCAAGGGTCCCCGAAAGGTGAATTGAATTGATTTTTCGAACGGGGAGATGGTTAAAAAAAACGCTGGCTCCCTCTCCTTTGTTTTAATCCACGGTCACTGCGTCTGCGCTGTGCAATTTACTGTCACACCCGATATGAGTGGTATTTTCTGTAGTACTATTCTCTTCAGTTTAATCCCTGTTACGTCCCCAATCTGGGGTCCATTTATAGAATAGATTTTTCGAACAGGGAGATGGTTAAAAAAACGCAGGCTCCCTCCCTTTTGTTTTAATCCACGGTCACTGCGTCTGCACCGTGCAATTTACTGTCACACCCGGTATGAGTGGTGGTGGGCACTGGCAGTGGGCACACTACAGTCTGTGGAAGTCGGCCTGACACACACTGGCAGCAGGCAAGCAACTGAAATTAGACTAAGGTGTAAAAATGAAATGCCTGTGCCACCCGGTATGAGTGGTGGTGGGCACTGGCAGTGGGCACACTACAGTCTGTGGAAGTTGGCCTGACACACACTGGCAGCAGGCAAGCAACTGAAATTAGACTAAGGTGTAAAAATTAAATGCCTGTGCCACACGGTATGAGTGGTGGTGGGCACTGGCAGTGGGCACACTACAGTCAGTGGAAGTCGGCCGGACACACACTGGCAGCAGGCAAGCAACTGAAATTAGACTAAAGTGTAAAAATTAAATGCCTGTGCCATCCGGTATGAGTGGTGGTGGGCACTGGCAGTGGGCACACTACAGTCATGTGGAAGTCGGCCTGACACACACTGGCAGCAGGCAAGCAACTAAAATTAGACTAAAGTGTAAAAATTTAATGCCTGTGCCACCCGGTATGAGTGGTGGTGGGCACTGGCAGTGGGCACACTACAGTCTGTGGAAGTTGGCCTGACACACACTGGCAGCAGGCAAGCAACTGAAATTAGACTAAAGTGTAAAAATTAAATGCCTGTGCCACCCGGTATGAGTGGTGGTGGGCACTGGCAGTGGGCACACTACAGTCAGTGGAAGTCGGCCTGACACACACTGGCAGCAGGCAAGAAACTAAAATTAGACTAAAGTGTAAAAATGAAATGCCTGTGCCACCCAGTATGAGTGGTGGTGGGCACTGGCAGTGGGCACACTACAGTCTGTGGAAGTTGGCCTGACACACACTGGCAGCAGGCAAGCAACTGAAATTAGACTAAAGTGTAAAAATTAAATGCCTGTGCCACCCGGTATGAGTGGTGGTGGTCACTGGCAGTGGGCACACTACAGTCTGTGGAAGTCGGCCTGACACACACTGGCAGGCAACTAACCTTAGATTAAAGGGTAAAAATGAAATGCCTTTGTTTGATGCAAAGTCCTGTGCCACACGGTGTGAGTGGTGGGCACTGGCAGTGGGCACACTACAGTCTGTTGGCCTGCAGCTCCTCACACACGAGCAGGCCGGGCAACTGCAATATATATATGGAGAAAAAAAAAAGCAGACTAATGTAGCAGCCCTAAAAGGGCTTTTGGGGTGCTGTCAGGACGCTGTCCTTACAGCAGAGATCAGATGAGTCTTTCAGGACTGGAGTGGACACTGAATTCACTAGCCTAGCTATCAATTTCCCTATTAAATCAGCAGCAACTACACTGTCCCTCCTCTCACTAAGACTGCAGCCTCAGAATGAATCTAAAATGGATGCTGTTCAGGAGATGGGAGGGTCTGGGAGGGAGGGTATGCTGCTGATTGGCTGGAATGTGTCTGCTGACTGTGAGGTACAAGGTCAAAGTTTGCTCAATGATGATGTATAGGGGGCGGACCGAACATCGCATATGTTCGCCCACCGAGGCGAACGCGAACAAGCTATGTTCGCCGGGAACTGTTCGCCGGCGAATAGTTCGGGCCATCTCTATATATAATATGTGGGACATAAGAATAAACCTTTGTCTGCACATGTTCCTTTTTGGAGTCTCCCTGATGTGCCTTCTCAAAAGTTAAAACTAGAATATTCTTGAGGATTCCTTTTTTCCCAGCACACTGGAAAAGTTTCAAAAACCTACCAGCTTGTTTTATGTGTACATTATGTTTTAGTGTTAGGTTACTTTCACACTAGCGGTTTTTGCGGATCCGTCATGGATAGGGTTGAGCGAACCCAAACTGCAAAGTTAGGGTTCTTACCGGACTTTGCGAGTTCGGGTACCCGGACCCGAACCCAGACTTTTTCACTGAAGTTCGAGTTCGGTGTTCGGGTGATTTTATTATTTTCCGTAATAACATGGGTATAATGCAAAATAATAGCATTCTTAAGATAGAATGTTAAATAAAATGACCATTGAGGGGTTAAAAATAATTAAAAAAACTCACCTCGCGCAGCCGGTATTCTCCACTTTTTTCAGATTCTTCTTATGTGTGTAAATGATTTACAAATCATGTTTATATGTATGTAGGTTATATAAATGTATAATAAACGTTTACAATTATTAATGTGTTCTATGTGTTTGTGCTACAAAAATATAATAATTCAATGTATATAATAAAGACAGGAAACAATGAAATGCGTGAAAAAAAAACTTTGAAAACTCTGAAATTTACATAATTTTTTGTGAAAAAATAACATAAACAATAATGTGAAAGGAAAATGTACAAATTAAAAAAACGCCCAGGTGACCCAGTTGGAACCTGAAACTGAGGCCCAGGGTAGGATACTTGTGAAGGGGGGCCAGAGTGGTGAGATGGTGCAGCTTGGGATGTGGAGGGGCCAGGCTGGCCATATGACGTGTCGCCATGATACTGTTGGGCATATGGGCATATGGCCGACCTTGTGGGAGGGAATTGTGGCGGCCCATGGCAAACCTGGGGAGTTGGCGTTAGCTGGGGGCCAGATATGTGCCCATGGCTGTGCCAAGTCTCCAGGGCCAGAAACATGTCCGTGGGATCATTTGGCGGAGTGGCTGCCTCCAGAACGATACCGAGAGCCGCTTTGGTTCTCAGTACTTGTTCTGGAGGCAGACTTCGCACAAAAAGGGCCAGACTGCAGGCATATAGATCAAAATGGTCCTCCTGCCGGGCTCTACACAAATAGTCCAGGACCTGAGTATTTATCATAGCATAGGCAGGAGGCATTGGTCTGCGGCGGACAAAGTAGGGGGGTGTCCACTCCTGAGCATGGGGGCCGATAGACGGCAGAGGTGCTGGGCCCTTCAGCACTCTCTGGAGGAGCTTGTGACGCAGCAGGCTCCTCATCAGAGGTGCTGGAGTGTTGCAGCGCACTCTCTTCAGCTTCCTCCTCAAGGTTGTCCTCCGTTCTACA
This sequence comes from Bufotes viridis, assembly GCA_033119425.1. NCBI lineage: Eukaryota > Metazoa > Chordata > Amphibia > Anura > Bufonidae > Bufotes > Bufotes viridis. The sequence continues at coordinate 185,045,918 of CM065590.1, forward strand.
AAATTAAAACAAACAGAACATGTAAATGAATATATGAACACACCAATATTTTGAGAAAAAAAAAATATATATTACTATCATCCACAAAAGACATTTTGAACATAATACTAGTCTAAATAGGACCGTTCACCACTCCTGACATGTGTTCATTAATTACTTCATGTATTCCCCATGTACTAACATTTCTGGAACATCTATTATTATGGCTCAATGTTGTTCCATTACTTTATTATTTCTCAAATATAAGTTATGAATGAATTGCTATTAGCCTTCAGTTTTAAAGGGTACAAAGGGGTAGTAACAAGTTGGGGGTGTGTACCTACACACCTAAACATGGCAGCACTGATTGGATAGAATGAGTATGTGCAGGTACACACCCCCAACTTGTTACCACCCCTCTGTACCCTTATTTAAGGCTAAAAGCAATTCAATTATAACTTCTAGCAGGAATAATAAAGGAACACCACTACATAGATTCATAAGAATAGATGCTTCTGAATTGTTATTACATGGGGAATGCATGAAGCTATCAAAACAGGCATGTCAGGAGAGGTGACAGGTCTTGTTGAACTAACCAACATATTACATATGTGGTCATGTAGCAACATCAGGGAAATTAGGACGACGCAGTCGCGACTGCCTTTTCTTTTCAGCGTTTCTCTCCGAATTTGCATGACGCCGGAATCCTCCTGCTCTTGTGTAGGTCTATTTATTCGATCCATAACGGCGGTTAACGCCGTAGCGACAACATCTTTGGCTATATTCCTGGCGGCTGTTTTTATGTGCAGTTTTACAAATTCCACACCTCTCTTGAATAGGGGAACGACTCGACGGAACAATCCACAAAATAACCAGAACCATGCATGAATTCTGCTCCGTGAAAACCGTCCAAACCATGACCGGCATGCGCTATGTAATAATGCGTATAAACGTCTGGATCACCGTACACTCTCTGGGACAACATTTTAATGCGTCATCACAGCGCGAGGTCTAAAGTGTAATCGCACAATAATTTTCCCGTATTTGAATTCAACGGGCTTAGCTTAATCCGTGAGTATCGATATTGTAATGATATCAGTGTTTGCAGAAAGGGATAGCCTGTCATACTTTTGCGTCACTATTTCACTATTTTTGCTGCTTAGCTCCACAGTTCTTAAAAGCTGTACCTAACTATCGCCAATAAGTTGATGCTGAATGATATCGGTATAAACAAACATTGTATATAATCTGGCTTTAATATCGGGATGAATTTTTCTTTTTATAGGTAAAGAATCGTTCTCTTTTTCTAAAACGAAATCATCATCGCCGGTTAAAACATCCACGAAAAGTTCTAAAACAGGCAAGCTAGATTCGTTGTAGCACAAAACGATGTGCTTTGCGTCTACATTCTTGTTCAAGCAATCGCGCAAGTAGCCCTGAAGCCCCAATATATTGCCTAACTTTTCAGTGGGCATGAACTTGTATAAGCTCGATTTCGTTACATAAACGTCTCTGTCAATCTTGTTGTATCTTTGACGCAATTGATCAGCCGGTATTTTTATAGAATCAAGTTTGTTATTAATGGCTTTTATCAGCTCGTTCATATTAGGGTAATAACCCGATTTAACAATTTATTTTCGGGGTAAAGTTTGGTGGAGGAGTTGCAGGGTAGCATAATAAAATACGAGCCGTCTTCCATAGTTTACACGCTCCCCAACTGCTTTTCCGTAACCCAAGAGTTAAACTTTTCGGGGTAACCGACACACTTTACAAAATACAGCGTTTTTCCCTTAACCTTTTTCTTTTTCACGATTTTTCCTATCCGGTAAATGCGCCACATCGACAGGGCGACACCTTATGGTTCTGTGGTACGTGTGCTTATAACTATACACCAGGTCTTGTAACTTGTCAATGTATCTGTATGTGTTTTGTTTTCTAAGATAACGCCACATTCTTGTTTTCAGCGTTCTATTAAAACGCTCCATCAACGACGCTTTGACCGTATTAGAAGTTAAAAAAATTATGTATTTTAAAGGTTTCACAATGTTTTCTCATAGGTTTGTTGATAAACTCTCGACCCCGATCCGTCTGAAGTTTCCTGGGGGACCGCCCGCTTAACGTAAATATCTGCTCAAAAGCAGCGGCCACTGTCCAGACACCCAAGCTTATTTCGAAAGAATATCAACGACCGTTAGCAAGTATTTGACACCATTATTTTCTTTAGAAAAATCTATCATCAACACAAGATCGGCTTGCCATTGGTCGTCTATATCAGACACCACGACTTTGTTTCTTTTAACCTCTTAAGGACACAGGACGTACCCGTACGTCCTGTGTCCTGTCCCTAAAGATGGCACCCGCTCCTGCTTCATGCAGGCGCCTTAGCCGTGGGTGTCCAAATGGTTCTTGTAGCAGACACCCGCGGCTAATGTCCGCGACCAAACCCCTCAGATGCCGTGGTCAATCCTGACCACGCCATCTGAGTGTGCACAAACCAAAAGTTTTACTGGCGATCGGAGGAGCCAGAGCGCGCCTGTAGTAGCCTGGGTTTCTATGAATGAAACCTAGGCTGCTCTGTAGTATTTCCTATGGAGCCTCGCCTGTAATAGGCTCCATAGAAAATATGCATTTTTTACATATATTCGAATGCTATTGCATTGGAATGTATGATAATCACAATCAGATGATTGTATGTTATAGTTCCCTATTGGAACTATATAAAAGTGTAAAAAAAAAAAAGTAAAAAATAAAATAAAATAAAAAAATAAAATAAAAGTTTAAATCACCCCCCTTTTCGCAAAATAAAAATAATAAAAAAATACACACCATGGGTGTCGCAATGTGCGAAAACGCCCATACTATAAAAATATAAAAAAATATTCCCCATATGTCAAACAGCAAAACGGAAAAAAACATCCAAATGGTGGATTTGCCATTTTTGGTCGCTTCATTTTCCACAAAAAATTAAATAAAAGGTGATCAAAAAGTCATATACACCCCAGAATGGTATCAATAAAAAGATAAGAAGATAAGATTATGACGCAAAAAACGAGCTGCTATACAGCTCCGTACATATGATTACAAAAAAGTTATAGGGGTTAAAACATGGCGACAAATAAGTAAAACAGATTTCCCACTTTTGAATTTTTTTCTCCTTTTTAAATTTTCGTAAAGTTCTCTCGTTACAGTTGATGGCACGTTCAGTTCGAGCGATGGTTTCCATGAAGAAGTCACACCCGCGAGGCGTTTTGGCCTTAAGCAACCTGTGACTCTGCATCGCGTATCAGGTCAATGATGTTGGATCCTGGTATAACTTGTAAAATAATTTACCCCTAGCGTTCCAGTATGGCTTGTTACCCGATCGTCGCAGTTTGTTCAACAAAAGTTCTGCATTTTTCCTATAACTTATATTAACATTGTCGAGTATCTCTTTAAATTTGTCCCCACTAGAAGAGTCATTTGTCAATCGTTGTTGATCTGTTTGCAGCTGCGTAATCAAAGTTAGGGTTGACATTTCTTTATCTGACTGTTTGTTGAGCGTCAAGTATCTCTGTAACTAGGGTTGAGCGAACAGTTTGAGCATAGTTCGGGTTCGTACCGAATTTTCAAAAAAGTTCGGGTTCGGGTCCGTTGTTCAGCGATTTCTTCCCGCTTTCTGAAGGGCTGCACAGCAGCCAATCAGCTAGCGTTTTACTTCTTGCCCTAAGAAGCCATTACAGCCATGCCTACTAATCGCATGACTGTGATTGGCCAAGTGCAGCACGTGACTCAGCCTCTATTTAAGCTGGAGTCACGTAGCGCCGCATGTCACTCTGCTCTGATTAGTGTAGGGAAAGGACGCAGCTTCTGTGAGGGTGAGATTAGGCAGGGAAAAGTGAGCACAAAAACACCTAATGAAGTGATCGATCTACAGCTGTGAATCATTCAACTTCTGCTAGTTAATTGCTCTCTGTTTTTTAGGCTGCACAGAGCGTTTTTCTGTCACTTTGATCGGCGGCCATTTTGTGTCTTGTGGTGCACCAGCACAAGCTGCCACCAAGTCCATCAATCCATCAATACTATTTATTTATTTTTGCTATATCCTACATCAGGGGCTTGGCTGTGCTTATTGTCACCCTTAGAAACTCAGGATTGAAATTTTATTAAGGGGTTCAATTCAATTGCCAAAATAGCAATCCCCCAAATCTGGTGTGGCTAGCCAAGTGTAATACGGTCTGCTGTCTGGCAAAGGATAGATTTTTTTCTGTGGTAGAATTCAATTGCCAAAATAGCAATCCCCTAAATCTAGTATCCCAGCACTAGCTGGCAAAGTTTAATAGTGTCCGGCAAAGGATATATTATTTTCTGGGGTGAAATTTAATTGCCAAAATAGCAATACCCTGAATCTGGTGTTCCAGCATTGGCTAGCCAAGTGTAATACTGTCTGCTGTCTGGTAAAGGATAGATTTTTTTCTGTGGTGAAATTCAATTGCCAAAATAGCAATCCCCTAAATCTAGTGTCCCAGCAGTGGCTGGCAAAGTTTAATAGTGTCCGTCAAAGGATTTATTATTTTCGGCGGTGAACTTCAGTTGCAAAAATAGAAATACAGTAAATCTGTTGTTCCAGCTGTTGCAGGCCTAGTTTAAATCTGTCCATAAAAGGGTATATTTTTTTCTGGGGTGAAATGTAATTGCCAAAATAGCAATACGCTGAATCTGGTGTTCCAGCTGTTGCAGGCCTAGTTTAAATCTGTCCGTAAAAGGGTCTATTTTTTTTCTGGAGTGAAATTTAATTGCCAAAATAGCAATCCCCTGAATCTGGTGTTCCAGCTGTGACTGGACAAGTTTAATAGTATCCGTCAAAGGATAGATTTTGTTCTGGGGTGAAATTTAATTGCCAAAATAGCAATACCCTGAATCTGGTGTTCCAGCTGTGACTGGACAATTTCCCTAGTGTCCGTCAAAGGATATATTATTTTCTGGGGTGAAAGTCAGTAGCAAAAATAGAAATACAGTAAATCTGGTGTCCCAGCAGTGACTGGACAAGTTTAATAGTGTCCGGGAAAGGATATATTTTATTCTGGGGTGAAATTCAATTGCCAAAATAGCAATACCGTAAATCTGGTGTCCCAGCAGTGGCTGGCCAAGTTTAATAGTGTCTGTCAAAGGATTTATTATTTTCTGCGGTGAAATTCAGTTGCCAAAATAGAAATACAGTAAATCTGGTGTTCCAGCTGTGGCTGGATTTAGGGGATTGCTATTTTGGCAATTGAATTTCACCACAGAAAAAAATCTATCCTTTGCCAGACAGCAGACAGTATTACACTTGGCTAGCCAATGCTGGAACACCAGATTCAGGGTATTGCTATTTTGGCAATTAAATTTCACCCCAGAAAATAATATATCCTTTGCCGGACACTATTAAACTTTGCCAGCTAGTGCTGCGACACCAGATTTAGGGGATTGCTATTTTGGCAAGGAGTTCTAACAGACTTCAAGGAGTTCCCTGGCATGGCACTTCTTTAAACAATGTGTTGACGACAAGACCCGAGTGGTTTGCACGCTGTGCCATCAGAGCCTGAAGCGAAGCATTAACGTTTTGAACCTTAGCACAACCTGCATGACCAGGCATCTACATGCGAAGCATGAACTGCAGTGGAGTAAACACCTTAAAACCAAGGAACTCACTCAGGCTCCCTCTGCTCCCTCTTCTGCTGCTGCCTCGGCCTGTTCCTCCGCCTCGAGAATGTTGGCACCTGCCGCCCACCAAACAGAGGATGTGCCACCGACACCACCACCTGCGTCACCAAGCATCTCCACCATTTCACACGGTAGCGTTCAGCTCTCCATCTCACAAACCTTGGAGAGAAAGCATAAATTCCCACCTAGCCACCCTCGAGCCCTGGGCCTGAATGCCAGCATTTCTAAACTACTGGCTATTGAAATGCTGTCATTCAGGCTGGTGGACACAGACAGCTTCAAACAGCTGATGGCGATGGCTGTCCCACAGTATGTTGTTCCCAGCCGCCACTACTTCTCCAAGACAGCCATGCCTTCCCTGCACAACCAAGCATCAGATAAAATCAAGTGTGCACTGCGCAATGCCATCTGTGGCAAGGTCCACCTAACCACAGATACATGGACCAGTAAGCATGGCCAGGGACGCTATATCTCCCTAACTGCACACTGGGTAAATGTAGTGGCGGCTGGGCCCCAGGCTGAGAGTTCTTTGGCGCACGTCCTTCCGCCACCAAGGATTGCAGGGCATCATTCTTTGCCTCCTGTAGCCTCCTCCTCCTACTCGGCTTCCACCTTCACCACTAATTTCAGCACAGCCCGGGGTAAACGTCAGCAGGGCATTCTGAAACTCATATGTTTGGGGGACAGGCCCCACACCGCGCAGGAGTTGTGGCGGGGTATTGAACAACAGACCGACGAGTGGTTACTGCCGGTTGGCCTCAAGCCCGGCCTGGTGGTGTGCGATAATGGGCGAAATCTCGTCGCAGCTCTGGGACTAGCCGGTTTGACGCACATCCCTTGCCTGGCGCATGTGCTGAATTTGGTGGTGCAGAAGTTCATTCACAACTACCCCGACATGTCAGAGCTGCTGCATAAAGTGTGGGCAGTCTGTGCGCGTTTCCGGCATTCACATCCTGCCTCTGCTCACCTGTCTGCGCTACAGCGTAACTTCGGCCTTCCCGCTCGCCGCCTCATATGCGACGTGCCCACCAGGTGGAACTCCACCTTGCACATGCTGGAGAGACTGTGCGAGCAGCAGCAGGTCATAGTGGAGTTTCAGCTGCAGCATGCAGGGGTCAGTCGCACTGCGGAACAGCACCACTTCACCACCAATGACTGGGCCTTCATGCGAGACCTGTGTGCCCTGTTTCGAGTACTCCACCAACATGGCCAGTGGCGATGACGCCGTTATCAGCGTTACAATACCACTTCTATGTCTCCTTGAGAAAACACCTAGGGCGATGATGGAAGAGAAGGTGGTCCAGGAGGAGAAGGAGGAGTCATTTTTAGCACTTTCAGGCCAGACTGTTAGAAGTGCCTCAGAGGGAGGTTTTTGCAACAGCAGAGGCCAGGTACAAATGTGGCAAGCCAGGGCCCACTACTGGAGGACGAGGAGGAGGATGAGGATGATGCAGGTTCACAGCGGGGTGGCACCCGACACAGCTCAGGCCCATCACTGGTGCGTGGCTGGGGGGATACGGAGGACGATGACGATACGCCTCCCACAGAGGACAGCTTGTCCTTACCTCTGGGCAGCCTGGCACACATGAGCGACTACATGCTGCAGTGCCTGCGCAACGACAGCAGAGTGGCCCACATTTTAACGTGTGCTGACTACTGGGTGGCCACCCTGCTGGATCCCCGATACAAAGAAAATGTGCCCACCTTACTTCCTGCACTGGAGCGTGATAGGAAGATGTGAGAGTACAAGCGCACGCTGGTAGACGAGCTCCTGAGAGCATTCCCAAATATCACAGGGGAACAAGTGGAAGGCGAAGGCAGAGGAGGAGCAAGAGGTCGCCAACGCAGCTCTGTCACAGCCAGCTCCTCTGAGGGCAGGTTTAGCATGGCAGAAATGTGGAAAAGTTTTGTCTCCACGCCACAGCTAACTGCACCACCACCTGATACGGAACGTGTTAGCAGGAGGCAGCATTTCCCTAACATGGTGGAACAGTACGTGTGCACACTGATGGTTCGGCCATCAGTGTGCACATGATGGTTCGGCCCCATTCAACTTCTGCGTCTCCAAATTGTCCACGTGGTCAGAGCTAGCCTTTTATGCCTTGGAGGTGCTGGCCTGCCCGGCAGCCAGCGTTTTGTCTGAACGTGTATTCAGCACGGCAGGTGGCGTCATTACTGACAAACGCAGCCGCCTGTCCATAGCCAACGTGGACAAGCTGACGTTCATAAAAATTAACCAGGCATGGATCCCACAGGACCTGTCTATCCCTTGTGCAGAACTTATAACTGCCTCCCCCTCAACCATATATTCTTGTACTCCAGGGCACTTCTTTATTGAATCCTCCATTTTTAACCAAAAGTTGAATGAACCTCTCCTCCGTCTAGGTGCCAGGGGCCTAATTATCTAAAAGTGTCCTTCTCCATTGGTGGGTGACTTGAAGCCGTATTCTCTGCTATGGGACCTCTCTCCAATTGATAATGCTTAATTTTTATTTTATTTTAATTCATTTCATTTCCCTATCCACATTTGTTTGCAGGGGATTTACCTACATTTTGCTGCCTTTTGCAGCCCTCTAGACCTTTCCTGGACTATTTTACAGCCTTTTTAGTGCCCAAAAGTTCGGGTCTAGAGTTGAGTGAACTTCTGTTAAGTTTGTTTTCCAAAGTTCGGGTTCGGGTTATCCAAGCATCCCGTTATGGATTCCGCTACCACGGACCATAACGGCATTTGGAATCCATAAGGGGATTCTTCAATGAACCCGAACCTTGGACAACACGGAGGACCTGGGGTGATGTCACCGTCATGTGATCAGTGCAGGGGGCGTGGCTCAGTACTGGATTAGATAAGAGGTGGTAGTCTACGACCTCTTATCCAATCCAGTACTCAGCCACGCCCCCTGCACTGATCACATGACAGTGACGTCACCCCAGGTCGCAACAGTGTGCATTTTTCTCACTCCCATTACTAGAAATGACTATTCTTGTCTGCAATATGGACTAGAATAGGACATGTTCTATAAGTTGCGGAGTGGACAAACGGAGGCTTCCAGTACATGGATTACATGCATGTGTTGTCTGTTTTTTGGAGGACACATGGAAATTAATGGATCTGCATGCAATCCACAAAAAATACAGATCAGACTTGGATACAAAATATGGTCGCATGCATGAGGCCTACATGTCTACAACCATGGCATGAGAGCAGGGGCATAGCTAAAGGCTCATGTTGCAAGAGTTTAGCTTGGGCCCCCTTCCCTCAGTTTTGTGACCAGGGGCAGGGAAGCTCATAGCCTTCATGCTGCCTGAGGCAAAAATTGAAATGGCACATGCCATATTCTTGACCTATAGCTACTCCCTGCATGAAAGTGTTTCATTCAAAGTTTTAATCTGCTGATTAACGTGTTGCCTTTATCTTATGTTCCTTCACACTTCAGATATCTTAAAGGGGTTATTGTGGGGGTCCAACACCCAGGACCCCGCTGATCAGCTGTTAGAAGAGGCCGGCGCTCCATGAGCACCACAGCCTCTTTTTAAGCAATGTGTAGTCACCATACATCAATCACATGGCCTAGGCTCAGCTCGGCCCCACCAAGTACAGCCTATACCAAGCACAGCAGCTGTACTATGTAGGGCACTGTTCTTGGAGAGATGCCGGGAGCGGCTGCTCTCACTAGAGCTCTGGTGAGCGAGGCAGCTCCCTGTAACAGCTGATCAGCGGAGTCCAAATCCTGGCAACACGGCCGATCAGATGTTACAGGGAGCCACCACACTCACCAGATCCTGAAGATAGATCATCATTATCCATTCCTGGATAACCCCTTTAAGTGTGGATGTCAGGAAAACCTTGAAGCACTCTAATTTCGGATTATTAGATGCATACTAAGTATACTATAAAATTGACAGGCACTCTACCATCCGAAAATGTATGTAAAAGAATATTTAATAATACCAATTAGTAGCACAAATTTAAAATATATAAAAACCGCAAAAGAAAATGTATTAAAAAAAAGACTGTATTAGCAAATCAGTATTTCATGATCAACCACATTCACATATACCTCATTCCCCCCAAAATTGTTGATAGTTAATGTATATACAGTTGATTATTCATAATTTAAAAAAATGGCAAACAATAAATATTAGTTCTCCTATGTATTCATCCCAGTCTTTATGTATATTATAGTAAGTCATTCATATATAAGTCTTGAGATGGTTGCTCTTAGTTCATGGCTAGTAATCCGTATTTTCAAATGTTTGTATGAATAATTCAGGTGTAATTCATCCAATAAGTAGTATAGTCGATACTATTAATGAAAGAAATATAGTAGCCACATTTACGTTACCACTCCATTTTTTTCTGGTTTCCAAAGTATACCGCGCTGTATCGACCTGTCAGAGTCTCCTGTATGCGGCACTCTCCTTACTGAGGCGACAGATTTCCTATGCAGCAGAGATGGTTTTGAATTTTTTTACGATATGGCATTCACCGAGAAGGATAAAAACGTTTATATTTTACTAGTTCATACATTTTTGGACATGACAGTAGACCAAGCAGGTTTATGTTTTTATTGTTTATATGTAAAATTAGGAATGGGAGTGATTTGAATTTCTTTTTTTTAAATATATTTTGAAAAAGCAATGCTCTCCTTTTTACACTTCTTTATTTTTAGTCCCCCTCAGGGATCTGTATATGTGATCACTCACTATTCTGGCATAAAAAGTCACATATAATGGCACACAGCATATCTGAGACACTTCAAAAGTGACGAGAAAATGGGTGGGGGTTTTACCTCTTGCGGTCCGACAGATGTACTATCATTGAAACCACAAACTAGCGTAAATAATGATTCCAGCAAGCCCCACCCATAAATAGGTGACCCCATACGGTTTAGGGATGTTCCCAGGATCGCAACCAAGTGCGGATGCGTTGCGATTTTCCCGCATTGTTGCTTAGCAACGGGACCCAATCTCTATTATTTCCCCTTATAACATGGTTATAAGGGGAAATAATAGCATTCTTAATAAAGAATGCATTGTTAAATGATGAGGAAGGGGTTAAAAATAATAAAAGTTAACTTACCTTAGCCACTTGATCGCGTAGTCGCGATCTGTCCTCTCTTTCCCTGCAGCATCTATGATCTAAAGGACCTGTGATGACGTCACATCACATGGCCCAATCACATGCTCCATCACTATGGTGATGGAGCATATGATTGGGCCATGTGATGCTGTGACATCATTACAGGTCCTTTACCTGGTATCAAGCTAATGGAGAGGATGCCGGGCTTCGCGATCAAATGGACCAGGTAAGTTATGATTAGTTTATTATTTTTAACCCATTCAGCACCGGGTTCAACATTATGAAGATGGCCAAGGGTATTATTTCACATTATAACTATGTTATAATGTGAAATAATACCAGCGGGACAATTTCTGACCCAAACATGCACTTCTGTGAAGAAGTGCAGGTTCGGGTCTGGGTACCAAAAGTGCCGATTTTTCTCCCGCGCGTGCAAAACGCATGACAGCGCTTTGTACTCGCAGGGAAAAATCACGGCGATTCCCGCAACGCACCCGCACTGTTTGACGGAGTGCACCCGCAACGCCCGTCTGAAAGAGGCCTAAATGTGAGTTTGTCATGTGGATTTTTATGCAGCAACTCTGCAACATAATACAGTAACAGCTAATTAGATGGGATTTTAAAAATCACCCTTTCCCATGCAAAAGGGGAAATCTGGAGAAAACCTGAGACAAAATCCACATCTAAGCCACTGCACATCTTCACATGGATTTGGTGTGGAAAAGCAGTGCCTAGATGTGTGCAGACAGCCTAACAGGGCCCTGGCAACTCTATCTAGTGCTAGATACACCGAGATATAATGCAGAAGGAAAACAGATCAGAAATATTGGTGATAATTTAAAATATTAATAGGACAAAAAAAAAAAGACAAACATCAGCATATTTGCCAACTTATTCTGTTTTAATTATGTCACACACTAAGAGGTCAAAAACATTAACTGTTCCCACATTGGCTGAAACATTAAAACAAAAGAATAGTGGTTATAAAATTCTGAAAGCTCTCCAGTGCTTTTAAAGAGCAATTGTCCTTTAATGTGTATAGCCAGTGAGTGCGTTTTTGTGATAGTTTATTAGGAAAATGTTCATTTTTTTAAAATTAGAAACCTATATGTAAAGTCTCTCCTTTATGTATGTAAAGAAGAATAGTCTTCAGTAGGGATGAGCGAATCGACTTTGGATGCAACATCCGAAGTCGATTCACATAAAACTTCGTTCCAATACTCTACGGAGCAGAAGCTCCATACAGTCCGATGAGCCGAAGTAAATGCTTCGCGAAGTCTCACGAGACTTCGCGTAATACCTTCATAAATTAATTTGTACTGTAAAAAAACATTTCCCGAACTTGGGTTCGGTTCCAAGGTACCATTTGGAACAGAACCTGAGTTCGGGAATTTTTTTTTACAGTACAAATAAATTCATGAAGTTACTATGCGAAGTCATAGTACAGTATTAGAACGAAGTTTTATGCGAATCGACCGGATGTTTCATACGAAGTCGATTCGCTCATCCCTAGTCTTCAGCATTCTAGTAAACGCTAAAAATCCAGATAAAAGTTGGATGCAGAGGTCTCACACCCTGCCTCTAGTCTCCCTTCCCTAGCCCATGCCTCCTTACCCAGCCCTGCTTCCCTATATACAGTATGTATGTAATGTACATTGCTAAAAATTATTTAGTATACTTCCCTGCAGACAGTTTGCTGCCCCCTATATTTTGTATTTCCATAACCAATTTATGAGTTTATTAAAGTACACAAAGTTTCAGAAGTTGTCATTGTTTACTGTGATCTGATGCTAAACAAAGACAATTCTGGGAGGGGTTCTTTCACAGGCAGCCATTTTATGCTCTGATGTTTTAGCCCATTAAAAAATGCGTTCACCAAAGCAGTTAGAAAACACATACAGTCAATGACAAAAAAAAAAAAAAAATGCACCCAGATAGAAATGTTGAATTTCCCACTTTGCCCATGTGTTTACAGTTTACAAACATCACAGTAATGATTACAAATTTCTGTTTCCATTTGCAATCCGCAAAAAAATGGATCACATACGGAAACCAAACAAATACGTTTTGTGGCATTACAGAACGGATGCGGACAGAAATAACGGATCTGTAAAAAACGGACCGCAAAACTACAACGGTCGTATGCATGCGCCCTTAGGAGGCGTTTGGAGCAATGGTTATGCACACACTGCTCACAGGCTCTGGATGGCACAGCAGAGATGATCTGCTGACAAGCATAAGCAGCTCCCAAAATTTAATTGTCCATCATCCAGATACAGGTGGCACCTTCATGATACTCTTCTGTCCCTTCCCAGACCATTTCCAGGTGCTTGGCAGAAGGTAATTTGATATCATGGCACTCGTCGTTATGTGCACTGCCACTGACAGCCAGCCACCTTCACCTTTGTTTGCAGGGGTGTCATGAATGTGAAACCTGGACTGCTACAGACTGGAACAATATTTAGCATTGAAACCATGTTCTGTTTGAGTATGGGGGGCTGTGTATGTGCAACTACCAGAGTGGGGCAGATTTACTAAGGGTCCTTTCACACTTGCGTTCCGAGGATCCGGCAGGCACTTCCGTCCCGCCGGATCCGTCAGAACGCAAGTCGCCTGAAAGCATTAGAAGACTGATCAGGATCCTGATCAGTCTTCGAAATGCTTTCAGGTTACTATGGCAGCCAGGACGCCATTAAAGTCCTGGTTGCCATAGTATTAGTGGGGAGCGGGGGAGAGGTATACTTACAGTCCGTGCGGCTCCCGGAGCGCTCCAGAATGACGTCAGAGCACCCTATGCGCATGGATCCCGTGATCCATGCGTGTAGGGCGCCCTGACGTCACTCTGGAGCACCCGGGAGCCGCACGGACTGTAAGTATACCTCTCCCCCGCTCCCCACTACTACTATGGCAACCAGGACTTTAGCGTCCTGGCTGCCATGGTAACCATTGACAAAAAGCTAAACGTCGGATCCGGCGATGCGCCGAAACGACGTTAAGCTTAAGGCCGGATCCGGATTAATGCCTTTCTATGGGCATTAATTCCGGATCCGGCCTTGCGGCAAGTGTTCCGGATTTTTGGACGGAACATAAAGCGCAGCATGCTGCGGTATTTGCTGCGTCCAAAGAACGTTCCGGTCATGAACTGAAGACATCCTGATGCATCCTGAACGGATTTCTCTCCATTCAGAATGCATGGGTATAATCCTGATCACGATTTTTCCAGCATAGAGCGCCGAGGACGGAACTCTATGCCGGAAAACAAAAACGCCAGTGTGAAAGGACCCTAATAGTGGTGCACTTTTCACTGTCTAAGAATACAAATTACAGTCTTAATATTAGACAAATTTACTATTCTGGTGCATAGACATTTGTAAATTTGGAGTATCGTAAATCCTGCGCCAGATTTATACTAGAATTTTATATGTGCACCAAAACAAAAACTGTTTAGTTTAAGGTTACACCACCTACTGTATAAGTTAGCAAAGTTGTACTCCACAACATTTTGATGCATTTTTTTAATATACAGGGGGGCATTTAGGTCATACCCCCTTTTCTGTGTAGCCACACGGGCAAAGCATTAAAAGCTTAGAAAAGTGTGTAAAACAGTTGCTAAATTAGATGCTAGCCATGCACACCTGTACAGGTGACCTCTCCACACAAGTTAACAACTTTACCTTTATGGTGCGTTTTAGTTTTTTATATCTATGAATAAAAGTATTTCCTTTGATTGAGTGGTTGTCATTTTAATTAAACAAGAAATAATTTCTGATCTTGAACAACATAAGAATGAGAACTGTGGAGATAGTTTAAGGACAAGTGTTCTTCTCTATGGCACAAGGAAATCAGGACACCAGTTACAGGTTGAGTCTCTCCCCTTGAGCAACACGTGCTTTTGCCATCCAGGCATCCTGAGGCAAAAAGAAAAAGTCACTGAGACATAAAGCTGCTGAGACATAAATTACAACAACCCAAAAAACGTAAATGACAACTCTTGAAATAAATTTGTACCGATAATGCAGCAAAACCAAAAATAAAAGCCAAACGTATTGTACTTCAGTGTATGCAAGCAATTATCTGTACAAAGTCGCAGTGAATAATAGTGGTTGTAAAGACAACACTTCCCAAAAAGCAAAGACGCCAGGAAGTATTTCAGAGAGATTACAGCTCTGAAGCTGGGTCAGTTTAAAAAACACATGGAAACCTGATGGACTCAGCCGGTCTGTGAGGCTACTACACAAAATGGTTCAGTCATAAAACAGGTTTATCATGGTGCCATGAAACACATAAGCCTTGACATTAGTCTAAACAGGGCCTTGTGAACAGTGATCTACTGTATTTCTTTTTAGGCAACCGAGCTAATAACTTACTTCACTGTGTAGTGGACAGAGCTGGTTACTGTTCTGATTGACAGGTGCTGCTGTTCGCTTTGAAATAAATCAGTGCAGCGCTACAATAGCCAGCTCTGCCCACTATAAAGTGTAGTTTTCATACCTGAGCTAGTCAGTGGGCTTGCAGTGGGTCTGACCCCTTCCGATCAGATATTGATGGCTTCTCCTCAGGATAGGCCATCAATATTAAAATCCTGGAATACCCCTTTAAATAAAAAAAAACAAGTTTTTAAATAATGTAACAGAGTAATGTTATACCTTTAAGGAAATCTCAGCCTCCACTCCATACCGTTTCTTTGCAATTTCAATAACCTCTTTTTCAATGTTTTCCTGACTTGTTCCCTTGACATCTATATAGTAGCAATCTGCACTGGCATAATGGCAGGAAATAGCCTACAATCACAAAATAAAAACAGCTATTTATTTCACACGGACAATATAAATAGCATTAAATTTAAAGCTCCACATAACTAATACCTCTGTAGTCAACAGGGTGAAACGTAAAACATTTAGTGTATATTTTGTATATCTTGTTTGCGATACTTATTTTTGCAGGTAGTTTTGACTACCTTTTATGCAGTAAAAATGTATTTCTACATAGGATAGGTGCTGCTGACATTGTATAACTTCATATTATACCCATGAATTGTGTATCCTAATACACCCAGCAGCTTGCCATATTACTATACCTAAGAACGCCATTCAGACGTATACCGGACAAAATAGCGCTGCAGACTATGCTATTCTGTCTGGCAAAAAAAAATAGAAAAATGAACAGAAAGCAGGTCAAATTGAGACCAAAGTTTATTCCTTTGGACTCCATTTGCCTCACTGAACATTGAAGTGAATAGATCAGTCACAGTATGCGTCTGAATGTACAAATAAAACAACTTCACTAGCGCCAGTAAATGCCGGTAGCTGCGATTTCACAGTATGGCCGCATCCATACAAACTCTGCACAAACGATGTAAAACACTCTGGAGATCGCGCTCGCCTCACACTATGGAATCCCGTTCCCCTGCTAGGTAGGATACTATCTATAAATGCGAGTATTGGAGGTATATAGTGCCTACCTTTCTGCCTTCGCTTTTAGTGTATCCTCTTTCCTTGTAGCAGGTTATGAGATTGGTTATTCCACATGCTGGGCGTTTGTATTCCACTAGGAGCGTGCTCCGGCCAGTAGCACTGTGCTCACACTTCGTGCAGGAGCGAGTGACGTCACTCTCCTAGAGCTACGGGTTAAAGGTGGAGGCAAAACAGCTCCTATCCTACGCGTTTCAAACGATATGGGTCGTTCTTCCTCAGGGATCCCAGAGAAAGAACGACGCATATCGTTTGAAACGCGTAGGTTAGGAGCTGTTTTGCCTCCACCTTTAACCCGTAGCTCTAGGAGAGTAACATCACTCGCTCCTGCATGGAGCGTGAGCACAGGTAAACAGGAGCACAGTGCTACCGGCCGGAGCAAGCTCCTAGTAGAATACAAACGCCCAGCACGTGGAATATCCAATCTCATAACCTGCTACAAGGAAAGAGGATACACTAAAAGCGAAGGCAGAAAGGTAGGCACAGTATACCTCCAATACTCGCATTTATAGATAGCATCCTACCTAGCAGGGGAGCAGGATTCCATAGTGTGAGGTGAGCGCGATCTCCAGAGTTTTTTACATTGTATGTCGGAATGTAGTTCTCTGTACATTCACCCAAAATGAACACCCAGCAGAGGGCTAAAATTGAAAGTAAGCCCAGCTTTGTCACATTTACAATGTAGGACAGTACATTGCTCCAACGTTAGATTATTTTGCAGTTACTATTTATGTGGTGCAGTTTTTTTTACCTTTCTGAAGCCAGCTGTCTTGTTCATTCCCGATCCATGGATAAGGATGGGGTGAAAGAACACTGTGTCTCCCTTTTCCATGGCTAAGTGCACTCTAGGGATGTTTGGATCATAATCGCGAACTCCATGGTACATCTTATTTACCCCACCCTAAAAACAGAAAATTCACTCGTATTATTGCACACAAGTCCTATGGGCACATTCATTAATGTTCTGAAACAATTTTCTGACATACAAAAGTCACAAATATTTGCATAATCAGCATTTTGCACAAAAAATGTCCCAATTTCTGTTGCTCACTGCAGTTTTAGTGAAAGTGTGCAGGACCTTCTCGGCCTGATACACTGGCGTAGCTTTCAGTTGTTGGTGCACAGCCGTTTTCGTTTTTTTTTAATCCCTGCCTTCCCAGAGCCATAACTTTTTAATTTTTTAGTTCATGTAGACATATGAGGGCTTGTTTTTGCGGGACAAGTTGGACATTCTAATGTGAAAACTTAAAATTGCAAATGATGTAGTGGGTAGTGGGAAAAAAATTGCAAATGGGGTGAAATTGGTAAAAAAAAAATTGCAAATGTGCAATAGTTTTATGGGTCTTGTTTTTACAGCATTCGCAAAGTACTAAAACTGACCAGTTCTCTTCATTCTCTGGGTCAGTACAATTACAGAGATACCACATTTATGTAGTTTTTCTTTTGCTTTAATGTTGAAAAAAAATTTAGAAAATGAAAATGATATTCTTTGCAAAGCCATATTCTGACACCCAAAACTTTTTTATATTTCCATTTACAGAGGTGTGTGAGGGCTCATTTTTTGCGACGTGATCAGTAGTTTTTATTGATACCACTTTGCAGTGTGTCTGACTTTTTGGGAGGTGAAGCGACAAAAAAAAAACAAAAAAAACAGAGTTACAGCGTTAACCGTATGGGATAAATATGTATATATTTTAATAGTTCAGACATTTTGGTACACAGCGATGCATAAAATGTTCATTTTTATTATGGGGAAAGTAGGGGGGACATTTAGAATTTTTTTATATTTTTAAAAACCTTACTTTTTAAACTTTTTTTTTTAAAGCCCCTCTAGGGGGCTGGAAGATGCGATATTCAGATCGCTTCTCCCTTACACTGCAATGAATTAGCATTGCAGTGTATGGCAGATTAGAGAGACCTATGCTATTAACACAAATGAACGGCTTCCCCGATCTCAGCATGGGGAAGCCATTCGGGCCCCAGGAGCGCACTGCTCCCGGGGAAAAACGGCACAGATGCCATGGTCACAATTGCTCACAGCACATGAGGGGTTAATAGTCTGTGACTGATGTTATTGCTGATCGCAGACATTAGCCCCATGTGTCTGCTGTGTAAAACAGCAGGCACAAAGTGGCTATAGCGCTCTCTCCTCTCTGGAGGCCATCTTTAAAGAGACAGCCTAGACCAGTGAGGGCTAAACTCCGGCACTCCAGCTGTGGCAAAACTACGACTCCCAGCATGCTCCATTTATTTCTGTGGAGTTCTGAGAACAGCCAAGCAAGTGTGCATCTTGTGAGTTGTAGTTTTACCACAGCTGGAGTGCCGAAGGTTAGCCATCACAGACCTAGACCATACATGTTGTCAAGGGGTTAAGAGGCATTGCCTTTTTAATAAATTTGTCACATCTTTCTCCTTTTCTCTTTAGTACATTGACCCCCCATAGTTTAATCATTTTGCTGCCAAGGGTTTTTGGACATTTTGTACCTATTGTAGCCGGGACAGTTTTTGCACGCTTGACACGTTCAATAACCAAAATTACAAAATTAGAGAAATAAGAAAAATCATACAAACTAGGTATGGGGGATACATATATTCTGAGTAGTAGACACCTTGCAAAAAATGACATTGAAAGTCATTTTTTAAATTGGTCTTTATTAAATTTAGTGCCTTCAGCATGACCTCCAACGGCCTTCCCCCTCATACTCCATGCTGGCTGAAATCACAGCCGGCTAAAGAGGGGTAAAGTTGCTTCAACCTGGTCTAGCTCAGTTTGTTTTAATCCTGACAATCTAAGCTTTAAAAAAAAAAAGACTATGATGACAGTGCTAGTCACTATATAGCTGGCGAAAGAAGCTTTAGAAATTGCGTTGCGAGTAGGAGCTGCAGGTATATGAAGCTCCCACTTCACCTGGCTCTATCTCCAGCTGTATGGTGGCTAGCACTGCAATCCTGGACTTGCTTTAAAGCTTGGATTGTCAGCTTTAACCCCTTTGCGACCTCTGCTGTATATAGGTCGGCAGTGCACTTTAAAGATGGCGTCTGCTCACCCATGCAGCAGGAGCCATAGCTGAAGTGTTTCTGCTGTTTTTCAAACAGCAGAGACCAGTGGCAGTTCTATGCAGTCAGCCTTACATTTGCGATCAGCCATACATTTAACCCCTCAGATACCGTGATCACAAATCACCCACTTTCACCAAAATCAAAATAGAAGTATATAACCAATAAAAATAAATCACACATCTGGACCGAATCCCTTTAAACTGAATAATGATTTAGAGTGCCTGATAAAAGTCTGTTAAACATGCCCCTAAAAGATTAACTAGATGAAGCCATGGGACCCCAGTATACAAACTTATAGAATCAGAATATGTTAGGGCTCTATACTGTGCCTGGCACCCAACTGAAACAAAACATTTACAAACATGGTGAGAAGAACTTTGTCTATTAGATGCTGCAAGGCAGTACGGTTTAGCCGACAGCAGCTCACAATGCTTTTCCCTAATGCTTGTCCTTTTCAGCTGGATTAACCCTTTATGGATATGTTACACAGACCCAAGTTCAAAGTATCTGTGCCTGATGAGACAGACATTTAAGCTAAAAGACAATGTAAAAACTCAAACCATTAATTCAAAAATATACATAGCTGAGAGGGGACAAAAACACGGCAGTTACTGTTGAATGAGGAAATTTTTATGCACAAAAAGCACCAAGGAGTTAATTTACCGGCTGCAGCAAATTGGTCCTGAGGCCAATATTTTGCTGGATGTGGGTACGGTACATGCATGCTTGCAAACAGAACTGTATGCTGTGGTCCTCCCTGCCACCGATGTCATGTTGCTGGCTGCAGTGGTGACATACCATGCAGCCAATCACCTGCCTCAGCAGTACATGAGACATCACCGCTGAAGCCAGGAAAACAAACTGGTGCAGGGAGGACCAGAACACAGCACAGGAAGGAACAGGGGTAAAAGGGGTAAGTATAAGGGATCGACTGATATTGATTTTTTAGAGCCGATACCGATAATCTAAACTTTCAGGCCGAGAGCCGATAATTTATACCGATATTCTTTGAGAAAAAAAAATCCTACACAAATCTGCTGTTAAATAAAGAGATGCCTATATATATATATATATATATATATATATATATATATATATATATATATATATTATTTTTTTAAATTAGATGAAATATTTATACTTAATATTTTGGTGTTTTTTTAACTTTTTTTTTTTTATTTCCCTCCCTTAGGGGCTAAAACCTGGGATCTTTTAATCCCTTGTCCTATGCACCCTAACAGAGATCTATTAGGGTGAATAGGATCTTACACTCTCCCTGCTTCCCTGTGCATAGTGCACACAGCAGCAGGGAGCTAACCATGGCAGCCAGGGCTTCAGTAGCGTCCTGGCTGCCATAGTAACTGTTCGGAGCCCCAGGGTTACACTGCTGGGGCTCCGATCAGAAGCTGCCACTGCCACCAATGAAGAGGAGGGGACCCAATGATTTTAATACTGGGGGGGGGGGGGCGCACTGTGCCACCAATGTTTTTAATACTGGGGGGTGGCAGAGGAAGGAGGGCGCACTGCGCCTCTGATGAGGATGACTCGCTCATTAATTCAAATACAGCCGCACCGACCTTTATGAGAGGTAGCTGCGATCCGTGGCAGTTAACCCCTCAGGTGCGGCAGGGATTAACTGTCGCGGATTGCAGCTACATCTCACAGAGGTATGATTTTGCAGCTAGCACCCGCCTCCTGTTGAATTTGAATGAATGATTGAGTTAACATCATCGGTGGCGCAGTGCCCACAGCCCCTCCCCTCCTCTCTTTGGTGGCAGCGGCACAGGGGGGAGGGAGACACTGCTTCCTTCTCCCCTGTGCTGGTGAGCGAACATGGATCGCGCTGACAGCAGTGCGATCCATGTTCGCGATTCATTATTGGCACATCAGCAAGGTAGATGCCGATACCGATAACTTTGAAAATCCTGAATATCAGCTGATAATATCGGTAAATCCGATAATCGGTCGATCCCTAGTAAGTATTTCTTCTTTTGTCATTTTAGACCATTTACAGGAGTTTTTATTTAACTTGGACAACCCCTTTAAGGAGAATATAAGTGATAATGATGTTACTACTAGTATTATGTTACAAAACTATAATACTGTATTTCTATTAATTCATTCAGATTTGTTCCTTACTTTCCCTAATGTAAGATACTTAATAAGCTGGTAAAACAAATCTTCCAACTAAACTATTACTTCATATTCTTCATACACTATTTACGCTATATATAAATGATATAGTATTTCTTTTAGACTTGGCTGAGGTGATGAAAATGTTCCTTACCTCCCACTCTGGATAATCATGTTGTTTGAGTACTCCTGTGTGAGTTCCTGGAAGAACCACAAGGCATCCATTGCTTCGGTCAATGCGCTCCATGGCTGTCCAAGCACAAACTATGCGGTCTTCAGGCCTGAATGGGAAGTAGTGCAGATCCTGATGCATTGGATGCCGAGAAGTCTTCTTACCTGGAATGAAAGTGATATACAAAAAAACTGAAACTGCATTCAGATCTTTCTTTCTGTTGATCTTGAACTTTCCTACTTTGGAGAATATGAAAGCCAAGAAATTTAAGCAATAATAATAATAATAATAATAATAATTTAAAAAATATATATATAAGTAACAAGTTAAATTAGATCTCACAGCAACTGCATATTTGATAAAAATAACAAAAGAAGTCATACATTTTTCTCCTGTCACTTCCAGTGTTGAGCAGTGATAATGTCATCTTCTTGGCTGCAGCATTGATGTCCCATATACAGCAGGTCACCGTGTAGCCAGTCACTAGCCTTAACAGGCCAGTGACTGGCTGCAGAATGAAAGTGTGAGATGTCACCACTGCACCCAGGAAAACAAACACTGGTGAGGAGGATCCGAGCACAACGCTCGAAGCAGCAGGGGAGAAAGTGGCGAATATTACTTCTTTTGTTATTTTATCAACTTAAAGTTTTAATTTAACTTGGACTAGCCCTAGTGAGAGAAATACTTCCTATCCTACGTGTCTCAAAGATGCCCCATTTTAGGGAGGTCTGTCATACTTCCAGGCTCTCTTTAAACTACTAAGTATCAGAACTATATAACTGGCCTGTGTAAATGTTAAAAAGATCACCAAGATGAAAGATCAACAAGCCTTAGGGCCCCTTTCAGACGAGCGGGTGTCACGCTGCGGACTCGCACTGCAGCATCGGGCCTGAACTTCCAACACCGCCGGGGTCCCATAGCATTATTTGATTTATGATGCTATGTAACTCTTACAATTCTGGAATGTATTGGAGAACAGTCAGTCATCTAATACATTCCAGAACTGTAAGGGTTACATAGCATCATAAATCAATATAATGCTATGCAACCCCGGCAGTGCTGGAAATTCAGGACAGATGCCTCTCTGCGAGTCCGCAGCGTGACACCCACTCATCTGAAAGGGGCCTTAAAGGTTTCTTTACCATGACTATTTGCCCGCACTCAAGATTCCAATTGACAGTTTTTTTTTACTTGATACATGGATCCAGTTCATGCAAAAACATGAGACTGGTGTATACACATTGGTCGTACTATGCAGTTTATTGCATGATAACTGAACTATTTTAGACAATAGTGTTGTGTACATTGATGGTATTGATCAATACCATTTTTTTTTTTTTTTTCAAGAGAACTCCGGAGTATATAACAACAATATTAGTAATATGTAAAACAGGTGCATATAGCAAGAGCCCTGCAACATACTGTGTGAATAGTCTCCTGGACCTGGATTATCGTTCTAGCGCTGCATACAGATTGTTCGAGTATTTGTATTATTATATTGTATGATTTTCTTTTTACTGCTTATATATGTTATATATTTTTACATAATTGTATGTTTTTTGCATTAATTTATTACAATTATCATGTAATAAATTCACATGGTATCTAGTAATATCACAGCAGAATCTTAACATTCAGTATTCCCTATGGCTGCTAGGGGGATTGTAGCACATATATTGGACGCCGCAAAAAAGGTTATTGCTAGGCAGTGGAAAGAGGCCCCAGCCCCATCAGTGAAAGAAATGATCCAGCTGGTTAATTATCACATGCACTGTCAATTTGTTTATGCTCATTCGGCAAGGCAAAGGATACGGACTCATAATAAATGGATGTTATGGCTTTCTAGTAATTATGCGACACCACTTCCATACAGCATACTGTAAAACGAGCATGACGTTGATTATATATAGCGGTATGTACTAGGGGACACCTTGTAACTGTTATTGTACCTGACCAAATGTTGGTTTTTCCTATGTTTCTTTTATGTTGACATTTAAACTGTCACAAATTACTGTCTCAGCGTATCGTAACGCTTTTTGTACCCTTTTGAAAAATCTCAATAAAAATTATTGAAACACACACTTAACATTCAGTATTTGTAATATTTCACAACAATATCATCTTAGGGTTATAGGAGCTCTTCTACTCACTCAGACCCCGGTCATATCTACATAACTGCGGAGCCACCCTATTTCAATGAATATTTCCTCCCCTATAAGTATTGCAGCTCACTTCTTCAAAGAAACACTTCTATCAACATTTATTATCACATATTAAAAGCCTATGTGAATATATTTAATTTTATTTATTTTTAATACAAAATGGTTGAATGTATTTTAGTTCTTCGACTTTTAGACCATCACACGGACCAGAGAAAGCCCCCCATAGTGGCTCAATCAGAGCATCACACTAGTCAAAGCAATGCCCTTTCGCTGCGTATCTATATCTAGGCCTTTCAAGGGAACCATAGAGCTATCATACTTTTACCCCAATTCTACAACTTCCTACACTGAGCATTACTCTTCAGGTAACATCGTCCCCTCACAGCAGCAGTAAACTGGCAATAGATTACCTGTATATATAGGAGGTTTTATCATTTGTGTTGATTGCTACATGAGAACAATATTTTGTATTTAATTTTCAATGGCATAGTACTGCTAAAATAAAAACCAGACAAAATGCTAAAAAGATTTGACTTTCTATTAATAATGAGCTTAAAAATACCCCTTTCTGATGACAGGGTGCCTTTAAAGACCACCCTTTTATCAGGTGACTTTAGAATAAGCTGTCATGCATACATAAGTAATAGTACTATTTCTGGCCATCATATGGCTCAGTTCTTCCTGAGCTCGACTCTTGAATATAGGTAGACCAGCGGTACCACCAAGCACGGCACACCGAGAAGAAAAAATACTGCTCCACTATCTGTATCTCTCTTGCACACAGAAGCAGAATGCTTGGAAGCCAGCACTGCAGTATTTTTTTTTGTTCTGGACAACTTAAAGAAACCACAGACAACGTTTTTACAGACACACTCAAAAACCATAATGGTCTGGTACGAGTAACATTTGTGTAGCTCAGAATAGTGATATGAACACATTACCAGCAACTAACGTGAAGTGTAGAATGTTAACTATAAAGGACATTTTCTGTACCCTTATTCTTTTTCTGACTTCTTTGTGTTTTTTTATTTTATTTACTATACCTATTTATATTGCGTTGAGCAGATGTTCTGCTCTTTTCTGTTGAACTTATGTTATGTTATTGTTGAAAAACAGTAATAAAATTTATTTGGAAAATACTGATAATTAAAATCATGATAACCTGGACAATTATTTTTTATGGACACTGAAAACCCTTGGCCCATTATTACAGACTGTCCAGGAATTTATAGACTGATGGCAATACTGGACTCCAATCTGTCTCATCTCTGTCTCGACACAAATTTTACCAGTGAACCGAGAGCAAGTAATCAATGCTGGAGGCAAGGGGATGGAAGTCGCTGATTAGTGGGGAAAGAGGCATTTTTCTCTAATAAGATAAATTACAAAGTTTCTAATCTGCCTCTGCACTTGTGATTAGTGCAACATTTATTTAAAAGACAGTGCCCATTTAAACGTCATATAAGAAAATGGAAGTTAATGGTCATTTCCTTTCACTAACTATATTACTGAATAATACAGCAAATAAAAGCAAACAGAAAAAGATGTATAAAGATATATGCTACAAAAAACTCTATTATTACTGTGATTACAGCTCTCATTTTATTAGTATTTGAGAAGCCGCTTGCCTGCATCTGGAGGCTTATTGATCAGCATGGTATGCATGGACATGATGTTGGGGCCAGTGAAACACTCCACGTACTGCAGAATCTAAGAGACAAGAACAAGCTTTCAATATATGTATGTCAGGCTCTTTCATACAAAGTTTTAAAAGAATATATTGAGGACGCAAAGGCGTCAAAGGTACAGATTCTTTAGGCCTTATGCACACGACCGTATGTATTTTGCGGTCCGCAAAAAATACGGATGACATCCGTGTGTATTCCGTATTTTGCGGAACAGAACAGCTGGCTCCTAACAGAACAGTACTATCCTTGTCCATAATGCGGACAATAATAGGAAATGTTCTATTTTTTTGCAGAACGGAAATACGGAAACGAAATGCACATGGAGTACCTTCTGTGTTTTTTTTGGGGGCGGACCCATTGAAATGAATGGTTCTGCATACAGTCCGCAAAAAAAAACAGTACAGACACGGAAAGAAAATAAGTTCCTTTAAAGTGCATACTTTTTGGAATAACCTGTCATGTATGTAAATAAGGAATAACAGTATATCTGGCCATTATATGACCTGCAACCTGCATTTTCACTAGTTTTCCGCTTTGTAGACAATCTATTTCTAATTGCACACTGAACCCATAAAGGAGACCCTGCTCCCCTGTCTTTCTGTAGCACACATTCATTAGAAGCATGAAGGACATTATGCAGCAATACTGA
The DNA here is from genome assembly GCA_033119425.1 of Bufotes viridis. Taxonomy (NCBI): domain Eukaryota; kingdom Metazoa; phylum Chordata; class Amphibia; order Anura; family Bufonidae; genus Bufotes; species Bufotes viridis. Next base: position 185,071,991 of record CM065590.1, read on the forward strand.
GCAGTGTAGCTGTGAATCCACCACTGGGGTGAAATACAAAACGTACTAGAGTCAGCAGCAGTATTTGTGTACCTGTGCCTCCTTACAGCTGCTCCCTCCCCCTTCCCTCTCCATAGACTTCTGTGGGTTGCATGTAACCTGGTCCCCAAGATGTGGCTCATACCTGTGGTAGACTGCAATATCGGAATAGTCCAGGAAGCTCCTGGAAATCCTGAACTTTTGTAATTGCTTTTTGATCTGGAACATATTCTGACTTGGCAATGGCCACATCTCGCATTACAAGCATTCCAGGTGCTGTCAATTCTTTCCTGCAAACTTTCTCAAAGACATCCCTGGAAAGAATAGCGAGATCTATTCAGTAATGAAAGACAGTAGTAAATAATGCCTGAATAGTTGTAAGGCACTGACTTATCTACAAGGACAAGAACAAATATATGAATGTGTATTTGTACCTAAAGTCATCTATGTCCTTGTGTGATACCAGGTTTTTTATAACAAGGAATCCATTCTCCTCGTAGAACTGTCTCTGCTCTGGGGTCAGGAGATTATTGTCCAAGGTGTAGCTGTTGGAAATGAGCACAGAAGCAAAATCAACATCAGAGGTTTCTGTAATGTATACGGCAATAGAAGGAAATATAGGTAACAGGTTATCGATGGTAATCAGTGTTATTACTGTATGTTCTTGACTATATGCCAGGTTTAAAGTCCAAGTTATGGCTGTTTATGCTCCTCATGTACTGCAATTACTCATCTCTGCTTCCTCCTTGCTTGTAGATCCTAACATTACCAATGGCACACGTCACCTGTCACCTATGTACTTCAAGACTTACAATAAGTAACACAGTCTTTTCAGCTATGCAGTCCTTGCCATTTTACCTTCATTATACATTCACTCATTTTACCAAAAGTTTTTTTTTTCTTTACCCTCCCTCCATGATATAAGCTGGCCCAGCTAATCCATAAACCAAGGCAGACAGTTCTCAGGCCACAACTGGGTACTACCATTCCACTTGTCAAGGGATCTGCCATCATCAGCAGTGACTGGATAGTGTCAGACTGTGCAGGGACACACCCCAACTGATAACACCCAGCTGTCAATTTATTCACAAAACTTTAGAAGGAATAAACAGAGGAACAACACCTTGTAGCAGTATAAGAAAAGGTGTTCCAGGATTATTTCATGGAGAATACAAGGACTTACTAAAACATACATGTCCAGAAAGGCGGTGGGTTCTCTTTAAGGTATTAATGCATTCAGCAAGTCTTCAGACCCTTTCACTTTTTTACATTTTGTTATGTTGCGGACTTGTACTAAATTATAAACACATTCATGTTTTCCCCATCATTCTGCACTTAATACCCCTTAATGACAAATGTTTCCAAACTTGTTAAAAAGGAAAAACTAAGTCATGGTCATAAGTATTCAGACCCTTCGCTATGACAATTTAAATTTAGCTCAGGGGCCTCCCATTTTCTTGATCATCTTTGAGACGTTTCTACACCTTGACTGGAATCTAACGTTGGTAAATTCACCTGAAGTGGAGATGATTTGGAAAGACACAGCCATGCCCATAGGTCTGACAATGCATTTCAGAGCAAAAAGAGACTTGACTGTGTGGAGGCACAGGTCTGAAAAAGTATACTATAAAAATTTTGCTGCATTGAAAGTTTCCAAGAGCACAGTGGCCTCAATAATTCTTAAAAGGAAGACGTGTGAAACAACCAGGACACCCCCCAAACTAAGTGATCGGGAAAAGGGCCTTGGTAAGAGAGGTGACCAAGAACCCAATCCTATGGCTGAGCTACAAAGATCCTCTGTGCAGATGGGAGAAACTTATAACAGACCAAACATCACTGCAGAGCTCCAGCAATCTGAGCTTTAACCCCTTAAGGACCGGAGGTTGTTTTTTTTTTTTTGCGTTTTCGTTTTGCGCTTCCTGCCTTCCCAGAGCCATAACTTTTTTATTTTTTGGTTCACATAGCCATATGAGGGCTTGTTTTCTGCGGGACAAGTTGTACTTTCCAACGACACCATTTAATATTGCATATGATGTAGTGGGAAGCGGGAAAAAAATTCCAAATGTGGTGAAATTTCCCCAAAAAAAAAAAAGCAATTCCACCACAGTTTTGCGGGTTTTTAAATTCCGACGTTCGATGTGCGATAAAACTGACCGGTTAATTTTACTCTACAGGTCAGTACGAAGTTTTCTTGTGTTTTGATAGTGGAAAAAAAATTCAAAAGTGGGAAAAAAAATCAGTTTTACTTTTTTGTCACCATGTTTTGACCCCATAACTTTTTTGTAATTACATGTACAGAGCTGTATGGGGGCTCATTTTTTGCGTCATAATCTTATCTTTTTATTGATACCCTTCTGGGGTGTGTATGACTTTATCACCTTTTATGTACTTTTTTGTGGAAAATGAAGTGACCAAAAATGGCGAATCCACCATTTGGACGCTTTTTTCCGTTTTGCCGTTTGACGTATGGGGAATATTTTTTTTATATTTTTATAGCTCCTCCGATCGCCACACGGGGGAGCCGGAGCACAAACCGAAAGTAAAAATTTCGGTTTGTGCGCGCTCAGATGCCATGGTCAGGATTAACCACGGCATCTGAGGGGTTAAATGTCCGTGATCGGCATTGCTGCCGGTCGCGGACATTAGCCGCGGGTGTCTGCTACAAGAACCATGTGGACACCCGCGGCTAAGGCGCCCGCATGAAGCAGGAGCGGGCGCAATCTTTGAAGACCGGACACAGGACGTACGGGTACATCCTGTGTCCTTAAGAGGTTAAAGCTGGATTTACAGGGCCTGATGTTCAGGACGACAGATCACCTGATGACACTTCAATCATTGTTCCCAGGCAGCAGATGTGCTCTCTAAGGGCTTGTTCACATCACCGTTATGGATTCCGTTATTGTTTTCCGTTATAATGGAAAATAACGGAATCCATAAGACGGAAGTCAAAACGGAAGCCTTTAAAAGGCATTCCGTTTTACTTTCCGTCATAATAGAAGTCTATGGGCAAGTATAACAGATCCGTCTGGTTTTCGTTATGCAAGAAGGAAAACAAAGTCCTGACGACAGTACTTTTTTTCCCGTTCTGAATAACGGAAACCAGACGGATACGTTATGCTTGCTCATAGACTTCTATTATGACGGAAAGTAAAACGGAATGCCTTTTAAAGGCTTCCGTTTTGACTTCCGTAGTTCCGTCTTATGAATTCCGTTATTTTCCGTTATAACCATATTATAACGGACAACAATAACGGAATCCATAACGGTGATGTGAACAAGCCCTAAGCAGATTTCTGCTGCCCAGGAACAATATTATATGAGGATGAGCGATAGCAGCAGCCATCACTAGTTCTCATACTGTGGAGGTGATTGCCGCAATAACAGTGTCATCTCCACTTATCAAGCAGCCGATTGTCAGGAAGGAACATTTCTTTCCCAACAACCATGTGCTCCGTGCAGCATCTCAATTGCGCTTTACGTAAACATGGAACCTTGGTCTGAAGGGCCAGGTCTTCTGTGTGGTGAGACAGGTGACTAGTCCTAAGTGACCCTATATGGTAAGGGGGATGGAGAGTAGCAAACCCTGTGCCGAACCATGGATCACCCGCCACCCAGTTGGGAAACTCTCCCTAGTTATGGTCCTGCACGCTATATTACCCATAGTCATACCCGAGATGCAATGTTTCTGTCCCAGTAATTAGACTCATCAGGGGACCAAATGACTGTAGAGTAAAAATCAAAGCTCAATAAAGAGATTTAAGCTAAGCATACCAGGCATACGTTGCAGTAGCTGAGCAGGAACTGGGGCCTCCAGTCAGTGGATAAAAGGAATGGCCTTTTAGAAGTAGTCTATCTCCAATATGCAGAGCACACTGGCTATTCACTTCACAGTGGTTAGGTACTTGGGGTTTGCTAGCCTCCACCCCCATAAGGGCCACCTAGAGCTGGGGTCTGAAGACTTTCTGAATGCTATATGTGTGTAAATATATTCATATATACACACACATTAAAGGATTATGTTACAGAATATAAGCATGTAACGCTTCCTTTGTAACAGATGTCTCATAGCACCATTGGCAATTCTTGGCAGTGACATGTATTTGCGTTTTTAAGTTGAATGGTGGTAATACTGCACAAAAGTCTACAGAACAAAGCTCAAAATCAGAGGAATAGAATATCCAAGTACAGTACAAAATACTGCAATCTTGGAAAATAAAATTAACTTACCGAAAGTTTGGTGAATAGGTGGCTGTGGCAACCTGACCTGACACCGGAACTGCTGTCTGAGCTCTATGTAAGGCGAATACAATCCTTTATCTGTTCACTTTAAAATAAAAAAATCTATATATACAGTATATATGCAAAAGTAGAACTCCTTGCTTCGGCAGTAAGAGAATTAACAGACGGTGACATATAAGGGCTGGCTTTACACATTTTAATAATCCATGTGCTGCTCAGCACACAGAGAAGATACATCACTATGTGGTTTTGCACAGCAAAAGACTGAGCGTCTGCATTCACACACAGCGTTATGATTGAAATTTTTAGTGCAGCTGAATGTAGGCAAGTTTTTTCATGTGGAGAGGACCAATTGACTAACAAAATCAGTAAAAAATTGTCAGATCAACTTTCAAAGCGTGTAAAGAAATATGCGAGTTTATTAAAAGCCCAGTTGGAGTCCTCTCCTGCACAACGAAAACCGGACGGATCCGTTTGGCAGCCCATAGACTTCTATTATGACTGAATGAATAACGAAATGCCTCTGACGGCATTCGGTTATGGAACTGCGTTATGGTCTGTGGTAACAGAATCCATAACGCAATTCAGTAAATACCACAACACAAACCGCACACAACTTCAAAATATGAAATTCGCTCATCCCCAACACGGAGTTATTCAAGAAAATGTATCTGTATAGGGCCAACTACTGTTAGCTCTTTTTTTCTCTACCCACCGTCTGAGATGGACGCACATGCTCAGTTTCATCCTTCCACTGCCACCAGCTGTATCTACTGCTAGAAGCTGTGATAGTTACAGTGACAGAGTTGCGGCAGAAAGGACACCCCCCCTGAGAAAAGTCTCTCCCCCTAAGCTGCCAGCTTGAAAAAAATCTAGCACAGTAACTGGAGTTGTGAATGGGGAGATCTCTGGATCCATGTGAGGTCCAGGGCTGGTTCTAGCTTTGTTAGAAAGAGATCGTCATGTACTATATGATCTCTGATTCTCATTTTTATGTTAACCATGGCATAACCGCTTTCAGAAGAAAACAGAAACAGATGAGCTACGAGTGATGTTTGTAAGGCAACATATCAACACCTTATCAAGATTATGGAAAGTACAACCTTTGCTATGCAAAGGGCAGATGAACACTCAGTGACTGAAGTTCAATCTTTTCACCTTTAGTAATGTACTAGAGATAACAAGGTTACCAGAAAGATACCAGACAGTTAAATCTAAGAAGATGAAGCACAACAAAAATTTACCTAAAAATTAGAGAAGTAAAGCAGGTTGTATGTGTCATTTTTGGCAAATCTGCAATAATGAATAATCGCATCCACATGTAAAGTGCCCTGCAGTGCAGATTTAAATCCATAGCATGCCGTCCATTTCCTCCATTTTCTCACTTCAATGGACGTTGTGAACACAAGGGGATATTGATTTGTAGAAGACAGTTTAATATTTGCCTAATTAAAGTAACAAAGGATGCATGACAATAGAGTTGTTTCGGTACCAAAATTTTGATTCGGTATCGATACCATAAAAAACTATTGCGATACTCGATACCACGCGAAAAAAATAAAAAACGCCAAAAAAATCTGCGTGCATTCCGCATTTTTGGAACCGCCGGCTCATAATATAAATATATATAATATAACAGTCCTATCCTACTTTGCAGGCAGAAGACACACACTGCCGGCACCTGCCTGTGACCCAGCACTGTGATCAGAGGCAATTAACCCCTCAGGTGCCACACCTGAGGGGTTAATTGCTGCGGATCGCAGCGATGGGTCACAGGCAGGTGCCGGCGGCATGTGTCTTCTGCCTGCATTTATATATGAAACGTTACTAGGCATTGCTGGCCAGTGCTCCCGTTCCCCCGCTCCGTCCCGTGTCCCCCCCGCTCCTTCTCCCTGTGCTGCCGAGGAGAACATGGCCACGCTGACAGCAGCGCAGCCACGCTCTCCTATACTGGGCTGTGCAGTAGCGCAGCCCAGTATCGATAAAATACCAATCCTGGTATTGAGCTGGATACCAGAGAAAAGTATCGATTGGGTATCGAAACTTCGATACCCGAAACAACCCTACATGACAATATATATATGTGCCAGTCGAAAAAACACTAAAAGGAACACGTCCTCAGAAAATTACCTATCGTTTCAACTGCTGCAGATTTTCCGTATGCAAATCTGGACTGAAAATTCGCAGCAAAACAGTATTTGGAGGAACCCTTAGGCCCCTTTCACAGAACGAGAATTCTGCATAGGTGCATTGCGCCCGCACGGAATCCGGACCCATTCATTTAAATGGGTCTGTGCACATGAGCGGTAAAACATCACTTTTGCGTTGCGCGAAAATGGCAGCATGTTCTATATTCTGCGAATTTCACACAAAGCTGTCCCCATAGAAGTGAATGGGGCTACGTGAAAATCGCATCGCATCCGCAAACAAGTGCGGATGCGATTTTCACGAATGGTTGCTAAGATATGTTGTTTGTACACAATCAGTTTTTTTATCACGCGCGTGCAAAACGCAGTAAATCACATTGCACCCGAGCAATAAAAACAGAACAACTGAACACGATCGCAAACAAAACTGAATGACTTTGTTTGCGAACTCGCGCAGTTTTCACTGAACGCATCCGGACACGCTTGTCTGCAAGGGGCCTTAGGGAAACCCGACAAATCCCATTATAGCCAATGGGGTCCGTTTGTTCCTTTCATTTGACGGTTCTGGCGCTTCAGCCATTTTCATTGTTTTGCTCCTGATATCTTTCATGAAGAACTCCATGCACAGATATGGAGACTGAAGATCTGAATAATCTATATTAGCCAGTTACATTTTTGTCATAGGAGTAAGTATATTTTTTATAGTCCGGGAAAAGCTCTGTGGTCAGGGTGCTCTGCCAAGTTCAGGTATATCATATGTAATTATTAATAATCCCAGATAGCACTGCTACAGACTGTGCCCAGGGGTAGGAGTCCTTGAGGACAGATTTCTGCAGTCTCCCTTGTAGCGGTGGTGCAGTGTGATTACACCTTCCACTCCTGGTAGTCACTGCTATTAACACGCTGAGGCCATTTGCTGGCGGCAGAGGTCTCATGACCAAGAATGGGTCCCCCTCACTGTACAGGAGAGTGTTCTGAAAGCTATTTATATATTTTTTTATATTAACAATATCCTGCCTAGAGCAAGCTAGCCATTAGATTTGTTTTGTTAGGCTGAACAGACCATATTATCTGGACACATACAAAAGGTGTATAGTGAAATGTCATGCTGAAGAGTCAGTGTATAAATATTAAAGAGTAAAATGTAACCACTCCAGGGCTCGAAACCCTAATGCCTCATTCACATGTCAGTGTTTGATCAGTGATTGTAAACCAAAACCAGGTGCGGCTCTAAACACAGAACAGGTCCAGATCTTTCCCTTATACCTTCTGTCTGTGGAGGCTCCAATCCTGGTTTTGGCCACAATCACTGATGGAAATCACGGACCAAAACACTGACACGTGAATGAGGCTTAGGCCTCTTGCACACGAACTTATTTTCTTTCCCTTTCAGTGTCCATTCCTTTTTTTTTTTTTTTTTTTTTTTTTTTACAGACCGTATGCGAAACCATTCATTTCAATGGGTCTGCAAAAAACAAACAGAAGGTACTCTGTGTGCATTCCATTTCCGTGCCGCAAAAAGATAGAACATGTCCTATTATTGTCCGCATAACGGACAAGGATAGGACTGTTCTATTAGGGGCCAGCTGTTCCGTTTTGCAAAATACGGAATGCACACGGACATCATCTGTATTTTTTGCGGATCGCAAAATACATACGGTGAGTGCAAGAGGCCTTAAGGGTATGCTCACATGCTCATCAGAAAAATCTGAAGAGTACAGGTATATTGACTAGCATCAAAAAGCCAAGGCTGAGCCTCAGATTCAACGGGGCCGCACAGTGTGGTCTCCGCCCTGCTTCCAGCGTAAAAATTGTGACAATATAGGGCAAGCCGCTGGCTTCTATTGAAAGCAAAGGGAGGCAGATTTGAGACGTTTTTAGTGTCAAAAACCTCAGTGTCAGCGAGGCCATAAAGGGGTTGTCCAGCTTTGAAACACTTTTGGGCAGCCCCTCTCCCTGCTGGACCTGTGAAGGGAAGCATATTTACCCGCTAACTACTGCTTTGGTCAACACTTGTCAACTTTAATAATGGTAGGGGTCACGTGTTCCACTTCAGCCAATGACTGGCTGCAGTGGAGAAGTGTCCCCCATGCAGTATGCCACTGAGGGGGCATGTCACTGCTGCAGGCAGTCGCTGGCTGCAGCAGAGCCAAAATAGACGTTTACATTCTGGGCTAAGGCGTTAAATAGAAGGAGCCAGCGCCAGGTAAGTATGCTTCCCTTTGAAGGGCTGCCAAAGAAGGGGGTGCCAACCCCCCTTACCCCCCAAGGTGCACGGCCCTTTTAATGTAAGTATTTTGGAATTAATGTAATTCCATTTTGCTGTGTGTTTTCTCTGCTGGAAGAAAATGCACCATAAGTGCAAGTATGTTGATGCAAAAGCCACGTGTTTTTTTGCTGCGCCAAAGAAGCAGCACAGCTGCAAATGTGACGACATGTCAAGCGTATGGCATGAGTGGCTGAATTTAGCAGATCATTTGCCACTATGTGCAAGCCTCAAGGAGTGAAAAGTTGATGTTTTTTACACCGATTTCTTATTCTGCCAGTTTAGTCTGTTATATTGCTGGTGGCTGTCGGGGCCGGGCTAGGAGTCTGGCCCTGTCAATAGGCAGGTGGGTGTTATTTCACCTGTCAGAACTCCCTGGTCACGCCCCCTTTCCAGGAAAAAGGTGAGGCAGCAGAGTAACGAAACTTGTGCAAATTTTTTCTACAAGTGCCATTGAAAAAGTCTCCAACAGGCAGTTTGTGTCTTTTTCATGCCACAAAAGAGGCATATCAGTATGGTAAACGTGGCCTTAAATTTCTGCTGCTTTATCAACAGAAGCTGTTTAATGTCAAGGCTTTCTGCTGCTGCTGACAGATCTTATCGTTGGGTAAATTTGTGTTAATTAGGGATGAGCAAATTGACTTTGGATCAAACATCCAAAGTCGATTCGCATAAAACTTTGTTCTAATACTGTACGGAGCGGGAGCTAGCGTGCATGAGCTCTTACGGTCGTGTTCACGAGCCCTTACGGTCTTACGATCGTGTGCATGAGCCCATACGGACATACGTTCGTGTGCACGAGCCCTTACGGACATACGTTCGTGTGCACGAGCCCTTACGGACATACGTTCGTGTGGTGCATGAGCCCTTAAAGAGATGGGATAAAAAAGAAAGATACATTTTACATTGACTAATCTACCTGGAAAAATTAAAGAAATAATCTGGCAGAGAGACAATAATAATTGTCGTAAAGTGTCGTTGGCATATTTCAATAAATGTAAACAGATATTAAAGGGCTTCTGTCATCACGTTTTGACATTATAAGCTGTCTGACATTAGCTATGTGCTAATGTCAGAGCAGCTTGATAATGTCTTTTTTACAAAAATCCGAGTTATATTCGGGCCAAAAAACGTACTTTTATAATATGTAAATTAGCCTCTAGGAGCAGGGGGGGCGTTGCCCTGCTCCTAGAAGCTCCGTGCGGCAACCTGCTGGCACGCCCCTTCTTACTTTGAGTGACAGTGCCGGGCAGCGATCCTCCGGCACTGTCTCCTTGTGAAATCCAGCGCCTGCACGGCCGCTCTGTATTCGGCGCAGGCGCGGTGAGCAGAGGATGCTGGCTAATATACATATTATAAAAGTACGTTTTTTGGCCTGAATATAACTCGGATTTTTGTAAAAAAGACATTATCAAGCTGCTCTGACATTAGCACATAGCTAATGTCAGACAGCTTATAATGTCAAAACGTGATGACAGAAACCCTTTAACCAGTATAAGGGGCTGACATGCCAAAGGATCCTCACTTCCAAAGGTGCCAACCGGCGTGTCTACTGGTCAGCAACAGCCCAAACAGCAGTCTACATTATTTGATAGAGTAACTTATTAAAACTTTCCCAGTTACTAAAACAAAACAGGTATCAGACGTGTGAGAGATACCCCTCGAAATCTCTCAGAGGACACCTTGGCGTCTTCTGCTGGCTTTGCTATAGCACGCTGGTGGGACTCACTGGGATGACTGCTATGCAAGTGTAGCTGTAACTACTGTACAATGAACATCCATGAAAGTGCTGACCGAATTAGGCCTCATGCACACGACCGTTGGTGTTTTGCGGTCCGCAAAACACGGAAGCTGCTCCGCATTCCGCAATTTGCGGAACGGAACGCGGCCCATTGTAGAAATGCCTATTCTTGTCCGCAAAAAGGACAAGAATAGGACATGCTCTATTATTTTTGCGGGGGCAAGGAACGGAGCAACGGATGCGGACAGCACACGGTGTGCTGTCCGCATCTTTTGCGGCCCCATTGAAGTGAGTGGGTCCGCGCCGCAAAATATGCGGCTCGGACGCGAACCACTACAACGGTCGTGTGCATGAGGCCTTATATTGTATTAAGCCCCGAGGCTCCAAATCTATTAAAGGGGTTTCCAAGACTGAATTCTTAAGAGCGGCAGGGAGCAGAAGTTAAAGGGGTTATCCGGGAAAAGATATTCATGACCTATCTTCAGGTCATCAAAAATCTATTGGTAAATCTGTGAGGGGTGCAGTGGCCCGTTCCACTTTTTTGAAAAGTGACTGGAAAACAGTAAAATGTAACAAAAAAAAGAAATGTAAATGGTCCTGCTGCAAAATAAAACCTTTTTGAGCTGACTTTTTAATTGCAGAATGACTTCAGCCAATCTACTTTTAGGTTAAATGCACACAATCAGCATTTGCGTGCGGGAAAATCCGCACCATAGATCATGTACATTGTATTTGAAATGGTCACAATGCAGATTTTTCCAGTGCGCATTTTCACCTGAGGTGTGGATTTTAAAACACGCAGCACGTCAATTTATTTTATTTTTCCTGACCAGATTTTCTCCGTTCGCTTCAATGGGGAGAGGAAAATCTGCCCCAAATCTGCATGTAAATCCGGGCCAATTGATGCAGATTGACCACACTGATTTCCCTGCGGATTTCAGTGCGGATTCTCCGTATATAAATCCTGAACCTGTGCATTTACCTTTAGGGCTCATGCACACGACTGTATGGCTTTTTCAGTATTTTGCGGTCCGCAAAAAATACAGATGACGTCCATGTGCATTCTGTTTTTTGTGGAACGGAACAGCTGGTCCGATAGAACAGTCTTATCCTTGTCCGTTATGTGGACAATAATAGGACATCTTCAATCTTTGAACGGAACGGAAAAATGGAAGGCATATGGAGTACCTTCCGTTTTTTTTGCGGCTCCATTGAAATGAATGGTTCCGTATATGGAATGCAAAAAACAGTCCATACACTCACAAAAAAAACTTTTGTGTGCAAGATGCCTTACGCTGGGTTCAGACCTGAGCGTTTCTGAGACGCGCGTTTTCCGCACGTTTTTGGCAATAGTAAACGCGCGTTTTACGAGCGTTTGTGTGATTGACTGCAGTGTTGTCCAATGACCAAATATCCCTGTCTATATGAAGTTTGGCCTTTCCAGCATGTTGCAAATTCATAAACGCGCGTTCGAACGCGCGTTTTCAGTGTCAAAAACGCGCAAAATACAAGCGTTGCGCATTCCCATTGAAGTCTATGGGCCAAAACGCGCGACAAACACCCCCAAAAAAGCTCAAGTACTTGTTTATGCGTCGGCGTTTTTCAGCGCGTTCAAACGCGCTGTAAATGCGAATATGTGAACCAGTCCCATAGGGAAGCATTGGTTTGCATCGGTTATGCGTTTTACAGCGCGTGTAAAACGCGCAAGTGTGAACTGAGGGTTAAGGTAAGACCACACGGCGCAGTCATATCACAGTTGTAACACGGCATGGCTGCGGTCCAGGACCACGCAGAATTAAACTAATTAGTGCTGTCTGTATGGTTAATGGCTATGCGGTATTATGGGGCAATTGACAATACAGACCCAATAAACTTGCAGTGCTAATTAGTTTAATAACAGTACTCTGCGCAGTACTCAACCGCAGCGCAGCCGCGTCACAGCCATGCAGTGTGGTCATACCCTAACCACTTCTACAGACAGGCGACTGCATTCCTGTAGGTTTCCAGATTACTGCTGTAGAAAACAGTAGAACACCATAGACCTCTATAGGCTCTGACAGGGAGCTTACAACGCAGCCATGTCACATATAGATAGAATCATTACTACATCCCTGCCTGTAGTTTACAGCCATGCAGACTGCACAGTGTCCAGACCTGTGTGCCAGTCACCTATACCAGTCTCTTCCTGCAGACTGCACAGTGTCCAGACCTGTGTGCCAGTCACCCTATACCAGTCTCTTCCTGCAGACTGCACAGTGTCCAGACCTGTGTGCCACTCACCCTATACCAGTCTCTTCCTGCAGACTGCACAGTGTCCAGACCTGTGTGCCACTCACCCTATACCAGTCTCTTCCTGCAGACTGCACAGTGTCCAGACCTGTGTGCCAGTCACCTATACCAGTCTCTTCCTGCAGACTGCACAGTGTCCAGACCTGTGTGCCAGTCACCCTATACCAGTCTCTTCCTGCAGACTGCACAGTGTCCAGACCTGTGTGCCAGTCACCTATACCAGTCTCTTACTGCAGACTGCACAGTGTCCAGACCTGTGTGCCAGTCACCCTATACCAGTCTCTTACTGCAGACTGCACAGTGTCCAGACCTGTGTGCCAGTCACCCTATACCAGTCTCTTCCTGCAGACTGCAGTGTCCAGACCTGTGTGCCAGTCACCTATACCAGTCTCTTCCTGCAGACTGCACAGTGTCCAGACCTGTGTGCCAGTCACCCTATACCAGTCTCTTCCTGCAGACTGCAGTGTCCAGACCTGTGTGCCAGTCACCTATACCAGTCTCTTCCTGCAGACTGCAGTGTCCAGACCTGTGTGCCAGTTACCTATACCAGTCTCTTCCTGCAGACTGCACAGTGTCCAGACCTGTGTGCCAGTCACCTATACCAGTCTCTTCCTGCAGACTGCAGTGTCCAGACCTGTGTGCCAGTCACACTATACCAGTCTCTTCCTGCAGACTGCAGTGTCCAGACCTGTGTGCCAGTCACCTATACCAGTCTCTTCCTGCAGACTGCAGTGTCCAGACCTGTGTGCCAGTCACACTATACCGGTCTCTTCCTGCAGACTGCACAGTTTCTAGACCTGTGTGCCAGTCACCTATACCAGTCTCTTCCTGTTGTCAGCTCGGCTATGTGCCGGACCAATGGAAGGATACGAGGTGTCGCTGGAGGACGGACAGGCGGCCGCCTCCTCCTGGAGTGATACCGGAGCCCGGGGCCTGCATGCTTCTAGCGGTGTCTGCGGCTTAGTCAACCACGGCTCTCGTGGAGGTCACTTAATGGCGCAGGCCTCACAGACCCGGCTGATAAATCTCCCTCCCCGGACCTGCCTCCTCCCTCACAGAGTCTGCGCCGCCCCGGCCAAAGTGCAGCGGGCGCACCACAGCAACAGGGCGTCTGGTGACGGGAGGCTCTCTACAGCCTGGGTTACACGGGGTACCCGAGACTACGCTCATAGTATACGGTGATATCAGTGTGCATCTAGCTGTATACAGTATACACAGCTGGGGTTGCCTAGCGAAAAATGCTGACCGAGCTTGACACACGGTGGGGGGCGTGGCTTAACAAGGGCGTTAAGTCAATATGTCATAAGGCACTCCCAGTAATGCCCCCCAGAATTAATAATGCCCCCAGTAATAGTAATGCCTCCATTAGTGCACCTGAGTAATACTAATGCATCCATTAGTGCCGCCCAGAATTTAAAATGCCTCCATTAGTACCCCTCAGTAATATTAATGCCTCCATTAGTGCCCCCCAGAATTGATAGTGCCCCCAGTAATAGTAATGCATCCATTAGTGCACCCCAGAATTAATAATGCCTCCATTAGTGCCCCTCAGTAATATTAATGCCCCAATTAGTGCCCCCCCAGAATTAATAATGCCCCCATTAGCACCTCCTAGAACTAATAATGCCCCCATTAGCGCCCTCAAAATTAATACCCCCCCATTAGTGCAACCAGTAATAGTAATGCCCCTATTAGTGTCTCCCAGAATTAATAACTCCCCCATTAATGCCCCCAAGAATATCAATGCCCAAATTAGTGCCTCCCAAAATTACTAATGCTCTTATTAGAGCCCCCAATAATATTAATGTACCCATTAGTGCCCCCAGTAATAGTAATGCCCCCATTAGTGCTCCCCAGAATTAATAATGTCCCCATTATCGCCCACCAGAATTAATAGTGCCCCCAGTAATAGTGAATCCCCCAATAGTGTCCCCCAGTAATAGTAATATCCCCATTAGTGCCCCCTAAAATTAATTGTGCCCCCAGAAATAGTCATGCCTCCATTAGTGCCCCCCAGAATTATTAATGCCCCCATTAGTTCTCCCTAGTAATAGTAATTATTTATTTATTGTATGCACTTATATAGCGCTACTATACTCCGCAGCACTTTACAGACATTATCATCACACTGTCCCCAATGGAGCTCACAATATAAGTTCCCTATCAGTATGTCTTTGGAGTGTGGGAGGAAACCGGAGTACCTGGAGAAAACCCACACAAACACGGGGAGAACATACAAACTCCATGCAGATGTTGTCCTTGGTCGGATTCGAACCCAGCACTGCAAGTCACCAATGTGACAAAGACCATTGAAAACCATTGAAAAAAATTGGCATTGCTTACTTAGGCCTCATGCACACGACCGTTGGTGTTTTGCGGTCCGCAAACCGCGGATCCGCAAAACACGAAAGCTGCTCCGTGTTCCGTTCTGCTATTCGCGGAACGGAACGCGGCCCATTGTAGAAATGCCTATTCTTGTCCTCAAAACGGACAAGAATAGGACATGCTCTATTTTTTTTTGCGGGGGCACAGAACGGAGCAACGGATGCGGACAGCACACGGAGTGCTGTCCGCATCTTTTGCGGCCCTATTGAAGTGAATGGATCCGCTCCCGAGCCGCAAAATATGTGGCTCGGACGCGGACCACAACAACGGCCGTGTGCATGAGGCTTTAATGTGTTAAGAACGAAGAAGATGATCGCTATGGAGTGTAAATTGTTAATTGAGAATTATGCATGTATATAAAAGTGCTTATTACAATTAGATAAGGTATAGGGATCACCCAAAAAAAATTCATATACTTACTCCACCCTATGAAGGGTTCACATTGCCATTAACTGAGTTATTCTAGACTAAAATGTATTCTGGACTGAGTAGATCTGTGGACTGAGATATACTAAACTGAATCAAGTTTGTTTTTATTCCATCTTTCCAATTCCAATGACATAAAATAGAACTTGATTTTGAAACTAAATTGCACCATAATATAATAATCATTGCATATATAATTATTTGTTTTTTACTTTGGATATTTTAAGATTAATTGAAAACTTGAAATTAATTAAAGTGGAAGAACCAAAAGTGTGTTGCAAGGTTATTTTTAGTTTATCTTAGTGGTTCTTTCCCTTTAATTATTACTTGTGAATGTAGTGATATTACTTGTTAATACAGTGAATTTGTCAGCTAGGTAACATATAGGACTCTATTGTTCTGTGTAGGGCGCATTTCTGAGTAGTTAACTCAAGAATTGACACTGCACACTGGAGACCTCTTAGAAAGATACATGTAGATAGATAGATAGATAGATAGATAGATAGATAGATAGATGTAACAAAGAGCTCCAAGAAAGACATCTGTAAGGAAGATGTCTGCAACTACCTGTCTCTGTATTCACCATTGGGCGTCAGTCATGTTGGCTTTTTATTCACCTAGCCTTTGTAAAGCCTATTTTATTCCCGTATATTAGAATCCATTGTAAAACATAGAGAACAAGACTGTCACATTCTCTGCAGTCCATTCCCTGTACTCCCTGCAGAATGTCAGTCTGTCCTTCATATTTTTCTAGGAGAGAAGTGGTTTCTTTGCTGCCCTTCTTGACACTAGGCAATTCTCCAAAAGCCTTCACCTCATTTTGCATGCCAACAGTAAAGCATCCATAGGATTGCTTCTCATCCAACAAAGAACACTGCCATAAATAAAGAATGGTAGCAAAGCATCCTTCAGGAGCATCGTCTCCCAATGATTCAGGAGCAATTTGGTGATGTTACACTGCTTTTTTCCAGCATGATGGAGCACCATATCACAAGGCAAAAGTGATAACTGAGTGGCTCAATGAACAGTATATGATAAAATAATCTGACAAAAAAATCTAAAAACACTGTAGCAGAAATTCAAAATTTGTGTCAGTCTCAAAATATTTTTCAACGAATGTAGATCAAACATTTCAGTCCTTAGAGCTACTTATAATCAGTGAGGTCAGAAGCTGAGAAGAAGGCAGTCATATTATAGCTAAACTTAGGACTAAGGTCTTCGGGATAGTAGGAAAACAAATCTGTTGTAAGGGAAACTTTTTTTGACCAGATTATACTCCACTGGTTCCATTTCTGTGCAGCCTATTCAAAAAAATGGGTTCCAGTATATGTTAATTAGCAGTCTAATACATTAACAAGTAATATTACCTCATAAAAGGTTAGTATATAAAATGAGGATGCTCGGACTGGGAGAAAATGTCTGTATGTGGGTAAGTAACTGGCTGAGTGACAGAAAACAGAGGGTGGTTATTAACGGTAGATACTCAGATTGGGTCACTGTCACTAGTGGGGTACCTGAGGGGTCCGTATTGGGCCCTATTCTCTTCAATATATTTATTAATGATCTTGTAGAAGGCCTGCACAGTAAAATATCTATTTTTGCAGATGACACTAAACTGTGTAAAGTAATTAACACTGAAGAGGACAGTTTTCTGCTACAGAGGGATCTGGATAGATTGGTGGCTTGGCCAGAAAAATGGCAGATGAGGTTTAACACTGACAAATGTAAAGTTATGCACATGGGAAGGAATAATGCAAGTCACCCGTACATATTAAATGGTAAAACACTCGGTAACACTGACATGGAAAAGGATCTAGGAATTTTAATAAACAGCAAATTAAGCTGCAAAAACCAGTGTCAGGCAGCTACTGCCAAGGCCAATAAGATAATGGGTTGCATCAAAGGGCATAGACGCCGTGATGAGAACATAGTCCTACCACTTTACAAATCACTGGTTAGACCACACATGAAGTACTGTGTACAGTTATGGGCTCCTGTGAACAAGACAGACATAGCAGAGCTGGAGAGGGTTCAGAGGAGGGCAACTAAAGTAATAACTGGAATGAGGGATCTACAGTACCCTGAAAGGTTATCAAAATTAGGGTTATTCACTTTAGAAAAAAGACGACTGAGGGGAGATCTAATAACTATGTATAAATATATCAGGGGTCAGTACAGAGATCTGTCCCATCATCTATTTATCCCCAGGACTGTGACTGTGACAAGGGACATCCTCTGCGTCTGGAGGAAAGAAGGTTTGTACACAAACATAGAAAAGGGTTCTTCACTGTAAGAGCAGTGAGACTATGGAACTCTCTGCCTGAGGAGGTGGTGATGGTGAGTACAATAAAGGAATTCAAGAGGGGACTGGATTTATTTCTGGAGTGTAATAATATTACAGGCTACAGCTACTAGAGAGAGGTCGTTGATCCAGGGAGTTATTCTGATTGCCTGATTGGAGTCGGGAAGGAATTTTTTTTTTACCCCTTAAGTGAGGAAAATTGGGTTCTGCCTCACAGGGTTTTTTTGCCTTCCTCTGGATCAACTTGTAGGAAACAGGCCGAACTGGATGGACAAATGTCTTTTTTCGGTCTTATATACTATGTTACTATGTTACTAATATCACAACATTCACAAGTAATAATTAAAAAAACACTAAGAATAACTAAAAATAACCCTGCAACACACTCTGATGAAGCACCCTTCAGACTGTTTGAGATATCAGTAAAAATGATTGTGAGAATAAAAGGGGAGCACTACCATGACTCCTGTGTCATATCAGATGCAGATATCCAGCATGCCAAGGCCAATTGCAGAAGTCTTCAAAAATAAGAGTCAACACTGAAAATATTGAGTCTTAAATAAAGTTGATGCATTCCTCAATAAAATTAAAAAACTTATGAAATGTTTATAATTGTATTTCAGTATACTGTACCATAGAAACATTTGACAAAAAGATTTGAAAACACTGAATCAGCGAACATTGTTAAACTTTGGCCATGATCATAATCCAAAGGTGCCAAGTACATAATGTATGTGGTCTAACTAAACACTGTGTAGTCTTAGAAAAGGGCTCCATAGACACTGCACAGTCACAGAAGTAATCATGACCATGTCAAATTTCATACAGAATTCTCAAGTTGGCAAAGACTTTTTGCCCCCAAAGTGTGGCACTCACACCTGCAATTTTACTAAAGCCATAGAGCCCTAGGGTACAGTGGGGGAGATTTATCAAACTGGTGTAAAGTAGAACTGGATTAGTTGCCCATAGCAACCAATCAGATTCCACCTTTCATTTTCCAAAGGAGCTGTTCTAGCCAGTTCTACTTCACACGAGTTTAATAAATCTCCCCCAGTTTATTTATTGCCATTTTTCAGTTCAGAGCAACATTGTAAACATCTAGTAAAACAACATGTTATTTACTCATGTGAAAAAAATTAACTAAAAAAACAAAGAATCACCTACAGTCATCATCATAATCCAAAGCACTGATAAGATTAAGTATCTTTATTACAGCTCGTAACTAGAATAAAGGTCAGCTATTAAAAATGATCTTTCTACCTAGAGTAGAAAATCACTTAATATTTTAGAAATTACATAAACAGCTTTCAACACTTATTAAAGGTATTTTCTGGTCAGAAAATATTGATGACCTATCCTCAGGATAAGTCATCAATATCTGATCAGGGGGGTTCTGACACCCAACATCGCCACGAATTTGAACAGGCTTCGTCACAGCAAACTAAGCATAACACCATTTATTGTACAGTAGCTGTGCTTGGTCCTTTAGCCCAGGCTGTGCATAGGCCATGAGACCGATGAATAAGATGTTTAAGGTCTAAGAAGAGGCTGCATTGCTCACTAGGGTGCCACGGCCTGTTCAAACAGCTGAGAGTTGGCCCCCCCCACTGATCAGATATGATGACCTATCCTGAGGATAACTCAATACTATTAAAATCTTGGATAACCCCTTTAACAGAAATTAAGCTCAGTAATTTAGCATCACTAAAAAACGACAAAAAAATTGTGGGTTAGATGTATGGTGTCTAAATACAAAAAAACTGTACACACTAGAACCTGATTTTATTTCTATAAAACATCTGTTTAAAAGGGTTTAATCTTCTTTGAACAGTAACATTTAACATAGGGGGTCATTTATCAAACTAGTGTAAAGTAGAACTGGCTTAGTTGCCCATAGCAACTAATCAGATTCCACCTTTTATTTTGGACAGCTACTTTGGAAAATGAAAAGAAGAATCTGATTAGTTGCTAGGGGCAACTAAGCCAGTTCTACTTTACACCAGTTTGATAAATTACCACCTGTATTGTAATGGTATTTTTAAGTACGGATTGTTTCTTTCCCTTTAATTCTGTTCCCTTTTCTGTGTAATAATGTGCCTTGTAATCTAGTACTCATTCCCCATTGTGATGATAATACCACATTCCTGATTGATCTCAGATACATGTGTGCTGCACACTGGAGGAGGTTCTAAAAGTTTAAAATCTGTAACACACATACATTCAGGGCACTCCATTGAAGATTTCATTCTAGATAGGATGTAAGTATTAATTTGCCCAATCTCTTGTACACCTTGAATGTCGTCCATGTGCTACAACATGGCGACCGTAATATCACCCCATATTGCATGGCCAGTGATGATTACTTACTTTTTTCTATTCTTCATGTGATTTCTCTGTTTTATCTTGTATATTATCACACTTAGTAAGTATATTTATTCACCTAGCCTGCGTAAGCTCATTAATTCTAAAATCTTTTGAATTCATGTTACATTACAAATTTGTAAAAAAGACATCTGTCCATTCAGTTCAGCCTGTTATCCTGCAATTTGATCCAGAGGAAGGAGAAAAAACCCAGTGATGTAGACCAATTTTCCCCTCACCCACGACGGCACCCTGTGCGACTCAGGATCTCCCATTGGACAGGAAACCTGAGAAGATAAAAGTGGACACACCTCCTCCAAGCACCAGTTCAGGTTTCCTGTCCTCCGGGATGGGAGATCCTGAGAAGCAGCAACAGGACATACCGTCAAGTACCAGGCGCTGGGGAAGGTCTGTGGCTGGGGCCGTGGGAAGGCCTATCCCGGGGGAGCGGCGTTTTCTGTGGCCGTGCCGGAAGCCTCTCCCCGCAAGTCTGCCTGCGCGTGCACTCCTTTCCGATCCTGCGGGGAGCCGCTGTGGCCGTGTCCAGGCGGCTCTCCATGCCGGCGTTCCAGGGGACAGCCTCCGCCAGTAGCTAAAATGGCGCCCGCGCTCCTGAAAGCTTGTGCGCATGCGCGGGCGTCGGGCGTCATGGGCGTGACGCCGGAAGGGGAGGGGCCTCTCTGGGACGCGCAGGACACCGGAAAGGACGCCATAAGCGCGTCTCTGGGTTAAAATATAAGTATGGCAGCAGGTGCAGGCAGCCAGCGAAGCAAGCATCTTGTGCAGTGGTGCTACAGTAGGAGACCCAGTCCATGGAGATGTCGGAACCTACTGAGGGACGCGCTGATCCCCCGGATCCTGTGAGGCCCACAAGTCCGGTATTGGCCTAAGGAGGGCAAGGGAAAAAGATTCAGCTGTGGTGAGACTGTTCCTTTTTCTTACTAATGGGGTATATTTCTGTGATTGTTTTTAGACCTCAAAGCCACCCAAAAAGTCTGCGAGTAAAACCAGACATAGAGAATGCCCAGGATGCAAAGCCCCCCTTCCGGTTTCTTACCAAAAACCAATATGTGCCACCTGCATTGATAATCTTGTGGCAGAAAAATCGCACAGTTTGTCTAAATCTATGAAGTCCTTAATAAGGTCAGAAGTTAAAGCTTCCTTTAAAACGCTTAATAAAAGCCGAAACAGGTCCCCGGACAGGTCTACAGTATATGACAGCATTGATATAGATTCTTCCGAGGATGAGGACAGAGAATCCGGCCAGTTAAAATCTTCTAGCAGTGAATCCTCGGATGACGATTATACAGGAAGAGCTTTTTTTCCTCCAGAAGATATACAGCCATTACTGAAGGCGGTAAGAGCCACCATGCAGCTGGAGGATATCAAACAGACAAAATCAGTAGCGGATCAAGCCTTCCAGGCTTTAGGGCCTAAAAGGCATAGAGTGTTTTCTATGCATGAAAATATGCAGGCAATAGTTAAAAGGGAGTGGAAAAATCCAGACAGGAAATTCTTTTTGCCCGCTTCCGTTAAAAGAAAATACCCGTTTAACTATCAGGTGTCTTCTTGTTGGGATAAGGCCCCTATGGTAGACGCCCCGGTGGCAAAAATGGCTAAAAAATCAGCTCTCCCCTTCGATGACCTGGGGTGTTTATCGGATCCTTTGGATAAAAAAGTCGACGTTTATCTAAAAAGAGCCGGGGAAACTTCCGCTGCTTCTCTCAGACCAGCGGTGGCTTCCACATGGCTCTCCGGTTCACTCCGCTTATGGATTGACCAATTAGAGACACACCTAAAAGAAAAGAAACCACGAGAGGAAATCCTAGCATCCCTTCCCACTTTTGCCAAAGCCGCGGATTTTTTAACAGATGCTTCCACGGATGTAATACGATTTTCGGCAAAGTCTTCAGCCATGTCTAACGCTGCCAGAAGAGCCATTTGGCTTAAGTCCTGGAAAGGGGACCAAGGGTCGAAGGCCAGATTATGTGCTCTTCCCTGTGAGGGAGATAGACTATTTGGATCCTCACTAGATGACATCTTAGAGAAGGCTTCCGATAAAAAAAGGGGGTTTCCTGTTCCCCAGAGGAATCCCTTTTTTCGCAAACCTCAGCAAGGGTTTAGGAGACAGAGAACCAGACCATATGACAGAAAAGAAAAGGAAAGATTTCAAAGGAAATCTTCCGGTTTTCTTTTCAAGTCTCAAGACAACAAACCTAAAGATAAACAATGACGCCGTCCTCCGGGTTGGAGGGAGACTGTCCCTTTTCCTCCCAGCCTGGTCAGGAATAACCCAAAACAAATGGGTTCTGGGGGGGATAGCAGAGGGATTCAGGCTGGAATTCCTCTCCTATCCAAGGGATTTCTTCACTCAGACACCTATTCCGCTAGAACCTCAAAGGGGTGTGATTCTGGAAGCAGAAGTCCTATTGTTAATAGAGAAGGGAGTAATATGCCAAGTTCCAAAAGAGGAGGAAAGGAAGGGTTTTTACTCCCCCCTTTTTCTAGTGAAGAAACCCAATGGAACCTTTCGGATGATTCTAAATCTAAAACAGCTAAACAAATTTCTGAAATACAAAAAATTGGTTCGGATGGAAACAATCAAAACAACCTTGAATCTGTTGTCCAAGGGCTGCTGGATGGCAAGCATAGACTTAGAAGATGCATACTATCACGTCCCTATACATCCAGCCTCCCAAAAATATTTAAGAACGGCTGTTCAGATAAAAGGCCAGATTCGTCATTTCCAGTACAGGGCCTTACCCTTTGGGGTGGCACAAGCCCCAAGAGTCTTTACAAAGGTGGTGGCGGAGATGGTGGCCTACCTAAGATTGTCCAGGATAGTTCTTGTTCCCTATCTGGACGATTTTCTGTTCATAGCACAGACAGAGGAACAGTTGAAGATAGATTTAACTCTGGCTTGTTCCCTTCTGAAAAATTTAGGCTGGAAGATGAATCATCAAAAATCTTGCCTCATTCCTTCTCAGAGATGCACCTTCTTGGGGATGCAACTAGACTCCTTAAACCAGAAAACTTATCTTCCTCAGAAAAAGGTAGCCACCACGATAGAGCATGTCTGGTCCCTCTTCCGCAGCTTCAATTGTTCAATCAGGTATGCAATGATGGTTTTGGGGCACCTAACAGCGACCATTCCGGCAGTTCCTTTTGCCCAGATTCATACCAGAGTCCTACAATCAGATATTTTAATGAATTGGAATGGCCTTCCAGGGGCATTAGATCGAAAATTCCATCTCTCCTCCAGAGCAAGATCTTCACTCCTTTGGTGGACAGTTCCAAAAAATTTGTCGGCGGGGACTCCTTGGTCGTTTACAGATCCTATGTTGATAACGACAGATGCAAGTCCATGGGGCTGGGGGGCCCACTCGAACGGAAATCACTGGCAAGGAAGATGGGACCTAAAGACCAGAGCAGCCACATCAAACTACAAGGAACTAAAGGCGATAGAAAGAGTCCTAAGAATAGCCTGTCTGGAGGTTGTAGACAAAAAACTGACGTTTTATTCCGACAATACAACAACAGTGGCATATATAAATCATCAGGGAGGAACACGGTCAGCGTCCCTAAACTCCTTATTCCAAGAGATCTTCGGGATGGCGGAGGAAAGAAGGCTGACCCTCTCTGCGGTCCATCTGAGGGGCAAGGAAAACTTCTTGGCCGACTTCCTGAGCAGAGTAAAACTCAGGCAGACAGAGTGGAGTCTGGACAAGGACACCTTCTCCCAGATTGTAATAAAATTCGGAGAACCAACTATAGATCTCTTTGCCTCTCGGGAGAACAAAAAAACAGAAAGGTTCTGCTCTTTGAGCCGGGCGGACAACCCAACAGCTGTAGACAGTCTGGCCCAGAAATGGGGGCGAGAGATCGGATACGCCTTCCCACCTATTTCTCTCCTACCACAAGTCCTGAGGAAAATTCAGAAAGACAAGGCCTTAGTTATTCTAGTAGCCCCGTACTGGCCAAAGAGGGTATGGTTCTCGACCCTGCTGAATCTAGCAATAGAACCCCCTTGGAAGATTCCGCCAAAGGAAAATCTGCTTTCTCAGGGACCAGTACTACATCCCAATCCACAGATTCTTCAACTGGCCGTGTGGAAATTGAGAGGGACATGAGGTTAAAAAGGGGTCTTTCTGATAAGGTAGTCTCCACAATCTTAAGCAGTAGAAAGGTTACCACAGCCAGAAAATATAATAGAGTTTGGCAGGTTTTTTCCTCCTTCCTAGGTTCTAGTCCTGATCCTTTTTCCTCTCCAGACATTCCAAAAGTGTTGGATTTCCTGCAGGCAGGGGTTGACAAGGGGCTCAAGTCCTCCACTTTAAAAGTACAAGTGGCAGCCTTGAGCTACTTTTTTGACATACAGTTGGCTGTCCACCCCTGGGTTAAACGCTTTCTGTCTGCTATGGCCCGGATTCATCCCTCCATTAGACCCTTGTCTCCCCCCTGGGACCTGAATAAGGTATTGACAGCCTTGACAGATAAACCCTTTGAGCCCTTATCTGAGGTTCCGTTAGATGTACTATCCATCAAGATGGCCTTCCTCCTAGCTATCACTTCGGCCCGTAGAATTTCAGAGATTCAGTCTTTCTCGGCATTTCCACCTTATACGCTTATTCAAGATAGTCAAGTAGTCATTAGGCCTCTCCCTTCCTTCCTTCCCAAGGTGGTTTCGGATTTCCACAGAATCAAGACATCGTTCTTCCTTCCTTTTTTCCGGTTCCTTCTTCCAGTTCCGAAGAAAGGCTCCATTGCCTCGATGTCAGAAGGTGTTTACTAACTTACCTTGATGTTACGGCTCCTTGGAGGAAAGACTAAAACCTCTTGATCCAATTTTTGGGGAAAAATAAAGGTAAGAAAGCTTCCACGGGGGTCATAGCAAGATGGGTAAAAAAAACCATAGTTAAGTCTTACGTATCTTTGGGCCTTACTCCACCTTCTGGGTTTGGGGCCCACTCTACTAGAGCAGTTTCTACCTCCTGGGCAGAAAGGGCAGATGTTTCTTTAGCTCAGATTTGCAGGACAGCTACCTGGAGTTCTCCTCACACGTTTCTAAAACACTATAGGCTTAAACTCCATTCTGATGCTTCCTTTGGAGAGCGTGTCCTTCAGGCGGCGGGCCCTCCCTAGGTCTACTTATAGTTTAGTCTCGCACAGGGTGCCCTTCGTGGGTGAGGGGAAAACAAAATTGCTTACCGGTAATTGTTTTTCTCGAAACCCACGACGGCACCCTATAATTCCCGCCCTATATAAAAAAAAAATATATATATATATAGATATATATATATATATATATAAAATAAATAAATAGGATAAAAATATATAATTATGGTGTTTGCATAGATTTCAGATTAGACCAATGAACACTAGGTACACAAAGTAGTTGTCCCGGAGAACAGTTTATTTCTTCCACTGGTGCTTGGAGGAGGTGTGTCCACTTTTATCTTCTCAGGTTTCCTGTCCAATGGGAGATCCTGAGTCGCACAGGGTGCCGTCGTGGGTTTCGAGAAAAACAATTACCGGTAAGCAATTTTGTTTTCCTCCTTTTTGGGAAAAATAATTCCTTCCTGACTCCAATCAGGCAGTCAGAATAACTCCCTGGATCAATAACCCTGCTCCAGAAAACTAATAATTATAACCTGTAATATTATTACATTCCAAAAATATATCCAGGCCCCTCTTGAACTCTTTTAGTGAATTCACCATCACCACCTCCTCGGGCAGAGAGTTCCATAGTCTCACTGCTCTTACCATAAAGAGTCCTCTTCTATGTTTCTGTACAAACCTTTTTTCCTCCAGGCGCAGAGGATGTCCCCTCGCCACAGTTCTGGGGATAAATAGATCATGGGAAAGAACTCTGTACTGACCCCTGATATATTTATATATAGTTATGAGATCGCCCCTTAGTCGTTTTTTTTCTACACTGAATAACCCTAATTTGGATAATCTTTCTGGTTACTGTAGTCCACCCATTCCAGTTATTACTTTAGTTGCCCTCCTCTGAACCCTCTCCAGCTCTGCTATGTCTGCCTTGTTCACAGGAGCCCAGAACTGTACTCAGTTCTCCATGTGTGGTCTGACTAGTGATTTGTAAAGTGGCAGGACTATGTTCTCATCACAGGCATCTATGCCCCTTTTGATGCAACCCATAATCGTATTGGCCTTGGCAGCAGCTGCCTGACACTGGTTTCTACAGTTTAGTTTGCTGTCCACTAAAATTCCTAAGTCCGTTTCCATGTCAGTGTTACCCAGTGTTTTACCATTTAGTATGTACAGGTGACTTGCATTATTCCTTCTCATGTGCATAACCTTACATCTGTCAGTGTTAAAACTCATCTGCCACTTCTCTGCTCAAGCCTCCAATCTATCTAGATCCATCTGTAGCAGTATATTGTCCTCTTGCATGTCAATAACTTTACACAGTTTAGTGTCATCTGCAAAAATTTATATTTTACTGTGCAAGCCTTCTACAAGATCATTAATAAATATATTGAAGAGAATAGGGCCCAACACTGACCCCTGTGGTACCCCACTAGTGATGGTGACCCAATCCGAGTATGCACTGTTAATAACCACCTTCTGTTTTCTATCACTTTTCTACATACACACATTTTCTCCCAGTTCAAGCATTCTCATTTTATACACTAACCTTTTATGTGGCACAGTATCAAATGCTTTGGAGAAGTCAAGATATACGACATCCATTGACTCACCTCTGTCAAAAACGTCAAACCGTCAAACAGCTTACCCATAAATGATACCAGCCAATAGTTTCTGGGCTCTGTTTTTGACCCCTCTTTGAATTTTGGCAACATATTTACTAAGCACCTGTTGTAGGAAATATAAATTATTAATGTTGGAATTTAATTTTAATAATTAATAGTCTGAGAATACTGCTGCTGACTCTGCCTACTTCCTATCTCTAATTTCAAACTAAACAGGTGCCTAAAACATAACTTTTAATGTCAGTATTAAAAAGCCTCAAATATGTATATATATATATATATATATATATATATATCGTGCAATCACAATATGGGACTTGAATAAGCCTGGAGGAGCAACTATGGATAGGGCGGGAAGGAACAAGGGAGGGGAACTGGGACTATAGCCCTCAAGTCTTTCCCTATTTGTATGGTTCCTACACCTATAGCACCTCTGTAATACCCTCGTACGCTCGCCCTGACTGTGCAGGACTGCCCAGTTTCGTCTTGAAATGGGAAGAAGGGGGTGAGGAGGCCCTCTCCTAGGCGGCTTCAATGTTCCCAATAAGAATACTGAGTCAGGATCACTCAGTCTTATACCACAAACCAGAGAGGAAACTAAACAGTTTTCCTCTCTTAAATCAACTCAGACTTTACACCCGACGCGTTTCCCTGGCCAGCCGGCCAGTTCATCAGGGGAGATAAGCATCAAATACAGAGCAAAGATATAGTGCTCGATTTTAACTGTTCAAAATAGCATAAACCAGGTAACTTAACTTATGTTGAAGCTCCAATCAAGCCTGTCATCTGGTACGTGGGGTCATAAGGTCCATATGACACCGTGCCCGGCAGCGTATGGCAGCGGTCCCTTGCGTCCGCGTGTGATGCCGGTTTTAAAGGCACCTGTGGCGGGCGGAACTAGCATTTGCCCCGATCACATGGGCCGTGACGTCACTCCCGGCGGTCATGTGACACATCACATGACCGCAGGTCCTTGCAGGGCACACCTTTGGTCGGGGCTTTCACCTGTAATTGGGATGATGCAAGGGAGGGTCCAAGTTTATGGGCCCTCCCCCCCATTACCCGGTATCTCAAAGGCAACATATTGGATCGTCTTTAGGTTTGGATAGATCTTTACATTATAATGATAGGTGGGTAGAGAAGTCACAGTGAACTTCTTCTACCCACAAATGGAGCGGCATTTTGGCCGGGATGGAGACAGTACATATCTGTTTGTCATAACAACCTATCACATCTTAGTAGATATGATGGTAACTTATATATATATATATCAATGTTCTACCACTGTATTCATATTTTGTCGCGAAAGGAGCCCCTTTCACGACTCCGTCATCCCTTGGTACATAGGTGGGGAGCTGCGCAGGTTCAAGGAAGCAAACTATACGGGGCATTCAGATGGTGCTGTATTATATAAACGGGACAAATGATAGCTGCTCATTAAGGCCTTTTGGCTGTACTGTTTTAAGGTGGAAAATCCACCAGGCCTCTCGCTGAAGTATCTTACGGTCCCAATCGCCCCCTCGTTTAGGGTAGGGGACCTGCTCAATTCCCATGAATTTCAGTCTAGAATGATCTCCACCATGACAGGTATTTATATGCCTTGCCAAGGGTTTGTCCCTCGCATGGCGTATGTCCCCCAGATGCTCTCCAATTCTCCTGCGCAGCTCCCTCTTCGTTTTGCCAATGTACTCGAGACCACACACACATTGTGCCCGATATATGACACCTCTCGTTTGACAGTTAATAAAACTATTCACATAGTACTCTTTTCCGGTGACAGCACTCACAAATGAATTTCCACGGTGTATCACCGGACAAGCTATGCATTTGCCACATTTGTGAGACCCCTTTACAGGTTGTAACCAAGTCGACGTGGCGCGCTGTAGATCACTAAAATGACTATGTACCACATGATCCCTGATATTACGCCCCCGACGGTATGTAATCTGTGGATATGATGTTACCATATTGGCCAGATCTGGATCGAGTAGCAGTGTGCCCCAGTTTTTTTCAAGGACCCTTCTCACCTCATCCACACCTGCATCATACGTTGCTATCAGACGTATCTTGTCGCCTGTGCCCCGCTCTTTATTAGGATGGAGCAATTTGGTGCGGGTGGATGCCACCGCTCTCTGGAACGCTTTTCTAAGTGTGCTATCGGGGTACCCCTTAGACAAAAACCTTTCTCTCAGGTCGTCCGCCTGTTTGCGAAAAACCCTCGGGGAGGAACAATTCCGCCTCATCCGCATACCTGTTGGTATGCCGCGTTTCAGCGGAGTAGGATGATAACTCTCCCAATTGAGGAGAGAATTAGTAGCTGTTGGTTTTCTAAAGGTTTCCGTACATAGCTCACCATCTGGTCCTCTCGAAATCCTATACTTCCTATCTCTACCTCTCTGTTTCTTTACATGTCCTGATGTTCGTGAGTATACTGAACTACGGCAGCTAAAAACTATATATACCGTATTATATTTAAAAAAATATGTATTAAAACAATACAAAGTTCACAATCTATTATTTCTAATATATATATATATATATATATATATATATATATATATAGAGAGAGAGAGAGAGAGAAATATATACCATAGTCATACAAATAAATTTTATAAATATATATATGCACACTACGACGCACTGGAATAATACTAACTACACTACACAATACCCTCTAATTTCCACCCAAAATATCTAACTAAATACACACGTACACACAATAGTAGCAGCACCATCCCCACCTTACACTAAACTGTCCCTAAGGGATTACAAAGGGTTAACAGGGTAAATATGGCAGGGAGAGGATTATAGGGTCTTATTGAAGGGATAGTGGCAGGGAAAGGGCTACTGGGATATTGCAGGGCTGTGGTAGGGAGAGTGGCAGGGCCCTTTCCCAGTGGGATCAGGGGGGAATATGGCAGGGAAAGGGTGGTATAGAGAATATGGCAGGGGGAATATACGGCAGAATATCAGGGAATATAATGCAGGGGTTACTAAGCCAGTTTCAACAAGTTTATTGGTGCCTTGCTTGTGGGATCGCACAGCTGGTCTCATGTCCTTTCTTCTAGGTGTAAAGTTCCATGTGTGAAGACCCTCCAGTGAGCTCTACTGTGTCCTTCCTCTGCTTGTGGTGATGAGCTCTTCCCCCCCCCCCCCTAATCCCAAATGCTGGACTATTTATCCATTATAAGTAGGGGCAGATGTGTGAATATCCCATGCTGTAAAAATAACAGGTTTAGGGCTTGTTCACCGTTATGCATTCCATTATGGCTTTCCGTTATAGCATGGTTATAACGGAAAATAATGAAATCCATAAGATGGAAATCAAAACTGAAGCCTTTAAGAGGCATTCCGTATTGATCCATCATAATAGAAGTATATCGGAAAGCTTAACGGATCCGTCTGATTTCCGTTGTGCTGTACGGAAAACAAAGTCTTGTCGACAGTGGAGAAAAAAATACTTAATAGATTCTCTTTCTGCTCATCGCACTCTACATCTCTTCACTCGTTACTCTTTAAAGGGCTGATACCTTCAGATTTATACTTTTGACCATTTATATAATTGAAGATCATTTTAGGGTTAGTTTTACTCTCTTTGGCAATGAATCTCTGTCTCCAGTTTAGCTGCTTTTATTTGTCTTTTACATATTCTAGTTTTTTCCCTTATAGTTTTTCAGTGCTTCCTCACTACCTTCCTGTTTTAGTGATTTAAATGTTTTCTTTTTGTTATTTTTTGCTCTCTTGACATTTCTATTTATCCACATTAGTTTTTTCTTGTTCCTCACCCTTTTATTCCCGTAAGGTATGTACCTCTCAAAACTATAGTTTAGGATGCTTTTCAAAATATCTCGCTATTTGCAAGTTTGGTATTTTTGTGACTCCCTGAAGAAACACTCTTTTGAATGACAATTTGAAGGGCGACAAGCCACATATTATAAATAAAAAGGTGTTGACCAGAAGCGACTTGATTTCTGCCGCTGTCATTCACCAATATTCTACAAGCGATCCTGGCCGGGGGGAGTCTGCCACGGGTGTTATGTGCTTATCCCGTTGACAGCCCCCCCTCGTGAAGTAAGTTTACTTTCCTGTGGTAATCCACATTTTATATTATGCGTAACACTAGATCACCCCTCTGTGGTGTTTTTAACCATGTCATGCTGTGTTTTTAAACATCCTAATATAATTATATTGCGTTACACTGAACGCTCTGTTTAAAATTTGATCATCGTATTTGCTTTTGGACTTGGTGCTCCGTTTCCTCCACTCCCTTCATTTTCTTTTTTTTCCCCTCAGATGTTGGGGGTCCGACTTCTGTCGGACCACCTACACCTCAGATACTCCAGTAACATTAAGAAAAATCTTCTGTCAGACACTTCAGGTGGCGGTTTATCTCCTAGGTCAGAGAATAAAATCATTTGGGGATCCTTCTCTATGCCAAAAATTTACAGGAAAGGATCCTGCTATTAAAGAACTGGCAGTCCCCAAACCTCATAGATATTAGATTACAAGCAAATCTTAGAGAACATTATAAAATCTGGCATAATAATGTCAGTCTAATGTCAATGGCCTGTTTAAGACAACATATATACATTCTGGTACAGGTAAGTAAATCACCCATTCCATTTACTTATGGTACTTCTGTACAACGTCTATTTCTTCTCCAGGCAGTTAAACCCAAAGACCACCTGCTCCACATGGGGACATCGCTTGTCTGATTGATTCCATGTGAGGGTTGACTCAGAACAAGCCCTCTCTGCTGCTCTAATGGGGGCGTGCATAAGAAGTCTTTATGAATACAGCAATCCAGCTATTGACATTTTACTATGGTAGGTTGCTACTCTCCTTCCTTTCAAGCCAGACTATAGCTACGGGTAGCTTTTAGTGACTTGTGGCACTGGCGTAACTGTAGGGGTCCCAGCAGTCGCAACTGCAACCGGGTTCCTAAGCCAGGGGGGCCCAAAGGGCCCCCTTTGTCAGTGGTACACCGCTAATTATGTATTGCCATCCTCTGGTACTGCAACAGAGGCACAGGAGTGATGTCTTCCTGCCCTGCCATTACCTCTGGTAGGCTCCAGGCCTAGTCAGAGGTTGACACAGGTGACACTATGATATAATCATCATCATGCTGCCTCAACCAGGCACCTTACGGCTCAGGAAACAGGCCGGAAGAGGCCTGCATCACATCGCTGACAGCGGAGGTAAGTATAGGCGTTTATTGTTTTTCATATTACAACATGATGTGGGGGCATCTATTGGGCTATCTACCATTGGAGGGGGGGGACACTATGGGGAAATGGGGGGTGAGAGCACTATGAGGGCATCTACTGGGGGTACTGAATAGGGGTTGGCACACAAAAGGGGGGTGGGGGCATTTTTTGGACTGACATGCATTATGGGGTGGCACTATGGGGATATTGACTCTACTAGGGCCACTAAGAGGGAGCATTTTTGTACTGGCACACAGAAGAGGGCATTTTTTGCACTGGCACACATTAAAAGGAAGCATTTTTTGCACTGGCACACATTATAAGGGGGTATTTTTTGCACTGGCGCACATTATAAGGTGGTATTTTTTGCACTGGCATGCATTATAAGGGAGTTGGGAACATGATTACTACTAGTATGGGCAGAATGGGGGCATTATTACTATTGGGGGCACTTTTAACACTAAGTCCACATGATAGATAATTATTACTATTGGTGGGACTTGTATTATTACAGTGGGGGCACCCTGGCCCAGTATCAGCTTAGCACAATTATTTTTGGCAACATTTTGTTTACACTATTAGTGTCCAGGACAATATTTACTGGGTACAGTTATTTTTTAGGGCACTTTGTGCAAATATTCTGTGTAGTAGTATTTTCATAGTGACTGTTTCTGCAGTATGGTATTGGGGAACACAGCAGGCACAGTATTGGGGGTGGCAGGATGGGGTGTTGAGAAGGGGGGGGGGGGATGATGGAAAAGTAGGAAACTAAGATGTCCTTTTGTCAGACACGAAGAAAGGGATGCAAATGAGCTCTTAACAAGCTCATTTGCATCCCATTCTTTCCAGAATTCCAGAGAAACATGTCTAGCCTATAAGCCTCATCACACTGATGAGGCACTCTCCCCAAGGAGAGATAGTAACCCCCCCCTCCCCCAACGAGAACTGCAGAGATGAGACATAGCTGAAAGAATTCTGTTCTGAATAGAGAAAATGAGGAAATAGAACACCTACATCAGAGGAGAAGTCACTGGATGTAAGAGGTATGTGGCGCTGTAAGAGGTATGTTTTGTAGCACTGTGTGTAATGTTTTCCAAGTTGTTAAGGCCAGACACACACCAGCGAGTTGAATGCTTTAAACTCACAGTGTGTGTCAGTGAGAGTTCCCGTTCTGGCCTCTGCTCCTCTGATAGGATCGCACAGTATTATGTCAGTGTAATACAACAGATTCCAGGACTCTCAGAGTTATACAGCATCTTGTAAAGGCCAGAACGGGAACTGTTGTGAGATTGTGAAATAGCTCTTATTGCATGAACACTGTTATTTTGCTGTTTGGCCACAAGAGGCCGCTGTTTCCCCACACAGCTATACAGACTGCTCAGATTTAAATATTCACAGGAGGGTGGAGCTGTGTGTCTAGAGGAAGAAAGCTGGCATCCATCTTAGTTGCAGACTGGAAAAGTCTGTGAGAGAAGAAATCCATTAACATCCTAGCGTGGAGTCACCCTTTTGCGACCAGGGCTGCAGCCAAGTGAAGCTGATCGTGTGAAGGACCCGGATCCCGTCCAGGAGGAGTACAGCTGCCAAGATCGCTGATGAGAGCTGAAGAGCAAAGCAACGGACCCTCCGGGACCACACGTGTGTTGGATCAGCCTTTGTTCAGTTCGCAGTTACCAGCTGAGGCAGAGCAGACCCGGCTCAGTAAGACAGAGCATGCACGCACCTCAATATAAGTTTGGCGCCTAAATACTAGAGACTGAGACCAAACCTGCTGGTAGCTAGTTAGTGTTGCTAAATGGCAGGCTACCAAAAATTGCTGCTTGTTAAGACTTTTCAGTTCAAGTTTGGGTTCGCTCCGGAGAACAGAGAGGACTTCACCATAATTTCCAGTTACCCTAGTGTGTTTATCGTGAGTGATATATATTAGGCACCTGCTATAATACAGTTTGGGAAAAGGGAGTGGGCTAGTACTGTATAGTCTGGTAAGATTGTAAGCTGCTGTGTCGCACCGTAGGCTAGCCCGTATCTCACACACACACGATTGGTCCTGTTCTTCAGAATAATAACAGGTATAGCGAGGTAGAGTTACCGCTGTTCGCGCCAGGTAAATTGCACAGGTGTTTTCCGGCTACCATCGTCGGGCGCCGTGCTGTGCGACACAGGGGTCCCAGCCTCTGGGCTGAGTGTATGTAATCTGATTTTATGTTCACTGCATTTGGGAGTGTGTTTGATATCCCGTAACAGTAAAACAAAGTTTGTTCTTCAAGAGCTGATGTCAGAGTCGTTTTCCTTGTTCGTGACTTCGCTGTATCCTGGGGAGCCCACCCCAGTACACGGCTTACACTCTCACTGACACATGCTGTGAGTTTATCGCATTCAACTCACTTGTGTACGTGTGGCTTAACAGTAGGACTGGAGGGAAGGGGATTTGGCATTGGGGGAGTGCAGTTTTAATTTTTGCCTCAGGCAGCAGAAAGGCTAGGTGCATCCATGCCTGTTGCCACAAAGCACTGACGGAAGGGGGGCCCAAGCTGAACTCCTGTACCAGGGCCCATGTGTCTTTAGCTATGCCCCTGCTGGTGGGTACTGTTTTCTGGGCGCCACCTACAACCAGCTGTTACAAAAGTGTAACATTATGCTGTTTAATGCTATATCCAAAATTGCTGTTGTATTTATAGCCCCTTATGCTGCATACACAAGGAATGGACAATTTAAAGTCTTTAGGTTACAGTAGGCTGGTCACATGCATTACATAACTGTTGACTGAACTGTTAATCCTTGCAAACCTCTCGCTTGGCTTAGCCAAGAGTGCACATATTTAATGGAGGCTGCAGATGACTTACAGTATGTCTCTTAACCCCTTAAGGATGCATGACGTACCGGTACGTCATGATTCCCGAGTCCTTAAGGACCCATGACATACTGGTACTTCATGAGTATTTCTGATCACCGCCACGCAGTGCGGGGTGATCGGAACAGAGTGCCTGAAATCATTCGGCAGGCACTCTGTCCCAATGCCTAGGGGGGTCCTTATCGGCGATCGCGGCAAACCGCAAGTCAATTCAGACCTGCGGTTTGCAGCGCTTTCTGCAATCTCTCAGAGACTTAAAATGTCCCCAAAGTGTTAAATTATACTCCCCCTGCCGCCTGCAATCATATTGTGCTGGCGGGAGTGCAGGGGGGGGGGGGGTTGCGGGCGGTGCGGGAGGCCTCCTCTAATGTTTCCCTGGTGGTCTAGTGGGTATATAGCAGAGTGTCAGCACATTGCTGACACTCTGCTATAAACGGCTGACATCTGTGCTGTGATGTCATCCGTTTAGCCCCTTCCATGCCGTGGTCCGTACGGATGCTGTATGGAAGGGGTTAACAGGGAGGGAGCTACCTCCCTCTCCCATTGGGGGATGCTGTGCCCTTGCAGCCCCCGATTTTTGATGGGATCACAGAGGGAGGGAGCGCCCCTCCCTCCCCATCACCTGCTGCTCTGTTCTGGCAGCGGGTGATGGTTACCATGGCAGCAGGACGCTTTTAGAGACGTCCTGCTTGCCATGGTAATGTAAGTCTAATCTGACTTCTGCTAAAGGCAGAAGTCTGATCAGATTATGTAAAGTAAGAAAAATACAGTACAGTACACTATATAGTGTACTGTACTGTAATATACTGACATCAGACCCACTGGATCTTCAAGAAAATAAAAAAAACACATATCACTGAATAAAAAGTAAAAAAATAAAATACACGACACATATTAGGTATCGCCGCGTCCGTAAAAATCTGCTCTATAAAAATATCACATGATCTAACCCCTCAGGTAAATACCGGAAAAAAAATTAAATAAAAACAATGTGAAAAAAAACTTTTTTGTCACCTCACATTACAAAAACTGTAATAGCTGTAATAGCAAGCAATCAAAAAGTTATATGCATTTAAAAATAGTGCCAATCAAACCACCATCTAATCCCGCAAAAAATGATACCCCACATAGGACAATCGCCCAAATAAATAAATAAAAATGGCTCTCAGACAATGGAGACATTAAAATATGATTTAATTTTTTTTCAAAAATGATATTATTGTGTAAAACTTAAATAAATAAAAAGTATACATCGCCGCGTCCGTAACAACCTGCTCTATAAAACTAACACATGATCTAACCCCTCAGGTGAACACAGCAAAAAATAATAATATAAATACCATATCAAAAGCCATTTTTGTCACCTTACATCACAAAAAGTGTAATAGCAAGTGACCAAAATGTCATATGCACCCCAATATAGTGTCAATCTAACCACCATCTCATCCTGCAAAAAATGAGCCCCTACATAAGTCGCCCATTTTTTCAAAAATGCTTTGTTGAAAAAAATGCTTTGCATGAAAAACTGAAACAAAAAACCCAAAAAGTAGTCATCTTTGGTATTGTCGCGTCCGTAACAACCTGCTCTATAGAAAAAGCGATCTAACCTGTCAGATCAAATATGCAAATAACAAAAAATAAAAACCGTCCCAAAATAGCTATTTTTTTGCAAATTTTCCATTTTAATCCATTTTTACAGTAACAAAGGAAGGGTTAACAGCCAAACAAAACTCAATACTTATTACCCTGATTCTGTAGTTTGCAGAAACACCCCATATGTGGTCGTAAACTGCTGTATGGCCAAACGGCAGGGCATAGAAGGAAGGGAACGCCATATGGTTTTTAGAAGGCAGATTTTGCTGGACTGGTTTTTTGACACTATGTCCCATTTGAAGCCACCCTGATGCACCCCTACAGTAGAAACTCCAAAAAAGTGACCTCATTTTGGAACCTACGGGATAAGGTGGCAGTTTTGTTTGTACTATTTTAGGGTTAATATGATTTTTGGTTGATCTATATTACACTCTTTTTGAGGCAAGTTAACAAAAAATAGAAATTCTGAAATTTCATATCCATTTGCCAATAACTCTTGTGGAACATATAAAGGGTTAACAAAGTTTGTAAAACTGGTTTTGAATACCTTGAGGGGTGTAGTTTCTTAGATGGAGTCACTTTTATGGAGTTTCTACTCTAGGGTTGCATCAGAGTAGCTTCAAATGGGACATGGTGTCAAAAAGCCAGTCCAGCAAAATCAGCCTTCCAAAAACCATATGGCGTTCCCTTCATTCTGCGCCCTGCCGTTTGGCCATACAGCAGTTTACGCCCACATATGGGGTGTTTCTGCAAACTGCAGAATCAGGGCAATAAATATTAAGTTTTGTTTGGCTGTTAACCCTTGCTTTGTTACTGGAAAAAATGGATTAAAATGGAAAATGTTCCCCAAAAAAAAAATCTAAATTCTGAAACTTTACCCCATCTGCCATTAACTCTTGTGGAAAACCTAAAGGGTTAACAATGTTTTTAAAATCAGTTTTAAATACCTTGAGGGGTGTAGTTTCTAGAATGGGGTCATTTTTGGGTGGTTTTTATTATGTAAGCCTCACAAAGTGACTTCAGACCTGAACTGGTCCCTAAAAAATGGGTTTTTGAAAATTTCTGAAAAATTTCAAGATTTGCTTCTAAACTTCTAAGCCTTGTAACGTCCCCAAAAAATGAAATGGCATTCCCAAAATGATCGATACATGAAGTAGACATATGGGGAATCAATAACTTTTTTGGGCGGTATTACTATGTATTATCGAAGTAGAGAAATTGAAACTTGGAAAATTGCAAAATGAAATTTTTCGACTCCATTTTACCACTGTCATGAAGTACAATATGTGACGAAAAAACTAGCTCAGAATGGCCTGCATAAGTAAAAGCGTTTACAAGTTATCACCACATAAAGTGACACTGGTCAGATTTGCAAAAAAATCGCTGGGGGTTCTCCGGAAATTAGGAAAATGAAAATACTTAAATATTACTTTATTATAAATATATTGCCAAATACCTTTCATTAGTTATGATGGCTCATTTTTTCTAGGGAGCAATCATCAGGAGAAATGAAATGGCTGCCATCCTATTAGTACACAGAAAACCTGTCCTAATCACACAGCAGGACAAGGTACTTCAGTGAGCCAAAGAGCTGCCTCATCTTCTTCTATGATCCTAAATACAGTTTAATATGATCTTCAGCTAAATCTCTGTAAAAATGGAGTTCATGAGGACTGGAGCCGTGAAGTACAAAAAGGAGGGTGGGGGTGGGGTGGATAATGAGCAGCAGCTCTTGTATGGAGTCTCCATTACCACAGTCTGTCCTGTCCATCTTCTCTGTACTTCACGTCTCCCACAGAGATTTAGTTAAAGTTCTTATAATCTGTATTCAGGATCATAACCCCTGACAAGTAGCAGAGGAGGATGAGGCAGCTCTTTACCTCAGTGCTCGGAAGTACCTTGTCCCCCTGTGTGATTAGGACAGGTGCTGTGTGTATTAATAGGACAGCGGCCATTTTGTTTCTCCTAATGATTGCTCCCTAAACAAAATAACCATTATAACTAATGAAAGGTATTTGGGAATATGTTTACAATAAAGTCATATTTAAGCATTCATTCTAAATTCCCGGAGAACCCCTTTAAGGTGAAATAGGGCTGAGTCCTTAAGGGGTTAAGAACTAAAATATTAGGTAAGTTGAAGTCCAACTGTCCAACCCTTTTTCTCCATGCCATGTTTTATCTGGAAGAGTTCAGTGGTCTCCACATACATTAGATTAATATGCGGCCCCACTGAAACCAAAGGGTTCAGCAAGCATAATTCTAATGTGTATGGCACCTTTACCATTTTCACTATTCACAGCTGTTATAGAGTTTTTTTTTTTTTTTAGTTTTATAGTGCTCTCATATTTTGCAAGAAGGCAAGAAATACTATATATATACCGCTATATATTTTTTTTTTTGCTTAGACATTTGAGAAAACAAAATAAGCAGGTACCCGTTCTATTTAGCCGCACCATATTTATCATCTCCTCCTGATATGCAAGCTCCACATTTTCCTGGGTGATGACTAGTTATATCTTTTTCCATTTTTTTGGCAGGTGAAGTGAAGAAAACAAATAAATAATTAGAGGAATGAATGAATACACATCCCAATACATGTGTAGTTCACCGCACTGCATACAGTATTACCCAGTGTTTCAGTTGTCATCAGCGTAGAACAGCAAGTAGTAGAATACACTTTTAGGCTGGGTTCACATCTGCACTGTTATCTATATTTTTTAGTCTGTTATAGGAGCAGAAAAGTGAAAATAATGGCAGAATCATATCAGTCACAAGATGGGCACCGAAAGGGTCCAGTGCACCCTTTTTCCATCATGGTGTAAGTCATTTTACCAGTCTAAACAACGTAGCATGAAGCACTAAAGGAGCATCTAACAGATGTGAACACAGTTAAATGACAAAAATAATATAAATAAAATATATTATATGCCAAATTAATGCGGTGGTTACATATGTCCAAAGCCTGGAGAAATTTTTACTATGATAATGCCCTGCATTTTACTGGTGTACATGTAGTGTAAATCCCTTCCAATATATCACTCCACGGTGCTGTACACAGTACATTATAAGATACTTTGGTTAGGTGATAAAGTGTAATGGATTTCAGTGTGGTACAGGATAAGAAACCTGACAGCTCTGTTTGGCAAACAGTCAATTTAGAACAACCTTTCTATTACATAAATCTAAGCATGGCGCTGCATTTAAGTACACAATCCTTGTCTGTGGATACAACACGTGTAAAAGTAGGACAGCAGGGCAGAAAAATTAACTGGTTATTGGACCACAGCAATATAATATTTAGAATTATGATTTCCTGTTATGAGGAGGATGCATAGAAGCTTATAATATCTAGCCATTGATGAACTTCTACTTGGGTCCGCAAAGGCTTGGTCAATACAAGGACATCTCCAGGTACTGCATTGTCTGGCCTGTGTGGATACAAGAGCAGAAAGAGTATGCCTCACATATAAATATATATAAATGGCATATCTAAGTACAATGCAGTTCCTATTAATGTTAAAGGGTTTCTGTGCAAATAAAAAGTGATTACAACAAATGCTAATAGTAATGCCCTTACGAAGCTAAGCTGCAGTGTAAAGCAGGACAAAAAATGTGTCTCTACATCAGTACATGAAGCTGACACAGAGACACTTACTGTACCGGATTGCACAGAGCAGGGCATGGCGGCGTTACACTATGTCGGTGACTGAGAGGGTGAAGATTCAGGTTCTGCAGAGCTGAGAGAGTAGAACTCTGCATCAGAACTGGGGGTTCAGCACTGGAAGTGAGGGGTTCACATCACACCTAAAACACATTACTGACTGCACTGTCACTTCTGACCTAAAGTCATCGATTCCGCAGAAGTCACTCTCATCATCCTCTACACTGTCACTTGCAAGTTTCATGCAGAGGAATGAAATCCTGACTCCTGTGGCACAGGGCACTAAAGTTTCTCTGATGGGTGCTAGACAAACCAATCATCGGCAGGCTCTGCAAGCACTGCTAATGCTGATTGGCCAGCCCAGCGCCCAGCAGCAAGACAACATAGAGCGCTAGCCGGGACTCCAGCGGGTGCAGTATGTAATACATGGGGGGCACTATGGAGAAGTGGGGGAGAGGAGCTCTATGGGGGCATCTACTGGGGGGCATTTTATACTGGCACAAACTATATGTGCACTATGGGTGTTGGGATGAGCACTATAGGGGCATTTTATACTGACACACATTATGAGGGCACTATGGGGAAGGGGGGAGAGGAGCATTATCAGGGCATCTACTTGGGGCACTCTATAGGGGCATTTTATACTGGCACATTATGTCAGGAACCATGGGGACAAGGGGAGGAACACTATGGGGGCATCTACTGGGGGGCACTATATAGGAGTATTTCATACTGGCGCAAATTATGGGGCACTATGGGACCTTAGCTCAACTGGGGGCACTAAGAAAGTTTTTTTTTTTAGCACAGGGTAGGGGGCATTGGGACATATTATAAGGGCACTATGGGGACATTGGCTCTACTGTAGACTAAGAGGAGGTATTTTTTTACTGCCACACAAGATGGCCCTTTTTTTTGTACCGAAGCACATTATAAGGGGGCATTTTTCGACTGCCAGACATTATAAAGAGAATTAATACTACCGGGGGCATTATGGTGGGCTTTATTGCAATTGGGGGACTATAGGGAACATAAATACTAGTATGGGCACTATGGGAGCATCTTTATTTTTCAGGACACTGTGTGCCAATAATTATTGAAGGGGGCACTATCTGTATGATACTAGTATTTTCAGGGGGACTGTGTCAGCAGTATAGTATTAAGGAGTACAGCGGCACAGTATTGGGGGTGGCAGGATGGGGTGTTCAGAAGGTCGAACGACGATGGAAAAATAGGAAACTAAGATGTCTGTCAAACTCTGCAGAGACACAAAATGGCTGAAAGAAATCATCATGGCAGTCTGGTCTGAAAGGAGAAGATGAGGAAATAGAATATCTACATCAGAGGAGACGTCAATGGATGTACAAGGTATGTGGCGCTGTATTAGGTTACTTTCACATGTGCATTAGTGATTCTGGCAGGCTGATCCAGCAGAGAATAGCTTGCCAGAATTCACCAGATCCGGCACTGCTGGATGCAGATGGAATGCCCGTCGGCTCCATTAACTATAATGGTGTCTGGCAGAGATCTGGTCACAATCTGGCAAAAATGCAGCTGTTTGTGTCCAGCTGATTCCTTGCATTCTCTGCTGGATCAGGTGGCCGGATTGCAGTGCCGCAGGTGTGAAAGCCTTACCCTGTATCTTCTGTATTGCTGCATGTAATGTTAGGAGGGAATAGATTAGGTAGACCAGGGTTCCCCAACTCCAGTCCTCAGGGCCCACTTGCCGGTCAGGATTTAGGAGTATCCCACAGAATGAATACCTGTGGTAAATCCTGATGGATGGACACTAATTATATCAGCTGCCCAATAGTAAGGAAATCCTGAAAACATGACTGGCAGATGGGCCCTGAGGACTGGAGTTGAGGACCACTGAGGTAGACAATTTGACATGGGGGTGGGGGCCCAGGCACATTCTCTGTCTGTGTCCGCCCCTGCTTGTAACCCAACTGACTGATATATATCTGAAACAGATACAGAGTAAAAAGGTAAAGAAACTATTTTCTTCTCTACCAAAAGCCAAGTGCTGGTAATACAAATGCTGAACAGGTTACACAACATTATATAACTGCCTCTGTGTACAACGTCTAACTACATTGCTGACTTCAGCTTCATTCTGAGGTGAAGCAATAGGAGGATGGAAATTCCACGTATAAACAACCAGACGTAAGCAAAGCTTTTTTTTTTTACCAGTGTGCTATGCTGCCCTCTTCAGGTAATTAAACGGTACATGCACTTGCATTTAATGTACCTGTAAATAACAGTTTAAGGCCTCATGCACACGACAGTTGTTTTTAGCGGTCTGCAAAATGGGGTTCCGTTGTTCCGTGATCCGTGTCCGTTTTTGGTTCCGTTGTGTTTCTGTGGGTCTTCCGTTTTTTGGGCGGACGGTCAGAAAACAAGGAAGGGGGAAAAAAAGTGTAATTTTAATATCTCCACCCAGGATACTGGTATATATGCAGGTCAAAAGATAGAAATAAAACAGACGCAGACGCAGATGACAATCGGATATGCCTCCGCATTTTTTCGCGGTCCCGCGGTGACTTGAATGGGTCCGCGAACCGTTTTTCGCAGACAAGAATAGGACAGGTTATATTTTTT
The DNA here is from genome assembly GCA_033119425.1 of Bufotes viridis. Lineage (NCBI taxonomy): Eukaryota > Metazoa > Chordata > Amphibia > Anura > Bufonidae > Bufotes > Bufotes viridis. Next base: position 185,114,812 of record CM065590.1, read on the forward strand.
GGACAGACTGGAATCACGGATGCGGAGCACAAACGGTGCATTTGCCGAGTTTTCCCCAGACCCATTGAAAACCAATAGGTCCGCAGAAAATCACGAAAAACGGCGCAACGGACAAGGAATAAAACAATGGTCGTGTGCATGAGGCCTAATTTGTACTTAACCCCTTAAATGGGTTGTCTCACTTCAGCAAGTGGCATTTATTACGTAGAGAAATTTAATACAAACCACTTACTAATGTATTGTGATTGTCCATATTGTCTCCTTTGCTGGCTGGATTCATTTTTCCATCACATTATACACTGCTCATTTCCATGGTTACAACCACCCTGCAATCCATCAGTGGTGGCCGTGCTTCCACACTATAGGAAAAAGGTACTAGCCTACGCTCCCACAGTCCAAGCCACCAAAGAGGCGTGTCGTTTTCCTATAGTTTGGAAGCACGACCAACTGCTGCTGGATTGCAGGGTGGTCATAACCATGGAAACGAGCCTGGTTTGTTTGTCAGCCTGGAATGCCTTTCTGCAGTTAAAGACTTTTAAAAAATATTGTTCATTATTTAGAGGTCTGGCTTAATGCAGATGCATAATGCAGATCTAAAACCCATAGAACTCATTGGCTCTGGAAAAAAAATGCACATCTCACACAGGCAGTATCCTTATTTAGCAGATCTGCTACTTATAGAAAGCAGAACGGATACGGTCCTGTGCTTGAGGCCTAATCCTATCTTTGTTGGTCCTGACTGCTGAAGGGTTTATCTTGGGCCATCATGTGTGATACACGAGATAAGACCATGATCAGCCTGGGAAACACGGTCCGTGTGTCGCCGCATCTCCCAGGCCGACCGAACTGATGATATGACAGTAATGTATGATACAGCCGTCAGCCAGTCTCTTATCTGGTCAGGGGAGCCGATGTTGGCCTGGAAATTGTGGCTGACACATGGACTGAGCCATCGATTCTTGGGCCGATCACAGTAGTTTGCATGATCCCTATCACTGATACTGAGCTGCCATAACAGTGTCCTCCACAGTGCCCCCCATAACAGTGACATCCACAGTGCCCCGTAACAGTGACATCCACAGTGCCCCCATAACAGTGTCAGCCACAGATCCCACATAACAGTGTCATCCACAGTGCCCCCATAACAATGACATCTAGAGAATCCCCATAACAGTGCCATCCACAGTGCCCCATAACAGTGACATCTAGAGAATCCCCATAACAGTGCCATCCACTGTGCCCCCATAACAGTGTCAGCCACAGATCCCACATAATGGTGTAATCCACAGTGCCCCCATGATAGTGACATCCACAGTGCCCCAATAACAGTAACATCTAGAGAATCCCCATAACAGCGACATCTACAACGCACCCATAACAACGACATCCACAATGTCCCCATACCAGTGACATCCACAGCACCCCTATAACAGTGACATCCACAGTTCCCCCATAACAGTGACATCCCCAGTTCCCCCATAACAGTGACATCCACAGTTCCCCCATAACAGTGCCATCCACAGATCCCCCATAACAGTGTGTCATCCACAGATCCCCCATAACGGTGTCATCCACAGCGCCCCCATGATAGTGCCATCCACAGTGCCCCCATAACAGTGACATCCACAGATCCCACATAACGGTGTCATCCACAGCGCCCCCATGATAGTGACATCCACAGTGCCCCCATAACAGTGACATCTAGAGAATTCCCAAAACAGTGACATCTACAGCAACCCCATAACAGTGACATCTACAATGCCCCCATAACAGTGACATCCACAGATCCCACATAAAAGTGTCATCCACAGCACCCCATAACAGTGACATCCACAGTGCCCCCATAACAGTGACATCCAGTGCCCCCTATTTGTCAGCCAGTGCCTTCACTATGCCATGCAGTGCCCCCTTTTTTATATCCAGTGCCCCTGTTTGCCATCAATTGCCCCCCTTGTGCCATCCATTGCCCCCTTGTGCCATCCAGTGCCTCCTTGTTTGCCATCCAGTGCCCCTTTTTTCCATCCAGTGCCCCCATTGTGCCATCCAGTGCCCCCTTGTGCCATCCAGTGCCCCCATTGTACCATCCATTACCCCCTGAGCCATCCAGTGCCCCCTGTTCATCATCCAGTACTCCCTTGTACCTTTCAGTGCCCCCTGTTTGCCATCCATTGCCCCCTTGTACCATCCATTGCCCCATTGTGCCATCTAGTGCCCCCTGTTTGCCATCCGAAGTGCCCTCTGTGACATGCACAGCATAGCGATCAGCCTCTGTGACTGATCGCTATGCTGTCACTCCTGTACAGCGCCTTACGTTGCACTGTGCTGGAGTCAGTACAAGCTTTACATAGAAGAGCGTGCGATACAGAGGCTGACAGCTGGCAAATGCGCACTAGCATTCAGCCTAGTGCGCTGTGAAGACTGCCGGCTGGCTCTTTCTCCAGCAGGAGGTGGTGAAGTCGCTCTTTCTCCAGCAGGAGGCGGTGAAGTCACTCCAGCAGGAGGCTGAAGAAAGGAAGAGAAGAAGACAGACTTCGGCCGGAAGCACAGAAAAGCACTCTGGAAGGTAAGTATGTGAGCAATAAATCTTTCCTTCACAGGTTAGCTTGAAAAAAAAAAAAAGTTAAGCCCGGAGAACCCCTTTAAATGTAAATTAGTTTACATAAAGAAGCTAGAGAATATCATTCATGTAGGGTATATCAACCTTATCTACACTACATTCTATATACTTGGTTCCAAGGGCATACCAGACCAGCATAAAACAGAACAGTAAATGCTCCCAAAAACAAAAGAATTGAAGAAGGTTGTCTGCCACATTAAAGGAGTCTGTCACCACTATATGACCTCATACAGTGCTTACATTTTCCTGTAACACACCTATACATGACTGTAATGGTACCTTTGTTTTTTCTTTAGACTTGCAGAAGCAGGAAAAACGACTTTTAATTCATATGCAAATACCCAGGGGCGGTGTTCAGTGTGTAGGAGCCCAGGCTACTATGCCTTCTTTCAGAGTCACTCCTCCCCAGCCTCTTCCTTTGCCCACAGTCCTATTCCCTTGCATCATCCCTAGGTCTGTCTGTGATCCCGCTCCTGTGCAATACTTCACCGGGCGGGGGCATGCATACTGCGATGCCCATTGTGGGCAAGGCATCAATTTAACTAGTGCGCATGCACAGGCCTTGCGAAGCAGTGCGCAGGTGTGAGATTTAGGCCGGACCGAAGGATGACACAAGGGAATAGGAGGGCGGGCACAGGCAAAGGCTGGGGCAGGGAAACAATGAAAAACAGCAGAGCAGTCTGAGCTCCTACACAGTGAACGCCGCCCCTGGGCACTTGCGAGTGCTCATTTGCATATGATATAAATGTCGTTTTTCCTGCTTTTGCAAGTATAAAGAAAAAAACAAAGGTACCATTACAGTCATGTATGGGTGTGCGACAGGACAATGTAAGCACTGCAAAAGGTCATATAGTGGTGACAGACTCCTTTTAAAGTGCCTCTGTCAGCGTGAACTCGTCCGCCCCATGTTCTCCCGGCAGCACCAAGGCTCAGTGACTCTGCGCATGCGCAGTGTTTCTGATGAGCTTAGAAAGCAGTGCTCATCAGATCCACTGCGCATGCACAGAGTCCCTGAGCTGACTACAGTGCTTTGCAAGAGTATTCACCCCCTTGACTTTTTTCGTATTTTGTTACATTACAGCCTTAAAGGGAACCTGTCACCAGGAAATTCACTGATAAAGCAGGCATGCTGCCTTGTAGGGCTCACTCTGCTGGATATAATGATACCTTTCACTTGGTGATCTGTTGCTTTATTTTGGAGAAATGGTACATATATTCCATATGCTAATGAGCTGATTTGAGTCCAGTAGTTGATATGAGTCCAGCATTTTTTCTATTCAGAGCTGTAGCCCCGCCCCTATTCACTTCTTCAGATGTAAAATGGGCGTGGTTTATTACATCCTTCATTCAATTTAATAATTGGCGGGAAATGAATAACAGGGAATGCTAAGGTATTATATGTCTGAGGTAAAAAAGGGGGAGGAATATACTATTGAAGTTAGTAATTATAATAAGGGCTACTTTGTTCATGGGGTGATAAACACATGATGGCTGATAAGGGACATGTCGCCGTGGGTATGGCAGTTAGGCTTTAAAGTGAAAGGCAGCAAGGCTTGTATTGGCTATAATGCAGGTCAGTTTTTTAAACCACGCCCCTTTTACATCTGAAGAAGTGAATAGGGGAGTGGCTACATCTCTGAATAGAAAAAACGCTGGACTCATATCAGCTCATTAGCATATGGATTAAAAGTACTTTTTCTCCACGATAAAGCAACAGATCAACAGGTGAAAGGTATCACTATATTCAGCAGAGTGAGCCCTACAAGGCAGCATGCCGGGTTAATCAGTGAATTTCCTGGTGACAGGTTCTCTTTAAGTTCAATGTTTTGTTAATGTGAATTTTATGTGATTGATCAAAACACAATAGTCGAAGTTGGTAAAGGGAAATGAGGAAAATATATAAATAAAACTATTGTTTAGAAATAGAAAGCAGAAAATTGGCATGTGCGTATGTATTCACCCCCTTTGTTAGGAAGCCCATAAAAAGCTCTGGTGCAACCAATTACCTTCAGAAGTCATATAATTAGTGAAATGGTGTCCACCTATGTGCAATCTAAGTGTCACATGATCTGTCATTACATATACACAGCTTATTTGAAAGGCCCCAGAGGCTGCAACACCTAAGCAAGAGGCATCACTAACCAAACACTGCCATGAAGACCAAGGAACTCTCCAAACAAGTAAGGGACAATGTTGTTGAGAAGTACAAGTCAGGGTTAGGTTATAAAAGAATATCCAAATCTTGAATGATCCCCAAGAGCACCATCAAATCTATCATAACCAAATAGAAAGAACATGGCACAACAATAAACCTGCCAAGAGACGGCCGCCTATCAAAACTCACAGACCGGGCAAGGAGGGCATTAATCAGAGAGGCAGCACAGAGGCCTAAGGTAACCCTGGAGGAGCTGCAGAGTTCCACAGCAGACACTGGAGTATCTGTACATAGGACGACAATAAGCCGTATGCTCCATAGAGTTGGGCTTTATAGCAGAGTGGCCAGAAGAAAGGCACATTGTGAGTTTGCGAAAAAGCATGTGGGAGACTCCTAAAATGTATGGAGGAAGGTGTGTGGTCTGATGAGACTAAAATGTAACTTTTTGGCCATCAAAGAAAACGCTATGTCTGGTGCAAAGCCAACACATCACATCGCCCAAAGAACACCATCCCCACAGTGAAATATGGCGGTGGCAGCATCATGCTGTGGGGATGGGACTGGGAAACTGGTCAGAGTTGAGCGAAAGATGGATGGTGCTAAATACAGGGATATTCTTGATCAGAACCTGTACCAATCTGTGTGTGATTTGAGGCTAGGACGGAGGTTCACCTTCCAGCAGGACAATGACCCCAAACACACTGCTAAAGCAACACTTGAGTGGTTTAAGGGGAAACGTGTACATGTATTGGAATGGCCTAGTCAAAGCCCAGATCTCAATCCAATAGAAAATCTGTGGTCAGACTTATAGAATGCTGTTCACAAGCGCAAACCATCCAACTTGAAGGAGCTGGAGCAGTTTTGCAAGGAGGAATGGGCAAAAATCCAAAGCTCAAGATGGGGCAAGCTTATAGAGACTTTTCTAAAGCGACTTGGAGCTGTGATTGCCGCAAAAGGTGGCTCTACAAAGTATTGACTTTAGGGAGGTAAATAGTTATGCACATTGACTTTTTCTGTTATTTTTTCCTAAAAAAAGATCTTCAAAGTTGTGGGCATGTTTTGTAAATTAAATGATGCAAATCCTTAAACAATCCATGTTAATTCCAGGTTGTGAGGCACCAAAATACGAAAAAAGTCAAAGGGGTGAATACTTTTGCAAGGCACTGTAGGTACTTGCGCAATGTAGCTTCTGCTGCTTCCCAAGCTCAGGATGCAGTATTTGATTCATTGTGCAATCGCCAAGTCCCAGGGGCTAAACAAGATGTCCACCCCTGTCACCGAAAGGGGGAAGGGGGTTACAGAGAGCACAGGGGGCAATGCACTAGCAGTGCTCCTAGTGCTATGGCCAGCTCCTTGGTGCTCCAAATAACTAATTTATTATGGGTCACTTGGAGGCACAAGCTATAGGGTCTAAGACTGCATTATAATCACCCAAAAGACTTCAGTGGAAAGGGGGAGGAATATGTAGGCCTACTATCACATAGGGGGGCATTTATTAAGACCAGCGATTTATACAATTTATTAGCTGTGCTCCCCGTTTTGTTTTGCCACCCTGTATGCTAATAAACGGCTTTGGTTCATGGAGGAGGACACAAGTTTCTCAGTGGGCGTCTCCTTCTCCCTGGCTGTAAACTGTCCAATCACAGCAGACCATGTCACAGCCAGGGAGAAGATGTGCTGTTTTTTCTCAATGGCTGTGACAGAGTCCGCTGTGATTGGACAACTCACAGCCAAGGAGAAGGAGACGTCCACTGAGGAACACAGTCATCTCCTCCCTGTACCACAGTGATTAGCATACAAGTCGGCAAAAGAGAATGAGGCACACAGCACCCCAACAAAGCAGCATATCTAAAAAAAAAAAATAGCAATATGACATCTCCTAAACATGTCCTACAGTGCCAGGTATTTATTTTCTCAGAACCCATGAAAGGTCCTCTTTAAGCCCCTTAATGTTCCAAGAGACATTTTTACATGTAGCCATCATGAAAATGGAAAAAGTCCAACACCTTGTTCCAGTTCCGGCGGACATCACACTGACATGCTAGCAACACTCTGTATGTGGTAGGACCAGTTGGTTCTTTCATTTATTGCAAGTTGTGAGTATAGTTATGCATTTGGTGGCGTTAGAGGAGTGGCTTATTGTAAAACTTTTCCAGCGGGAAAGGGGGGGATGCTGAATCCTTGTTCCGGGTGCTGGAAAGCCTAGCTACACCTCTACCAGATTGTGTTGCGATCCCGTTCCGTGTCCACTTCCGGGATCTTGTGCCGTATATTTGGCATGTGGTCCTTGCCTCGGGTTAGAACCCGCAGTGCATGCTTCAATTTGAAATCTCTCGCCATAGTACTAGCAAGAGATTCAGATTTGCAGCACAACACGGATAACCCCTTTAGGTGCATACTGCAGTTTATGGCGCGCTAATTGCTGTTGCTTCCACACTTGCTGACAAGGTGATGCCATACCTCCTCCCTCACCTGGTTCAAAAGACCATGCTGCCGACATGGAGAAATTAGGCTCTACTAAACAAGACCTGTTGTACCAGCTAAATGGTAAGAGGAACGGATTACTAGCTATTGAAGTGGCCAACCAATTCCCTTCAGACATTCTAACTACTTTATCAGCTAGCGTGCAGGCCACCCTAAACTGCAGGAGGAAATGATGCTACAAGATCACATGCTCTCGGAGGACGAACAGCGCACAGCATTGAAGACTTGGAAAACCACTTCTGCAGGAGGAATTGGAGATTGATCAGACAGTTTCCCTGACAGACTTTCTCCAACTATGTGACATTACACTACTACAGTACTACAAGACAAAAGTGGAGAGAGTCCACTGGATTGGGCCTTCTCAGGACTTAAATAATAAACAGGCTCTGAACCAAAATAACTGCCCGAGACAGGTTATTACCAAGTTCTTTGACTATTCTTACAAGGAAAACATACTAAGGGCCTATAGAGCGCCCTTGATCTTGAGAGGATGCAAAATTCTGGTATTTGCAGATTGTTCTGTCTTCTTACACACACAGTGTGCAGTCTGACACTCAGCATAAACCATTCCTCTCTTCCAAATACGAGGACTGTTCTTTGTAGTCTAACTTATTTAATGGTCAACAGGTTGTACTCTCTGCGTAGTGCGCGTGAGAGATTGGGCATGTATGGTAAAACTACAAGAATACAAATAACATGTATAAGTATACCGTATAGAATAGCATGTACCATAACATTTGCATAACACTGAAGCACATAGTAAAATAGCTGTCTTACATAGGACTACATGTCTAACTAACAGTAGTAACAACTCCCTGAGTAACAATTACAACTGACTGAACAGCTCTGCATAACATAATATTCCTGAAACAAAGGTAGATCTCTCACCAGATATGCTTTCACAAGGATAGTGGAGTTTGAGAAGAAGACATGCATAGGACAGCTCTGCTGATGTGTCCTGGTGACTGGAGACTTCTTTTTCCCAGGATGCTTTGCATCACCCACAATGTAGCAGTCTTTGTAACAGGAAAACAAAATGTAATACAACTCAACACCGCTAGATGGTGCTATAACCACACTAATCACTACAGAAATACCAAAACTGAGGCAGGCGTGATCTGTAATGATTCTCAAACTTGGCTAGGCAGAACACAGATTATTATTTAGAAGTCACTAAAAAGCATAGAGCTTTCAGCAATATCTGCTCCCTCTTTTAAAAAAGGAACATTAAATTCTAACTGATCTACCAGCTGTACTTTGGGTATTTAAAACGGATGGTTCCTACCAGCAGTTCCAAGATCCAGCAGAAGCTGATGCTTTTTTTGATCAAGACCTTATGGACAAAAGCTCTGACTAGCGGATCCCATCACAGACCAGATCCCCAGCCTCATCACCATCGAACCAAGATTGGACCTGCTCACCAAACTTCCTCAACTACAAGACCTTCAGATTCACCAAGGGCTCAACGACACTATATGGGAAAGCAAGGCAAAGCTCCAAAAGAAAAGCACTGAACTATACTGTTACATGGATAACTGGGACATTTTTATATTACTGTCTTATATAGTTTGGTTTGCTTCTGCTGTTGATATACTATATTCTTTGATTTCAGGTCAGAGTTTAGTATATATATGTCATCAGGATCATATCGTGAAATGTTAAGAGGTTTCGTTCCCCCAATAAATGCATGAAAGTACTGGCTCTTACTACCAAACCCCTTTCACATATGATACATTCTTTAGAAGCAAATGATACAGGAAGGCTGGTGCAATAGCGATCCCTCGTCCTCATACAGCAAAGGAGATTGCTGTATGTAAATGCAGCGGTCTGCTTCACTGAACAAAAAGCCTCCTGTGAATACCTATTGGTACAGGGAGGAGGTATCAGTGATTGGTAGCATTGTGTGTATAAGCGTGCATAGAAAGATAGCTGTCAGTCACTGATAACACCTCCCTCCTTGTACTGATATAGCTGTTCACAGGTAGCAGAATTGCCAACCTTCCCTTTAAATTTGGACAAAATATTTACCCAACCCTTTTAAGAGACCTTGCCCCCAAAATGCTCTAAACATAATGCCCTTGAATCACAACATTAAAGTGGTTATCCAGTAGTTAAAAATAAAATATGGCAGCAGCATGTGGGAAAAAATCCACAATTCTCAGCTCCATCAGTTTCTAAACAAGCAGTGGCAGAAGAGAACAGACCAGAGCTACATGGAATGGCCCTGAAGAAAGGTGTGAGTATAACATGCATCCACAATGCATATGTGTCAAATTGTTAGTCCAACCAAACCCTCCCCCCTCCCCAGCAATAAAGAGGTTGTGCAGCCGCTTTAAATTGATCGTTGGGGGTCTGACACCTGGCACCCCTGCAGATCAGCTGTTTGAAGAGGAGGCAGAGCTCCATTTGAGAGCTACTTCCTCTTCATTACACTGCACGTCATCTTGGAAGTGCAGTGTAATTGTAAGTACTCGCTCTATTCACTTGAATGGAGCTTGTACTGGTAATTACACTACCCGCTGCTAAAAGAGAGACGATGTGTAGTGCAACAAAGAGGAAGCAGCGCTCGCATGGATCACCGCCAATGCCCCCAAATACTACAGTGTAGAAATAATAGTACCATACAGATAGTCTCCCTATAGTAATAGTGCTCCCCAAAGTCCCACTAATACTAATAATTCTCTCCGAGAGAGCCCTCATTAGTAATAGTGCCCCAGTAGTGATAATGCTCCATGAAACTAGCCATGTTAGCAGCAGTGGCCTTCAAATAGTGCCAAATAATGATAACACTCCCCAATTGTACCCCTGGTAATAGTAATAATAATACATAATAGATACTTTTCCTCATAGTGCCTTCTATTGTAATAAAGCACCCCTATAGTGCCCAAGCAGTAAAACTGCCCTCAGAGTGTCCCTAATAGTGATAAAGATCTAAATAGTGTCCACGGTATTGATAACGACTGTAGGCCGCACACCTCTTTCAGGTCAGCCTGCTTTTGTGGACTGTCTGTGAATTTACGGATGGTTGGCAACCCTGGCAGGAAGTGGAAAAAGCTAATATAAATGTATAAATGACAGGTTTTAGAAAACTATATAATCAATCTGCTCAGCTTCTCCTGCTCTATAACATGCTGCCTGCAGATTGCATTGCATTTTGTGGTTCCCCTTAAAGCGGTTGTCCAGCTCTGAAACACTTTTGAGCAGCTTTCCCATTCTGATGCAGCCAATGCCTGGAACGTGCTACCTGGTGATGGGTGTCCTCTGTAGCCAGTGAAGATGGATGAATGGGAGCCAGGGTGCAGGACTGGCTCATTCGGTCCACATTTATCGATTTTCAGAATGTATGGTGGTCACTGCTGCCAATGGTAGCAATGGACTGGTTGCAGTGATGTCCCCTCGTTTGGTATGTCACTGGGTCATATGCCACTTGAGGGACACATCGCCCATGACTGGCTGCAGCGACATATGGACAAGTTTAGTCTGTTATGTTGCTGGTGAGATCGTATGTAGCCAATCCAAAATTCCCTATTGCTATTTGTCTGGAGCATTAGACCTCTTGTCAAGCGGGATTTATGGCCATAATACATGAGTAAAAGCTCCACTGTATTACACTCGCCTGAAAATGGCCTTTATGGGGATCTGTCACCAAACAATCAACAAACCCTGAAGTAAAATAATTCAGATAAACATTTCCATTGCAAACGATGAGAAATCAATCAGATGATTGCTGCTGAACCCCAAGGCTAGCAAACAGGAACAATGTTTAGAAAACTGCAATCCCATATGTCATTCTGTCACTCCAGCCACTTGATCTAGTTCATAAGGTACTCATACATAGTAGATTAGTGTTAGTGGAACCCACCAATTTCTGCAGGGCTGGCTGTCCACTGATTGTGTATGGGGGTATCCCAGTAAGGACTGGTTTGTTGGATTTCAACATGCCCAATCCTTTTGTTCTCAGGAATGAAAATCCATCAGTAGAGTGGCTGAATGATTGATGTGCCTGTCATCTCTCCACTACCCTGAGTGACGATGCACCTTTGTAGTATACTGGAGTAAACTCTGTATTTCTGTCTCTTTATAAACAGATGCCCTTCAATATCAAGCTTTTGCTGCTGCTGCTGCTGACAGATCTTATCGTTGAATATCAGGGGCGGACTGAAAACTTAAAGTGGCCCTGGGAAAAAAAAAATGGCCTCCAGGTTGTAGGTGATTCCAAATTGACAGTAAGGAGCCAATGTAAGTAGGTGGGGCCAGCAATACTGTAGTGCAGCACAAAATACTGAACCAGCAGAACCAAATACACAGTGCAGCACAAAATACTGCCACCCCGCTGCACCATTCAACTGTATCACCATCCTGAGGAAGACTATACAGTTGAATACAGGAGGGCACTCTCTTCTGCCAGCCAAGTACCAGATGCTCCAAGCATTATTAAAGGGATTATCCCATTATTAATGTAAAATGTGAGTCAATGGTGACAATAAAGAAAACTGATCAAATAATGGATCCGTCATGGCTATTTTAGACGGTTGCAGACGGTTGTATTATCATGACGGAAGCGTTTTTGCTGATCCATGATGGATCCAGCAAAAACGCTGGTGTGAGGCTACTTTCACACTATCGTTTGTTTTTTATGGATCCGGCAGGGTTCAGCAAAAACGCCTCCCTTACTGATAATACAACCATCTGCATCCGTTATAAACAGATCCGGTTGTATTATCTGTAACATAGCCAAGACAGATCCATCAGGAACTCCGTTGAAAGTCAGAGCATGCTGCGGTTTGCTCTCCTGTATGAGAACGAAATGGAATGCATTTTGGAGCATTCCGTTCTGTTCAGTTACGTTTAGTTATGTTTTGTCCCTATTGACAATAAATGGGGACAAAACGGAAGCGTTTTTTTCTGGTATTGAGACCCCATGACGGATCTCAATACCGGAAAATATTAACGTTAGTGTGAAAGTAGCCTGAAAGTAGCCTAACAAAGCTAGAACCAGCCCTTACCTCACATGGATCCAGAGATCTTCCCATTCATTGCTCTGCTAGATTTATATCAAGCTGACCGCTCAAGGGGAGTGTCTTTTCTGCTGCAGCTCAGGAGGCGTGTCTCAGCTCTCCCTATTACAGCTCAGGAGGTGTGTCTCTGCTCTCCCTATCACAGATCAGGAGGCGTGTCTCTGCTCTCCCTATCACAGCTCAGGAGGTGTGTCTATGCTCTCCCTATCACAGCTCAGGAGGTGTGTCTCTGCTCTCCCTATCACAGCTCAGGAGGTGTGTCCCAGCTCTCCCTATCACAGATCAGGAGGCGTGTCTGCTCTCCCTATCACAGCTCAGGAGGCTTGTCTCTGCTCTCCCTATCACAGCTCAGGAGGCGTGTTTCTGCTCTCCCTATCACAGCTCAGGAGGCGTGTCCATGCTCTGCCTATCACAGCTCAGGAGGCGTGTGCCTGCTCTCCCTATCACAGCTCAGGAGGCGTGTCTCAGCTCTCCCTATCACAGATCAGGAGGCGTGTCTACTCTCCCTATCACAGCTCAGGAGGCGTGTCCCTGCTCTCCCTATGACAGCTCAGGAGGCGTGTCTCAGCTCTCCCTATCACAGATCAGGAGGCGTGTCTCAGCTCTCCCTATCACAGCTCAGGAGGCAGTTGAAGAATGAAACAGAGCATGTGCGGTCATCTCAGTGAGCAGGACAAAGAAACAAGAACAAACAGCACGTGGCACTATACATATATTTTTTCAATTACACACAATTACAAAGGGATAATGATCCAGGTGTTGGTTTGATAACTGTACAATATATTTGGTGGGACAACCCCTTTAATGCTGAGAGAATCAGATCCCTATGTCCATGGCTGGTGTCTGTGAGTAGAGCTTGCATGGCCCCCTGGGCATCAACCCACTAGGAAATTTCCCTGTAGGGTCTATGGCCAGTTGGATATGGTCATCAGTATCTGATCAGTGGGGGTCTGACACCGTGCACCACCACCGATCAGCTGTTTGAGAAGGCACTGGTGCCTACAATAAAAAAAGTGCATTTTTGGGAGACATTAACGTGACTGTTAGGAGGTTAATGATCTTGATCCCTACAATCAAAAAGTTAAAGAGAGAGGGATAAAAAAAAGAAAGAAAAATACATTTTACATTTTCTAATCAAAGAAACAATCTGGCAAGGAGACAATAATAATTATTCCTTCTATTCTTTCTTTCCAGGGACCAGCGGATATCTTCCTTTGATGGTTTTGTAAAGGGTTGTTGGCACATTTCAATGAGTAATCGCTAACTGGACAAAAATTTAAATTGGAAGATTGCATGATAGAGGCTCGCTGGTATTGCAATATGGATAACGTGGGTGCTCTGGCTGATTGGCTGTCCCAATAGCCCCAACACAGTGCAATAGCTAAATATGTAAAAGAGAAAGGTGGCACTCTCACCCGGTTTGTATCAAACATTGGTATTTATTACATCACTTCCATATTAAAACTGAATAAATAAAGACAGAGTATAAGGATAACCTCTTATAATAGTAACCGCAGGGTCATTGCCACGAGGATAAAGTATAAAATATCTATTCTGCAGAGAATATCCTTTTAGTGACAGAGAACTATTTATCTATAATAATATATGACAAATAAAAAAGTTAGAAAAATGTAAAAAATGAAAAAGTTAGAACAATTCAAATCTATCTATTCGTTATCTACTATTATCTATTCTTTTTATATTTTTCTAACTTTTATTTTTCATGGCCTACAGGGAGGCCATTATATGTACTGCAGAGGGGGGCATTATACATACTATTAATGCCGAGGGGGCCACTACAGGGGGCATTATATCTACTACAGAGGGCATTATCCTACACGGGGCATAATAAATACAGGTGGCATTATACATGTGGATACTACGAGGGGGTGCATTATATGTAGTGGCACTACAGGGGTATTATAAATACAGGGGCCACTATAGGAGCCATTATAACTTATTACCACTAGGGGCTTTAAAGGGATGCCTTATAGAGGGGCTCTGTTACTGCTGGGGGCATTATAGAGGGTTTTATTTCTACTAGGAACCCTATGGAGGCATTATTAATATTGAGGGTATTATCATTAAGCACAATATGGAGGGCATTACCACTAAAGGAGTTGCTTTTGGGATACTGTAGGGGGCACTTAATATTGGAGGCAGTCTAAGAGCACTATTACTATGGGGGGACTATTTTTATGGCAGTATAATTGCTATAGTGTAGTATTTGGGGGTCTTGGGGAGCACAGAGTCCACAGTATTAGGGATGGTAGCAGGATAACGATGTTGGTGCACCAGGAGGAGGAGAATGATAGAAAAGTGAGGAACCTAAGGTGTCTCTGTGCTCAACTCTGCAGAGACAAGACACAGCTTTTCTTACAAAATTGTACTTATTAGTGTGGGGAGGGAGGGGCTCAATAATGAGTTTTGCTATGGAGCCCCATGATTTCTATGTACGCCCCCTGTATGCAGGTGCACCTGGCACTACTAAATAATAAACAGACGTGATATTAATGTGTTACTTTAAGGTACCTGTACATGAGGTGATGATTGGTATGATTTAGTGACGAACGAGTTGTTTTTGGTGTTGTGAACGTTTCAACAATGACCCTTTAGAAGTGCTGATTATCGTTCACAAAATCGTAATTTCACTCACATATCCCATCGTGTTGCATTTACACAAAGTCAAATTTGAGTGGCGTGCGGTGAACAATTCCTGTTTACACGTATAAAATCGTTAATGTCCAACGATGATTTTTGCACCCACACAAATGAACCACCGAAAAATCTACCAATTGTCGCTCTTTCCTTCATTTCTTTTACACTGCTTGATAATCGTGCAGTTACGCTCAATTTAGTGATAATTTACAGGATAATCTCCTTGTGTAAAGGTACCTTTAGTTATACTGCATCAGCATCCTCAATTGTATGCATTTTTGCTGGGGATGGCCGCTCGCTGCGAACCACATGCGGAGAAGCTGCTTCCCAGTTAGAAACACGCCACAGTGTTTGGGGTCTGGAGCAGTCCCACCCATTTAGGTCACGTTTATTTCTGTGATTTTTGCTTTATATGTATTGAATGTGCCATTGCGTCTGGCTGGTAACATTCTGCTGCATCGCGGAGCCTGTGTCACATGGTCTGTTGTAGGTGCGGCTTGCAGCCTCATTTGTCTCCCATTGCATTGTTGGTCCTGCAGTGCAGGTGAGTGGGATTGGGGCTGTGAGCTGGATATCAGCACCTTTCAGGCCCTGTTCACACACAATAGGTAGTCTAGTGGTAGGACCCCATGCCATGCTGAGAAACCTTGACGTGGCATGAAGGGGCTCCGATATGTTCCTGACTGGAAGATATTCGCGAAAGTCTAAGCTTTTAACATCAGCTTGAGGGATTAGCCAGTGTTGTCAGTTGCTTATCCATGTGGTGCACTTTTTTTCAGTGATTTATGTGTTTATATATTTTCATCCGCACATTGTTTCATTTTGTGTAGGATGTTTTTGTGGTGCTTGTGGTTCGCACTGGCATCTTCCATTGTATGCAATTTTTGCTGGGGATAGCTGCTTGCTGCGAACCACATGCGGAGGAACTGCCTCCCCCAGTCAGAAACACGCTACAGTGTTTGGGGTTTGAGCAGTTCCACCCATTTAGGCCACGCTTATTTTAGTAATTTGTATACTGCATGAAGACCCAATCAAGTTGTTAAGACTGGTGTTTCCTAGAGTATAAAGCTCCACATCTATTAAAGGGGTTCTCTGAGACCACAAACCTCTTTTTTTTTTTTGATTTTCAAAATATTTATTGTAGAATAAGAGTGAACATGACAGAGAGACATATTATGCGTCAGAAACACGGGTACGCAGACCCAAATCACAGAAAATACAAATAGCACTTTCTTAGTACAGAGCATGAACAACCAGGACGAGTCCCGGGGAGAGTCCAGATCGGATTTTGGTGTGTCTGCACATCCATGGGATTGCAAATAGGACGTGATATGTCTCAAGGGACAGGAGTCCCGCTAAAAGACCAATAGTGACAACAGAAACATAAAGCAAATAGACCAATAAACAAATGAACAAGTGGGGGGAGATTAGGGAAAGACAGGAAAGGGAGGGGGGCGGATGGGGGAGAAGATAGAGAGTGTAGGACCAGATCATGGATATCATGTGACGGGGATCACTAACTAGAACAATGAGGAGTTTCCTATGAGAGTAGCGAGGCTCGGTAGATACGCCATGAGGACCATGTCGATTGAAATACTGCAGTTGTTCTCATCTCCCAACTGGCTATCTGCTCCAACCTATAAATGCTATCACATTTGGACAACCATTGTGTCAGTACAGGAGCATCTGCAGATTTCCAGTTGTGAGCTATCAGGACTCTGGCAGCAACTAAGAGTGTAGAGATTAAGGTCTTCATATGTCTATTAACCTTCATGTCCAGGTCAGGCCCAATAGGCACAGTTTAGCTGTGGGGGTACACTTGATTTTGCTGATTGAGGATATGGTGGAACAGATTGCACTCCAGAATGTCGAGATTTTTGGACAGTCCCACCAAATGTGGAGAAAAGTACCGATACTGGCATGACATCTCCAGCAAAGAGGATCGACAGTCGGATAAATTGAGTGGAGACGTTCTGGAGTGTAGTACCATCTAGTCAGCATTTTGTACACATTCTCCTGTAGCCGCACACACCTGGAGACTCTAGGAGGCGAGGCCAACAGGACCTTCTTTTCCAAAGGCGTAAATTGCAATGTTAGGTCACCTTCCCATTTATCAAGAAACAGATGTTTCTGTGGGCTCTTGAGAGAGACCATTATCGCATACAGTTTTGATATTTTTTTCTTAGGATCAGCTGCTGCTAGGACAAGGGATTCGAATTGAGAAGAAGCTATAAGGGGTGGGGTGTACTTAGGCTTTTATGCAGTATGCGTTTAATAGTATGTTTCTGCATAAAAGAAAGGCACTGTAGCTGAGGGTGAGATAACTGGTCATCTAAAGAGATGTCAGAGTCAGCTCCCAATAGATCTACCAGCGGCAGGGTGATCTTAGAGCTATCCTTCGGGAGGGAATCCCTGAATGCCTTAGATGATGACCAGAGGACGTCTCTAACCTGATACGCCGGGGACATATCAGTGGAAGATAGCAGATGGGGTGCTAGGCACGAGTGCCAAAGGGATATGGTTGCCCTAGTCATGTGGCTTAGAGAAGGGAAATCTTTTGATAGGGAAATGACCTTTCTATAAAGAAGAGCTCTAATCGGGGTATCTGCCATTCCGTTTTCCAATTCCAGGTCTAATCTATCTGGAGGGGATCTGAACCACTCTAGGCATCGCTGAGCCTGTATTGCTTTGTAATATAGGGATACATCCGGTAATCCCATCCCACCTCTAGAACTATGTTGGATCAACAAATTATGAGGGAGCCTCGGTCTACGTTTGTTCCAAAGAAAGGTAGCGATCAGCTTTTTGACAGACGAGAAAAATGAGGTGGGTAAAGAGATAGGTAGGGTCTGCATGTAGTATAAAACCTTCGGCAGTAGGACCGACTTGATCAACGTCCTCCTGCCAAACCAGGATGTGCATGGTACATCCCAGGAGTCAATAGTTTTTTGAAGGGCCGGAATGAGAGGTTTGAAGTTATCATTGTATAGATTTTGGGGATCAGCTGTAATATTAACCCCTAAAAACTTAATCGACGTGGATGACCACAGGTAAGGAGTTTTAATTTGAAGGAAGGCTTGCCTGCTAAGGGTGACGTTTAGTACTTGAGATTTACTAGGATTGATTAAAAAATTTGACAGCTGACCAAATTTCTCAAATTGGGAACAGACAGCAGGGAAGACCTCCTCCGGGTTGGCTATAATGAGTAGCAGATCGTCTGCAAATGCTGCTAACTGATGATGTTTCCCTTGAATTGTCACTCCTTTTATGTCTCTATCCTGTCGTATGGCTTGGAAAAGACATTCCACCGTCAGGACGAATAGAAAGGGCGACAGGGGGCACCCCTGCCTCGTGCCATTACTTATCTAGAAAACAGGAGAAAGAATTCCATTGACCCGTACTTGGGCAGTGGGGTTCACATACATGGACATAATAGCTGTGACAAATTGTTCTGGGATGCCGAATTTAAGCAGGGCCCTTTGCATAAATAACCAATCCACAAACCTCTTTTTTTTTTAATGGCCAGGCAGGGTACAGGGGTTAAGAAAAAAGACCCACCTGTCACCAGCGCTCTGGTTAGACTGGAAATGTGAAGTGCTGTCTACAGGCATGTCACCACTGCCAGACAGTCAGTGCCCTCTTCGGTGTCACTTAATGGCGCAGACCACACAGTCCGGACGGATAAATCTCCCTCCCCGGACCTGCCTTCTCCCAACCCAACTCCCTACGCCGACCCAACCAAGTAAGACGAGTAGGGCGTCTGGTGACGGGAGTCTCTTTACGGACCAGGATATACCGGGCACCTGAGACTAGGTGGCGCACAGCTGCTGCCATGTGCCAAGGAAGAGCTGATAGTATACGGTGATAACAGTATGCATCTAGCTGTATACACCTCACAGCCCCATCCTAAACCATTACCCCCAGGGCAGGCTCCTTATCCATACAGACATTATAGGGCAGATTTTTCATAGACCTGCTGCGTATGCATGTGATAACCAGGCGTCGGTGCCAGATGCTGTGCCTAATTGCTGATGAGTCCATGCACCTATACTAATATCTGCACCAGCCCCACAACATTTTTTTTTTTCAAGGTTTTTCTTTTTTTTCAGTAATAAAGTGAAAAACAAAAATGCAAGAACTTAAAATTGCCTGGTCCTCTAAGGGCCATCCTGTACTAAGAATAAGCCCAGCTCTGCCTGCTCGCGATAGTGCTCCTCATACATACAGAGTGATAAGTGCTACTAAGGGCTATCTATACTACATATAATTATGGTGCTCCATATCTCACTATAGGGCTCAATATATAAAAATTCATAATTCTGACTTTTTGAGTGCTGCAGGTTGAGGGTACATTCATACGACTGTGCTGCCACCGTGCTCGATTCGCAGGCCGCGGGTCCGCAAAACACAAGTACTGGACATGTGAACTCAACATCACTGTGCAGACCCATTTCCTTCAATACAGGATTACATAGCCTGACAAAGCAGCAGCACAGAACTTAAATAAAATACATTAGTAAATTTCCCGCACATTTGTTCAAATAAACACAAAGCAGACCTTTTAAAGGTATCTGCATAGGGGCGGGGTGAGATGTTGACAAATGGAAGCATACCTGCTTCCTGACGCTGGTGCCCCTTCCTCTCCAGCCTCTGCTGACCTGCTCAGGTCCCTGGATGAAAACCCCTGGTTTGACGCTGCTGCAGCCAATTGCTGGCCGCAGTGGTGATCTGCTCCCCTTGTGTCACGTGACCATTTGACAGGACGCAAGGGGAGCATGTTAGGCAGTGATTGGCTGCAGTGGCATCTAACTAGAAGTATACATCCATGGACCCTAGTACAGCAGCGAAGTTGCAGGAGTCAACATCGAGAAGCAGGAAAGTATGCTTCCCTTCAAAGCTCTGCCCTGGAGGTGGAGTTTACCACCCTCCTTCCCCCTAAAGAAATGCTAAACGTACACAACCGCTTTAACCCTGGGTTCACACCTGAGCGTTTCTGAGACGCACGTTTTCTGCGCGTTTTTGTCGCGCGTTTGTTTGATTGACTGCAGTGTTGTCCAATGACCAAATATCCCTGTCTATATGAAGTTTGGCCAATCAGAGCTGGGGTTTGGCCTTTACAGCATGTTGCAAATTCATAAACGTGCGTTCAAACGCGCGTTTTCAGTGTCAAAAATGTGCAATATACAAGCATTGCGCGTTCCCATTGAAGTCTATGGGCCAAAACGCGCGACAAACGCCCAAAAAAGCTCAAGTACTTGTTTATGCGTCGGACGTTTTTCAGCGCGTTCGAACGCGCTGTAAAACGCGAAAATGTGAACCAGTCCCATAGGGAAGCATTGGTTTGCATCGGTTATGCGTTTTACAGCTCGTTCGAACGCACTGTAAAACGCGCAAGTGTGAACTGAGGGTAAGGCCAGCTTCACATCCAGTGATCCAGCTCAGTTCCCCTCCAGCGTGGTGCAGAAAATGATGGCAGGGAACTGAAGCCAGAACTGGTCCAATAGTTTTCTATAGGATCTTTCATATTCATCCACTGATGACGTTGGATGTCAAACCGCACTGAACAGTGCGCATACGCATAAATCAATTGTGTCTGGCTCCAAGCCTAAAACATGACTGGGCACAACTGATATATTTGAAGCAGGTTAAGCAAAGGTCTGGAGCTCACAAAGCAGAACTTGCAAAATAAATGCTGGACATTGCTACTACCCAGTAAGGTTTTCAATTTTAAGTGTGCGCTCCACTATTTATGTTGTCCTGGCCTCAGCATGATTTCTATTGCTACAAGATGTAGGCAATGCTATTAAAGGAGGTTGCCTGGACTTAATCATGGGATAACCCTCTTTAAGGGTATGGCTACACTGGTCATGCAACAGCCATCACAGCCAGGTTCGCTAAGTAGCGGTGATCCCATAGAAGTGAATCATTTCTATAGGATCACCGCTACTCAGCAAACCTGGCTGCAACAGTTGTCGCATTACCAGTGTAGCCGTACCCTAATGTAAATGAAATGAAAATCAGACATCATATAGTACGACAATCTCCAACAAAGCTAGACCCAGCCCTGCAACTCACATAGTTGCAGAGAACCCTCCATTACTTGCTCCAATTCGTTTTCTCGGTTTATTTCAGGCTGGCAGCTCAGGGGCATGTCTTTTCTGGTGCAGGTATCTCCTTATCATAGTTCAAGAGGTGTGTCCTTTCTGCTGCAGGTATTTCCCTATGACAGCTCAGGGGAGTGCCCTTTCTGCTCTAGGTCTGTCCCTGTAATTATCACCGTTTCTAACAGTGTTTATGGCTGATGGCAGTTAAAGGATGGAACTGAGCATGTGTGACCACCTCAATGATGTTACTGAGGTGGATAGCGAAGTAAGGATTTTATTGAATAACTCTGTGGCTATACTAAATTTTAGATGTCAGCCCGAATGAAGGTGTGTGTGTGTGTGTGTGTGTGGGGGGGGGTAGTGTGCTGACAAGCAACACAGGCAGAGAGACACAGAGCCTTCTCTCTCCCTGTGTGACTGTCCATGGTTCCATAAAAGGAGCTCCTTCATCCAGCGCGTGGACACACGCTTCTCATCTCCACAGCGCAGCATCCACTGGCGTTTTCCCTCACAGCAGCACTTGTTTGATAAAGGCCTTCCAGGACGAAACATCGCGTCGCTGCATTTCCAATAAACAAGCCTTGACACACATTGCTGGAGTATTTTCCTTCTATTGTTTACGGTGCGGGAACCCGACTCCAAGCAGGATCTTCCAGAGCGCCAGGAGGTTTACCTCTCTATCATGTCCATGGTTCCAGGCACAGCATAACATGCATGTAATCAATCCCCTTCTCCCATCAATCAGAGAGCATACTTGCTCTCTAAATTTATCTAATCACCTCTCTGCTTCCAGTTAGGCAGTTTATAGATGCCATGACCCAAACGTTTACCAGTGGCCAGATCACAGCGCCAATAAGTTGCACCAAAAATAACACAAATACAGAACGCTTCTCTAGCAACAACCATCACATGTTGCAGTACAGAGAAATACACTACTCACAAAAAGTTTAAGATATTTGGCTTTCGGGTGAAATATACAGAAAACGTAAAAAGGATGCGACCTCGATGAGCTTGCGCATGGTCGTCCATGGAGATGAAATTAGGCCTTTGTTGTCCATACAGAGGCACAATGACTGGATTAATGATGTTATTCAAGTAGTATGGGCTTGTCACTGTACCATTCACAGAGTGTAGGGCAGTTCTGTACTGACTAGACACACCTGCCCACACTGTAACACCACCACCACCAAAGGCTTGTCTGGTGACAACAGTGGCTGATGCATAGCGCTCTCTTTGATGTCTCAAACATTAATGGCGGCCATCATTTCTGTTCAGCGTGAATCGACTTTCATCAATGAACAGCACTGAGGTCCACTGGTCCCTCGTCCAGCGTAGATTCTCCATGGCCTATTCAAGACGACGCGTGGCTTGTGCCTGGTGGTGTGACCAGGTACCCTTGCAGGTCATCTAGCACGCAGACCACACTGATGTAAACGGTTTTGAATGGTCTGACATATCACTTGGGTGAAAATGTGAACAGCATGATGATTTAAATACTTTAAATACTAATGCTAACTGAGCCAGGAAATTTATTGGGTGATTCATGGATCAAACACCTGTTGTGAATTTTGCCGTTAAGCTCCTTGTTAGAGAACAGCAAGTTGTGCAAAAAGTACTGAAACATTGAACAGTTGGACATGTGCATTCAAAAGTTTGCACAACCTGTCACCTGCATTTCACTTAATAAACTATTAAAAGTACCTTATAGTTCATCCTCAGTGTGTTTTCATACAGTCTTTTCCCACTTTTCTGCCATCTATATTCATGAAAAAAATCGCCTTATAAAGATCTGTTCTCCAGCTTCCCAAGTCACGATAGAAGTCAAGGGTGCGGCCCTTCCCTGACTCCAGGCTGTGCCTCCCCTGCCCTAACCCCGCCTCTCTGCAGTATAATTGTCACCCAGCTCAGTCGCCGGGACCGCGCTTGTACAGGTGGCGCATGCGCTGTTGGCCCCAGTAGCAGCGCGATCCCATCTATCGCGCGGACTCCAGAGCGATCCTGTAACTGATTCGCACATGCTCCGTCCCCGATGCCGGCCTGTGTCCTCTTCCTCACGCCTGAGCCGGGTGTCAATTAGACTTCATAGAGGCGGGGTTAGGGCAGGGGAGGCATAGCCTGGAGTCAGGGAAGGGCCGCCCCCTTGACTTCTATCGTGACTTGGGAAGCTGGAGAACAGATCTTTATAAGGCGATTTTTTAATGAATATAGATGGCAGAAAAGCAGGAAAAGACTGTATGAAAACACACTATAAGGTACTTTTAATAGTTTATTAAGTGGAATGCAGGTGACAGGTTCGCTTTAAAGTGCATTTTAGGTTTATCCTGATATTTCACCCACAAACCAAATATCCCTAACTTTTTGTGAGTAGTGTATGTAATATAAAAATGTATCATTTAAAAAATAAATTTTTTCTCATTCATTGTCTCCATAATAGTTTTCAGTTACTATAGTTTTTGGTTTTCAGGGGCTTTTTACCCCTATTATGGATGCAAAGCCCGGATCTCCTGTGATTCATCAGAACCAGAGGTATGGTGCTCTGACTCCTTTTCTGATGAGCTACAGGAGGTCCAGGTATTGAATCTATAGTACTGGATTAATAAAGCCCCCATTACTTTGTTTAGAGGGATGGAGGATTATATAGTACATAATTCCCAATACTTGCATGCAAAAATTGGTTGGTTAGATTTAATTTTGCTGAAGCGGACAGGGACTAAGACCGGCGTCTAAATCGCCAGTCTTAGTAAATGTCTCCAAGTATATTTTGTGCGTTCTCAGAAAATTTAGATTTTTGGTAACCTAGAAGCAGCTTGCCATGTACAGTATATTTTAACACATATGGATGATGACCATATATTATATGGCCTCTGTGCCAATGTTTTTAAAAGCACAAATGTTTGTTGATCTATATCATTGTGGTATATATAAGATTTGCACACCTCAATATATTACATTTACATTGTTTTTTAAACCTCTGCTTGGATGTGAGTTTTAGGTCCAAATGTTTGTTACGAGTTTTTAATAATTGCCGTTTGTCACAAAATTACCTGAAGGTGAACATGGTTGGCCACAGTCCATCAAAACAACTGCAATTATCGGGTTGTCTGCTCTCAGGAAATACAGTATACAGGTTTTAGGGGAAGCATTTACTTTTCAAGGGCTGTAATCCCTGTATCTTATTTGGTTGTTACTTTTTTTAAAATTTCTAGCTTAAAAACACATTTTTGGTCTTTCCAGTTCTGGTGAGTTTATGAAGACGTGCAGATATATTTAGGCCTAAGTTGTATGTATAAACTCTGCATGTGTTGAGCATTCATTTTTAAGAGGTGTGGTCCATATAACTTTTCGCGTGGGTCACACTTTTATGCACCAATACCAACTTTTTTGCAATTTTTAACAAAGTTGGCTGAAGGTCTCTGTATGTATAAAATACTGAGTGGCAATTTGACAATGTGCTTGCTGGGTGTCCACCTTCCGAAAATATATGAGCATGGAGATGGGGTAAGTATACTTTTTTTAAAATTTGTATAATTGATATATGTAAAAACTGTGAAAATTGTCCTGGCTACGAGAGGTGGAAAATGTCCCAACACTCCTCGCAGCAAAAAGGCTAAATCCTGGAATAACTTAACGACTATTTGGATTTTTTTTTTTATTGCATAAATGCATCAAAAGTTTAATAAAAAAAATAAAAAGCAACCTAGCCAATAGTCAATAATGAAAATGATGATTACAAGTATCGGTAATCTGATTTTCCTGACCCCATGACAGCACCACAGAGATGGAAACCTGCAGTATATAAAAGGTGGAGCCACTCTTCCACCTCAGTGAGTTTCCAGAGCATGACCCTAGGTACACACCTAAGCGTTTTTCAGCGCGTTCAAACGCACTGTAAAACGCACATGTGGAAAGCCATGCTTCCCTATGGGCATGGTTCACATTTGGGCGTTTTACAGCGCGTTTGAACACGCTGAAAAACGCCAAACGCTGTCGCTTCAGCAGGAGCTTCTTTTGGGCGTTTTAACGCGCCTATGGACCATGCAGAAATAGGGGAGAATCACTGAATCGCGCGTATGATGCGCGTTTCTTAGTTACGAAAACGCGCGATTCAGAAACGCTTAGGTGTGTTCCCAGCCTGAGAGGGACTCTCCTTTTATTAGTTTAACATCACATAAGTTGTATTTTTTTTTTTTTGCTGCACCCGTGAACACACAGAACCGCTACCATAAGGAGGTCAGGAAAATACGATTACCGGTAAGTGTAAATCATCATTTTTCCCCTCCCCCACGACAGCACCACAGAGAGAGATTACAGAGTGTAATTCAAGGGTGGGAAACCACTTCCAATACCTTAGTACCAAACAGCTCAGAAATAGAATCAAGCTGAAGCCTATAGTGCTTATAAAAAGTAGAGGGAGACGACCATGTGGCCGCACGACAAATCTGTTCAATCGACACACTGGCCCTCTCCGCCCATGAAGTCGACACTCCTCGTGTTGAGTGACACAGGCAGGGAACCCCCGGACAAAGAATAAGCCATGGAGATGACTTCTCTGATCCATCTGGCAATCAAACCCTTCAAAGCAGTTTTACCTTTATTAGCCCCAAATAGAATAAACAGGGCTGATGATTTTCTCCAGTCCTTAGTGACTTCCAGGTACTGGATAACACATCTCCTGACATCCAAGGAGTGGAACTGCTTCTCTTTATCATGTCTGGGTTCTGCGAAAAAGGCTGGGAGAACTATCTCCTACAATCTATTTGCCCTAGTTGGAACGTTCGGTAAAAAGCTTGGGTCTGGCCTTAACCCCACCCTATCTTCCCTAACTGACATAAAGGGGGGGGGGGGGGGGGGGTTTGATGGAAATAGCTTGGACTTCACTGATTCACCTAGCCGATGTCAGGGCTACCAGCAACACTAGTTTCATGGTAAGCAGCTTAATAGAACAAGATCCTAAAGGATCAAAAGGGATGTTTCGTCAAAGAGCTCAATACCAGATTCAAATTCCAAGGAGGAAACCTAGGCCCCGATTGGAACAATCCTGTCAATTGCCTTAAAAAAGCGAAATTCTTGCTCCCTAATACAGAAAAGGCGGAAACCTGGACCTTTAACATGCTCTTAGCCAGCCCCAAAGATAATCCTCTCTGGAGAAACTCAAGGACTTGGGATACAGAAAATTTACATGGCCAAAAAATTCTCTCAACCCCAAGGAAAGATAAAAATATTTTCCAAATCCTGGTATAAATAACTTTAGTCACCTTCTTCCTGCTCTTCAATAGGGTAAAAACGAAGGCCTCTGAGAATCCCTGACTGGTTAAAAACGACCTCTCAAGTTCCACTTCGTAAGATGCAGAGATCCCACTTCTGGGTGGAACACTGGACCCTGCGACAGAAGGTCTGGAACTTCCGGCAGAATCCAGGGGTCCTAGATTGACATGGCTCTCAGCAGCGAGAACCGTGCCCTCCTCGGCCAAAAGGGCACTATCAGAATGACTCTCGACCGTTCGTACCTGATCTTCTTGAGGACCAATGGAATTCGCTGTAATGGAGGAAATGCATACCCCAGGGGAAAATCCCACCTCTGGAGAAATGCATCCACCCCAGATGGGCACTCTCTTGGATTGAGGGAGAAAAACCTGCCAACTTTACTGTTTTCTCTTGTTGCGAACCGGTCTATCGATGTGTGAACCCAAAGTTCCACTATTTACGCAAAGATATCTGGACTTAACACCCACTCTCCCTGCCTTAACCTGTGCCTGCTCAGAAAATCCGCTTGGACATTTTCTATTCCCCTTATGTGGAGAGCAGAGAGATGAACCACTTTTTCTTCCTGAATATCCATTCTGTTTCTTTCATGAGTACCTCTGACCTGGCCCTCCCCGACGCTTCACGTATGACACTACTGTCCGATCGTCAGACATTACCCTGATATGTTCCATGTGAACCACCGGCAGAACTGCTCTTATCGCCAACAATACCGCTCTCAATTCTTTTCTGTTGGATGAGAAGAACCACTCTCCCTGAAATTTCTGGACCCAGAAATGGCCCCCCCAACCCCAAGGACTGGTGTCTGTTGTTACCACAACCGGGTCTGGGTAGCACCAGAGAACCCCCTGGCTCAAGTTCTCTCGGTTCTCTCCACCAATCTAGTGACAAGGTGACGCTAGAAATTGACACGATTGACTCCAACGAGGCCCCCTCCTGTCTCATTGCCGCTAAAATCTCTTTTTGAAGTTGTCGAGAATGCAACTGGGCCCACTGCACTGCCCGAATACAAGATGTCAGCACCCCTAGAAACGACATTGCTTTTCTTATCATTAATCCTTCTCCTAACTGGATTCTCTGGGCCCCCTGTTGAACACGGGCTACCTTTTCCTCCGTGAAAAAAGTTCTTTCCTGAATTGAGTCTAAAAGCAGGCCTAAGAAAATCTGATGTGTAGAGGGTTGCATTCTGGACTTCTGCACATTTATGATCCATCCCAGACCGTTCAGAATCGTCACTACCTGTTCAACCTTCTCTATGCACGTTCTCTGCGAATCTGCCACTACCAGGAAGTCGTCCAGATAGGGCAGAAACGTGATGTCCTCCTTCTGTATGAAAGAGACCATCTCTGAGACCACCTTCGTAAAAACTCGCGGTGCCAAAGAGAGGCTGAACAGTAGCGCCTGAAACTGAAAATGAACGGTCTGATGGTCTATCGTCACTACTACCCTGAGAAATTTCTGATGTTACGAGTAAATGGGGATATGATGGTACACATCTTTTAGGTCCATCACCGCCATACGACAACCTGGAAACAAAAAGGTGGACCGCAGATCTGATCGTTTCCATTTTGAACTTTTTGGCCCTCAGAAACTTGTTCAGATACTTCAGATTTATTATTGTGTGGAAAGACCCGTCCGTTGTTTTCACTAGAAACAGTGTTGAATAAAAACCCTTTGACCATTCTACTACCGGAACTGGAACCAACACATTCTTTTTTTATTAACTTTTTTATTTCTTCCTGTAAACCTGGTGAAGATTTTGTAATCACAAATTTTTCTGGTGGGCTTCTTTTGAACTCCAGTCTCAGACCCTTCTGCAAAAGTTCTAGAAGCCAACCTCCTGCAATCTTTTCCTAAGCAGGTAGAAAGTATCTTAACCTTCCTCCCACCGGGTACCCGGCGTCATTGTTTGGACTGCTTAGCCAGGTTAGAGGGAGCAGATCCAAACAAGAACCCCTTGTTACCTGAAGAGCGGAACCTTTCACTGGAATCTGGTATACGCACAAAAGGGCCATCTATAGTTTTTAAATTGGGCAAAAGATTCTTGAGGGAACTTCTTCTTCCTATCTGCCGCTTTTTCAAGAAGCGCATCCAACTCTGGCCCAATTAAAAATTGACCCTCACAAGGAATGCTACATAGTCTTAACTTAGAGGGCATATCTCCACCTCTCCAATTCTTCAACCATAATTGGAGAGGGAAGCTGCCCTGGCCGCCAGTCTCACCGCATCCACTGATGCATCAGCGATAAAGTCCACTGCTTTTTGGAAGGTAGGAATAGAAGCCAGGAGCTGTTCTCTCTGGCATTTATCTCTAATTTGACCTTCTAGCCTATCTAGCCAGACAGACATAGACCTAGCGGCTACACTAGGTCTGAAGGAGGAGGCTGATGCTTCCCATGCAGGCACGCGTCAATCCTTTTGTCTAGAGGATCTTTTAAGAACCTCATGTCCTCAAAAGGCAAAGACGACTTTTTAGAAATGTTTGAAATAGCCACATCCAATTTTGGGGCCTTATCCCAGGATGTAGATGAATCTTCCTGAAACTAATACTTTCTCTTAAAAGTCTTTGAGATGAAAGGTTTTTTGTCAGGCTTTCTCCATTCCTTTCCAATGATTGCCGCAATACTGTTATGCAAGGGGAAACATCTACGCTTTTTCTCTCCAAGACCTTCAAAAACCGAGTCTGCCATCGATCTGTCCTCCTTAACATCCTCTAAATCTAATGTAGACCTTATTGCCTTAAGCAATCTATCGGTATCCTCTGCCGGAAATTGAAACTTTTCCTTTCCTCTAGTCTCCCGAAGGAGAGGAACCTTCTGAATCTCCTTCTCCACATGGAGTCTCGCTGTCCTCTGAGAAGTCAAAATCTGAATCACATCACTCCCCCGATATATTTTGCTTTTTGCATTCCTTTAAGGAATCTTTCACTTCTGATCTGATTAAAGACTTTAAATCCTTCACAACATTTGGTGTCTCTTCCGCCACTGTCTTCTCAATGCACTGCTGGCAAAGCCTCTTCGTGTAAGAAGACAACAGTGGGCATTTACAAATCGCACATTCTTTATTTTTTCTCTTAGTCACCATCTTTTTAGGCGCCATCTGAAGAGAAAAAAAAAACAAATATGACCATGCCTTGGAAAAGACTTTAACCCTTTAGGGACACACTCCTCTGAGTTTTTCAGTACTGGTGGCTGAATCTCCACATCCATGGTCTCAGATCTTTTTTCCTCCTCCATAACAGCAGCAAATCCTGCACAGAATGTCGGACCTCTCTGGTCACACTTATCTGAGGGACTCCCACCCACCAGCTTAAGGGAAAAACAGACAGCCTCCTGGATCACCGCCCGTTCCCCTGGTCCTGCCAGCCCAAGCCTAAGGGCGATAGATCCATTACTCTCTGGCTTCTATGCCATGGGCACCTGAAATAAAACCGCAGGTCTCCCGCTCCAGGACAGTAAACCTCACTGAGGTGGGAAAGTGGCTCCACCTTTTTATACTGCAGGTGTCCTGTCCTGGGGGCGAGCCATCTCTGTGGTGCTGTCGTGGGGAAAGGGAAAGAATGTCTTGCCTTTATATAGACTCTATACAAAACTGCTTCATTTTTTTATATTTAGATACAACTGGAAAAATAAAATGCACATGTTCTTTTAGTGCGTTATAAACTTTATGCCGCATATGCTTGAGCTGGGCTATTCAAATTAATGTCGGATAATTATCTGGTGTGTAAAAAGGAAGTTCATTTTTTTTTTAACTTCAGAGCAGTCAGCAGTTTATTCAATTCTCCCCATTGAAATTACACCCTCTGTAAGTCAATGGGGACTAAATCTCCCTGTTCCCAATATTTTACTGGTGAGTTATTAAAAGTGTTCTCCGAGAATGAAGACAATGAAAATACATAAATCTTACTTTATTATAAATATATTCCCAAATACCTTTCATTAGGTATAATGGATTGTTTTGTCTGGGGAGCAATTATTAGGAGAAATAAAATGGCCGCCGTCCTATTAGTACACACAAAACCTCATCCTCCTCTCTCCTCTGCTTGTCAGGGATTATGATCCCGAATACAGATAAGATCTTCAGCTGAATCTCTGTAGGAATGGTGTTTGTTGATGAGGAGACATGGAGTACAAATAGGATGGACAGAACAGACTGTGGTAATGGAGACTTCATACAAATGCTGCTGCTCATTACGCACATCTCCACCATCCTCTCTGTACTTCAGGTCTTCTAATAAATAGAGATGAGCGAATTTCATATTTTGAAATTCGTTCACATTTCGTTTGGTGGTAAAAGCAGAATTGCGTTATGGATTCTGTTACCACGGACCATAACGCAATTCTATGACGGAATGCATAACGGCCAGGGTGAAGAGTGATTACAAAGAACACTCTGGCGAGCCTGTCCTGCAATAATGTGAATGGGCACCGTGTAATGTTTACTTTCTCATGTGGAGGAGCTACAGGGAAACTGAACTCTTTGTTCAGTGCCCATACCGCAGACTTGAATGTGCCCGCATCCGCCAGATACTTTCAAATATAGGGCTTCACCTTATTGCGGTGTGGAGGCAGGGATCGGAAGCATTACAAAGTGCTTCCATGAGCTTCGGATATGTGCCTTGCACTGCAAAAACATGTTCTATCTTTGCCTGTATATTGCGGATCACGGACCCATTCAAGTCAATAGGTGCGCATCCGTAAGTGGAGTGCACACGGCAGGGGCCCGTGCATTTGCAGACCGCAATTTGCAGTCTGCAGCACAGGGACTGAGCAAGTGCGCTCATGTGCCTGAGCCCTTACTGCCACATTTCCCCACAAATTATAGTTGATATCTGCAGTGTCCTAGTAGCGGATACTTTGTGATCTGTTGTCAGGGGACACTACTAACAAAAGGATGATGTCCATAATATGAAGAGCCATATTTTCTTCCCCTCATTTTTCTAAAGATTCAATTTACTGCAAGAAAAGAAACAAATACAGGTTGTACAAGAGCAATAAAAAAAATTAAATATTTATTTGAATAACAAGTTTGGAGTTTAAGCTGTAATGTTGGCAATGTCAATTTTCTTTGTATTAGATCACAAACTCATGCACCAAATTGGAAAGAAAGGAAAGAGCTACCAACTACTTAACAGCTGCTGATTTATAAAGAAAAAAATATAAAGGCATGTAATCACTATACAAAATATAAAAATGTATGAAACACTATCAACCACAGAACAGAAAAGGTGTTGATTATACTTAAAGTGTTTTGTACTTATGTGAGCGCACATTTAGAATTACTGAACTGAAGTGACTTGTTACCTCTGAATTTATCTGCACGTGGCCTGTATTTATACAGCTCTAACCACGCTGCTGTTTTCTGTGCTACTAATAAGAAAGGACTTTGTTAACATGGGACATAAGAGAATTACAGAAAAAAACAAAAACAAACTTCTCAACCAGAAGTGCTTTAAGCAAATGGTGCACCCGTAAGACCCTTCGATGCCGCAGTAAAATGTGTACCTAGCATAGAAATGGTAACAGAGCACAACCTTAAGGAGGAGTGGAGAGTACAAGGCTAGAAGAGCGCAAGTCTAATAAGTCTAGTCTTTTTAATAAAAAAATAAAAATAAAAATCATGCACCCTCCTGCTATGATCCACAGCCAATTTATTTATTGCCTCTCCATAATAACTTCCATAGCCATTGAACATTGTCAGACCAATAATGATAAATACACATATATAAATGAAGACACTAACTGCTTGTTTGACACTACGAATGGCAATGTCTGTGCTGATTGAACGCACCTTTAAAAAAAGAGCCTATGCGGCAAGAGATAAGTGTCTATAGATTCAAAATGAATCAACTGTATCGGATAACAATTCTTCAACTTAGAAGCTGCCTCAACATTAGGTGCATCTTCAGTTAATGTAACAGGAAGGGGGGGACAGACAGATAAAAAAAAAAAAAAAGAAGAAACAGAACAAAAAGGCAATGGATTTTTTTTACTTGTTAATTACTACCCTTCGTATAACTGACCCAAGGCCACGAAATGGGCAGACACAATGATATATATTTATATATATATTTTTCTTTACAATTCTTTAAATTGTATGATGGTAAAGAATAGGGTCTATTTAAAAACAAAACAAAAAAAAGCTAGGGAAGCCTAAATTAAGAGGTGGCGCCAGGCGTTGGGTTTACATTTTGAGTAGCAACTTGGGGGGCAACTTCTATGATTCGTGGCTTATCT
Organism: Bufotes viridis; assembly: GCA_033119425.1. Lineage (NCBI taxonomy): Eukaryota > Metazoa > Chordata > Amphibia > Anura > Bufonidae > Bufotes > Bufotes viridis. Next base: position 185,147,346 of record CM065590.1, read on the forward strand.
ATGATTCTAGCAGTGCGGTTGCCTTTTTCTACAATTCCAATGATCCATGCTTGATGACCTTCTCCATACTTTGGGGACTTGATCTCGGCACAAAATCGGGCAGCCTGTTCTCGCGGTAGACAGATTAGGAGACCTCCTGCAAAGACCAGAAACTCTCAGTATAGCAGACTTAGCATTTACATATGTGCATGTTCTTATTTCATGTCCTCTAACAGGTCAGTATTCCTTAATAAATACCCAATTAACATTGTTTAACTAAAAATTATTTAATTTCAGGGATTACCAATGGACCCAAAGTGTCTTGTTTTCAATAAATGTACCACACCAGTAAAATACTTTTCCCATATACAGTATACATAAAGTCCCTTGCAGACAATAGAAACAACTACCAGACTGCATGCTCAGTCTATAACTTGTGTAAGACTGTGTATGGTAAAGTACTGCAGGGAGTGTATATCTCACCCAGAATGCTCAGATGGGTGAAATGATCAGGTAAAAGAATTCAGAAACCTGTGTTCTTTCAACAAATAGTAGGCATTGTTGTTTAAGTTATTTCATGGGCTGGGTTTTTATGGAATGGCATTTAGGTGTTGGTAGAGGGACCGGCCATTCCCTCCCTTCTAGTACAGCATTTTCCCCTAACCTGAAGTAATTCCAGGTGTAGCTGCTGTGCTCATTACTATGGGGATTAAGATAGGGCCGAGAGCCTCATTCACAGTTGGGTCGGTGCCTGGAACCTGGATGACCTGTGGAGGCTGTGCAAAGCCCGATCCCCCTGTGTTTGGATTCAAGGTATATAGGTGAGGTAACCTAATGTCTATTTAGCGTCCAAGCGGGCAAGGTGATTTATTTTTGTCACATACATGTGGATGTGCAAAAAGTGAATAATAAACCACTGTCTTGCGTTGGAAGAAAAATAAAAGCTGTTTGGACTTTTTGAGTCTGTCATTGCCAACCCTACCACAAGAACACAGACCCACGATACTTAGGACTGCTCATAGAATTAGACAATTTTCACAGCAGCGGTAAAAGTATTCGGTAGGCTGTTCTGGCAAAGAAACGGCCTACCAGAGTTGGCTGGACAAATAACTGTGCATGCACAGTTTTTCGTCCGGCTGAAGCGTGGCACTCCTACTAGGCCAGATCCAGTGAATTCCAGCAGGCTGTGAATATAGCCTAAAGCTGGATTTACACAGCTTTATTATGAGGAACAAATTCTATGAACGCTCGTTTCTGATAATCTGCCCAACTAAAGGTGCTGCAAATCACCCAATAACCAAGCGAAATGCAGATGTTCGGGGACAGAAAGATCATACAAATGGCTTAAACTTTCTAACCTTTTTTGGGGGGTTGGGGTGTCATGACTCAGAGATAGCTGTAGGCTGAATAAGTGGTTACCACAGCGCTGTACTGCAATAACTAGCTTTTTCCACTGGAGCTGTGTATTTCCAATGTCAACTTCCTGTGCTAGAGCTACACTGAAACAGCTGACTGGTGAGGATGCGAGGTGTTGGACCCCATCAATCTGATATTCAACCGGATATTGATGCTCTATCCTGAGGATAGGCCACCAATAACAAAATCTTGGACAACTTCTTTAAAATCCCTAATAACTAAAATCTACAACATGAAAAAAAAAAATTTATGTTTGGTCAAAGAAACAGGTCTTCCTACAGGCACATTACACGTGAAAATACTTTTGTGACCTATCTTCCACCATTCAGGCTCTTGGGGGTTAAGGGATTTTAGTGACTTACCTGATGTCTCTGGGCAAGATCCATGCATAAGACCAAACATATTTCCACAGGCCTTGCTAACAGCAGCCATTTTGGCTAAGACAGGAAGGTTATGGATGACGAAGGAAACCTCATTCCGCTGCTGTTTGGCCAAGTTTTGTGCATGTCCCAAAATCCCAAAACCTGTAATATCAGTAGCAGCATGTGCATTAAATGTGTGCATAAGGCCGGCAGCTGGGAAGAGAGAGAGAAAATACACCAGTATTAGGCCAAATGGGATTCAGTAGCTGAATAACCTAGAAAAACTCAGAAACAATCACCTCCAGTCATCATATTAATTCAAAGCACTGATAAGATTAAGTATCTTTATTACACCAAGTAACTAGAATAAATGTCAGCTATAGGGATGAGCGAATCGACTTCGGATGTAACATCCGAAGTCGATTCGCATAAAATCTCATTAGAATACTGTACAGAGCGGGAGCTCCATACAGTATTAGAATGTATTGGCTCCGATGAGCCAAAGTTATTACTTTGCGAAGTCTCGCGAGACTTTGGGTAATAACTTCCAAAATTACTTTCTACTGTAAAAAAAACTTTTACCGAACTCTGGTTCACTTCCAAGTGGCTCCCGCTCCGTACAGTATTCTAACGAAGTTTTAAGCAAATTGACTTCGGAAGTTTCATCCCAAGTCGTTTCGCTTATCCCTAGTCAGCTATTTAAAATGATCGTTATACATATAGTAGAAAATCACTTAGGGGGTCATTTACCATTTATCTGAACTACGCCCACTTCTCCCCACTAACACCAGGTCTAAAATTGTGGGCGTGGCGCGGGCAGGAAAGGGGACACGCTGGCAGGTCGGTCTCATACCATTTGGCATGCCTGCTTCAGGCATAGAAAAAGGTCTAAATGTAAGACAGCTCGGAAGCTGTCTTACATTTAGAACAGATGGAAGATCCGCCGAATTTACAAAGAGCCCAGCCCGTCTACATAACTCCTGGGGATCCACCGCAGTTTATTAAGACCGGCATCTAAAACGCCAGTCTTAATAAATGTGCCCCTAATATTTAAACCATTATACTTAATAAACAGTTGCCAACCCAATTAAATGGAGTTTAGTGGAGTAGAATATTGATGACCTATTCTCATGATAACTCATCAATACTTGATTGGTGGGGTTCTGACCCCCAGCACTGCCACTGATTACATGTTTGAAGAGGCTGGGGCCTTCCAGCGAGTTCTGCAGCTTCTTCATAGTATACCAAGTGCAGTACCATTCATTGCTTAGTGGTTGTGCTTGGTATTGCAGCCCAGGATCATTCACTTGAACAGTACTATGATGTGCCTAGGTCAGTGGTGGTGATCCTAAGGCACGGGTGCCAGAGGCAGCACTAAGAGCCCTTTCTGTTGGCACCCATGCCTTAGAAAAGGTCTATGGTGTACCAATATGCCTTAGACTTTTCCTGCCATTCATCGGCACAGGCAGAGCACTGAATGCAGGCAGGCTATTATAGCCAAATGATAAAGTATTCAGCTTAAATTGCCGTGTTGGCACTTTGCGATAAATAAGTGGGTTTTGGGTTGCAGTTTGGGCACTCAGTTTCTAAAAGGTTTGCCATCGCTGGCCTAGGTCATGTGACTGTGGAACGTTACGTCACTGGCCGCTTCAAAACAGAAGAGTAGTGGTGATGCTGGGAGTCGGACTCCACAGATCAGGTACTGAAAAACTATCCTGAAGATAAGTCATCAATATTAAACTCCTAGAGAAGCCCCTTTAATAGAATTTGGGCCCAGTGATTTAGCATTGCTTAAAGAAAACAAATTATTGTGGGTTACATGCATGGTATCACAATACCAAAAACTATACATACTAGAAACTGGTAATTATTTCTATTAAAAAAAAAAGACGAATCTCTGTTGAACAGTACATTGTGTGGCGGGTTATGATTTCTGGGTTACAATAGTGCAGTGTTTCTCAAATAGTGGGGCGCGCCCCCCAGGGGGGGCGCGAGGCTCTGTAAAGGGGGGCTCCAGTTCACAGGAGATGAACGCTTCCACTGTGGAAGCGTTCATCTCCATAGTGATCTGTATCGCCGTCCTCTGGACAGCGATACAGATCGCTGTGCTGTGCGGCAGTGGAGGGAGAGGCGTCTCCCTCCCCTGCTCCTCTGATAGGCTGCGGGCCTTGTGCCGGCAGCCTATCAGAGCGGTTCAGGCGGCGCGATGACGTCATCGCGCCGCCTGAGCAGAGTGCAGAGCGGGACACAGGCCGGAAGAGGCCTGCATCCAGCACTTCCAGGAAGGTAAGTATATGTGGTGGGGGTGTTAATGGAGCCTGCACATGATTGGGGAGGGGGTTAATGGAGCCTGCACATGATTGGGGAGAGGGGTTAATGGAGCCTGCACATGATTGGGGGAGGGGGTTAATGGAGCCTGCACATGATTGGGGGAGGGGGTTAATGGAGCCTGCACATGATTGGGGAGGGGGTTAATGGAGCCTGCACATGATTGGGGGAGGGGGTTAATGGAGCCTGCACATGATTGGGGGAGGGGGTTAATGGAGCCTGCACATGATTGGGGGAGGGGGTTAATGGAGCCTGCACATGATTGGGGGAGGGGGTTAATGGAGCCTGCACATGATTGGGGGAGGGGGTTAATGGAGCCTGCACATGATTGGGGGAGGGGGTTAATGGAGCCTGCACATGATTGGGGAGGGGGTTAATGGAGCCTGCACATGATTGGGGGAGGGGGTTAATGGAGCCTGCACATGATTGGGGGAGGGGGTTAATGGAGCCTGCACATGATTGGGGGAGGGGGTTAATGGAGCCTGCACATGATTGGGGAGGGGGTTAATGGAGCCTGCACATGATTGGGGGAGGGGGTTAATGGAGCCTGCACATGATTGGGGGAGGGGGTTAATGGAGCCTGCACATGATTGAGGGGAGGGGGTTAATGAAGCCTGCACATGATTGGGGGAGGGGGTTAATGGAGCCTGCACATGATTGGGGGAGGGGGTTAATGGAGCCTGCACATGATTGGGGGAGGGGGTTAATGGAGCCTGCACATGATTGGGGAGGGGGTTAATGGAGCCTGCACATGATTGGGTGGAGGGGGTTAATGGAGCCTGCACATGATTTGGGGAGGGGGTTAATGGAGCCTGCACATGATTTTGGGGAGGGGGTTAATGGAGCCTGCACATGATTTTGGGGAGGGGAGAGAGCCTGCACATGATTTGGGGGAGGGGGAAGCCTGCACATGATTTGGGGGAGGGGGAAGCCTGGACCCTGCACATGATTGGGGAGGGGTTAATGGAGCCTGCACATGATTGGGGGGAGAGGGGTTAATGGAGCCTGCACATGATTGGGTGGAGGGGGGTTAATGGAGCCTGCACATGATTTGGGGGGAGGGGGGAAGCCTGGACCCTGCACATGATTGGGGAGGGGGGTTAATGGAGCCTGCACATGATTTGGGGGTGTTAATGGCCCTCGCCTGTGGGGAGATTGGTGTACTTATAACTATTTACAGTCGTGCGGGGGGGCGCGAAATGTTTTCTTCTTCCTAGGGGGGGCATGACAGAAAATAATTGAGAAGCACTGCAATAGTGTAACATTATGCTGATTAATGCTAGATCTGAAATTGCCGGTGTATCTATTTATTGCTGCTTATGCTAAATACACAGGGCATGGAGTATACAATTTAATGTTTTTAGCTTACAGTAGACTGGCCATATGCATTAGATAGCAGTCAACTAAACTCTTCTTCCTTGCAAACCTCCAACAAATGCAAGCATGTCTCAGCCAGTGTGCAGGCAGGCTCAATAAGACAAGAGAGTGCTGCAGGTGTCTTATCTCCCTTAAAGGGAATCTGTCACCACCATCTTGGACTATTATCTGCAGTAATACATGCATTTGTGCTGAGCTAAGGAGTCTGGATCACTATTTGTGATTTAGCGCACGGGGTAGTTTAATTACCTTACCTTTCTTATTTGTTGCACTACCAAAATAATTTTTGAAACATTTTTACGTGACATACAGGTATTTTCATTAATCAGAAAACGGCAAATATTTTTTTTCAAACTATAGATTCTTAAATTTTTTAAATATACAAACAGACACTAAAATAAATGATTAAAATGTGTTCCCTATTTGGTGTTGGCCGTATGGATATAATATGTATAGTCTTGCATGAATGGGGGCAGCTAGGGTGACAGTTTGTTGACATGGGCATTTCTGCATTTTTTTAAATTTTCTTTTATGATATTTTTATTTTTTGAAATATATTTTTGCCACATAATATGAACCCCAAAGTCACTAAAAGACCTCTGAGAGACACTGACCATTTTATTTTGCACCGTTTCCACTGTAGACACTCTATGATCAGACAAAAGGCCGATTTTACACAGCTGCCTGTAAAAACAGTCAAATAACCCCAAAACAAAACAGAGCAGCAAATATGTAATGCACTTAATTATTAAACAAAGTATATATATATATATATATATATATATAAAAAAAAAAAAAGAGAATAGATCACACATCCACAAGCTTAGCTTTGACACTGGGTTCAGACCTGAGCGTTTAGAAGCCTAGCGTTTTATGCGCGTTCAAGATGGGAGTTTATGGACGTTTTTTTCAAGCGTTTTGGTAAATAGTGTAGGCGCGTTTGACGCGCGTTTATGTGATTGACTGCATAGTTGGCCAATGACCCAAAAGCCCTCCCTATATAGTTTGGCCAATCTGAGTGCTTTAGAGGTGTGAATTTCCATGGTGGATGATCCAGCATGTTGCAAACTTTGAAAAACGCGTGTCCATAGGCGCGTTTTACGCTGCACAAACGCCCGAACCACACGCCTATCGCGTTTCCCATTGAAGTATATTGGCACCAAACGCTCGAAAAAAGCCCGAATTAACGCGAACATACATGCTTATGCGTCGGACGTTTTTAGGCGCCTACGAACGCGCAAAAAAACGCGCAAGTGTGAACCACCCCCATTGGAATGCATGGTTCCTGTACTGTTGTGCGTTTTTTTGTGCGTTCGAACGCGGCGTTTTACGCGAAAGTGTGAACTGAGTGTGATCCGTAACTGCTTCTCAGCAAAAACATGGCTTCTCAGCCCAATATTTTGTGTACAAACCCCCTATACTGTATACTATATAAGAGGCATTAGTGTACATTTTGATCAAAAGGCATTAGCCCACTCACCGCGCCAAGGTTGCCTCTAGGAGTGGGACCTACTCTAAATTAGGCGCAGCACTGCATGGCGACCTCCAGACCCGGAACGGCACTGCGCGACGACCGCCAGCGCCACAGCACTGCACCAGCAGGCAGCGGGACCCAGCCGCCAAACAGCACCCCTGCTGCCCGGCAATGTCACCCTGGCACTGGGCCCCACCTACCCACCAGAGAAGCACCACAGAAACAATTGCGCTGAGAAGCCATGTTAAATATGCTAAGAAGCAGTTACTAGATAAAAGCATAGTATTGAGGATGTGCGATCCAGTTTCACTCTCTCATATTTTACACACATATATGAGAAAGCGACCGCGAAACACGTGTCGCGCTCAGGACTACATTGGTCTGTATACTTTATACGATTGTCTCCTGTATGTATTTATTTATACTATTGCACTCTGCAATTTGCTACTTTCAGGAGTTTCTTATCTTTATGCATCTTAAATTGTAGTCCTCTGGCGCATTTTTTTTCTGTGAATGTTATGCTGCTATATATATATATATACACACACTTTAAAATTAGCTATTTTTTGCATTACATATTTGCTGCTCTGTTTTGGGGTTACCTTTTCCACTGTAACTGGAGCCCCATTTACAGAGGGAACAGTCCTTTGGGGGGAACTGCACACAGGCAGGGCTGATGAGTGTCTTCTTAAACCCTGCAGCTCAGCTATATTCATGTGATCGCTGGGTCTAATAGAGGAAGCTATGTATTGAAGAAAGAAGGCAGAAGTGGTAATAAACTGCTTCGGTCTCCTCTTCAGGGTCCCGGCTGACAGCTGGGGACCCGACCTGCTCCAGCTAGATTGAAGGAGCAGGAGCTCTAATCCAGCGCCATACATCTACACACTGGATTAAAGCCCAGCACTTCATTTCATTATCGGGTTAAGAACAATCCTTTTTCCACTGTCATCTGCGGTCGGGGAAAGAGTCATGAGGTCTTCATATACATTACATGGACATCCAGCACCACCGAAATTACTAGGTTCAGTCAACAATAATCGAATGCTTATAGCGCCTTTACCCTGTTCACTATTTGTTATCCAGTTTTTTTAAACGCTCATGAAGTATACCAACAAAAGCTTTTTTCCTTACTTTTTGTTAGGGTTCCCAGGTTTTTAGTGATCAGTGTAAAGAATTGCTTAGAATAAAAAGAAAATCAACATGTGAGAAAACTTAAAATAGGCATTACCCGTTCGGTTTAACCGCGCCATGTTCATCATCGCCTCCTGATATGCCAACTCCACATCTTCTTGGGTGACGACCAGTTTTATTTTATTCCATTTTTCTGGCTGATGGTGTTCAGAAAACAAATACATAATTAGAAAAAGAACGTACAATAAAATACATACCTAATACATGTGTAGTTCATCAAACTGCATACACTATTACTCTGCATACAGTGTTTCAGTTGTCATCAGCGTAGAACAGAAAATATAGTAGAATAGACTTTTAGGCTGGGTTCACATCTGCACTATTATCTACGTTTTTCTCTTCTGTTATAGGAGCAGAAAAGGGAAAATAATGGCAGAATCATATCAGTCACAAGATGGGCACCAAAAGTTGGACCCTTTTGACTACAATGGGGTCAGTCAGGTTTCCATCACAGTGTAACTCATTTTACCTGTCAAAATAGCGTAGCATGCTGCAATATTTTGTAATTTTTTATGGAATCTGCTCCTAAAGGAGCATCCAACAGATGTGAACACAGCCGTTCTTGTAATATAAAATAGCTATAATTATTTTTATATAATACACACACGAAATCCACGGCATTCCTCTGTAGACGATGAAAAAACAAGTGTATTTATTCACACGTCACAGCGACGTTTCAGTCCACTCACGGAACCTTTCTCAAGCCAAGTGAATTACAAAGTGCAAGCGCATATATTTATATATATCCCATAATTCGTTAATTAGTGACCAATATAAATAATCTATGATTTACATATAGTGTCAGCATGATTCTATTCAAATATAATTCATATATGTACATTCATGTGTATAAATCCAATACAGTGCAAAAGTGCATATGAGTAAACCTTAAAAGCTGCTTGGCTATCAAAGTAATATCAACAATATGTAAACCTGTATGTCCACGGAGGGAATCATGATCATATAATCACCCTGTCTGTACATGTAGATCGCGTGAAAACCGCGTCAAGACCTCCTCTCACTGCGAGTGCTCCACCTCTAGTATCCTTATGTACTCACCAACAGTGGTCGCCATCTTGTTTAAGGGCAAAATGATGGGCAACTTCATATTCATAGTCTATAGTTTATACAGCCACCTGATACAGGTCCAGATCAAGAAGGGACGCATCACAAATTGTTGTACACCCTTTTTGGTCGTGCTCTCGTTCAGATTCACTGCTCCTTTAAAAACCCAGCAACTGGAACCAGCAGAGCCAGACCAAATCGATTCTGCCATCACTGTACAAAATTAACCCCTCTTGGGCTTTTTTATTTGCACCAACTGTTGGTAAGTAAAATACGAGTATTTTTATAACGAAAATATCTTATTGTGTTTAAAAATGTTCTGACAGTATGACACATGATGTAGTCCTTCCATACTGTAAATAAAAAAATACAATTACAAAAAAAAAAATGCATAATATAGAATAAAAAAAACTCATCATACCCACTGTAACTGAAATCAACATTTAGACCCATTGGCTTCAGAGAATTCAGGCGCAATATCCACATTAATTCACGTTTTTTGAGGAGGGATAATCTATCACCCCCTCGCTTGGGCATTTTCACTTGGTCTAGAATCATAACTAGAGATGAGCGAACTGTCATGTGATCAGTGCAGGGGGCGTGGCTCAGCACTGGATTTGATCCCCCACTGAGCCACGCCCCCTGCACTGATCACATGACAGTGACGTCACCCCAGGTCCTTCGGCTGTTCAACAGTTCGGGTTGGTGGCAGCCGCCCCTTATGGATTCCATATGCCGCTATAGTGGAATCCATAACGGGATGCGCGACTTACCACAACCCGAACGCCGGACTTTTTTTTAAAGTTCGCTCATCTCTAATCATAACCCTTAATCATTCATCTACAATTAACACACCCTAAGCATGGAAAACATCTCATGAGTTTGGGTTTAAGAAAAGATTGTGTCATGCAATCCCCTCTAGATATATCCGATTTTACTATTCTATCTCTAATACTCCTTGATCTCTTGTACGACATCAATGGGGGATCCTTGAATGCAGCTATTTGGAATAGCCGTTCTTCAACCTACCCCAATACTTTCGCACAATCGATGGACTCAATTCATTATATATTGACACAAATGGTAACCTCTCACTTCTTTATTTAGTAACAGGCGTTAATAGACTATTTCTTGAAATCTGTTTAACTCTAGTTAAATGTCTATGTACTAAATTCTTCGGATACCCTCTTGACATAAATGAGCCCTCCATCGCATTCAAAGCTTTATCAGCATTTTCCTCGATATCTACAATTTCCCTTACCCTCAACATTTGGCTATATGGCAACGAGTTCACCATTCTCCTTGGATGACAACTCGTATAATGTAATAATGTATTTTTGTCCGTTTTTTATATTCAAATCAGTAGGCAAAGTACCATTATCTATAGTGAATTTAATCTGCTCGTCAATAGAGTTCAAATAATGATAAAACTCAGTCAATAAATCAAACGTCCCAGTCCAAATAAGAAAAATATCGTCTATGTATCTCCACCACGACAGAACAAGTCTGTAGTGGGGAAATACACAGACGTACTGGTCCTCAAAGGAACGCACATAAATATTTGCATAGGTGGGCGCAACATTAGATCCCATTTCCGAGCCCACCCGTTGCAAATAAAACTTCCCCTGAAAAGAAAACTACAGGTCAAAGTCAATTCAAGAAGTTCCAATATAAATCGTCTAGTATTGTCAGAATATGAAGACTGATCTAAAGCAATTTCTATAGCCTGTAGGCCCCTAGTATGATTAACAGAGGTATACAAAGATACAATATCAAAGGAGGCCAATATCGCCCCCTGTGGTAACTCAATAGTGTTTAATTTAACTAGAAAATCTGCAGTGTCATACGGTCAGACATTTTTAAACACAATAAGATATTTTTGTTATAAAAATACTCGGGTTTTACAAAAAAAAAAATTATATAATTTAGTTATTTTATGTAAAGCCCAAGAGGGGTTAATTTTGTACAGTGATGGCTGAATAGATTGGTCTGGCTCTGCCAGTTTAGGTCGCTGGGTTTTTAAAGGAGCAGTGGATCTGAACGAGAGCGTGACCAAAAAGGGTGTACAACAATTTGTGATGCGTCCCTTCTTGATCTGGACCTGTATCAGGTGGCTGTATAAACTATAGACTATGAATATGAAGTTGCCCATCATTTTTCCATTAAACAAGATGGCGACCACTGTTGGTGAGCACTAGAGGTGGAGCACGCGCAGTGAGAGGAGGACAACGCCGAGGTCTTGGTGCGGTCTTCACGCGATCTACATGTACAGACAGGGTGATTATATGACCATGATTCCCTTCCTGGACATACAGGTTTACATATTGTTGATATTACCTTGAAGGCCAAGCAGCTTTTGAGGTTTACTCATATGCACTTTTGCACTGTATTGGATTTATACATATGAATGTACATATATGAATTATAATTGAATAGAATCATGCTGACACTATGTGCAAATCATGGATTGTTTATATTGGTCACTAATTAACTAGTTATGGGATATATAAATATATGCACTTGCACTTAGTAATTCACTTGGCTTGAGAAAGGTTCCGTGAATGGACAGAAACGTTGCTGTGACGTGTGAATAAACACACTTGTTTTTTCACAGTCTACGTGGTTACTGGCATGTATAAGGAGTTCTGCACTATTTTGGAAATCTCTCTCTATATCTATCTATCTAGAGATGTAATATATATATATATATATATATATATATATATATATATATATATATATATTTTTATTATTTTTTTTTCTATATGCCAAATTAACGTGGAGGTTACCTGTGTCTATGGACTCGAGACTTAACTATGATAATTCCCTGCAATTACTGGTAATGCAGTGTAAATTTTATAATGGTTGCAGTACATTATAAGCGTCTTTGGTTAAATGACAGCATTTGATGGATGTCCATGTGGTTCAGGATCAAAAACCAACCAATTTAAGACAACCTTTTCATGGCTGTTGGACCACAAAAATACTTATTATTATCATTTCCTATTATCAGGAGGATGCACAGAAGCTTACTTACAATATCTAGCCATTGATGAACTGCTACTGCAACTTGGGTCCCCAAAGGCTTGGTCAATACAAGGACATCTCCAGGTACTGCATTGTCTGGCCTGTGTGGATACAAGAGCAGAAAGAGTATGCCTCACATATAAATGTATCTGCCATATCTAAGTACAATGCAGTTCCCAAGTCATTCCTCGCTCATCCCACTCTGATGCTTCTTGGGTTCCCCGCAGTTTTCTATCAAGACATAGGAAACAGGAGAACTTAGTCAATGGCTGCTGTGGTGACAAACTTCAGTCAGGGGATTGATCAAGTGGTCACCCTTTCTGTATAGAGAGGGATTAGGAAGGAAAGGTCAGATGGGGGACTTAGAGGAAGTATTACTGGCTGGAAAACCTCAAAAACTTAGTTAAATGCATGGATTTTAAAGCTGCTAAAATATATACAGGGAAACATGAAGCTGTCACAGAGGCTGCAGGTTTATCCTTGTGAGCTGCTCCTCAGATGAGCGTAGGGCTTTGATAGCCGACCTCCGGCACTCGAGCTGTGGTAAAACTACAACTCCCAAGGGTACACTTGCTTGGCTGTTCTCAGAACTTCACAGAAATGAATGGATCATGCTGGGAAACGGTTTCACCACAGAGTGCCGGGGGTTAGCCATCACTGGCCTAGGGGCACTGACTGTTAAAGAACAATTTCCGTGGTTTCTACCCTCCAGAGCTGCACTGCCTATTGATGTGATGTTAACATTGTCCACAGCCCTGCACCGCCTTTCCCTGCCTCCATTGATGCCCCTTCACATCCCAACTGTCTAATACTGCTCTGTCGGAAGCTGCTCGGCTCAGGTAGGTGTCTCTCAGTTGTCTTTATGTCCATAGGACACAGACAGCTGACTGTAATGGAGAAGCAAGGAGCAGTCCGCTCCCTACTTTACTGTTGCTGTGCTGCTGTGTAGGTGCACACAGCTGATTTCCAGAGGTGCAGAGGTGAACAGTGAAATGCGCAAAATCAGGGTCACAATATTAGATGAAGGACATTAATGTCCCTGTAAGCTTATAGTCCTGCTTTACCCTGTCTGCGAGCATTATAGGTTGACAAAAGAATTTGGGAATATTGCATTGTGAAACACATTGACACACTGAACACAAGGCTCATTTTGTTCCAGGGATTTAGGACATGTTACAAGATGTAAAGAATCTCCTCAAGAAATAGAAGGGGCATTGGGTCTTAAAACCAACATCAATTTAGAGACAGTACATCTTTCACATTGCATATCTGTAAGCGAATTAACAGCTGGTATCTGTATCTACTGAGGAAATTAAACTGTCAGATGACATGCAACATGTAAAAAGTACATTCCCCATTAAAAGTGTCCTGTCTGACCCAGGAAGAAGTACAGCAGCGTCTTAAAAAGATTAAAATAGACAAATCGCCAGGACCAGATGGCATACACCCCCGTATCTTAAGAGAATTAAGTAATGTCATAGCCAGACCCCTATTTCTGATATTTAAAGGGGTATTCCCATCTCAGACAATGGGGGCATATCGCTAGGATTGGCGCATAGCAAATGTGGTGCCAATATTCAAAAAAGGGTCCAAAAACAGAGCCCAGAAACTATAGGCCGGTAAGTTCAACATCTGTCGTGGGTAAACTGTTTGAAGGCTTTCTAAGAGATGCTATTTTGGAGTATCTCAATGAAAATAAGCAAATAACGCCATATCAGCATGGCTTCATGAGGGATCGGTTATGTCAAAGTAATAATCCGTTTCTATGAGGAGGTAAGTACAAGACCACGTGATGAGCGCGATTACATCAGCGCAGGTCCTTTTGCAGGAAGAAGGAAGAAGACGATACCGGCTGCGCGATCAAGTGGATGAGGAGAGGTTTTTTTTAACCCCTCAATGGACATTTCAGTTAGCATTCTGTATTAAGAATGCTATTATTTTCCCTTATAACTATGTTTAAAAGGGAAAATAATAAAAATCAACAGAACACCTAACCCAAACTTCAGTGAAGAAGTCCGGGTTCAGGTCTGGGTAACACATTCAGTTTTTTTTATCACGTGTGTGCAAAACGCATTGCACTCGCGCGGAAAAAACTGAACGATGGAATGCAATCGCAGACAAAACTGACTGAAATTGTGTACCTACTCGCGCGGGTTCCCCGCATGGCACCTGGCCCTCACCCACTGCGCTCGTGTGAAAGAGGCCTAATTGGCTCAGTGATAGAAAACAGAGGGTGGTCATTAATGGTACACACACAGATTGGGTCACTAGTGGAGTCTCTTCAATATATTTATTAATGATCTTGTAGAAGGCTTGCACAGTAAAATATCAATATTTGCAGATAACACTAAACTGTGTAAAGTAATTAACACTGAAGAGGACAGTTTTCTGCTACAGAGGGATCTGGATAGATTGAAGGTTTGGGCAGAGAGGTGGCAGATGAGGTTTAACACTGACAAATTATAGGTTATGCCCATGGGAAGGAATAATGCAAGTCACCCATACATACTAAATGGTAAAACACTGGGTAACACTGACATGGAAAAGGACCTAGGAATTTTAGTGAACAGCAAACGTAGCTGTAGAAACAAGTGTAGGGGAGCTGCACAACCGGCCGCTTCATTTATTTCAGGCAGCTGCAGGGGGTACTGGAACCCTGTTCTCATGATCTCTGGGGGTCCTAGTGGTAGGATGCCCACCACTCTAATAGTTATCCCCTATCCTGTGGATAGGGGATAACTAAATGCAACCGGAATAGCCCTTTAATAAATAACTGTTTATTTGCACATAAACTTTGGAAATTTTTTTCTTTGCCTCTCGCATCTATATACCTTCTACCATCCTTCAGGAGATGCATGTTTTCCCCCATAAATTACAGAATATTTACAAAGCCTAGGCAGCTCTTAACCTTACTTGACCCAAGTGAAGTATCAATATAAAACATCACTTTTATTGGTACATTTAAAACAACTGTGAGCCAACACACAGGTTAAAAACCTTGTCTGTCACTCCTTTGTGTAGGATCGTGGAACGGAACTATGGATGTGCTGTCCACATCTTTTGCTGCCCCATTGAAAAAATTGGTTCCACTTCCGTTTTGCAAACATCCAGAAATACGGACATGAGAATGGAGCCTACGGTCAATGTTATAGGACGTTTATTGACTGCGGGAGACTACCTGGGTGAAACCCACAAAATCATGAGGAGAAAATACAAACTATGCAAATGCTGCCCTTGGTTGGATTGAAACTCAGGAGTTCAGTGCTGAAAGGGAACAGGAAAAATCCAACATGGTGAAAATATAATAATTGTGTGGCAGCCACGTGACGATTCTTAACAAATCTGCCACCGAAATCAGTAATAAATCATCAGATAGAGAAATTAGATTAGGCGTCCTGATATAGCAGTAAACATATTTCAATCTTGATATACCCGAGTTGCAATACTTGGTATGAAAGCTAGGTGGCTACAGAGGGGACGTCATGTATCTAGACAAAGGAATTCCTTTGCTTTGGTTTTCCGTGCTAGAGTATCCTAATTGAGTACACATGCATGGGGATATACATCACTTGTTAAAACACATGTCACAAGCCCATTGGCTCATTTGTATTGTTAGGCTGTAAGGGCAACACCCAGGTTTTTGCTAAAAAAAAAGTCTTCTACCATTTGAGGTCAGAGGAAGACTCAAATACCACCAAGAGTCATGTCTTCTCATTCTTTTGCCCCTAGACTAAATTTAAAGATTCAGAGCATTGCAGACAACATGGTTAGATTCCTTGTTTAGGATCATACAAAAATTCTACCATGACAGTCCCATTAAACACAAGAACTGATGTGAGTGAATATGTTCTGCATACAAAGGTTTTGGAACTTGATGTGGCTGTATAAATAACAATCCAAAAGCAGACTTAATCTTGGCACAGGGTACTGGATGTACAGCCTTGTAATGTCATACATTCAGCAACTCACATGATGAACTCATTAGGCTGACATACAGTTGTGGCAACTCCTCCTAGAACTACCCAAGGATTTAATACGGTCTGGCCTCCCGTAACAGAAGTCCCAGCTTCTTCTGCAGCATCCTTGAAGCCCTGAATGATGAGGGGCATCACCTTGTCTCTTTCCTAAAATACAAATACATACATATATGCAGGTGACTAAATCCAGCTTCTTCAAGGACACCGCATGCATACCATTATTACTAGTGTACTGCGTCTGCCCACAAGTTTATCACAAACCCAAAAATAAGTATGCTTTGCCACTTAAGGATATCTTTAACCACTTGTCGACATCCTCCACTTATACCGTATTTTTTGCTTTACAAGACGCACCTAGGTTTCAGAGGAGGAAAATTAGAAAAAATAAAAAATTCTCAGACCTCAGATACCTCCAATCTTTATCAAACTAGATCAGACCCCTATATCGGCCCAAGAATACCTAAATGAACTTACCTCTAATACTCTGGACGGCACTACCACTCTGCACATCCAGCGACTCTTCCTGGCCTATGCTGCATAGTGACCTGACGACACACAGCGTCCGGTCATAGTGTGCCCACTAAGTCCTCTGGCTGTACGCATCAGGAGATGACCAGGGAGCAGTGAATACAGCCAGCGCTACACACACAGCACCTCTTGCATACTAATCAGTGCTTTCATAATGGAAGTGCTCACTAGTATTCACTTTATTAGACTCCACTGACATTTCCCCCTACCACTTTAGGAGGAAAAAAATGCTTCTTGTAAAGCAAAAAATATGGTATTTGGCATTGTAAGGGTACTTTCACACTTAGCGTTTTTCTTTTCCGGCATAAAGTTCCGTCGTCGGGGCTCTATGCCGGAAAAAAAATACGCTTCAGTTAAGATAATACAACCGCATACATCCGTTTGAACGGATCCGCTTGTATTAACTTTATAACTATCTTTTAACATTGTCAAAACGGATCCGTTTTGAACGCCATTCAAAGTCAATAGAGGACGGATGCGTTTTCTATTGTGGCAGAATGTGCCAGAGAAAACGGATCCGTCCCCATTGACTTACATTGGTCATGTTTGCCCCGCATCCCAGGACGGAAAGAAAACCGCAGCATGCCGCGGTATTTTCTCTGTTCAAAAAACGTTCACATACTGAACGGAAGACATCCTGATGCATCCTGAACAGATTTCTCTCCATTCAGAATGCATGGGGATAATCCGGATCAGTATACTTCTGGCTATATGCCTGGATGGAAGCTAGAACAGAGGGGAGTAACTTCAGTTAGGAAATGCCTAGCGGACATTTAGCACTGTGGCGTGACACAGAGTAAAACTTATTTTCCTCACTTATGCAACTACTATGACCATCCATATAAGTAGGTTTTAGTGGCTTGCATGTCGTCTACAGTGCATTCGGAAAGTCTTCAGACTCACTTTTTTACATTTTGTTATTTTGCAGACTTGTGCGAAAATTAAAAAAATATTTAAGTTTTTTCCCACCCAATGTTCAAAATCTTTGCTAATTTATTGAATAAAAACAAATCTTGCATATTTAGACCTTTTACTTAGGACTTGAGTTGAAGGTTGAATCACCTTTGGCAGTGAGTACAGCTTTCAGTCTTTTTGGGTATGATGCCAAAAGCTTTGCAGACCTGGATTTGGGGATTTTCTACTATTCTTCTCTGCAGATCTTCTCAAGTTCTAGCAGGTTGGATGGGGACAGTCAGTGGACTGCAATTTTCAGGTCTCTCCATAGATGTTCCATTGGGTTGAAGTCAGGACTCTGACTGGGCCACTCAAGGACATTCACAGAGTTGTCCCCAAGCCATTCCTGTGTTGTCTTGTCTGTACACTTAGGGTCATTGTCTTGTTAAAAGATAAACCTTTAGCTGAGACGGAGGTCCATACTAGGTCTTCATTAAGAATATCTTTGTACTTTGCTCCATTCAGATTTCCCTCAACCCTGACCAGTCTCCCTGTCCCAGCTGCTGAAAAACACCCACACAGCATGATGCTGCAACCACCATGCTTCCATGTAGTGATGTTCCTGAGCAGGTGATAAGCAGTGCCTGGTTTCTTCCAGACATCAAGCTTAGAACTGATCCCAAAAAGTTCAGTCTTGGTTCATCAGACCAGGGAATCTTGTTTCTCACAGTATTTAGATGCTTTTCTGCAATGTTCCATGTGTCCGTTAATGAGAAGAGGCTCCTTTCTGGCCATTGTCATAAAGCCCAGATTGGTGGAGTGCTGCAGTGATGCTTGACCTCCTTTAAGTTTCTCCAATTTGCACACTGGATCTTTGGAGCTCAGCCAGAGGGACAACTGGGTTCTTGGTCACCTCTTACCAAGGGCATAGGAAGAGTCCTAGTTGGCCGCTGTGCTCCTGGGAACTTTCAGTGCAGCAGAAATTCTTTGTACCCTTCTCCAGATCTGTGCCTCCACACAATATAGTCTCAGAGCTCTTCAGGCAGTGTTTGTCTCCTAATGGCTTGGTTTTTGGTCTGACATGCATTGTCAGATGTGAGACCTTCTAGATCCAGGGGGTGTTTTTCCAAATCTTGTCCAATCAACTGAATTTAGCATAAGTGGTCTCCAATCAAGAAGTTTCTCTTTCATAAATTTGCAAACATTTCTAAAAATTATGTTTTCACTTTTTTATTAAGGGAGACTTAGTGCAGACTGATTAATTTTAGCACAAGGCCGCAACATAAAGTGTGAAAACTTTCCAAATGCATTGTATCTAGTGCCGTCAGAAGTTTGGAGAAGTCACAACTCCTTTGAATATTCTTCTGGTCTCATTGCCCTACCCCTAACTGGCACATCCCGGACTACTTGTGTACTGCAAAACAGTTGTTCTTCTGTTTCAAGTTCATATCCCAACTACACTTAAGTGGATCGTTCACCAGGTTTATGCTGCTCCACCTGAGGACAGTAAACCGTGGTTTTGGGAACTTTGATTGACAGGTTTGACTGGTGTCACTTACTAGTTAATCTGAAGTAGTTTTTATAAAAATCACTATCAGCTGCAGAGAGAGCCGATGCTGGAGTCCTCCGAATGCTGTGTGTGCGCTCACAAGTCCTCAATATTCATGAGCTGCAGCCTACCCCCATACACCTGCCTCTGATTTACAGCTTTCTCCCTATGCACAGTATAGGAAGAAAGATGTCAATGGACAATGAGAGTCCGCTGTTCATGAATACGAGGACTCCGTGCTTGGCATGCATTACACCTGATAAACAGTGATTTTATAGAAACTACTTCAAGGTAACCAGTAAATGACAGCACAGGAATTAGGGACTCTTCAACTACTTTATGCTGCTGTCAGGTAAGGCAGCATAAACATTGGGAGAGGTTCCCTTTAAATTGGTTTTGCCAGGACTTGGGTCACCAATATCAGATCGGCAAAAGTCTGACTGCCGACACCCATACCGATCAGCTGTTGTCACAAGCTACAGAGCAAGGCATCGGAACTAGCAGGCAACATCCACCGTGAAGTGCTTGGTTACTGTAGCGCTGCTCCCTGCACTCCTGGTACACCTGAATGGGAGCAATGCTGCAGTAACCAGCTCTGTCCACAACATAGAGTAGATGAAGCTGTATAGCTCTGCTACCTATTTCCAGCGCCAGAGTTACAGAGAACCCCGCCATTGTGATATTGAGGATCTATTAATATGTAGGTCATCAATATAAAAATCCAGGAGATCCTTTTTAATAATTGTGTGCCTCGCTCTCCATGACAGCACTGAACCTGACAAAAATAAGAAGGGAACATGTCGTCATCAGAAGCTACAGTTCTAAAGCCCCAGGCTCTGTGGCTATAACTTTAAAGCAATCGTGTATAAAGCATAGAAGGCATTTATAGATAGGGCTCTTTTACAATCTTTTTGGCATTTTGATATTGCCCATCTATTCTGCTCAGTTTTGTCGATTTCACTTATAAAAGTAATACATACCCGATCAGTCAGTTTATTACTGACACCGAGAAGCATCAACATGTTGTCACATTCAGTTACCCCCATTGCATACAGGTCGCTCAATACATTTGCACAGGCTATTCTTCCCTGTAAAAAATAAATATATATGTAATGCTACCGGCTTTATTTTATTATATATATTTATAGCTGGAGCATATAACTAATAAAATATCTTCTCTAATTATTACTATAGCAGAAAATCACTGGCCTCAGTGGTGTACAGCATGAGAACGCTGAGACAAGCGATTGGCTGCAGCCAAATATTGTGAGTCCAAGGAAAAGAAATAAGTGGCAGAATTGGATCAGAGGGGGCTAAGAAGGTAAGTTTAACCCCATAAGGACCCGCTCTGTATATGTATGGCGGGCTGATCGGGCGGGTGCAGGAGCTGTGTCCTCCTGATCAGCGGCAGGGCTCCGGCAGTTACTGAAAGCTGGACCCCAGCTGGGTGAAAACACCGATCCAGGGTAACCATTGGGTCTGCGCGCTGCTGTGACGGGGACCCGATAGCAGGGAAGGCAGTCTGATGACTTCCTTAGGCATTGTGTTTGCCTTCTGTGACTGCCCGTGAGATCCAGACCGCTGGATCGCACAGGAGGCAGGCTGTAAGTGTATTACACAGTGTAATACACTTACAGCCAATGCATCCCAATACAGAAGTATTGTGATGCATTGTAAAGGGGATCAGACCCCTAAAAGATGAAGTCCCAGAGTGGGACAAAAAGTGAAGAAAAAAAAAGTAAAAAAAATAAAAAGTTTTACAATTTTTTTTTAAAGTTTCAAGTAAAAAAATTACATATATATATATATTTTTTTTTTTTATTTAGATATATATAATTATATATAAATAAATATATTCCTTTTCCCAAAGTATAGAAAAAATAAAAAGATTATCGTAAAAAATAGAAAAAAAAAGTGAAAAAAGTGAAAAAAAAAGGCGTATGCCCCCCAAAATAGTACCAATCTAACCGTAACCCCATCCTGCAAAAAATGAGCCCCTACCCAAGACAACCGCCCAAAAAAAAAACAAAAAAAAAAACACTATGGCTCTCGGACTATGGAGACACTAAAACTAGGGGTCGACCGATATTGATTTTTTAGAGCCGATACCGATACCGATATTCTGTGAACTTTCAGGCCGATAGCCGATATTTTATACCGATATTTTGCGCATTTTAATTTTTGGATTTTTTTTTCTGTTACGGCGTCCGACGCTTTTTAAAAAAAATATATTTTAATAGTTTGGACTTTTTGGTCACTAGTGATATGTTTTTTTATTTATTGTTTATATATTTTATATGTAAAATTGGAAAAGGGTTAATTTATACTTAATATTTTGGTGTTTTTTTACCATTTTAAATTTTTTTACTTTTTATTTTATTACTATTTCCTAGGGGTAGAACCTGGGCTCTTTATCATCTTTGTCCTATTCAACCCTAATAGAGATCTATCAGGGTGAATAGGACTCTGACACTGCCCCTGCTGCCCTGTGCTATGGGCACACAGCAGCAGGAACCATGGCAGCCAGGGCTTCAGTAGCGCCCTGGCTGCCATGGTACTGATCGGAGCCCCAGCATTACACTGCTGGGGCCCGATCAGAAGAGAGGAGGTGGAGGACCCTGTGGCCACTGCCACCAATGATATCAATACTGAAGGGATGGGGGTGTAGGAGGGGATCAGGAGGACGCATTGGCCACCAATGATAATGTTTAAGTATACAGCATATTGCCCAGACCCTGCCTCTGATAGATGGCTGCGATCCGCGGCAATTAACCCCTCAGGTGCGGCACCTGAGGGGCTAATTGCCGCGGATCGCAGCTCTCCATCAGAGGCAGGGTCTGGGCAATGTGCTTGTAATATCTTAAGCCTTATTATCATTGGTGGCCAGTGCGCCCTCAGCCCCGCCTCCTCTGCTCTCATTGGTGGCCAGTGCGCCCTCAGCCCCTCCTCCTCCTCTTCTCTCCACTGGCAGCGCGGCACAGGGGGAAGGAGGGACTGCCTCCTTCTCCCCTGTGCTGCTGAGGGAACATGGCCGCGCTGAGAGCAGCGCGGCAATGTTCTGTTATAGCACAGTTATCGGTATATCGGCCTGGTTAGGGGCCGATACCGATAACTGTGCAAATCATCAATATCGGCCGATAATATCGGCCAAACCGATAATCGGTCGACCCCTAACTAAAACATGATTTTTTTTTTGTTTCAAAAATGCATTCATTGTGTTAAATGAAAAGATTAGACATAAAAAGTATACATATTGGGTATCACCGCGTCCGTAACAACCTGCTCTAAAAATACCACATTTACCTCTCAGGTAAACACCGAAAAAATAAAATAAAAATAAAAAAAAGTGTGCCATTTTTTATCACCTTACATCACAAAAAGTGTAATACCAATTGATCAAAAAGTCATATGCACCCTAAGATAGTACCAAACAGTCTTCTGATGCCCAAAAAAATGTGACATGGCAACTTAAAATGATCCCAGTGAAATCTGCCTTCCAAAAACCATGTGGCGTTCCTTGCCTTCTGCGCTCTGCTTTGTACCTGTACAGCAGTTTGCGACCACATATGGGGTGTTTCTGTAAACCACAGAATCAGGGCAATAAATATTGAGTTTTATTTGGCTGTTAACCCTTGCTTTGTTAGCGGAAAAAAGTGGATTAAAATGGAAAATCTGCCAAAAAAGTGAAATTCTGAAAACTCATCTACATTTTGCTTTAATTCTTGTGGAACACCTAAAGGGTTAAGAAAGTTTGTAAAATCAGTTTTGAATACCTTGAGGGGCATAGTTTCTAAAATGAGGCCATTTGAGGGTGGTTTTTATTATGTAAGCCTCACAAAGTGACTTCAGACCTGAACTGGTCCTTAAAAAGTGGGTTTTGGAAATTTTCTGAAACAGCCTTCTAACATCCCCAAAAAAATGTAATTTACAAAATGATCCAAACATGAAGTAGACATATGGGAAATGTAAAGTAATAACTATTTTAGGAGGTATCACTATCTGTTTCAAAAGCAGGGAAATTGAAATTCAAAAAATTGCGAATGTTTTCCAAATTTTGGGTAAATTTAGTATTTTTTTTATAAATAAAAATGAAATATTTTGACTCAAATTTACCACTGTCATGAAGTACAATATTTGACGAGAAAACAATCTCAGAATGGCTTGGATAAGTAAAAGTGTTTACGTTATCACCACATGTCAGATTTGCAAAAAAATGGCCTGGTTCCTAAGGTAAAAAAATGGCAGGGTCCTGAAGGGGTTAAAAGGAGTTGTCTCAGATTTTGATGTTGATGACATACCCTCAGAATAGGTCATCAATATCAAATTGTTAGAAGTCTGACTCCCAGCACTCCTGCCAATCAGCTGTTTGAAAAGGCAGTGGAGCTCTGGTGAGCGCCATGGCCTCTTCCTAGGCCAGTGATGTCATATTGAAATCGGTCACGTGGCCTAGGCGCAGCTCAGGTCCATTCAAGTGAATGTGGCTGATCTGCAATACCAAGCACAGCTGCTATATAATTGACAATGTTGTGCTTGGTAAGCAGTGAGGAGGTCACAGCGCCCACAGGAGCCTCCACAAACAGCTGATCTGGTCCTGGTTGTTGGATAGGTCATCAATATCTAAGTCTCAGAAAATCCGTTAAAAGGGGTTGTGTCAAGTTTAGAAGTTACCCACTATCCACAGAACGGGCTATAGGAAAAAGTGCCATCCTATGTGCGCTCCCACAGTCCCGGCCACCAGAGAGGATGGCGTTTTTACTATATTGTGCAAGCACGACCACTGCTGCTGGATTGCAGGGTGGTCGTAACCATGGAAACGAGCAGTGTATAATGTGATGGAAAAATGGATCCAGCCACCAAAGGAGACAATATGGACAATCACAATACATTAGTAAGTGCCTTGTATTCACTTTCTCTACATGATAAATGTAATTTGCTCAAGTGAGACAACCCCTTTAAACCTCTATCCTGTGGATAGGTCTTAATTTGTAGACTTTGCATAACCCCTTTAAGTGTTTTTATTATTTTATCAGGCTCACAGCAGTTTCCCTACATAAAAATAACATTGCCAACCCCTTACAACAGTCAATGTCACGCTGTTAGTCATACTCTAGGATGGTAAATATGGTTGCACAGAAATCCAACGGGTTTGGATTTCTTCCCAATGTCATGTCGCAATCACAGCAACCTGTGGGTTAATGCAACCACAATTCAATGTCATTTGGTGTGATAGTAGCATGTGACTAGAAGTCGCTGTGAAGGGCCTAGCCTAATAGATATACACAAACACTTATCGACCTACCATCATATAAGGGTCATCTACAATAGGATAAATGTAGTCTGTAGTCTGAACGAGCGAAAGGCCACCATGTCTTAAGGGGATGACGCATGTGTCCATACCAATACCTAGAAAAAGTAAAAATAAAATCATGTTAAATTCATTCATTTTAAACTAAATAGTCTTCTTTACCAACCATCTTATGTTTTTGCTGTCCATCTTTCATGAATTACAGGTAGGGGATATATATGTCGGTTGAGATATGCTAGAGGACACCCCCACCCCGTCAAATTACAGAATTTCGACAGAAGAATAGGGGTAACGCTGTAATCAGAACGATTGAGGAGAGATTTATGCTGACTGCTGGTGGATGGGCAAAACCAAGCGTGACATGTAAGGCCAGGGTCACAGACTGTCAAAAGCCAACTCCTAACTTTTGGAGCTTGTTTGTAGACCCGATTAAGATCTGCCCTGTATTGCTGCATGCACAAATCCTCAATTATGTCTAAAACAAACATACATTCTCATTGCTGCGGGTAATTTTGCATGTTTGCATTGCTATAAACTCAAAAAATGCTGAAACTAGTCATAATGGGGGTGGCCACTTTTAGGCTTTTACGCTGTCAGGTAGCAAGAAATTAACTGGTATTGAAGAAGAAAAGAGGCCATACACACTCAAAGGATTCAACATTGTAAGGCTCTATTCACATTCATGTTGTTCATACCAGTCACAGGAGCAGAACAAAAATTGAACTAGTGCCAGATCAGTTACAGGACACATCAATGGAGCCCAACAGTCCCATCTGTCTATCATGCTGGGTGTCCTTTTACCAGACAGTATTGTGCTGCATGCGCCGCCATCTTGTTTGTCATTTTTTATGGAATCTACACTGGAGGCTCCTAATAGATCCGCTAATGTGGGTGCAAATGTAGCCTAAAAACATCAAACCGCTTCATTTTCTAGCAGCATAGTTCAACTCTTCTTAGTAATAACTACAGATACTTGGGATAAGTAGCTTCTCGTCAGGATTTTACTAGGCCATCAATAGCTGACTGTCCGGGGTCCAGCACTCTGCACCGCCGCCGATCAGCTCTCTGTTCTAGGACCATACAGCTCCATTTATCGTGAGGTGGACTGAGCTTATTACTAAAATCCGCAAAACAAGGATACTGGCCGTGTGCGTTCAACAGTTTGTGGAATGCCCACGGCCAGCCCTATGATAGAAAAGCCTATTCTCGCCCGGTCAAGAATAGGACAAGCTCTCTCTTTTTTGCCATGTCGCGGAACAGAAGTACGGATGCAGACAGCATGCTGTATGCCGTCCGCTGAAATTAATGGGTCCACATTCATTCAGCAGAATGCTTGTGTAAATGCAACCTTAATCTCATTCACTTGAATAGAACTGAGCAGCACAAAAATAAAATATTGATGACTAATCCTAAGTATAGGTCATTAGTTTTTAAACTCCAGAAAAACTGTTTAAATACAATGTAGATGGGACCCAATCCTCTCAAGACTAAATAAATGTAATTCTTTTAATCTTCCTTCCCTTTATCAGTTTAGTCGCTCTTCTTTGTGCTCTCTCCAGCTCCAGGGATCTTTTCTATGAACTGGTGCCCAGACCTGAACTGCATATTCCAGATGAGGCCGCACCAACGCTTTGTAAAGTGGTAATATTACATCTCTACCCCGCGAATCCATGCCTCATTTAATGAATGACAATATCCTGGTAGCCTTAGAAGCAGCTAATCTACCATCTACAAGGACACCAAAGTCCTTCTCTACAAGTGACTCTCCCAGTGTTACATCGCCTAGGACATATGAAGCACAGAGATTATTACTACCAAGAACTTTTCATTTATCCACATTGAACATCATTTGCCAAGTTGATGCCCAATCACTGTGTTCAAGTCAGCTTGTAGTTTATGGACATCTTCCATAGACTGCACAGTACTGTGCTATTACTACCACCCTCGATATCATTAAAAGATAAATTAAATAATAGAGGGCCCAGCACAGAACCTTGGGGTACACCACTTATAACCCCCGGCCATTCTAAATCTGAATGATTGACCACAACTCTCTGGACAAGGTCCTTTAGCCAGTTTTCAATCCAATTACATACAGACTATACTTTCCAAGCCTATAGACCTTACTTTACCTATTAAACGTCTATGAGGGACAGTATCAAAAGCCTCTGCAAAAGCCAGAAACACTACATCCACAGCCGCCCCTCTGTCCAGGCTACTACTCACCTCCTCATAAAAACAAATCGGCCGTGTGCATGAGGCCTAGTGCTGAGAGGCAGCAATCAGTAACTCAAAACCAGGATTCAGGGAGCTGCTCAGCAAGTAAATATAATGTGATGATCTATTATAGCTCTAAATAGATGCTCTAACTTAAAGAGCACCTGTCAGCATGATCAACCCTATTTAGAGTACATTCACACAACTGTATGCATTTTGCAAAATGCAGATCGTGTTAAATCATTTTTTTTTCCAGGTCCTAATAATGTCTTCAGTGTTTTTCTGCATCTACAGTATATGTCCTACACTTGGCCGCAAATGCAGACCACAGACTCAATAAAGTCAATAGGTCCACAAAAGAAGAAAAATAAAAAATAAAATATCTATATTTTGCAGAGCTGCATTTTGCAGGCTGCAAAATACCGTACATATGTTCATGTGAATGTCCCCTAAACCAGGCATAGTGCCTGGTAGGGTTGATAATGCTTGTACCACTGCAGAGATATTACTTTAATATTTAATTTAGCAAATTAGTTAGTTGGAGCACAGAGGGGCTGGCTGTAGTGCTAGAAGCAGTGTTACAGCTAGTACCGGTACTCAATCCACTTCCATTTAATTGACAGAACAAGACATCTCAGACATAGCGCAGGAGTTAAAGACAGGGCAAGATTAGAGGTCTTGTCCCATTAATCAAATTGGGGAGGGGGAGGCTTGTGTACCGAGCATGGGGCGTAGCTGCTGAGTTGCTCCTAGCACTACAGCCAGCTCCATGGTGCTCCAACTAACTAATTTGCATAAATATAAAAGTTATGATATCTTTGCACTGGTACATTCTACAAAGAAAAGAAAGATAAATTTTAAATCAACAGTATGCCTGGTTTAATAGGGTTGATCATGCTGACAGATGCTCTAGTGTCCCTAGACATAGCTATGTCAAATGGTCAAAAGGCCGAGTCCGATTTCTGATACCACTGACCTCTGTTGATAGCAGACTCTCCAAATTGTTTGCCTATACAGTGATGCTTTCACCACCACAATCACTAGGTACAGGAGGACCTTTAGTCACTCAAGACTTAATCAATTTTATTAGGTACCCATATAAGTCAGTCAGTCTAAAGTTCATCAAAACAGACAACTCAACCAAAATGATTGTTAGTGGCGTAACATTTAACAACGAGTGATTATTTCAGCCGACTGAAGAAGGTTATTCACTGAAAAGAAGTCAGAAATTTCTATCTGATCTTTAGTACAAAGATGGCTTGTGAAAAAGATAATTCTTCAAAAAATGCTCCGAACAATGCTTTGTCCTTTGCCTGAACAACTGTAGCAGCCAATATGGACTAATATCTTCTACCTAATAGGGGCTCATGCACACAAACTTATCTTTTTGTCCGTGTCCGTTCCTATTGCAGCCTGTATGCCGAACCATTAATTACAATGGGCAACAAAAAAAAAAAAAATATAATTGTTCTGTGCACATTCCGTACATGTATGTCTGCAAGTCCGTTCCAGTTCAGCAAAAAAAAAAAAAAAATAGAACATGTCCTATTCTTGTCCGTTTCTTCAACAGGCATTTTTACAACGGATCCGCGCAAAAAAAAAAAAAAGGCAATACCAATATTTTTTTTTTGCGGATCTGTGTTTTGCAGACTGGGAAAACCATTTGATATATGTATATGAGAGATATGTATATGAGAGACACACAGATGCCTGTGGACCATATGAATGTAAGGTGTCGTCCTTTTTGCATGCCTCTGGCCATATAGGTCATTCTGCCATTAAAAAAATAAAAAAAAAATTTAAATTGATATAATCATAGTCAATTATGCATTCCAATTTAAGGGCGTAAAAAAAAAACGTGTCAGACGTATGCAACTGTATAGAATACACTGGACGTACGCACTAAACCAACTGGGGCAGAAAGACCGTGTAACCTGGGATTTAAATGGAATTTGTCACTTGTACGAAACAGTAGGCACCCGGCGGCTATGGAGCTTGATCTGCTGTGGACGCCATCTTTAAAGACCCGACATCAGCCGTACATGTATGGCAGATGTCAGGAATGTGTAAAAGGGGTTGTGTCACTTCAGGAAATGGCATTTATCATGTAGAGAAAGTTAATAAGGGAGTTAGTAATGTATTGTGATTGTCCATATTGCCTCCGTTTCTGGATGGGTTCATTTTCCATCACATTATACACTGCTCGTATCCAGGGGTTATGACCACCGCTGTGCATGCGTGCCCACATGGTCTCAGCCACCAGAGAAATCAATACTTTTTCCTATAATGTGTGAGCACGGTCACCGCTGCTGGATTGCAGGGTGGTCATAACTCCTGGATTAGTAAGTGCCTTGTATTAACTTCCTCTACGTGATAGATGCCATTTGCTGAAGTGACACGACCCCTTTAGATCCCACCTTCGTCCCCTGTTGCAGTAACTGTATTTATATCAAATACATGTAGCTGGAGAGCCTCTTTAAGTATGCTTCAGTCTCTGGGCTTTTGTACACGTTGTAGACGGATGAACAGGTTCTCTAATCCCCATCAGACTGCTTATAACCTCTTGGCATGATGCCACACATATCCTGTTTCTTTTGTAAAGGCTGCTTTACAGGTAATCTTCCGTGTGTTTGCATCACTGTGCAAATACCTGGGTGGAAGGGCTGGCCGCCATACAGCTCCTGCACAGGCCGATGCTTCTCATCTCTGCTGCCAAAGCAAGCAAGGCAAGCTGAGACAAAGGGTACCCTCAACAGTACCGAAAACCATTTTATTGTAGTGTGTATGTGTTACTTATAGCAACCAATGATATTTCAGTACTCACTTCTGCAGGCTACATTTGGATATGTAAGAAGTCATCTGACTGGTTGCTACTGACCCTGCTTTTTAGGACACATTATGGCTGAGGCTCACTGGAGCAGATTCACTAATGCTGTGTAACATTTAGACACTGCAAACACATTCTAAATATGAGGCAGATTTATTAACCCTTCCCTGACACAGTGACACAGCGCTTTTCCATTTATTTTTCCCCACCTTCGTTTTTTAAGCCCTGCCTAACTTTTTTACTCATGCCATTCACTTAGCCATATGAGAGCTCATTTTTTGCTGGACAAGTTCTACTTTCGAATGGAACCATTTAATATCATATATGAGGTAGTGGGGGAAAAAAAATTCTAAACGGGGTGGAATTGGTCAAAAGCGCCATTCTGCCGTTGTTTACGGGTTTAGTTTTTACGGAATTCCCTATGCAGTAAAAATGTATTGTTAGCTGTACTCTGTGGTTCAGTAGGATTACAGGGATACCATCATTTTATTGTTTCTGCTGGCGTTTCTTTCATTGTTTCTGCTGGCGGTTTTTTTTCAGGGCGATCTGTATTTTTAATTGATACCATTATTGGGTGTTTAACTTTTTGATCACTTTTTATTCAATATGGTAGGTGCAGCAACCAAAAAAACTGTGAATCGGCCATTTTGATTTTCTGCTACTCTGTTTACTGCTTGGGATAAATATTTTTAAAAAAATTCAGACCAGCCACATTAATGATCTTTATTTTTTTATTTGTAAAATAAAGAAGCTGTGGTGATTTGAAATTTGATATAATTTATAATTAATTTTTTTTAAACTTTTTTCACACTCCTTTTTATTCCCCCTTAGGCACTGTAACATGTGATTATCTTATTGTTTATATCATAGATTGCAGTAGTTTGCCCTGCAGTCTACGGAAGAGTCATGAGTAAGAATCATATTATGGTATCCGAAACGCGTAGACCCTACACTGTATTGCAAGACTTTATGGAAGCTCCTGAAACATTCTGGTGACTGCTCACAGGGAAAAACTTCCAAAAGCTGGCACTAACAAAATGGTTGTCTTTCTTTGAACGGTGAAGATGATTCCACCGTTTTACTTGAATACCAACTGAAGGAGAGGGGCTTGGCCTAAAGGGGGTATCCCATGAAAAACATTTATCACCTATCCACAGGGTAGGTAATAAATATATGGTTGCTGGGGCCCTGATCCATTAGTATTATGGGAACAGCAGAGCCCTGTATTCATCAGGAAATATTAATCCCCGATCAGTAGGATAAAGTGAAAAATATTTACAGTGGGTTAACCCGTTTAAGGTTGGGACATCTCTTGCCTCGTCTTCACTGAAATAGAGCATTGAGGAAGACTGTTGATCTTGTAACCTACCTCCCAGCCAAAGACTAAGCTGCTAAAAGGGGTTGTGCAGCCAGTAAATATTGATGACCTATCCTCAGAATATCTAATCAGTGGGGATCCTACACCCGGCATCCCCGCTGATCAACTGTCTGAAGAGGCGGCAGCTCTCCATGCGAGTGCTGCTTCCTCTTCATTACACAATGCGTCATCTCACCCTGTAATGGTGGTGGTATAGTAGAATTACAAGTACTCGCTCCATTCAAGAGGAGGCGGCGTTGAATTTTCGATACCCATTCAATACTTTTATTTGCCTTTTATCGATACTGGGCTGCGCTATTGCACAGCCCAGTATCAGAGAACGTGGCTGCGCCGCCCTCAGCGCGGCCATGTTCTCCTCGGCAGCACGGGGAGAAGGAGACAGTCTCTCCCTCCCCCTGTGCTGCTTCCACCAATAAAGAGAGACTGGAGGAGGCGGGGTCACTGGCCACCAATGAGGAGTAACGTTTACTATACAAATGCAGGCAGAAGAAACTCATTGCCGGCACCTGCCTGTGACAGAGCGCTGCGATCCGCCACACCTGATGGGATTAACTGCCGCTGATCGCAGCGCCCGGTCACAGGCAGGTGCCGGCAATGTGTTTCTTCTGACTGCATTTGTATATTAAACGCTACTCCTCATTGGTGGCCAGTGCGTCCCTGTACCCAGTATTAAAGACATTGGCCAGTGTCCCTCCACCCCCCCCTTTTCCCCAGTATTAAAACATTGGTGGCCAGCGCGGCCCCCCCCCCCCTTTATTAAATACATTGGTGGCCAGTCCGCCCTTCCTATACCCCCTTCCTACCTCCCCCCAGTATTAAAATCATTGGTGGCAGTGGCCACAGGGTCCCCTCACCTCCTCCTCATTGGTGGCAGTGGCCACAGGGTCCCCTCGCCTCCTCCTCATTTGTGGCAGTGATCGGAGCCCCAGCAGTGTGATGCTGGGGCTCAGATCGGTTATCATGGCAACCAGGACGCTACTGAAGTCCTGTCTGCCATAGCCAGCTCCCTGCTGCAGTGTGTACTGTGCACAGGGCAGCAGGGAGAGTGTGAGATCCTATTCACCCGGATAGAGCTCTATTAGGGTGAATAGGATGAAAAGATCCCAGGTTCTAGCCCCTAAGGGGGAAATAGTTAATAAATAAACTGTAAAAAAAAAAAAATTTAAAAAAGTTAAAAAAGTGCACCAAAATATTAAGTATAAATCACCCCCTTTCCCAAATTTACATATAAAATATATCAACAATAAATAAATAAAATATTACATATCGCTAAGTCTCAAAAGTCCAAACTATTTAAAAAAATCCTCTTTTAAGAAGTGAACGCCCATAAAAGAGAGAAAAAAAAAAAAAAAACTGCACAATTCGCCATTTTCTTTTAGTCGCCTTGTCCCCCCAAAAAAATAGGATCGGACTGTTGTATTATGGACCGGACGTTCCATAAAATGTGGAATGCACACGGCTTTTTTTGGCGTTTTATTTTTTGCGTGGTATCGAATAGTATCGAGTATCGCAATACTTTTTTTATGGTATCGATACCGAATCAAAATTTTGGTATTAAACAACCCTAGTTCAAAGCGTGCACTACTTTCTCTTCATTACACTACCCCTCGTCTCAGAAGCGCAGTGTAATTACACTGCACTTTTGAGACGATGGGCAGTGTAATGAAGAGGAAGTAGTGCTTGCATGGTGCGCCGCCTCCTCTTCAAACAGATGACCGCCAGGGATGCTGAGTCTCGGTCCCCCACTGATCAGATATTGATAACCTATCCTGAGGATGGGTGGAACAAAACGTGCTTCCTGGGACACATATTGGTTGGCAATATAGCTTAACACAGAATAATGTAGAAGTATCACCAGTACATGGTGAAGATACTTACAACGTCATATACAGACAAACCATTTCCATTTAACAGTCTATCCGAAACTTAACCCTAACCATTATTAGCAAAGCTTCTAAGAGTTCAAATTAATAAACCTATACTTCGGAAACAAAGCTATAAGGGGTTGTTTAATGGGGTCCTCAATATGCAGAGCTGCTTTGTTGGTTTAGTGCATTTTCTTTTCCAAATAATGAGAATCTACTGGTCATTCCTGGTCAGTGCAGAAAGAATATTATTAGCCTGGGAAGAAAACAGACTGTGATCACAGTGATACCTCAAGGACTTGAAACGTTAGATTTATGTGGAGTAACAACACAAAACAGCAACAAGGAAAGAACTGTATAATAATACAAGAAATAGACTTCTTTACCTATTTGAGAGGAAACAAAACGCATTAGCACTACTTACCCAACCTTGGCATAACTGCTCCAAGAAACTGCTCATCTTCCTGGAAGTGATTATCTTGCAAGGACTCCAGCAGTTTTTGCAAGACATCTTGAGGGACTTTGCAACCCGTGCCTTTAAGTTCTGCAAAGCGAGTCAGGCGGAAGCTTTTGTCAAGCTCGTAACTCTCTGGATTGAAGGACTCCCGGACAGACATGTTGTACAGACAGATTAATCTCCGTTTCTGTTTAGAGAACAATTCTGTTAGCTCCTTTGTGGATTAACCTAGGCAGAGAAATTCAGAAGAAACAGTCTCATGTAAAGCTACTCTAGACAGAGAATTCAAAGACAGGTATTCATTTTGCCACAATTATTCTACTAAAAAAATATATATATATTTAATGAAGCGTTCAAGGATTATTTCCATCCAACTGTAAAATGGATTTCACGTTACTTGTACCTAGCAGCTCCATAAAATACTACAAAACCCCATGAAAACTACAGATCCAATACTATGGACCAGTCACGTGGGGTTGCGTCATATCTAATGGAGTGGTCTGACTCACAATGGTGCCTAAGAACACTGCCATGAATAAAGAATGGTATCAAAACCTTCTCCAAGAGCAACTTCTCCCAAACATCCAGGAACAATTTGGTGATGAGCAATGCTTTTTTCGATCATGATGGAGCACCACGTCACAAAGCAAAGGCGATAACTAAATGGCTTTATAAACAAAAGATTGAAATTTTGGGCCCTATAGACTATAATGGAGACTGTTAGGTGTCCGCTCAGAGGAAGATCTTTGGCGCGGAGACAAAAGCCCTGCATACACTACTTTTGTTTCCGCTTCAAAATCATCTTCTGAGCGGAAACCTAACGGGCCCCACAATAGTCTATGTGGTCTTTAGGCTCCGTTCTGCTCAGTTATGTGCCGAATCCGTCCTTTCCGTTGAATGGTGATGTGAACGAGCCCTAAGCCATATGACGTCACGTTCATTTGTTATATAGACGCAGCTCAGCCTCATTGAAGTGAATGGGGCTGAGCTGCGATATCAAGCACAGCCACTATGCAATGGACAGCACTGTGCTTGGTGAGTAGAGGGACTGCCGCAGTTCTACTGCCTTTTCAAACAGCTGATCGGAGGAGGTCCCAGGAGTCGGACCCCCACAGATCAGATACCGAAGGATAGGTCATCAATTTAAAAAAAAATCCTGGAAAACCCCTTTAAGAGGCTAAGTAGGCTCAACTTACTCCAGCACAGGGGATCGTCAGTGGCATATAGGAATGCTAGTCTTGATAAATCTCCCCTATTGAGTTTTTACACAAATTATGTATTTGTCAATAAAACTTAAAACAAAAAACTTATAAAATGCTTATAATCGCGCTACAGTATACCACAGAAACATCTGTCAAAAAGACCTAAAAACACTGAAGCAGGATACTTTGTGGAAATAAAAATTTGTATCGGTCTCAAAACCTTTGGCCACTACTGTAGGTTAAAGAGGTTTTTTAGAAAATCTAGGTGAAGCAGTTTTTGTTAGGGAACTTCCATCTGAATTTATCTACTCCCTCTCAGAACTTCTGAGTGACTAAGGGGGTTTGGTCTGACTCACTAGTATACAGTGTAGAAAACCAAATGTTCCTTCACTCTTCTAGCACACCTATAGACTTCCACCGGCGAGACCAACACTGATGAACAAAGAACAAGGACTCTGATGACAAATGTCTATTAGAAAAGCCGCCTTCAGGTTTACGAAGGCATCACTAGGATTCGGGGCTGTGGAGTCGGTAGATAAATGCTCAGACTCCGACTCCTCAGTTCTTGGTACTTCCGACTCAGACTCCTCTGTATTTAATATGCGAATGTATTTTATACATTCCTTGAAGGAAAGAAAGGCAACATACATGTCATTACCACAGAACTACTGGCCAGGAAGCCAACAGTCTACTGTATGGAACAGTTTAAGCAAAAGACAAACACAGTTTTGCGGTAACGTAACGCACTGCATGCATTGGCCTCTATTCTTACAGTAGAGAAGTAATTAATTATAACTTTTTGTTAATTGAGACATATAAACTTGCTCTTTTTTATTCCAATTTAAATTTAGGAGGAGTCGGAGTTCATTTTTGCCGACTCCAGGTACCCAAATTGCCTCCGACTCCTCGACTCCGACTCCACAGCCCTGCTAGGATTAGAAATAACAGAGTGAGCAACATCAAATAGTGGCCGTTGCGGCCTAAAGGAACAATGAACCTAGAAATGAATGCCAAAAGGTAAACAAGAAATATGATTGCATTTTCTGCATTATCCCAACACAAACGGTTAGAAATCCAGCAAAGGACATGAGGGTTCATATGTTGCTAATCTGCTCTTCCACTGGAGATGGACTAAGGAGGCA
Organism: Bufotes viridis; assembly: GCA_033119425.1. Lineage (NCBI taxonomy): Eukaryota > Metazoa > Chordata > Amphibia > Anura > Bufonidae > Bufotes > Bufotes viridis. The sequence continues at coordinate 185,182,906 of CM065590.1, forward strand.
AGGCTTAATCTAGTTGTCCTACTGAAAACACAGAGAGGCTCCTGCTTCAGCCAGGTGTCTTACAACCAGACATAGGACAGAGGAGGAAGAGGCCAAGCTTCTTGTACACACACAGTTTTAAAGTGTACCTAAATGTTCATAATAACTTCAAACATGTTCTAAATGTGCTGAAAACATGTTTTCTAACATGTTTTCATTATTTTTTTTATTGTTTTTCTAGTAAAATAGGCACCTGACGTTCCAGTGTCTATTGCACATTAGAATCTGTACTAGGCCTGCACAATATATCGCGAAAGCAATCGTAATCGCAATTAATCGCCATATCGCAATCGCAATTTGCCAACCCAAAAATGCTGCAATTATATTACCGTATTTTTCGCTTTATAAGACACTTTTTCCAAAAAAAAGTCTGTGGGGGGTAATGGCAGTGCGTCTTATAAAGCGATGGTTGACTTTCTTCGTGACACTGACACTGTATCTCCGGCCGCTATGCTGCACAGCGTGGCCAGCGATACACCAGTTACAGTGCGGGGAGGGAGGAGGGGCTGGTGGAAAGTCGTTATTTTAATGAACACATGTTCTTATATCTATTTTATTTATCTGTTCTGTGCAGCGCTATTAAGAAAATGGCAAGTTTTGTATTTTGCACTTTTGCAGTAATGCAAATATGTATTTTATTTTAAAAAACACTGAGCATTTCAGTTCTTGAGTTCAGCATAACTACATTTCACATTATCAGTCATCTGTGTGTGCTTTTACCTTGAAAATCCAAGCAGATAGACCTCTAGCACAATTCCCTTAAAATATCGCATCGCATATCGTTATCGCAATTTTTAGGGCCCTAATCGCAATCGCACAAAATTCCCATATCGTGCAGCCCTAATCTGTACTGCCGAGTACGGAGTTTTGAGAAAACTTTTGCTATGTCAGAGACATGGTGGGGGTCTGGAGATCTATATTTATTGTCTATGTGGTGTTCTGCCAGTGTGGTTGTTTCTATATCGGCAAAACAATTAGTCCTAGGCTTGTTTGTTTCAAGGAACATCTGAGATCTACTGAAATTTGGAATGGTGTCCTCGCTTGAGTAAACATGTTAGCGAATATTGTGCCTGTGATTCGAATGTTTTATAATTTGTTGGACGGTGTCAGGATGAGCTAGACACTTTACTTCTAAGAAGGGAAGCAGAATGGAATTTGATATGTAAAGCTCTGGGTCCTTTGGGCCTTAATGATCAGAATGGCGTGTTCTTTTTTGTAAATATCATAATGTGCAGTATTATGTCATTTTATTCAAAGTATTACGACGTAGAAGGGGTTGCTATATGGAGTAGAAAATATGAAATGGCCATCGCCTGGTCCTAGCAATTCATACCTCTGCCCAATGACTTTATTCCTTGATAAAAGATCTAGAGAACAGTGGTGAGTGTTGTATACTTCTGCTTCGATACTGTTTCATAAAACTAGAGTGGTGTGCTGAAGCACTGTGATCCTGATCTTGTTTTAAAGGGGTTGTGTCACTTCAGCATTTATCATGTAGAGAAAGTTATTACAAGGCAATTACTAATGTATTGTGATTGTCCATATTGCTTCCTTTGCTGACTATATTGAATTTTCTCTTTCATGATATAAACTGCTCGTTTCCATCACATTATACGCTGCTCGTTTCCATCGTTAACCAACCTCAAATCCATCAGCAGTGGTCGTGCTTGCACACTATAGGACAAAGTGCAGCCTTCTCTGGTGGCCGGGACCATGGGAGCACGCACAGTCCAGCCTTTTTTTAAATAGTCTGCAAGCACGGCCACCACTGCTGGATTACAGGGTGGTCATAACCATGGAAACGAGCAGTGTATAAAAGTGATGGAAACATTAATCTAGCCAGGAAATGAAATAATATGGACAATCACAATACATTAGTAAGTGCCTTGTATTAACTTTCTCTACATGATAAATGTCATTTGCGGAAGTGAGACAGACATGTGCAGTATGTATAAACACCTTTCCTTTTCTGCAGATATTTTATTCAGATATGCGATTTTCTAAATTATGCATTCTAGATGCAGATTTTTGCTTATAATCACTCTTTGCTGCAAAGTTTCATGAAGATAGTTGCGTGTATTACCGGTAATTATTAGGGTATCATTTTATACACGGTTTGCTGGGTTCTCATTGACAGTGTAGATTTTTGGAACACTGGTTACTTGTCAGGTACAGTATATATCCAACACATTCCTGGTTGACTACCACATATAGCATAGCCTCGCTGCCAGATGAGGAGCACAAGCTCTGGTTGATGTATATGCTTGTGCTATATATGAGATTTTCACACCTCAATATATTAGGCTTAAGGCTCATGCACACGGCTGTGCCCAGTGTATTGCCCGGTGCCCAGTGTATTGCGGACCCATGCCGCAAACCCGGAGATGTGGTGCGGAAGCACAGATCGGAACCCTACGGAGTGCTTCCATGATGTTTCTGGCCGTGCCTCCGCACCGCAAAAAAGTAGTGCATGCACTACTTATTTGCGGTGCGGATCGTGGACCCCATTCAATTTGCAGTCCGCAGCACGGGCCCGGCCAGCACAGTCACATATATGAGCCCTTACATTGTTTTTACCTGTAAACCTCTGCTTGAATGTAAGTCTCAGGGGCAAAAAATTCCTGTTTGTTACAAAGTTCCACGATATGTGTAAATACATGTAGGGCTAAATTATAGGTACAAACTGTGCCTAAGTAGTTGTGGTGTGCAGAACTTTCTGCATCAGACAGATTAACCACCAATATTAACATTTATGCAGTTTGGATGGAAAGTTACACTGGGGAGCGCTTTGTGCACATAATAAGGTGCTATGTGGCATTTTGATAATGTGACCTGTTCCTAAATTTCAGAATATATATGGGTTTCGGGGAGTGGGTTACTATGATATTTGAACAAGACAAAAGTGCGTAAATAGTCCAGGCTGCTAGAAGTGCAAAATGTTCAAAATCCCCTGGCAGCAAAAGGGTTAATAATATATTGGGGGAGAGGTAGTTGTTCGACTACTGTGAACCCCACCGATCCAGATAACCGAGGGGTGCAGGTCAAGCATGTGCTGCTGCTCTACTTATTCTCTATGGCCGTGTTTCCCAACCAGTGTGCCTCCAGCTGTTGCAAAACTACAACTCCCAGCATGCCCGCACAGCCAAAGGCAGTCCGGGCATGCTGGGAGCTGTAGTTTTACAACAGCTGGAGGCACACTGGTTGGGAAATACTGCTCTATGGGACGGTCAGATAGAGGACAGCTTGATTGACCTGCCGCTCCATTCAGACAGGGCAAAGGGACCTCCATTCTTGGGATCAGTGAGAGTCCCAGTGGTTGTTACCCATCGATCACAAAATTATCCCCTTTTAAACCTGGCTCAACCCCTTTAAGGTCCCCAAATAAATTAAACTAATGTCAGCTAAACCTGCTGTTTTCAGCTGAACCAGTAGTCAACCTATTCTGTGTGGGGAGCGCCTGACTCCCCTGAGACATGAGGGGGAAAGAAGGATCTGATTGAATTTCGACAACCGATCCTTTTGTTCTCTTGGGAGATAAGCAGCTGCCAAGGGTGTCTGGCAGCAGCCTTCCCCTGAAGACAACACAAGACAGATTTTCCGACCAATCATTAGTCAGATGGCCAATTAAACACACAGATCATTTGTTATACACACCAACTATTAGGCCTCTTGCGCACAAATGTTTTTTTTTTCCATTTACGTTCTTTTTGCATTCCATATATGGAGTTATTAATTTTAATGGATCCACAAAAAAAAAAAAAACACGGAAGGTACTCCGTATGCCTTCCTTTTCCGTATTTCCGTTCAAAGATAGAACATGTCCTATTATTGTCTGCATAATGGAATGCACACAGACATCTGTATTTTTTGCGGACCGCAAAATACTGAAAAAGCCATACGGTCGTGTGCAAGAGGCCTTAGTCTGATTGGACAGATATTGGTCAGATAATCAGTTGGTATAAAACAGGCCTTTGGATCTCAGCTGCCACCACTTTGAAGGATTTCATGAAAACCAATGCTTCACAGAAATGTTTGTATGAGGGCTCATGCACACAACCGTTTGCTGTTTTGCAGTCCGCAATCGAATTTTGCGGAACAGAACAGCCGGGCCCTAACAGAACAATCCCATCCTTGTACGTAATGCGGACAAGAATGGGACACCTTCTATAATTTTGCACAAGGCATGGGACAGACGTGCGGATGTGGACAGAACACGGAGTGCTGTCTGCATCTTCTGCGGACCAACTGAACTGAACGGGTCTTCATCTGACCAACAAAACAAGCGGATCGGATGCGGACCCAAATCATGGTCGTGTGCATGAGCCCTTAGGCTAAGGTTACACAGAGGACCTGGTGGCCCGACAAAGACTGCGATGTCGCATTTTGATATCTGAACGAATGATTGTGACAGTCACACCTGCTGGGTTACTTTGACAGGGGTTATCCAGGAGGTTGATATTGATTGACCGTCCTCAGGATAGGTTATCAATCAGATCGGTGGAGTCTGACCCCTCCCACACCCTCACCAATCAGCTGTATGAAGAGGCTGCGGCACCCAGTGAGCCTCTTTCCATGCCATGTGATGAATTGGGCCGAGCTGCAATACCAAGCAAAGCGGCTATCAAACAGCCAGCACTGTGCATGTCAAGTCATGAGGAGTCTGTGCTGCTTACTGGAGCTCCAGTGAGTACCGCAGAATCCTTAAAGGTGTTCTCTGGGAATTAAGAAAATGAAAAGACTTAAATATTACTTTATTATAAATATATTCCCCAATACCTTCATTAGTTATAATGGCTCATTTTGTCTAGGGAGCAATGATTAGGAGAAACAAGAAGGCTGCCACCCTATTAGTACCCACAAAACCTGGGTTTTACAAAGAAGAGGTGGGGATGTGACTAATGAGCAGCAGCACTTGCAGTCTCCATCACCACAGTCTGTCCTGTCCGTTCTCGCTGTACTTCATGTCGCCTCATGAATTCCATTCCCACAGAGATTCAGCTTAAAATCTTATAATCTGTATTCAGGATCATAATCCCTGACAAGCAGAGCAGAAAGGAGGATGAGGCGGCTTTTTACCTCAGTGTTGTGAAGTAACTTGTTCTTCTGTGTGATTAGGACAGGTTTTGTGTGCACTAATAGGATGGCGGCCATTTTGTTTCTCCTAATCATTGCTCCCTTGACAAAACGAGCCATTATAACTAATGAAAGGTATTTGGGAATATATTTATAATGAAGTAATATTTAAGTATTTTCATTTTCTTAATTCCCTGAGAACCCCTTTAACCAGCTGATAAGTGGGGGTGTCAGACGTCAGACCCCCGCTGTTCTCGTTCTGATATGTCCTCAGGATAAGCCATCGATATGGAAATTCAGGAGAACCTCTTTAAGGCCCTATTCACACGTCCGCAATGTTCGTCCGCACCCGTTCCGCAAATCTGCGGAACGGGTGCAGACCCATTCATTTTGAATGGGGACGTGATGGATGTGGAGAGCACACACTGTGCTCTCCACATCAGCGGAGCGCGCCGCCGATCTTCCGGCCAGCGGCTTCGCAATAAAATAGAGCATGTCCTATTCTTGCCCGCAATTGCGGACAAGTATAGGCATCTCTATAGGGCTGGTGGCAAGGTGTGGTGCGGATCCGCAAAACACTATGGACGTGTGAAAAGGGTCTAACGGGTGGTGGGATTCTACATTGCAAGTGACTTGCCGCCAAATTGCACCACAAAATAGTCGTGCAACAGCAAGTCACAGGCAAATCACACACAATTTTTCGGTTGCATAGTCACTGATTTACATGACCAGAGCTGCACAGTAGACCTAGCCTAAGGAACTTACCTGTCTAACTATTGCATGGACTTCGCTATTCGCACAATACCAATGGAATTAAAGAGGAAATCCATAAAGTGCCTTACAACTAGTGCTGAGAGAACTACTGTTTTCAAGTTCAGCGTACAAGTTTTGGGTTTAGATCATCTAAGAATTCAGCTACCACGGACTATAAGTTATGCTCCGTAGTAGCGGTATCCATAACGGAATTCTTAAATAACCCGAAGCTTGAAAACACAAGTTCGCTCCTCCCTACCCACAACCATTTCGCAGAGCATGCTGCATCAGCACTGCCACAAAAGAAGCAAGACCCTGACCAGACTTTAGTGTGTACCTGCCATAACTGAATCCCCATAAAGTGAGGAGCGGGATGCTGACCGGCGTACAGGCCTTGGATTTTCACTTCAACCCAAATGGAAAATAGAACCTACGTCTTTGTATACAAGGAGGCCCTGTACATGGAATAAATCAGACATGTAAAAGGAGAAGCAGCCCATGCTGACTGGACAGTCATGCCAGCTCCGGCCCTCCCTATCTCTCCTACAATTAGAAACAGATTGGGGAAAGCGGTTAGATGCATTACAGAAGAGTATGTGCTGCCATCACACCGCGCCTTTAATGCAGCAAAAACCGTGCAAGCGCCAGGCTGTGTGCGCCCCACACAGCACACGGGTACTACCTGCATCTATTCACCGCCAGGGCCGCAGAAAGACTGCTAACCCTTCACTGACCGCACTGCTGCCACATGGCTATCTACGCTTCATTCAACTCTGGAGCAACCCCTCAGAGCGACTGATCTCCCTGCCTGCCAATTTCCTACCATTATTAAATATATTCATTCCAAATCCCTTTTATTAATCGTTTGGCAATTTTAGCATAACTCCCTGTTTAAAGAGGACCTGTCAGTTTTAGTAATTATTTGCATTCCCCGTGCAATAACAATTCTGGAACATCTATTCTCATGATTATGTTGTACTAGTCCTCTATTATTCCTACTGGAAGTTATGAATGAATTGTAAGCAGTTTGTAATGAAGGGCCAGATGAAGGTTACCAGTTGGAGGGGGCGTCCCTGCACAATCTGACACTATCCAATCAGTGCAGCCCGTGTCAGACTGTAGGCAGGCACACACCCCCAGATGGTTACACCCATCTGGACCTTTACTGCAGACTGTTAGTAAATCATTCACGGCCTAGCAATACTTAGAAAAATGGCACATCATAGACTCATAAGTATAAATGTATTTTTACTCATATAGCTCTTTACAGACATTATCATCACTTGCTCCAAAATGGTGTATTACATGGGGAATGTAAGCAGTTACTAAAGCAGAATTGTCAGGAGAGGTGACGGGTCCTCGTCAAAGAGGTCATCTCACTTCAGAAAATGACATCATGTAGAGAAAGTTAATACAAGGCACTTACTATTGTATTGCTATTATCCATATTGCCTCCTTTGCTGGCTGGATTCATTTTTCTATCACATTATACACTGCTCGTTTCCATGGTTACAGACCACCCTGCAATCCATCTGTGGTGGTCGTGCTTGGACAATATAGGAAAAAGCATCAGCCTCTCTGGTAGTTGCGACTGTGGGTCTGCATAGGCCGCTGCTTTTTCCTATAGTGTGCAAGCACGACCACCACTGATAGATTGCACGGTGGTCGTAACCATGGAGACGAGCAGTGTATAATGTAATGGAAAAATGACTCCAGCCCGCAAAGGAGGCAATATGGACAATAACAATACATTAGTAAATGCCTTGTGTTAAAGGGGCTGTCTCATCTGTCTTTGTCTACACAATAAATGCCACTTTAAGACATCCCCTTTAAAGGCAGATTTGCCGTCAGATTATCTGAAATGAGAGTATCTATGAATGCGCATTCCAGATAATCGACCCGTGTAAAGGTGCTGCAGAAGCACTCGTTCATTGGGTGAAATGATCGTTTGTGCGGATACCTCAATCATTGTTTCTGGGCAGCAGATTGTCCTGTGTGAAAAGTGATCTGCTGCCGGAAACATTTAAAGGGGTTGTCCAGGTTCAGAACTGTACCCGGACATAACCCCATTTTCACCCAGGCAGCCCCTCTGAGATGAGCATCAGAGTATCTCATGCTCCGATGCTCTCCCTTGCCCTGGGCTGAATCGTGCAGGGCAAGGGCTTTTTCTGCAGATCCGGGTCTTTGCTAGGTGGGGGCTTCCGCCTAGCAGTGTCACCGGCACTAATGTGTGGGCTTTAGTAATGCCCTAGCCTAGTGATGGGGAACCTTTTAGAGACCAAGTGCACAAACTGCAACCCAAATCCCACTTATTTATCGCAAAGTGCCAACACGGCAATTTACCGAATACAGTCCAATACAGTATATCTGTATTAGTTATAATACCTGCCTACATTAAATGCTCTGCCTGTGCTGTTCATAGTGCGCCCTGCGCTGATAAATGGCAGAAAAGGTCTAAGGCATATTGGTGCACCATAGACTTTTTCCTGGGTGCAGGTGCCCACAGAGAGGGCTCTCAGTGCCACCTCTGACACCCGTGCCATGGGTTCGCCTCCACTGCCCTAGCCTATAAAAAGGCAAAAATATAAGCAAAACAGCCCCTGAAGAAAGAATTGGAGCATGCACTGCTCCGCTCAGAGGGGCTGCCTGGGTGTAGAAGGGCATTTGTCAGGGCTCAACCGCTTGAATTTTTTAGGAGGACGAGTGACAGCAGCAGTAGTATCAGTAGTCTCTCATCCCCATACTGTGGAGGTGATCGTTCTTCACCTCCACCGACGAGCAGGCAATTGTTGGGAAGGGACACTTTCTCCTGGTGCCTGCTCAGTTAGGCAGTGTAAATGCGCTTTAGGTGCCTACAGTCACTTCTTGGAACACTAGTGGAAAAGGAGGTCATCAAACCGGGAGAAGACGAGTTAGTAATGATCACGGGACAGCCCGCTCCGTTCTCATTGTAGGTGCAGGTCCCAGAGGTGGGACCCACACCTATCAGACAATGGGGGCAAATCCTAGCGAAATGCCCCCATTGTCTGAGATGGGAATACCCCTTTAAGGCCGCGCAGATATGAGGCGGCAGGGACAAGAGCTGCTGCACGTGCCTGCTCCCACCCACCAGAGAGGCAGTGCTTTTTTGTACAATGTGTAGGCATGACCACTGCTGATGGACTGTAGGGTGGTCATATGGCCAGGATCCAAGCAGTGTATAATGTGATCACTACCCTGGGCCTGTCCCTAGAGTGAAACAGCTGATAACAGGGAACATTAGCTTGTAGTCAACGGAGAGAAGACAGACTTTGGGTCCAGCGTCCCTTTAACTACCACCTTCGCCACCACCGATGGCACCCCACCAGCATAGCCAAATGTGAAGACGTAGGAAACACCATTTTACACAACCACCACCCCAGCGCAGGAGAATCTCCTCCGAGTAGTCGTGACCTCACTTTAACCCCAGCAGAAAGGTTACCTGAGGTCACCCAGGCAGACAACTACATGACAGCTCAGCACAAGACACTTAAAGGGACATCCTCCAGACCTCTCAACCACAAATGGCGTAAAGGCTCACGACTGGCGCGGGCGGCTACTGGAACAGAGAGCGCGTTCAAGCCATTTCCATCATATACTGCTATGCAGTGCTCCAGGAAGGGGCCACCACTGCACAGAAAGCTGCATTATTCAAATGGGGGCCCTGGAGAGCCTGCTGCACACAATAGCAGCATGCAGATGGGGGAGGCCGGCACTGCAGGGGTTACTGGGCGAGGGGGCTCCAGCACTGGGGGCTGCTGGAAGCTGTGCGGGCACACACAGGCTGCAGGCCGGGGCCACACTGGGCACTGCACTCAATATTCATTTGTTATGGCTCTGGGCCCCAGGCCCCGGGCTGCTCCCTCCTCCCCACCCGCCTTAAAGGCGCAGGGCGACACCAAGTCGGCCGGACTGCCTCGTCCCGTCTGCCAGGCCTACGGTAAAGGCTGGCGAGAGTGAAAATGTCGGCACTGGGCTTCCATTAACCCCGCCGCTGCCAGTCCTCCCAACCCTTAAGGCGGCACGGCCTGCTCCGCACCCTCCGCAGCTCACCGGCCGGGCACACGGATCACGTGTGAGGGGGACACGACCCTACTCACCAGATCTAGATTCTTTACTTAACGGTTCCCCTTTAAGCGGCGGTGGCGGGCGCCCTCCCCTGTGATTCCTCCGCTCCTCCTCCCTCCCTCTCACTTACCGGTTCTCCATCCGCCTCCCTCCGCAGGCTCCCGCACACCCACAATGCACCGCGCCGCCTGCACACATGCACTCTCTTATACTTTATTATTATAGCAGTCAGCTATTACGTGACTGAACCCTGCACTTCTAGGCTGAGCTTCCATGACCCCCGCTTTATACATGTCAGGTCGTACCCGGCAGGGTGCGCTCTAGAGAATAAGGCAGCTCTTGCACAGAGGACCATGGCCCTGGTGTAGACACTGGGCACTTTATATACCGGTCATTTTATGGATTGTTTGGCAGCCAATCAGATCACTGCTTTCGAGTTTACAGCCTACATTGCAGAATGATAGAAGGGATTTGATTGGTTGCTGTGTTGCACGACTTAAGGTAGTTTCACACTAGCGTCAAAGTTTACCGTCATTGAGTTCTGTCCTCGGGGCTCAATAACGGAAACAAACTGATCAGTTTTATCCTAACATTCTGAATAGAGAGCAATCCGTTCAGTTTGCATCAGTTTGTCTTCAGTTCAGTCCTTTCACGTTTTTTGGACGCAGATAAAAGTGCAGCATGTTGTATTTTTACCTCCGTCCAAAAATGCGGAAACACTTGACAGAATGACGGATCCGCTATTAATTTCCATTGAAATGTATTAAGGGCGGATCCGACATTGAAAATTGACGCATTAACGGATCCGTTCTTCCACTCTGCGCATGCGCAGACCTTTAATAATGGTAAAATAATAAATAACGGATCCGTTTTTACGGATGACAACAGAAAGACGGATCCGTTATTTCAATACAGGCACACTCTTATTTGGGGTCCAAGACTTGTCTTTATTAATTGGGGATACTTAAGCAATAAATAGATTAAAATATATAGGTATATGAAGTATAGGGTGGTGTAAGAAACAAAGTATTGGTGAAAAAGTGGGGGGATATTAACCCTTTAAAAGTGGTAGGTGTTGGGTAGGTATATTAGATGGCTTGTACGTAGAGTGAATAAGGAAAAAATATGATAATAGAGTGTTCATAAAAATATGGAAAAAAGGTCAAGTGTTCATAAAAATAAAAAAAAGAGTCATTCAGTTTCCATAAAAATTGCATGCGTAATCTCAGTAATAAAATATCCTGGTGGTGGCAATATAAAATACCATGGGTATAAAATATAATCTGGAAATGTACTTCTAATGAGGTATATTGTAAATTGCAATTCAGGTTTGTCATCGTGACCAGTTTTGTAATTTTACAAAAAGAGTGGGGTGCTCTTGGCTCGGGCCTCCCGCCCGACTGTCTCTGGCTTAGAGTTCACTTACCCACCGCTCTGGGACGTTGCCTGGATGGGTCCTCCGTCTGTGCGTCTCGCAGTCTTTTGGTGCGCTAGACGGCGTCCCTCGTGGCTCTTGTGTTTCGTGCGCACGCTTTTTCTGTGACGTTCTATAGAGGTTTCGTGGTCACGTGATCGCGATCTTTCGTCTTGCCGCTGATATCGTGTTCAAATGGAGCGCTTCGTAGGGAATAGATTCTTCCGATTTAAAGTAGATTTCGCTTGGAAAATAGTATCCTCCACAGGCTTAACCCTTAAGCCTGTGTTAGATTAATCGATAGAATACTCGATTACAAAAATAGTCAATAGCTGCAGCCCTAATCCAGTACAGTACTTACAATATAAAGTAAAATAAAAATGGAGCCACCTCACCGGCTGTCCAGAAGAGCAGCTCATCCTGGCACGGGAGAAAAGCCGTACCTAAGATGTAGTACGGTACTATAAAGAGGTGCTAGTAGACATCCAATCAAGAGCTAAAAGGTCCCTTTACACTGGATGATTATCGGGAACAAAAGTTCATCCGAATAATTGGCCCATGTAAAGGTTTCTACCAAATCACCCGAACAAGTTTATCGGTTGAAAGCATTATTGATGCGGACATCAAAATCATTGTTTCTGTGTAAGCAGGCATCTGCTGCCCTGAAACAATGAATTTATATGCGGAGCAGCGGTTTCCCTCCCACAGAGAGGAGAAGATTACTGTATGGAAATGCAGCTCTCACCTCTTTTAACAAGCAGGGCAATTATCAGGAATGAACAGTTCATTCCCAGTAATTGCCTGCTCAGTCGGCCCATGGCCCTTTGGCTGAACTTTTGTTTTAGTGTGTTTTCTGACTTTTAAACATTATATAATTTATTGTTTTACATTGAAAAATGGGAAAAAATATTTAAAAGGAAGAATGGTTTGTATTATGCAGGTTCGAGGTCACCCAGGCGAGACAACTACATGACAGCTCAGCACAAGACACTTAAAGGGACATCACTCCAGACCTCTCAACCACAAATGGCGTAAAGGCTCAGGACTGGAGCGGGCGGCTACTGGAACAGAGAGCGCGTTCGAGCCATTTCCATCATATACTGCTATGCAGTGCTCCAGGAAGGGGCCACCACTGCACAGAAAGCTGCATTATTCCAATGGGGGCCCTGGAGAGCCTGCTGCACACAATAGCAGCATGCAGATGGGGGAGGCCGGCACTGCAGGGGTTACTGAGGCAGGGGGCTCCAGCACTGGGGGCTGCTGGAAGCTGTGCGGGCACACACAGGCTGCAGGCCGGGGCCACACAGGGCACTGCACTCAATATTCATTTGTTATGGCTCTGGGCCCCAGGCCCCGGGCTGCTCCCTCCTCCCCACCCGCCTTAAAGGCGCAGGGCGACACCAAGTCGGCCGGACTACCTCGTCCCGTCTGCCAGGCCTACGGTAAAGGCTGGCGAGAGTGAAAATGTCGGCACTGGGCTTCCATTAACCCCGCCGCTGCCAGTCCTCCCAACCCTTAAGGCGGCACGGCCTGCTCCGCACCCTCCGCAGCTCACCGGCCGGGCACACGGATCACGTGTGAGGGGGACACGACCCTACTCACCAGATCTAGATTCTTTACTTAACGGTTCCCCTTTAAGCGGCGGTGGCGGGCGCCCTCCCCTGTGATTCCTCCGCTCCTCCTCCCTCCTCTCACTTACCGGTTCTCCATCCGCCTCCTCCGCAGGCTCCCGCACACCCACAATGCACCGCGCCGCCTGCACACATGCACTCTCTTATACTTTATTATTATAGCAGTCAGCTATTACGTGACTGAACCCTGCACTTCTAGGCTGAGCTTCCATGACCCCCGCTTTATACATGTCAGGTCGTACCCGGCAGGGTGCGCTCTAGAGAATAAGGCAGCTCTTGCACTGAGGAGCATAGCCCTGGTGTAGACACTGGGCACTTTATATACCGGTCATTTTATGGATTGTTTGGCAGCCAATCAGATCACTGCTTTCGAGTTTACAGCCTACATTGCAGAATGATAGAAGGGATTTGATTGGTTGCTGTGTTGCACGACTTAAGGTAGTTTCACACTAGAGTCAAAGTTTACCGTCATTGAATTCTGTCCTCGGGGCTCAATAACGGAAACAAACTGATCAGTTTTATCCTAACATTCTGAATAGAGAGCAATCCGTTCAGTTTGCATCAGTTTGTCTTCAGTTCAGTCCTTTCACGTTTTTTGGATGCAGATAAAAGTGCAGCATGTTGTATTTTTACCTCCGTCCAAAAATGCGGAAACACTTGACAGAATGACGGATCCGCCATTAATTTCCATTGAAATGTCTTAAGGGCGGATCCGACATTGAAAATTGACGCATTAACGGATCCACTCTGCGCATGCGCAGACCTTTAATAATGGTAAAATAATAAATAATGGATCTGTTTTTACAGACGACAACAGAAAGACAGATCCGTTATTTCAATACAGGCACACTCTTATTTGGGGTCCAAGACTTGTCTTTATTAATTGGGGATACTTAAGCAATAAATAGATTAAAATATATAGGTATATGAAGTATAGGGTGGTGTAAGAAACAAAGTATTGGTGAAAAATGGGGGGGGGGGATATTAACCCTTTAAAAAGTGGTAGGTGTTGGGTAGGTATATTAGATGGCTTGTACGTAGAGTGAATAAGGAAAAAAATATGATAATAGAGTGTTCATAAGAAATAGGAAAAAAAGGTCAAGTGTTCATAAAAATAAAAAAAAGAGTCATTCAGTTTCCATAAAAAATTGCATGCGTAATCTCAGTAATAAAATATCCTGGTGGTGGCAATATAAAATACCATGGGTATAAAATATAATCTGGGAAATGTACTTCTAATGAGGTATATTGTAAATTGCAATTCAGGTTTGTCATCGTGACCAGTTTTGTAATTTTACAAAAAGAGTGGGGTGCTCTTTGGCCTCGGCGCCATCCCGCCCCGCACTGTCTCTGGCTTAGAGTTCACTTACCCACCGCTCTGGGATGTTGCCTGGATGGGTCCTCCGTCTGTGCGTCTCGCGGTCTTTTGGTGCGCTAGACGGCGTCCCTCGTGGCTCTTGTGTTTCGTGCGCACGCTTTTTCCGTGACGTTCTATAGAGGTTTCGTGGTCACGTGATCGCGATCTTTCGTCTTGCCGCTGATATCGTGTTCAAATGGAGCGCTTCGTAGGGAATAGATTCTTCCGATTTAAAGTAGATTTCGCTTGGAAAATAGTATCCTCCACAGGCTTAACCCTTAGGGCTAAGTCCTGAAACGCGTTTAAACCTGTACTTGATTAATCGTTAGATTAATCGATAGAATACTCGATTACAAAAATAGTCAATAGCTGCAGCCCTAATCCAGTACAGTACTTACAATATAAAGTAAAAATAAAATGGAGCCACCTCACCGGCTGTCCAGAAGAGCAGCTCATCCTGGCACGGGAGAAAAGCCGTACCTAAGATGTAGTACGGTACTATAAAGAGGTGCTAGTAGACATCCAATCAAGAGCTAAAAGGTCCCTTTACACTGGATGATTATCGGGAACAAAAGTTCATCCGAATAATTGGCCCATGTAAAGGTTTCCACCCGTCACCCGAACAAGTTTATCGGTTGAAAGCATTATTGATGCGGACATCAAAATCATTGTTTCTGTGTAAGCAGGCATCTGCTGCCCTGAAACAATGAATTTATATGCGGAGCAGCGGTTTCCACTCCCCACAGAGAGGAGAAGATTACTGTATGGAAATGCAGCTCTCACCTCTTTTAACAAGCAGGCAATTATCAGGAATGAACAGTTCATTCCCAGTAATTGCCTGCTCAGTCGGCCCATGGCCCTTTGGCTGAACTTTTGTTTTAGTGTGTTTTCTGACTTTTAAACATTATATAATTTATTGTTTTACATTGAAAAATGGGAAAAAATATTTAAAAAGGAAGAATGGTTTGTATTATGCAGGTTCATAAATCATTAGTAACATCAGCACCGCCACGTAGGGAACTTCAGACAGATCATCACGAAGCAGCCAGAAGCAATGTATGAATCATTGGTATTTGTCATCACTCCAGCACCTCATTGTCTACAGGGCTTCCGAGGGGATTTTTTAATTCTGTTTTTTGTTCTTATCTTTTGTAGCTTTCAGAGCTGGCCATACACATTAGTTTCCTGTTGGCCAACAACGTCTGGTTCGGCAGACACGCTAATGTGTGTTGGGAGCTCCTGATCCTCACCCCAAAGATGTCAGTGATAGGGATCAGGCAAAATGAATATTTTCGAGGATCCTTTTGTTCTTCCAGGAGTATGCAAGGAAGAGAACCATCTCGCCAGCGCCACCTATTGGAAGTGGCTTTCCGACAAGCCTTGGGATTTGACAAGGGAAGTTAGCCAAGCCATATAGTTCTCTTTTCTTGTGAGATATTTATTTGCATTGTTTTTCATGGAACATTACCAATAAGTCTCCATACCCTGGATTACTTCCAGTAAGTCTCCATACAGGGGTGGTCTCTTTAAGGAGATTTAGTACCCTGCATAAGCCGTTCTCCTGGGAGATAAGCTGCTGCCAGAGGTGAATAGAATAGACATAGATGTTTCTGTGTGTGCTTAAATTATGGGCAAACAAGCCATGCCCACTTTTCACTCCACTCTTACTAAGTGACGTGCATAGTACAAATGGCTGGGGCAATTCTGATGCAAATTATTACTAAATCTGTCACATAGCAGATAAGGCACTCTTCATTCCTAGGCTGGGTTCGATGGCACAATAGTGCTTGTCTTTATTCCTAGGCTCCCGTCTATATTTGGATGGCACAGTAGTGCTTGTCTATTCCTAGGCTGGGGTCTATATTTTGATGGCACAATAGTGCTTGTCTTTATTCCTAAACTGGGTTCTCTATTTGGATGGCACAATAGTGCTTGTCTTTATTCTTAGTCTGGGGTCTATATTTGGATGGCACAATAGTGCTTGTCTTTATTCCTAGGCTGGGTTCTCTATTTGGATGGTACAGTAGTGCTTGTCTTTATACCTAGGCTGGGGTCTATATTTTGATGGCACAATAGTGCTTGTCTTTATTCCTAGGCTGGGTTCTCTATTTGGATGGCACAATAATGCATGTCTTTATTTCTAGGCTGGGGTCTATATTTGGATGGCACAATAGTGCCTGTCTTTATTCCTAGGCTGGGTTCTCTATTTGGATGGCACAATAGTGCTTGTCTTTATTCCTAGGCTGGGGTCTATATTTGGATGGCACAATAGTGCTTGTCTCTATTCCTAGGCTGGGTTCTCTATGTGGATGGCACACTAGTGCTTGTCTTTATTCCTAGGCTGGGGTCTATATTTGGATGGCACAGTAGTGCTTGTCTTTATTCTTAGTCTGGGGTCTATATTTGGATGGCACAATAGTGCTTGTCTTTATTCATAGGCTGGGTTCTCTATTTGGATGGTACAGTAGTGCTTGTCTTTATACCTAGGCTGGGGTCTATATTTCGATGGCACAATAGTGCTTGTCTTTATTCCTAGGCTGGGTTCTCTATTTAGATGGCACAATAATGCATGTCTTTATTTCTAGGCTGGGGTCTATATTTGGATGGCACAATAGTGCTTGTCTTTATTCCTAGGCTGGGTTCTCTATTTGGATGGCACAATAGTGCATGTCTTTATTCCTAGGCTGGGGTCTATATTTGGATGGCACAGTAGTGCTTGTCTCTATTCCTAGGCTGGGTTCTCTATTTGGATGGCACAATAGTGCTTGTCTTTATTCCTAGGCTTGGTTCTCTATTTAGATGGCACAGTAGTGCTTGTCTCTATTCCTAGGCTGGGTTCTCTATGTGGATGGCACAATAGTGCTTGTCTTTATTCCTAGGCTGGGGTCTATATTTGGATGGCACAGTAGTGCTTGTCTTTATTCTTAGTCTGGGGTCTATATTTGGATGGCACAATAGTGCTTGTCTTTATTCCTAGGCTGGGTTCTCTATTTGGATGGCACAGTAGTGCTTGTCTTTATTCCTAGGCTGGGGTCTGTATTTGGATGGCACAATAGTTCTTGTCTTTATTCCTAGACTGAGTTCTCTATTTGGATGGCACAATAGTGACTTTATTCCTAGACTTGGTTTTATATTTGGATGGCACAGTAGTGCTTGTCTTTATTCCTAGGCTGGAGTCTATATTTCGATAGCACTATCGTGCATGTCTTTATTCCTAGGCTGGGTTCTATATTTGGATGGCACAATAGTGCTTGTCTTTATTCCTAGGCTGGGTTCTCTATTTGGATGGCACAATAGTGCTTGTCTTTATACCTAGGCTGGGTTCTTTATTTGGATGGCACAATAGTGCTTGTCTTTATCCCTAGGCTTGGTTCTCTATTTGGATGGCACAATAGTTCTTGTGTTTATTCCTAGGCTTGGTTCTCTATTTAGATGGCACAGTAGTGCTTGTCTTTATACCTAGACTGGGGTCTATATTTGGATGGCACAATAGTGCCTGTCTTTATTCCTAGGCTGGGGTCTATATTTGGATGGCACAGTAGTGCTTGTCTTTATTCCTAGGCTGGGGTCTATATTTCGATGGCACAATAGTGCTTGTCTTTATTCCAAGGCTGGGTTCTCTATTTGGATGGCACAGTAGTGCTTGTCTTTATCCCTAGGCTTGGTTCTCTATTTGGATGGCACAGTAGTGCTTGTCTTTATTCCTAGGCTAGGTTCTCTATTTGGATGGCACAATAGTGCTTGTCTTTATTCCTAGGCTAGGTTCTCTATTTGGATGGCACAATAGTGCTTGTCTTTATTCCTAGGCTGGGTTCTCTATTTGGATGGCACAATAGTGCTTGTCTTTATTCCTAGGCTTGGTTCTCTATTTGGATGGTACAGTAGTGCTTGTCTTTATACCTAGGCTGGGGTCTATATTTGGATGGCACAATAGTGCTTGTCTTTATTCCTAGGCTGGGTTTTCTATTTGGATGGCACAATAGTGCTTGTCTTTATTCCTAGGCTGGGGTCTATATTTGGATGGCACAATAGTGCTTGTCTTTATTCCTAGGCTGGGGTCTATATTTGGATGGCACAGTAGTGCTTGTCTTTATACCTAGGCTGGGTTCTGTTTTGATGAGGTCCCAATAGCACATCTTCATTTGAAGCGTTTTTGCATTATGTCTCACTAACCTGTATTATTTTTATAAACAGCACTCTAAAGAATATTTGTTCATTTAGTGTGAGAGGCAGCATCAACATATTTTTACAGCGGCTCCAACTCAGTCTTCAAAATGTGCCAGTCTTCATACTAAAATGGCTATAAACAGTTTTTATAAATGTAGCCCTAGTTTCTGCTTTTGTTAAGCTACTTTCACACAGCGTTTTTGCTGTATCCTGCAGGGTTCAGCAAAAACGCTTCCGTTACTGATAATACAGCCATCTGCATCCATTATTTTTTCTGCATAAAATGCTTGATGAATCTCCTAAGGCACAAATGATTAGTAACAATTCTGTGCAAAAAATTGTGTCTTTTGTTGTCACTCACCAAATTTGAAATGTGAAAAAAAAACAGTGGGCATGGTCTACAAAGAGACTTAAGTTCATATTTGCTAAGTAGATGATGCCAATTTTTGGCGCAAACTGTGGCACGTGACCAGTTGTTGTGACGCAAGGGGAGAAAGTCAACGCTATGGCCTGTGATTGGCTACAGTGGTCATGTGTGATTTAATGGCTGCAGGGAGAGCTGGCCTGAGAGTGACAGAGAGTGAACCCAGTGACGTGGACCAGGTAAGTATGATCACCACCGTGGGTCGGCCACTCTGGGATGTTTGTTGCAGTATTGGATAACCCATTTAAAGTTACAATAGTGTTTCTTTATTTCTAACATGGTTTTTAGGCTGGGTTCACACTTCAGTTATTTGGTCAATTATTTCCATCAGTTATTGTGAGCCAAGGTTTGGGTCACAAAAACTGAACAGATGCAAATCTTTCCATTATACCTTATCTCTGAGTAGGCGTCACACCTGATTTTCACTCACAATAACTAACGGAAATAACTATATTGTGATTACAGTATATCACAATAGCCCGAGTCCTGTGCTCTGGACCCTTTTGTGTTTTTGTTAGGGCTGATGCACGCTGCCATTGCCCCGCCGTGGCCGTATTGTGGCCCGCATACGGCGGTTCCGCAATACACGGGGCACCGGTCGTGTGCACCCCGGAACGGAAGCACGGATCAGAAACCCCACGGACGCACTACAGAGTGCTTTCATGGTGCTTCTGGCCGTGCCTCCGCACCGCAAAAAAATAGAACATGTTCAATTTTTTTTGTGGTGAGGACGGATCACGGACCCATTCATGTTGAATGGGTCTCGATCCATCCCGGACATTGATGGTGCAAATTGCGGTCCCCAGTGCACGGAACGGCTGCACAATGGCCGTGTGTATGAGCCCTTAGGCTGTATCTTTGGTTAGGGTCACAACAGTGTTTGTCTTTATTTATACACTGCGATCATGGGTGTAGCTATAGGGGGTGCAGGGGTAGCCATCGTTACCCGAGCCTGAGGGGGCCCAAAGACCCTTGTGCCTCTATAAACTTCTATGAGCAGAATGTTATCTTATCCTCCAACTATCCTCTCATCTCTCAAGACAGGGCCCTATTACAAAGGCAGATAGAGCGGATGATTGTTGGGAAGGAAGCGTTCTCTCCTGTCAATTGCCTGCTCACTAGATGAGGAGACTGCTGCTATTACATGCAGCGATCTCCTCCTCAGTATAGGGAAGAGCGATCGGTAATGCATCCCTATACTGTCTCATTGTTTGCCGGCAGAAAAGTACCTATTGCACAGCACGATCTGCCGTCGGCAAACCAAGATTTTTTTAACATGTTAAAAGATCTCAATTACTCGTGAATGAGCATCGGGTAATCGTTGGCAGTATTACATTGCCAGATCTTAACAATAATCTGCCTGTAAAAGGGCCTTTAAGCTTAATTTCCACTGTGGTGACGTACAGACAATTATTGGGAATGAAGCGTTCCTTCTCGATAACTGCGTCTTGGTCAGTGGAGGGGAAGAGATAGCTATTGCTGTCGCTCATCTTGATGCAAATTCATTGTTTCTGGGCAGCAGAGCTCTGTTCACACAGCACAATCTGTGGCCCAGAAATGATGAATTTGTATGAAGAGGTGTCCACTTGAAAGATGGATTCACCAGATGAACGAGCGTTTTGGTTATCTGCACCTTTACACGGACAGATTATCAGGAACAAGCGTTTGTAGTAACATTTGTACCCAATAATCTGATGGTTGGGCAGTGTAAACTCTCCATTAGCAGAGAATAGTAGTTCAGGAGGGAGGAGAAAGAAGCATGTTATAATGTTACTTATACACTCACCTAAAGAATTCTTAGGAACACCTGTTCTATTTCTCATTGATGCAATTATCTAGTCAACCAATCACATGGCAGTTGCTTCAATGCATTTAGGGGTGTGGTCCTGGTCAAGACAATCTCCTGAACTCCAAACTGAATGTCAGAATGGGAAAGAAAGGTGATTTAAGCAATTTTGAGCGTGGCATGGTTGTTGGTGCCAGACGGGCCGGTCTGAGTATTTCACAATCTGCTCAGTTACTGGGATTTTCACGCACACCCATTTCTAGGGTTTACAAAGAATGGTGTGAAAAGGGAAAAACATCCAGTAGGCGGCAGTCCTGTGGGTGAAAATGCCTTGTTGATGCTAGAGGTCAGAGGAGAATGGGCCGACTGATTCAAGCTGATAGAAGAGCAACGTTGTCTGAAATAACCACTCGTTACAACCGAGGTATGCAGCAAAGCGTTTGTGAAGCCACAACACGCACAACCTTGAGGCGGATGGGCTACAACAGCAGAAGTCCCCACCGGGTACCACTCATCTCCACTACAAATAGGAAAAAGAGGCTACAATTTGCACAAGCTCACCAAAATTGGACTGTTGAAGACTGGTAAAATGTTGCCTGGTCTGATGAGTCTCGATTTCTGTTGAGACATTCAAATGGTAGAGTCCGAATTTGGCGTAAACAGAATGAGAACATGTATCCATCATGCCTTGTTACCACTGTGCAGGCTGGTGGTGGTGGTGTAATGGTGTGGGGGATGTTTTCTGGGCACACTTTAGGCCCCTTAGTGCCAATTGGCCATCGTTTAAATGCCACGGGCTACCTGAGCATTGTTTCTGACCATGTCCATCCCTTTATGACCACCATGTACCCATCCTCTGATGGCTACTTCCAGCAGGATAATGCACCATGTCACAAAGCTCGAATCATTTCAAATTGGTTTCTTGAACATGACAATGAGTTCACTGTACTAAAATGGCCCCCACAGTCACCAGATCTCAACCCAATAGAGCATCTTTGGGATGTGGTGGAACGGGAGCTTCGTGCCCTGGATGTGCATCCCTCAAATCTCCATCAACTGCAAGATGCTATCCTATCAATATGGGCCAACATTTCTAAAGAATGCTATCAGCACCTTGTTGAATCAATGCCACATAGAATTAAGGCAGTTCTAAAGGCAAAAGGCAGTCCAACACCGTATTAGTATGGTGTTCCTAATAATTCTTTAGGTGAGTGTATATTCATCTGTACTATTGATTTATGCAAAACTTGTTGAAAAGTTAGTGACTGTTTAAGTAAATTTATGCACCACTGTGGGTTTAACGCCCTCTGTCCTCAAAAAACAGACCCTGGAAAAACTGCTTCTGTTGGCATTCGTTTGTTTTTTTTCTTACTCCTATCAATAGAAAGGCTACTCTCATCCACAAAAATGGAGGACAAGAATAGAATCTGCAGTGAGATCAGGCACACTGATGCATGAAAAAAACTTGAAATGTGTGAATAGCTCCATTGACTTGTATAGGTCAGTGTGCTATCAGTTTTAAAAATGGATAGCACACTGGAAAAAAAATACAGCAACTGTATTTTTCATCCGTATGTTATCATTGTTATGGAGCCATGGACACAGTTGTGTTTGTGGATCGCTTGTAGTCCTTTGACAAATTATAGAACGTGTCTTATTGTCCATATTGGGGATGAGAATAGCCATTTCTATTGATGAGTGAGAGAAATACAGAATGCACACAGAAAATATCCGTATTTTGTAGATCCGTTGTTTGTGAAATACGTACAGATGTATATGGTGAGTGGTGATGTCACAGGTGGCCATATGCTCTCAGACAGGTGTTAATGCACTGGATTTATTGAGGAAAGGCACTTTAAATTGTTCCATGCAGGCCAAGATGAGTCAGGAGTCGGTATAGGGGTTACACCTTGGATCACTCTATGCTGTTTATTAAGTTCCTGTGTCGATAAGTAGAGGTGCCACGAGTTGTCAGAGAACCCTATAGTCACTTATATGGAGAGGACCAGCTGCACTGTGCAGTAGTTAGCTAGCATATGGGATGAGTAATGCTTGTATATTGGTGCAGCGGCCTAGCGACCTAGATAGAGGTTGGAGTAGTAACACCTGCAGCAGAGAAGAGCCAGCCATGGTTCTTCCTAGCCCTCTCCCCAGTTCATGTTCAGAGGACCTGTGAGACCAGCCAGCTTGCTGGATAAAGAGAAGCCTGTGTAGAGAGTGCTTTATTAGCCTGTGCTAAGTAGAGACAATCATTTTGTGCAGAAAGCTGTGGCTGACTCTGTGCCAAACCTGTAGAAACCCTGGTTGCGCCAAATTACACCAAAATTGTGCAAATTTGTGCCAAGTCTTGTGCCACAAATTTTTGGCTCAGACAGATTAGTAAATCTGGGCCTTTTAACTTGTATGTGTATCGAGTGGAGAAGATTTTCAGCTTGTGGCCACGCCTGTTTAGAATGCAGCAGCCTGTACCACAGGCCATCTCACTCACTGCCACCAGAGGGAGACTCCAAGGCAGAGTATTTGATGCCCACTGAGTTGGGTGCAACACCAGAAGAGCAAGTAAGTTTGTTGCCATGAGTAGAGACTAACAGAGTAAGCAATTTGCCAATAAAGGAGGCAGTTACCTCCTGCAAGATTATTGTAACTATTAAGCTAGTTGAACCATCAAGCTTTTTGCCCCACGAGGGTTAAATAAAAACACCTATTCTAAGTTACATGTAGTGCTGGGGCAGAAAGAATATGGGTAAGGTCTGAACCCTTACATCTGTTGTGCTTTGATCTTAGGCTAATTTCACACTCGCTTTTGGTGCGGATCCGTCATGGATCTGCACAAACGCATCTGTTAAGATAATACAATCGCATGCATCCGTTCAGAACGGATCCGTTTGTATTATCTTTAACATAGCCAAAACAGATCCGTCTTGAACACCATTGAAAGTCAATGAGGGACGGAACCGTTTTATGTTGTGTCAGTAAAAAAGGATCCGTTCCCATTGACTTACATTGTGTGTCAGGACGGATCCGCTTGGCTCCATTTCGTCAGATGGACACCAAAGCGCTGCAAGCAGCGTTTTGGTGTCCGCCTCCAAAGCAGAATGGAGGTGGAACGGAGCCAAACTGATGCATACTGAGCAGATCCTTATCCATTCAGAATGCATTAAGGGCAAAACTAATCTGTTTTGGACCACTTGTGAGATCGCTGAACAGATCTCACAAACGGAAACCAAAACGCCAGTGTGAAAGTAGCCTTATCATGTGATGATGTCACAATAGAGTTTGTTAGTTTTGCCTAGGCACTAGAGAAATTAGCTTTTTTGCTAGTATATTCTATTGTGGTGATGTCACTATAGCCTATATATTAATTTTTAAACTGTGTTCTAATATTATGATGTCATATCTGTCTTAACTCCAGTAGTGTGTTCTATATTGATGATACCACAAAAGTATTTGTCATTACTCCTTTTCTGTGCTCTATTATGACAATATCACAATAGTATGAAGAAAACGGTTCCGGCACTAGAATTTTCTCAATAAAACCTTACTCTTTATTTTTGTAACATTGATATGTGCAGACAAATTCACACAGCAAGCGAAAGTTTACGCGTTTTGGACACCTTCTCCTTAGTCATAACAATGTTGTCTGTCGGTTTGGGAAATTTAAGGATCAAAATCTCAGAAAATCCCTTTAAATATATTTTATTGGGTTTTTATGTGATCAACACGAAGTATCAAGTATGTGTGAAGTGAAAAGAAAATGATACATGGTTTAAAAATCTGAAGTGTAGCGTGCATTTGTAATCAGCCCTCTGTACTTCGATACCCCTAAATAAAATCCAGTGTGACCAATTGCCTTCAGTAGTCACCTAATTAGTAAATGTATTCTCAGTATAACTAGTATGGTAGTATAACTACAGCTGTTCTGTGAAGACCTCAGAGGTTTGTTAGAGAACATTACTGATCAAACAACATCATGAAAACCAAGTAACACACCAGACAGGTCAGGGATAAAGTTGTGGAGACGTATAAAGCAGGGTTCGGTTATAAATAAAATATCTTAAGCTGTGAACATCTCATGGAGCACTGTTCAATCCATTGTCAAAAACTGAAAGAAGTATGGCACAATCCTACCAAGACACGGCCATCCACCTAAACTGACAGCCCAGGCACGGAGAACACTAATCAGAGAAGCAGCCAAGAGGCCCGTGGTCACTCTGGAGCAGCTGCAGATATCCACAGCTCAGGTGGGAGAACCTGTCCACAGGAAACTATTAGTTGTGTACTCCACAAATCTGTCAATTTTTGAAAGCAAGCCCTAAGAATTCCTATTTTCAGTTTGCCATAAGCCAGTGGTGGCGAACCTATGGTACGAGTGCCAGAGGCGGCACTCAGAGCCCTGGAAAAAGTCTATGGTGTACCAATATGCCTTAGACTTTTCTTGTCATTCATCAGCGCAGGGGTATGATTTCAAGGGGTATGAATACTTTTTAAAGGCATTGAAATACCCCGATTCTGCAGTTTATAGAAACACTCCATATATGGTCATTTAGGTACCCCTAGGAAACCCTTAAAAAGTGACCCCATTATGGAAACCACGCCCCTCAAGGAATTGTAAGACGGTTGTAGTGAATGCTTTGACCCATCAAGCATTTCATACAATTTAGAAACACTTGGCTATGAAAATGAAAAATTACATTTTATTTCCAATAAAATGTTGCTTTACCCCCAAATTTTTCCCTGAATACGGCAACACCCATATGTGGTCATACACTGCTGTTTGCCTTTCAGAAAGAAAGGATCTGCATGTAGATTTTCTCACATGGAATTTGCTGAAACTGGTTTCAGGGGCCATAATGTTTTTATTTTTTGTTACAGGTGTAGCTATACCAAATTTATATCGTTTTTGGGTTTTTTTTAGTACTTTTGCAGCATTAAATCACTTTTTTTTAATTAAAAATTAGATATATTTTGCATCACCATATACTAACATCCATAAAAAAATAAAATTCCCGCCAACGTAGCTGTGTGAGGGCTTATTTTTTTTTGTGGGATGGGCTGTAATTTTTATTGGGGCCTTTTTGGGGTACATAAAAAATTTTATACAATTTTTTTGGGGAGGTGAGGGGGGCAAATTATATTTGATACTTTTTGTTCTGTATGTGATACAGTTATGGCGATACAAAATTAATTTTTTTTCATGTTTTACTACTTTTTTAGGATAAAAATCACTTTTTAATTAAAAACAAGTTATATTTTGCATTGCCATATACTAACATCCATAACATTTTCATTTTTCCACCAATGTAGCTGTGTGAGGCCTTGTTTTTTGCGGGACTGGCTGTAGTTTTCACTTTCTACGCAATTGAGGTGACAAAAACAGCAATTCTTTCATTGTTTATATATTTTTTTTTTTACAGAAGGATAAGTAACATGATCTTTTCATAGATAAGGTCGTTACGGTTGCGGCCATACCAATTATGTGTATTTTATTTTTTTCATTTTTTAATCAATTATAAATGAGCATATTTGGGAAAAAGCTATTTTTTTTCATTGAAATTTGTATTTATTGTTTTACACTTGGTCTTGAAAGATGGCTGTTCAGTACTCTGCAATAGTCATCTTTTGCAACATATCGTACTGTTAGGCCTCTTTCACACAGGCGTCATGTTTGACTCCCGGATAAGAGGCGGGTGCGTTGCTGGAATATGCGCGATTTTCCCGCCGGGTGCAAACGTTTGTAATGCGTTTTGCACGCGCGTGAGAAAAATCGCCATGTTTGGTACCCAACCCGAAGCCGGACTTCATCACTGAAGTCCGGTTTCGGGTCTTCTGGAGAATTTATTATTTTCCCTTATAACATGGTTATAAGGGGAAATAATAGCATTCTTAATAAAGAATGCATAGTAAAATGAAGTGGAAGGGGTTAAAAATAATAAACGTTAACTTACCTTAGCCACTTGATCGCGTAGTTGCGATCTGTCCTCTCTTTCCCTGCATCAGCTAAGAACTAAAGGACCTGTGATGACGTCACATCACATGGTCCATCACCATGGTAAGATGGACCATGTGATTGGACCATGTGATGTGACGTCATCACAGGTCCTTTAGTTCTTAGCTGATTTCCCCATATAAATAAGCAGCAGGTGGGCAGGATAAGCCAGGTGCTCATGAATATCAGGACTCCTTTGGCTTGCGCTAGGGCTGTTTAGCACAAGATTTTAGCAAAATGGCTGGGTCAGTTAAAGAAAGTGACCCAGCATTTTGCTAAGGGGATCTGTCACTAGTTTGTGTTGCCCTTAGTTGGGACACCATAAAACTGGTGATAGATTCCATTTAAAACTGTTCTCTCCACACCGGATGCAAGTCTTCTCAATACTTTAAGATAGATTTTTGAGGTGGTCGATTTCCTACTAAGAAGTAGGGTCTGAATAACTTTCACTGACAACCCCTTTTTTAGGATCAAGGATTTCTCAGTTTCCATTCCGATAGGTGAAGACTTTCTACATCTTGATAGTTTATGGAGCTGTGAGATGGACATTCTCGAAGAACTACTGGTTCCTCTAAACCAAGCTTCTTCAGAAGAGAAAACCAACTCCTCTTTAGCCAGAAAGGGCCTATAAATAATAGGGGACAACTATCCTTTTAAAATTTTTGTAGCACTATGGGAATCAATGGATTATAGAGGAAGGCATAGTCTAGTTTGAAATTCCATGCCTGGGAGAAAGCATTCACCCCCAAGGGGATGTCTCTGGGATTGAGAGAAAATAATATTTGCACTTTGTGATTTTTCGTTGATGCAAAGAGATTCACCTGAGGGACTCCTAATTTGCTGGTTAGGAATTTAAAGGTCCTTCGACCCAGAGTCTACTTTGGTATTCAATGCTGCCTTCAGATGTACTGCAGCCAGGGATAAAACTGATGTTGTCCATTGGTGAAGGGTCTTTCATATTGGCAATACTTCCCTGAAAATTGATGACTACAACTTGAGGATCAGGGTCCATCTACCCTGGCAAGAAAATTGATCTGTATGTGTGCCCTCTCACTCCTTGCCTGAGCAATTTAGATTCCTAGCGTTCTAGCTTCATACTACCGACTTTTCCTCTTTACCGCTGTGACCCACTGTTGTCAGGCTTGACCTTGGACCACTTTCACGGATTCCCACAAACTCTGCCTGTCCTGATTTCGGCAATACTTACTACATGTTTTGCCTGCTCCTTTGGTGCCTTGCACTGATGTCTCTGACCTCCATAGGTCAGCTATCAACCACACCAGGACTACTCCAGGAGGTAGAGGTCGGGTAGTTCCATGCAGTGAAGTCAAGATCCTTGTATAGGGGTTAAAGGGTGAATACCAGGAAGCCACCAGAATAACGCCTTTAAGTTTAGCCCAAAGTCAAACCAAGTGGTTGATGCAGTGGTTCCACACCCACTGCCTTAAGAGTTTGCTTAGGCTATGAAATGCGTGGCTCACCCATAATGAGCCTGCGTGAAGTTTATAAACAGCTGTCTACTACCGTTGCCTTGAGCAACCACTGCATCATCTGCATACAATTTCTGGATTTCCTGTCTACTACCGTTCCAGTACTGCAACCTCCAACTGCTGTGTCTGCACCATCACCTCCATCAGTCACAGTCTCTAGGGTCTCCAGTCTACCTCTCCCACTTCCTGCATGCTATAAAGGGTATCTATGGTTGTGTTGTGGATTCCTGAATTACTATCCACTGTTAGTTACTGCCTCACCAATTCTGTATTGACTGGTCCAAGATAGCATTTCTGTTCTCCTTGCTGTCTTGTGAAGCACTTGCCCATGCTATTCTTCTATGGGAATGCAGCGATCCTCTGACCAGTAATCTACAAGAATTCTTATCTACCTGCCGCAAGGTGTTTGAGAGCCTGGTCATACTTCTTCAGCAGCCTTATCTCTCCTGCTCCTTCGCCATGACAACTTCTCAATCAGGCAGTGCGCCATTCAGTTACGCACCCTGGATTCTGAATTGTCATGAGGCTCTGTTGGCAGATTCTTGGAGGGTCTGTCAGTTCACATAAAATATGAACTGGCTGGTCGTGATATCCCATTCCCCCTGGATGACCTGATGATCCTGGCTACCTGAAATAATATTCACTTCAGGGAAATTTCACACGAGACGAATGTTGGCACCTACTTTCCAGAGGCTTATACTTCCGTCACCTACATCCCTTGATCCTGAGCTTGTGCAACAGGACAATCTCCAATTGTCTGAGGAGGAGTGTCTACACAGACCAAATAAAGACTTAAGCATGTATTTTAGAGCAAAAGGACTCTATCTGCAGTCCTGTCCTCTCAAGGGAGGAAACTCCAGAGCCTGAAGTTGGAATTCTGCAAACAGAAAATATCTAAATTTATGTCCTGCCTGTATGACTACCCTGGCTTCTCTTACAGAGTCCTGTTCTTGATTGAAATTCAGGGCAGATTCTGCATTTGGGTTCTGCCTGCTTGAGCTCCTCCAAATTCTCATAATCTTCACTGCCTACCTCCAGCCTATGCTAGTTACTGTGATGTCTTCGATATGAAGGAAGCCACCACGTAGTCCATATGACTGGGCAATTGACCTGGTGCCAGGAACTACTCCTTCATGTGTCTGAAACACAAGCTATGTCTGATTACATTAAAGAAAATCTGGAAAGGAACTTCATTTGGAAGTCTTTTTCACCAGCAGGTATTGGGTTCTTCTTTGTCAAGAAAGAAGATGGGTCTATTTGGCCATGTATTGATTACCGTGGACTAAACTAAATTAAGGTAAAAAACAAGTACCTCCTACCACTAATTCCAGAACTTTTTGGTATTTTCTATGGAGCAAGAATTTTCACTAAGTTGGACTTCAGAGGAGCAGACATCTGATCCACATAAGAGAGAGTTATGAGTGGAAAACCACATTTAAAGGGAACCTGTCGAGAGGGTGTTTGATCTGAAGGTAGCGTGTTTTAGAGCAGGAGGAGCTGAGCAGATTGATATATAGTTTTGTGGGGAGAGATTCAGCAAAACTTGTATTTTTAACATTTATTTTCTTGCTCATTGTGGGCTTTGAAGTTCAAAGGAGGTCCTATCAGTAATTGACAGCCTTCCCTCTATGACTGTGTATACAGAGATAGCTGTCAATCAATGATAAGACTGCCTCCTTGACGTCAAAGCCAAGAATGAGAAGGAATATAATGTGCAAAATACAAGTTATACTGAATCTTTTCACACAAAACTATACATCAGTCTGCTCAGCGCCTCATACTGTATAACATGGTGTCTGTCCCTTACATTGCATTTTTATGGTGAGAGGTTCCCTTTATTACCAGAGATGGCCATTATAAATATCTTGTCATGCTCTTTGGTTTCTGTAACGCTCCTGTGGTTTTTCAGGAATTTGTTATTGATAGTTCTGTGATCCCCTCCATACCTGGATGACATCCTGATTTTCTCACTTCACCTGATTTTACACCGGAGACATATATGCAAGGTTCTCCAGCACCTGAGAGAAAACAGACTGTGTGCTAAATTTGAAAAATGCTTGTTTAAAAGAACCTCTCTACTCTTTCTAGGCTATATTATCTCTGGCCGTGGCTTAGACATGGATCTTGAGAAGCTATCTGCTTTATTGACCTGGCCTTGTCGTATGGGTCTGCATGCTATGCAACGATCCCTGGGTTTCGCTAATTATTACAGACAGTTCATTACACATTTTTCCTCATTGACTGTCCCTACTGCTGCCCTTACTAGGAGAGGGCTGAATGGCAAGGATTGGCCTCCTGAGGCCTGTTGGAAAGGGCTTGTCATCTAGTTATTAACTGCCCAGACCACAAGAACTTAACTTACCTGCAATCAGCTCAACACCTCAGTTCTTGGCAAGCTCAGTGGTCACTGTTCTTTGCATGTTTTAATTCTGTGTTGCATGCCCTCTACCGTTCTTTTGGTCCTACTGATCATACTGGAGAGCCCCAGCGCATCATTGATTCCACCTGCATTGTTTATCCCTGTGTCTAAAAGAAAATGGGTTCTGGCTTGGGGTCATCAGTCCATGGTTGCCAGTCACCCTGGTTGCTGCAGGAATATAATAACTTAGTATTACTGGTGGTCTACATTATCTAAAGACGTTCAAAAACAAAACTCTACACCTCTTGCCTATGCTTGATGTTTTGTGGCAGCATATTGCCATGGATTTTATCCTTTGTCTGCATTCCTCTTCTAAATGTACAGTGATCTGGGTGGTGGATGATAAATTCTCAGATAGCTTACTTTGTACGTCTTCCTGGTCTCTCGTTTGCCAGTCAACTGGCCAAGCTGTTATATGGGCTGCCTCTGCACACTGTCTGATTAAGGTGTCCAGTTTATGTTTAAATTTTGGAGACCAATCTGCAAGCTGTTGAATGTCAAACAATTAAAACTTACTCTTCATGTAACTGTACCCTCTGAGTTCCTGCAGCTGATTCTACTATTGATAATTTCTCATCAACTCCAAAGCAAACCCCTATTTGGGGTAATAGGTCCCTTCGCACCATAAAGCAGTATATCACCCAAACCAAAAGAAAAACAGTGCTGGACCACAACTTACACATTTAACAACATCTTTATTAGGATACAATATTATAATTGGAGCCATCATAGAAAACAGATAAAAAATAGGGAATAAGCCCACAACTATAATAGTATCACACATAGCCATTTGCTGAAAGTCACAGGACAGTTCCAATAATAATCAGTATAAGTGAAAATCCAAAACTCCTTCATAAAATGCTCAAAGACAGAGCTCATTCACCACACCCATGGGCGTAGCTATAGGGGGTGCAGAGGTAGCCATCGTTACCGGGCCCAGGAGCCTGAGGGGGCCCAAAGACCCTTGTGCCGCATAGAAAGACACACAAAGCACTGAGGGAAGGGGTCCCAAGCCGAACTCTTGCACCAGGGCCCATGAGCCGTTAGCTATGCCCCTGACCACACCTGATGTACGTTTCGCATCTGTACACCACATACACGGATTAATTTCTTAGTAAAGTATATTACAATTAATTAAGCTGAACAAGCATTTGTCTGACAACTTTTTAAAGTGTATGGGCAGCTTTAACCCCTTCTCTCATATGCATTTTAGGGCTTAGTGACCAAGCAATTTTCTTTTGATCATTGCATTCCAAGAGCTATAACTTTTTTTTCCGTCGATGTAACCGTATGAGGGTATATTTTTCGAAGTACAAGTTGTAGTTTTTAATGGCACCATTTTGGGGTACACATAACTTACTGGTTAACTTTTATTAACTCTTTCTGGAGAGGATGGAAAAAACACAGCAATACTGCTATTGAGTTTTTATGACTTTCACTTTGTTAACATTATAATGTTACTTCCTGGGTCAGTACGATTACAGAGATACTAAGTACATAGGTTTTTTATGTTAATAGTTTTTCACAATAAAATCCCTTTAACAAAAAGGAAATGTCTCTGCATCACTTCTTCCAAAGACCCATAACTTTTTTATTTTTTGCTCTGCAGAGATGTGCGAGGGCTTAATTTTTGCAGGCATTTTCCCATCAAAAAGTATTTTTTTCAATGGAAAAGAAAGGTGTATTTTTTTTTACTTCCTTTTTTTAAATAAAAGAAACTTTTATTATCCAGTTATTAGTCCCACAAGGGGACTTGGACATGTGATGCTTTGATAGCTTCTATAATACACTGTGCTACTTATGTAGTACTTATGTCGTACAGTGTATTATACTGCCAGTACTACACTCTGGACTATCAAGCTGCGCCTCTGCATACACTGCAGGAAGACCTGGGGGTCTTCATTAGGCACCCTGCAATCTCATTTGTGAAGCTGCCGATGCTTGAGAGAGGGAGCTCCTGTCCCCTAAATCATTTATTGACCGTGGTATCTAAGGCGTTAATCAGATTGGTGCTTCTGCTGGTCTGGACTGTATCAGTCCGGCTGTCATAAGAGAGCGGAGACCCATGCAGCACTTATTTTAGGCTGTTGTAAAAAGTTGGCGGCTTAGAATAAAGCCCAATAATGACCTCCATAAAAACCTCTATCGGGGGACATTAAAAGGTTAAAATGCGAAAATAAAAACAAATATAGTTACTGCAATACCACTTGTACACAAGAGGTGGCAGCATATAGTTAAATTATTCTTTTAGACACTGCTGGTGTTTTTTCATGGGGAATCTGATGCATGACTTATGATTTTTATGTATGTCGCATAAAATAAATATTCCTGCAACATCTGTATAATACGCAACAGTAAAACTTCAAAACCTTCAAAAGCAACCTGAAAATCCACCTCTTCAGGAAAGCCTACTACCTGTAATAAGCAAGCTGCCACTAAACAGCCAGATGAGCAGCTTTTACCCTCACCTACCATGTCTTTCCCCGTTCCCTTAGGTTGTAAGCTCTCGCGGGCAGGGTCCTCTCCCCCTTCTGTACCAGTTTCTCTCTAAGTTCATGCTCATTGTACTTCTGTACACTAAATTAATGATGCTTTCAAATAAATAACAATAATACTGTGACTCACTGCTATGTAGATTTATTGCTATATGTATAGCAAAATCAGATATGTCAGTTTGGTGGCTTTCAAAAGTCACAAATCATGGCAACTGTGTTGTTTTCTAGGACATTTGGTCAATTTTTGCGACATTTGGTGTTACATAGTTAATACAGTTGAAACAAATACATAAGTCCTCCATCAACATCAAGTGTTCCTCGACACTTTTTAAAGTAGCCTATGTTTAAGAGCTGAAAGTGAGATTAGGCCTGGGTCATGGCTCATTTACTAAGTGCAAATTTTGCAAAAGTCGCAACCTACACCAGGCAATGCACTGGTGTAAATTTTACACATAAAGACGTAAACCACATTGCACTCACTCCAAATAGATTATTAAGGTGCAGGCACACAAAGCAAAGACAGACTTAAAACTGACACAAAAACAACTACAAATGATAAATATCCCCCTATATTTTTGTTGCACAGTAGTAGAAAAAATTAATGATTTAAATTTTCTACCATTTGCGTATAATTTATATTGTAAAATATTTAGTTTATGTACTCTAGTTAGGCTTTTTCCCTAATACTACTATGTATGCTACTAAGTTTGACAGAAATGTAGTGTTAATACAGGCACATTGAAAAAAGTGGAAAAAAGCCCTAGGAAAAAAAAAACAGATATCAAAATAATAATTGTTTTTTTCACAGTATCATTGTTATGTTCAGCGGGTGTAAACCTGCTGTCCCACGAGACCAACTCCCTAAGAGGGCGATTTAAGTGCACCTCTCGTTCTTCACAATACCTCTGATGGTGAGTATAGACTTAGGTGCACCAAGTACTACCTCTGAGGGGGGTTGGGACACGAGGGAACCGGGACCTGGCTGTGGACCTGCTGGACTGACCTCCAGGTGGTACGGTACACCCAGAGGGTGCTTGGAGGCCTGAGGCTGATCAGGCAGAAGTGTAGTCAGGATTCACAGGCCTAGGTCAAGGCAGGCAGCAATGAGGCAAAGTCCATGAACGTAGTGGTAGGTCAGGGGCAGGCAGCAAATAGGCAAAGTCCATTTAAACAAGAAGCATGGTCTGGTACACAGTAAAGCAGAATCACACTAAACACCTTCACACAATAGGGCTAGACAAGCTAGTGACCATGTTGCTCAGGCATCTTCCTGTAGAAGGAGGTGCCTTTAAATACCTCCTGCTGACCAGCCATAGGCTGGGGAAGATAGCGGTGTGCGCGGGCTGCCTCACATAGGGAGGAGAGACACGCCAGCGCACACCCTAAATACACACGAGGAACTCTGAACCAGAGCGCAAGCTGCGCTCAGAGCCAGGACGGGAATACCGGCAGCAGTAGCGCAGACCACAGCTAAGAACCCTGCTGCCCGCACAGTGTACAGCAGGGGGGAGGAGTGCGGAAGCCCAGGGCTGCCGGGTTAACAATTATATGGAATAAGCTCTGTAAGGTTATGTCCACATCTTTGTAGGATTCCAATAATAAAGTTGAACAAAATAGTGAAAATAGTTAATAGGGTCTGTCGGGCACCATTTGTTTCTGTGTTTTGATGGAAACACCACTTCCATTATTTTTGCAGTTCTGCTCCTATATTCAAGCAGAACAAAGGAATTATATATCGGTATATAGAGTATGTCAGAATTTTGCATCTTGCAGATTCTCACAGATTCTGTAAGAAAGAAAACTCTCTCCATATGTAATATGCAAATCAGCTATCTTTTTGAAAAAGAAAGTTGTACCTCTGGTGCCGCCTGTTGGAAGGCAGCTATCCTATAAGTCAAATTAGTTCTCTTTCCAGAAAAGAAAGCTGTGTCTTTGGTGTAAACAGTTTTAAACAGGCCTTGAGACATAATATAGGATTATACCCAAACCAGTACCTCATCTGCAGACAGCTATTTTGTGGCGATTTCCCCTAATCAGTGCATAGCAGAGTGGCCTGGCTTAACTGGATTAGAAGCCTCTGTTGTGGGAACCAGGAGCCCCCGAAACAGCTGTTTGCAGGTGATGTACTGGCTTGGCTATAATCCTAAATTATGTCTCAAGGCCTGTTTAAAACATTGATGCACAGAATGGATACCTTCCAACTGGTGTGGCACCAAAGACACTGCTTTGTTTTCTGGAAAGAGAACTTATTTGTGTACCTTTTTCACAGGGAAGCATTGCATGCCTATAAGACTCCTTACACCTACTAGGCGCTCTCAACAAGGAGAAACAGTAATCCCTTCCGCCCAAATCGCTGTGTATGATCAGGGTCATTTTCCTGATCTGATGGAGCAGCAGGTCAAGCATGCGCCCTGCCACTCCATTCATTCTCTATGGGACTACTGGAAATAGCCAAGTACAGCACAGTCCCACAGAGAATGAATGAGCGGCAGGGCGCATGCCCTACTGGCCACTCCATCAGATCAGGGGAATGGGACCCGTTCTTGGGATTGGTAGGAGTTCCCAGAGGTCAGATCCCCATAGATCAGTTAGTTAACTTCAAAACTTGGTACAACCCCTTTTAAATGGGGTTTCCAACTGTTTATAACTATGGATAGGTCACCAGTATCTGATTGGTGGAGGTCCAACACCCAGGACCACTGCCTTTCGGCTGTTTGAGAAGGTACTGATACTCCTGTGAGTGCAGCGGCCTTGTTGCATCTTACCAAGCACAGCAACATAACATTGTATAGCGACTTTGTTTGTCACTTCAATGGGACTAAGCTGCACCTAGGCCATGTGACCAATGAACATGACATTACTGGCCTAGGATAACCTGCAAGAAGGCTGTGGTGCTCACTGGTGTTGGACCCCCACCGATCGGTTAAAATGTGTTGTTAAACCCCTTTAAACATTTAGCCATACAGTATAACTAGATAAAAAAAAAGCTGCATCAGCCGTTGTATGAGATCCACTAGAGAGCACTATAACCTCAAGGGTGACATCACTTATCACTAATCCAGTGCCACAGACTGGATAATCAGCATTTTAATACTGGGTAACTGAACTTATAGGTTGCTCAAATCTGAAGATTAAAGGTGTGGGACTCTGCTATGCTATGTCCACACCCTGTTCTACAGAGTACCCTGCAAGGTGTTCCCTCATTTCTGCATCTACACATTGTACGTGATCACTTGTCAAACCGCTCAATGACATCAAACATACCTGTACCGTGAATAATCTTACTGGGAGCGGCTACTGAAAAGTATAAACCATAGAATCATCAGTGGAAAAGTAGCTGAACTGGTAAAATAATTCATGTCCGGGTTATCATCAGTGTTTGATGAGTTGAAGCTAGGTCATGCATACAAATAAAAATAAATGGATGAAACTGCTTCTTAAACTGTTATAAAATGAATGATCAGTTATTACATCTATTCTTCTTCTTCCATCTATCTTCTATATATATAAGGAAGGACGTATATATGTGTGTTGTGTGTGTATGTATGTACGTTCCGCGATCACTCAAAAACACAACCATCGATTTCAACGAAACTTGGTATACACATCCCTTGCTACCTGTAAAGAAATCTTGTGGGGGTCATACGCCCCTACACAGCAACTGCATGGAGTTTGTATGCTCCAACTGTTTTTGCGACACACATATTGCTCTGTAACTCAAAAACACATTGATCAATTTCTACTAAACTGGGTACACATATCACTTACTATCTGGGAAAGAATACTGTGGAGGTCACATGCCGGTACACAATGAGTTTCTGTCTGTCCCGACGTCTGTCTGTCTGTTCTTTATGAGCGATCAAACATATGGTCTGATCTTCACCAAATTTGGAACACAGGTGTCCAGGAAGGTTTTAGATCGGGTCTCAGCTCTTTAGGACGTACCGTTCCCGAGATATTCCCAAAAAATGACCTGCATTAGCCAATGCAAGTCTTTCTCTTCATATCCCAACTGCCATACACACGGTCACATGGCCCTTAACAGCCAATAGAAGCTCGCAGGCCCTTAGTCTCCACATACACACAGTTTTACTCCAGGTTTCCATAACAACCCAGCCATTTTTCTTCACTGCTGTAGGTCAGCTTTAGGCTAGGGCTACATGACGACAATAAGTCGCACGACACATAGGGCACAACTACACTGCTACATGTGTCGTGCGACATTAATGTCGCACCAATGTCGCGTGACAATTTCTATAATGAGTCTATGGTGTTGCACTGCAACATGTGGCATGCTGCGACTGTCGCAGAAAATACCATCTTGGATGGATTTTTTTGCGACTGTCCTGTCGCAGTCGCAGCATGTCACATGTCGCAGTGCGACACCATAGCCTATCATTATAAAAATTGTTGAGACAAAATGTCACGCGACACATGTCGTCATGTAGGCCTAGCATTAAAGGGCCAGGGCGCTGTGGAGGTCACTGTTAAAAGGGCAGGCACTGTGTAGGTTACTGGTAAAGAGGTGTTAACTGTGGATGTGACTGTTAAGGGGGCAGGCTGCTGTGGAGGTTACTGTTAAAGGGGCAGCCACTGTGGAGGTCACTGTTAAGGGGGCAGGGGCCACTATTAAAGGGACAACTGCTGTGGAGGTCACTGTTAAGGGAGAGGGGTACTGTGGAGGTCAGTTAAGGGGGCGGGCCCTTAAGGAGGTCACTGTCAAGGGAGTGGGGTGCTGTGAAACTCACTGTTAAAGGTGTGGGCTGCGGTGAAGGTCAAAGTTAAGGGGATGGGCTGCTGTAGAGGTTCCATTTTAAAGTGAGGGGGTCAGTTTTAAAGGGTGGGGACTGTGGATTTCACTGTTAAAGGGGCGGGGTGCTGTAGAAGTCACTGTTATGGGGGATACTGTCGATATCTTTAAGGGCACACACAAACATTAAATGAAATAGGTGAGATATACCCGTCTGAAGCCGGGTCCTTCTGCTAGTAATTAATATTATTAAAGAGAAGCCCAGTTTGTATATTTTCATGTGTGCAAAGAATACTCCCCAACTCTGTGGGAGGAATTTATTAAGCCCCCTACTTCACAACATTGGTGCCAAAAAGTTAAGATTTTTTTGTGCTAAGCCCTTTTTCGTTAAAATTTGCAAGTGTTACAACACGCTTTGCACTATTCTAAAAAGTGGGCAGGATGGGACTACATTGCCCAACAGATTTAAGATTACTTAAAGGGGTTACCCAACCCCTAAAATGCCTCCCCATATACCTGGTCCCCTCACTGACGTTGTACTTACCTGGTCCCCAGCACCCACGTCGGTTCTGATGCCTGCAAGGCCGCCACTACATCTCCACGTCGCGCTGAAGCACATACCTCCTTAAATGTGCCTGAATTAAAAGGCATGTGGCTGATAAAAATTTGGCGCATCGTATGCCAATCTTGATAAATTACCCCTATCACTTTTTAAGCCAGAAATATAACTGGATGAACAATGGGATGATATGTGCTATATTAAAGATAATTGGCCAAAAGGATTGCTGGCTACTATATTATGGCGACCAGATCAGCAATTTGACAGATCTTTTTTTTTGGGATATGATCTAGGGCCTTGCACTGTTCTCAGGTTTTATTAGAAAATTCTGCACAGTTGTCATGCTGAAAGTTCTACTAATAAATTAAATTTAAGATAGGTAGATGCCATGGAAATAATATATGGGATGGAGGGTTAGCGCTAGAAATATATAGAAAGCTGAAACCTTTCACCTATAAAGCACTTCAATTTTGGTGATACTGTCCTGCATAGGGGCTATATAGAGGGTACTCATTTTTGAAGTGTATTGTTTGCTAAACCTGCCATATGTCAGGAATGAACATCAGTCTTGTGTGTATGGAGAGCTCCCAACTCTCAGACAAATTGATTTTATTTGCCAGGTCTTTTAGGTTCTCCTTAGAGAGAACCTGCCACCAGAGAGGTCTCCTACTTTTTCTCTCTCCCATTGAGAACACATACACACTTGACCGAACTGAGAATGTATGTGTTCGAGGTGGTCAGGAGAGATAGCTGTTGGCCAAATGAGCATTCGGTCAACAGCTATTGAAGGTGTAACCTTAAAGGTTCCCCTAACGTCTAATGAACTTAAGCACCATAGTCTACAGCCTTCTGTCATTTCAGAAGATGGTCCACCAATAGGAATGACGAACTGTTCCTTCAGAAAGCTGAGTTCACTTCACTTCTTTTGTTTTATTTTGTTATTTTGGCTTCACTTGAGAGATACAGTACATGTCCATAAAAACATTGGTAATTTTAGTAATTTACCCCAGTGATCCAAAGAACTCAAATCTATTTTATTAATTTATATAGTGCTTACATATTCTGTAGCGCTGTCCAGAGATTGCCCTCACAAGCATCAACCCGTCTCCCTATTTGGGCTCACAATCTACATACCAAATGAACCTGTATGTTTTTGGAGTGTGAGAGGAAACTGGAAGAAACCCACACAAAGTAGAACATACTGTACAAACTCTATGTAAATGTTGCTGTTGCATTCGAATCCAGGACCCCAGCACTGCAGGACAACAGTGATAACAACCATGCTGCCCATGGAACCTATAATGAAAGTCCGTAATACAGTATATAATAAATCATTATAACTATTGTTGTAATTGCATTTTTGAGGTTATTTTCCATGAAATCAAAGTATTCATTATTAATCTTCCTATTAATTTTATGTCTATAAAGTTGCTGCCAGACAGTTTTTATATGCCGTTTTTGAAGCCGAAACCAGGAGTAGATTCAAATAAAGAGAAGTTATGTGACACAAGGAGGATGCGTCACTGCAGTGGGCAATGATTGGCTCCAGCAGCCGTTAACTGGATATTGACAAGCTGGCATCGGAGCGCTACAGCGGTGACAGCGAAGCAAAGGAGCTAGAACCCACAGGTGGGGAGCAGGTAGATATGCTTCCTTCTGCAAGTCCGGCTAAATAGGGGGTCTCCCTGAAAGGCCCTCGAAGATGGACGACCCCTTTAAAACTTTCTCTCCTTTTATGATTCACTCCCGATTTTGGCTTGAAAAACTGCATGAAAAACATGCGGAAGCACCATAAGTGCCGGTATAAGGAAGCAGATTTCTTACTCGGTTCCTAATCTGCCCTATAACAGAGACATTGTAACATTGTAGTATACAGTAAATCAATACTCTAATGGAAACTGGTACAATGGGCTGTATTTGCTATTTTGAAATGAAATGTCCTTCATATTATACACATAGAATGGTCTCTTTATACACGTAGTTCTTTTTGTAGTCCTGATGGAAAAAAATCAATTCTTTTTTAATGGATGTATCCCAATTGCATTTTATGTTAAATCATCTCTCTTCTTTGAAACATGGACTAGCTTTATTCCATTAGTTCACAGTCACAATTCTAAATGTACAAATTGGTTTATACGGAACCAATAAACTGGTTGTAATCCCCTAAACGGGTATGGAGTTGTGTTTGTAGGGATGATGCCTCGTGACACGGCTGCAGGAAAGAATGCATAAATTCCATGTCACACTGAGGAACATATATATATATATATACATGAAAAAATGTATTGATGTGTGGTAGTAGATGTCATGTTCCTTTATGCCTCCTCGTAAGAACACATTCACTGGATCCTGATGAATCCATTTGACTTACAATGATGCATCAGTTGTTTTTTAACATGATATAGCCAGAGTTGTAGAAAAAGTTCCTTCACTTGGGCAAAGATTCAATATGCTGTCCTAGCCCTGTTCCTAAATAATGTGGCCAAGAAACAGTAGCTTGTTGGTGCCACTTCTGGCACGAACACACATGCCTTGGCAGCTTGCCAAGCTATGCCGCTGGAATAGCACAAAAAGCAATGCCAAGAACCAGACTCTAACACCACTGTGAATGGAGCCCAACACTAAAAAGTCACAGGGAGGACATGTTTTTTTAATCTATGTACTCTTATGTATCTAGAAGCATAATTGTGCATATACAGTATTCAAAAGTATTCACCCCCTTGACTTTTTTCGTGTTTTGGTGCCTCACAACCTGGAATTAACATGGATTATTTGCATCATTTAATTGACAGAACATGGCCACAACTTTAAAGATTTTATATTTTTTTTTATTGTGAAGGAAACAAATAGGACAAAATAACAGAAAAAGTCAATGTGCATAACTATTCCCCCCCAATACTTTGTAGAGCCACCTTTTGCAGCAATCACACCTCCAAGTTGCTTTGGATAAGTCTCTATGAGCTTGCCACATCTTACCACTGGGATTTTGGCCATTCCTCCTTGCAAAACTGCTCCGGCTCCTTCAAGTTGGATGGTTTGCGCTTGTAAAGAGTAATGTTTAAGTCTGACGAGAGATTTAAGTCTGGGCTTTGACTAGGCCAGGGATGCTCAACCTGCGGCCCTCCAGCTGTTGTAAAACTACAACTCCCACGATGCCCTTCTGTAGGATGATAGCTGTAGGCTGCCAGGGAATGATGGGAGTTGTAGTTTTGCAACAGCTGGAGGGCCGCAGGTTGAGCATCCCTGGACTAGGCCATTCCAACACATTTACATGTTTCCCCTTAAACCTCTCAAGTGTTGCTTTAGCAGTGTGTTTGGGGTCATTGTCCTGCTGGAAGGTGAACCTCCGTCCTAGCCTCAAATCACGCTAGGACTGGTTTTGCTTAAGAATATCCCTGTATTTAGCACCATCCATCTTTCCCTCAACTCTGACCAGTTTCCCAGTTCCGGCTTCTGAAAAACAGTGTTTTGGGCGATGTGATGTGTTGGCTTTGCGCCAGACATAGCGTTTTCTTTGATGGCCGAAAAGTTCAATTTTAGTCTCATCAGACCAGAGCACCTTCCTCCATACATTTTGGGAGTCTCCCACATGCCTTTTCTTAAACTCACAATGTGCCTTTTTGTTTTTTGCTGAAAGTAATGGCTTTCTTCTGGCCACTCTGTCATAAAGCCCAACTCTATGGAGCATACGGCTTATTGTTCCACAGTCTCTGCTGTGGAACTCTGCAGCTCCTCAGGGTTACCTTAGTTCTCTGTGCTGCCTCTCTGATTAATGCCCTCCTTGCCCGGTCCGTGAGTTTTGATAGGCGGCCGTCTCTTGGCAGGTTTGTTGTTGTGCCATGTTCTTTCCATTTGGTTATGATAGATTTGATGGTGCTCCTGGGGATCATTAAAGATTTGGATATTTTTTTATAACCTAACCCTGACTTATACTTCTCAACAACATTGTCCCTTACTTGTTTGGAGAGTTCCTTGGTCTTCATGGCAGTGTTTGGTTAGTGATGCCTTTTGCTTAGGTGTTGCAGCCTCTGGGGCCTTTCAAAAAAGGTGTGTACATGTAATGACAGATCATGTGACACTTAGATTGCACACAGGTGGACATTGTTTCACTAATTATATGACTTCTGAAGGTAATTGGTTGCACCAGAGCTTTTTATGAGCTTCCAATTTTCTGTTTTCTATTTCTAAACAATAGTCTTATTTAGATATTTTTCTCATCTTACTTCACCAACTTAGACTATTGTGTTCTGATCCAGCACATAAAATTCACATTAACAAAACATTGAACTTAAGGCTGTAATGTAACAAAACACGGAAGTAGTCAAGGGGGTTAATACTTTTGCAAGGCACTGTAGTAGCATAAGCCTCAGAAGTGAGTCATAACTGCTTCTATGGCAGGGGATGGGCCATAATGTTCCTCTCAGACCCCCTTCCCATTCTTTATTTCGTTGATGAAATACAAAGCTTGTCTGAAAATGCCATCTTTTCATCAAAGATTTGGTTATATCCATAATCCCATGTACAGTCAACATCATTCTGGGAATATACTCAATATTTTAAATAAATACAGCAGATTTGATCCGATCAAACATGAGTGAAAGAGGTTTTTGGCAGCAGTTCTCCATACCACAAACTCCTGCCTGTGACTACAGAGGTGCGGTTTGGTTCACTTGCTTGTTCACTGCAGTAGGTCACTGCAATTTATTAAGGATTAGATTTGCGAACATGTTTTCACAGGCATTATTCTCCAACATTAAATAACATGAGACTGGCTGAAAGAACAATTTACCAGAGCACATTTTGCTGCAGTTACTTTTCATTGTGAATGTCTTCCTGGTGTGATGTTTCCATAGAAGCAAAGCTTAACCTTTTAAGTGCAGATTATAAAAGTACCTAATTCAATTAAAATCAGCCTTTCCTAGCAGCACTTAATGCAGATTTGTTATTACTGGATTTATAGATAAGTACAAACCACAGACCTCACATGAATCCTGTTTGCTACTTTCACAGGACGCCACTTATTTTCATTCTTACCCACATATCATCTTGGAAAGTTCTATATATAATCATAAAGTTTGGTAAGAATTTACAATGTCCATTCACTAGAGGTGTAAAGTAATTGTTCTGCAGGATAAAACATTTTGAAGGCTACTGGAATCAGTTACCGTATGTATTGGGTATTA
Organism: Bufotes viridis; assembly: GCA_033119425.1. Taxonomy (NCBI): domain Eukaryota; kingdom Metazoa; phylum Chordata; class Amphibia; order Anura; family Bufonidae; genus Bufotes; species Bufotes viridis. The sequence continues at coordinate 185,226,518 of CM065590.1, forward strand.
TGTAGTCTTGATCCCTTGAAAGTATAAATGGAGTTTGTCAGCAAACAGACATAACAGAAGTTTACTGGAACATCTGACTCATTTCTAATACACTAGACAAGGGGTGCACAACCTGCGGCCCTTGATACACATTACATTACAGTAATCATTACAAATTTTATATTTCCGTTTGAGATCCGCAACAAATGGATTGCATACGGAAACCATATGGAGATTTTTTGTGGAAATACGGAACGGAAACAAAAAAGGAACCGTGGATCCGAAAAATACATACGGTCATGTACAAGAGGCCTAAGGTTTTTTTTTTTTTGGAGGAAAATGTTGATGACCTATGCTCAGGATCAATAGGGACTTGACACCCACACCCCTGATCTGTTTGAAGAGGCTGTGGTGCTACTTTGAATGCTGCGGCCCCTTTCTAGGCCAGGGATGTCCAATGTCCTATATGCAGCTCAGTCTCATTCAAGTGAATGAGTCTGGTCTGCAATACCAAGCACCACCACCATACAATATATGGCTCTGCAGAACTTTCTAACAGCTGGTTGGGTGGGGTGTCTGGAGGTGGACCCCCAACAATCTGATATAGATGACCTATGCGAAGAAAAGGCCATCAATACTCTACTATCCGAGATAAAATCTTTAAAAGGGTTCTCTGGGCTTTTAATATCAGCTGGGGTTAGACTCCCGGCACCCCCGCAAATCAGCTTTATGAAGGGAATGTGTGTGCCGTCTCCCTTCTCTCTTCCTGATCGCTGCTACTATGTCTATGTGAGCAGAAAGAGAGACGAGCGATGGCACACGCACTGCATCATACTGATCAGCTGCTCATGCAGCTGATGAGCAGGGTGCCTAGTGTCGGATGCCCGCCGTCGCCGATATGGTATTGATGATCTATCCTGAGGATACGTCGTGAATATTAAAAGCCTGGACAACCCCCTTTAAACATTTCCCAATATATCTAAAATGAGGTAATTTTGCAATAGGTGTTAACCCCTCAAAGACTGGGCCTATTTCCATTTTTGATTTTTCTTCTCCACGTTCCAATATTTATAACTTTTTTATTTTGCTGTTCACATAACCATATGAGGGCTTATTTTTTGCGAGACAAGATGCATTTTTTAATGCCACCATTTAATTTACCATATCTTGTATTGGGAAATCCACAATTCTGCTAGGGTTTGAAATTACATCTTTATTCTGCAGACTCAATATGATTACGGCGATACCAAACTAGTATAGTTTTTATTTTAATTACTTTTAAAAAAATAAAAACTTTTTAAACAAATTAACATTTTCTTTGCATCGCCATTTTCTGACAGCTATAACTTTTTTTTATATGTCAGTTTACAGAGCTGTTTTTTTGCATAATGAACTGTAGTTTTTATTGGTACCATTTTTGTGGTATGTACGGCTTTTTGATCACTGTTATTCACTTTTTTTTGGGGGGGGGGGGAGGGGGGGAAATGACTCAAAAATGGTGAACTGTGTGTTTTTTTTCTGTTACAGTGTTTACCACACAGGAGTTTTTTTTTGTTTTTATATATTTTAATAGTTCAGACCTTTTCAGACGCGGCGACACTTATGTTTATTTTATATTGTTTATATATTTTTATATGTAAAATTGGGAAAGGGGAATGATTTAAACTTTTAATATTTTGGTATTTTTTTTATTTATTAACTATTAGCCCCAGTGTCTAGAACCTGGGATCTTTTGATTCTTTGTCCTATTCACCCTAATAGGGATCTATTGGGGTGAATAGGATTCTGACACTGTCCCTGCTGAGTTGTGTCCTGTGTACAGTGCAGCAGGGAGCCTGCCATGGCAGGCCTGGAAGGCTTCAGCACCGCCTAGGCTGCCATTGTAACCAACTGGAGCCCTGTGATTTCACTGCGGGGGCTCTGATTAGAAGGCAGAGGGAGCCGCATCCCTCTGCCTTATTTCACAGATGCCGCGATCAGCGTTGAATGTGGCATCTGAGCGTTTGATTGGCAACGTTCGTCCCGATCGCCATTCCCTGTGATTACGGCCGGGTGTCTGCTTTATGTTACAGCTGGCACCTGCCGCATATTAAGCGGGCACACATCTTTGGCATTATGCATTTAGGGTTTAATTACAAATTTCCTATGCTTGTCTTTGTACAGTTACTGTGTCTGACTATGTCTCCAAGGTAACAGACAGCAAACAAATTCTGTGTAGTCTAATTCAGAATTTTTATACTTTCTTTCATTTGTCCCATGCTTTGCACTGATGTATCTTTGGGAGGTTAGCCAGATGTAGAGGGCAGACAGAAGGGAATATGACTGCAGAATAAGGCTACATGCACACGACAGTTGTTTTTCTCGGCTTCCGTTTCAGTTTTTTTGCGGATAGGACAGGAACCTATTCATTTCAATGGGTCAGCAAAAAAATGCTGACAGATCATCCGTTTGTGTTCCGCGTCCGTGTTTCCCTTCTGCAAAAAAATTAGTGCATGTCCTACTTTTTTCTCATTTGCGGACGAGGATAGGCATTTATTACAAGAGATCTGTGAGAACAAAGGAATCCTCCAAAAAAACTGATGGACCATCAGTTTTTTTGCGGATCCCGATTTGCGGACAGCAAAAAACTACTGTCGTGTGCATGTAGCCTAAGACTACAGTTTATTTGCTGTCTGTTTTCCTAGAGACACATAGTCAACATAGGAGCTGTGGAAGCACAATGTAAAGACAATTTTAAGGCCTCATGCACACAACCGTTTTTTTATGCTGTCCGCAAAAAGGGGTTCCGTTGTTCCGTGTCCGTTTTTGCCTTCCGTTGTGTTTCCGTGTGTCTTCCGTTTTTTTAGCGGACATGACCCAAAAAGATTTTACCAAAAGACAGGCTGACAATTTTTGCCAAGTGCCTGCCAAGGAATCCGCAAAAAAAACGAACGCGGATGACACACGGATGGCTATCCGCATTTTTTCACGGTCCCATTGACTTGAATGGGTCCGTGAACCGTTTTTCACGGACAAGAATAGGACAGGTTATATTTTTTTGACGGACTGGAATCACGGACCACGGACGCGGAGGGCAAACGGTGCATTTGCCGAGTTTTCCACGGACCCATTGAAAGCCAATGGGTCCGCAAAAAATCACAAAAAACGGAGCAATGGACACGGAATCAAACAACGGTCGTGTGCATGAGGCCTAATTAACACCTATTTCAAAGCTACTTCAGTTTTCATTGTATATCCACTGATAGAATAAAAAAAAGGCCTTTTTCACACGGGAGTCATGTTTGGCGCCCGGATAAGAGGCGGGTGCGTTGCGGGAATATGCGCGTTTTTCCCGCGCGGGTGCAAACGTTTGTAATGCGTTTTGCACGCGCGTGAGAAAAATCGCCATGTTTGGTACCCAACCCGAAGCCGGACTTCATCACTGAAGTCCGGTTTCGGGTCTTCTGGAGAATTGATTATTTTCCCTTATAACATGGTTATAAGGGGAAATAATAGCATTCTTAATAAAGAATGCATAGTAAAATGAAGTGGAAGGGGTTAAAAATAATAAAGTTAACTTACCTTAGCCACTTGATCACGTAGTCGCGATCTCTCCTCTCTTTCCCTGCAGCATCTAACAACTAAAGCGACCTGTGATGACGTCACATCACATGGTCCAATCACATGGTCCATCGCCATGGTAAGATGGACCATGTGATTGGACCATGTGATGTGACGTCATCACAGGTCCTTTAGACCTAGCTGATGCTGGGAAGAGAGGACAGATCGCAACTCTGCGATCAAGTGGCTAAGGTAAGTTAACTTTATTATTTTTAACCCTTCCACTTCATTTTACTATGCATTCTTTATTAAGAATGCTATTATTTCCCCTTATAACTATGTTATAAGGGAAAATAATAGAGATCGGGTCCCGTTGCTAAGCAACCATTCAGGAAAATTTTCCCGCAGTCCCATTCACTTCTATGCGGCCTGCGTTGCGTGAAAAACGCACAATATAGAGCATGCTGCGATTTTCACGCAACGCAGAAGTGATGCGTGAAAATCACTGCTCATGTGCACAGCCCCATAGAAATGAATGGGTCCGGATTCAGTGCGGGTGCAATGCGTCCTCCTCACGCATTGCACCCGCGCGGAAAACTTGCCCGTGTGAAAGGGGCCTAAGAGTGTGGTCCCAGGTTTGAGAAGGCAGTAGATTAATTCTCTCTAATGCCAGGAGGTAGCAGCAGACAGGACATGCAGGTCTTGTTAGGGTGCTGCCACATGGTCAGGTTTTCTGATGCAGTTTTTGAAACCAAAACTGGAATGGATTAAAAAAAAAAAAGCAAAAAAGAAGAGAAGTCGTATCAGTCCTTGATACTTTCTCTTTTGTGATCCACTCCTAATTTTGACAAAAAATTGCATCAGAAAACCCGAACGTGTGGCAGCACCCTTAGGGTCCACTCATATGTCCGTAGTGGACCGCAAAACACTGACGCCACACATCGCCGGCACTTAATAGAGGATTCCTATTCTTGTCCACAGCTAGAATAGGACATGCTCTATTTTTTGCGGAACTGCAGACCGGAAGTTCGGGGCCGCGGACCAGAAATGCGGATGTGGAACGGATCCGGACCCATTCTACGGACTTGTGAACGGACCCTTAGGGGCATTTCACTCATGTTTCAGGGCAGCTTGTTTTCATCAATTTAAATATCCAACATGGAATACAAAGCTAATACAGTTCCCATTCTTATTTTCACTAATAATGCAATAATCTGGATGCAGGTTCAATTAAAATTAATTTTATTATTTTTGATTTCTAATGAACATTAAAGTCTCCAGGTAACTTCATGACACAGTACAGTGTTAGACACAATTGTCACAAATGTCCATTGTTTTTTTCTTTATAAAAACAAAAACAAAATCTGAATTGAAAAATATCCATATATATTTACATATTAATAAAGTTGTATATACAAATCAAACAAAAGCATCTCCCTGTATATACGGAATGATCGCAAGAAGTCTAATCATTATGCAGCATTTTAAAGAAAGTAGTCATTGTAACGTAAATCAGCCCAAGGTAATCATAGTTTTTTCAATGAGACTGATGGCTAAGACCTAAAATAAACACCTAGACGCTACATTTGAAGCATTAAATGAAAGTGCAAAGTTAGATTTCTCAGGTACACCAGAAGCACAGGTGGTTATCAAAACCTAACAAAAAACTGATTGAAATATTAATTTAGTATTAAATTAAGAAATGTTGGTAATTTTCTTTGTGCAAAGCAGATGTCCACCATATCATTTTTGGATCCGACATGCCAAATATTTATTAGTTTTTCAAATGTTTGGCGCTCCAAATCCTCTACAAATCAGGGGTCTGCATCCTTCAGCACTCCAAGCTGTTGTGAGATGACATCTCCCAGCATGCACACTTGCTTGGCTGTCCTTGGAACTCCCACAGAAGTGAATGCAGCATGTTGGGAGTTGTAGTTCCACAACAGATAAATGCCAGAGGTTGCTGACTCCTGATATACATAGAGCTGAAAGATAATAGTCAGACTGCCACTCAGATTTATTATTGAGCTCAGTATATAGTTAGTAAGCTCTTAAGCGCCCACTAGCGGTGGCTAAGGCTAGTTTCACACTAGCGGTTAATATCTGGCAGGCTGTTAAGGCAGGGAACAGCCTGCTAGATCCCTCTGCATTTCGGCATTGCTAAAGCATTAACTATAATGGGGAACGGCGGCGATCTGGCCGCAACCCTGCAAATATGTTGCGTGCAGCCTGCCGGATATTTTGCGCTAGTAGGAAACTAGCCTAAAAGCAATTGGATTTTTATGTTCAGGGTAGTTTATCATGACCTTGTGCCAGAAAACACACAAAAGGTGGCAGAAATGTGCCACAAAGTCGCATATTTTCACACAAGCATTATTTGCACAAAATGTTGCAACATTTAGAAGTTTTTTGGGAGATTTTTAACAAAAATAGATGAGGTTTAGCAGGAGGGGTGATGCCTCTTGCAGTCCAACAAATTTAATGTAATTTATGCCAGAAGCTGCTGTAAATTATAACGCAGATTTCTTTTCTGCTGCCTGGGCAGGCAAACATACAACAAGCTTATTAAGAAGCCTGTGCGTCTAAATACATTTGGCACATCCATTTTGGAGCTGATTTGGGGCTTTGTTTCGGAAAAGCAGAGCTCAGCACAGAATTTGATTATTCAGATTATAAAATGGTGCTCAAGGGTGGAAACTTATTATGAATAGAGCTTTTTCATTCCTGGAATTGATTTCTGTACTTCATGTTTAAGAATGGTTCACAGACATCCTGGTATCATTCAAACCTGCTCTTTTTCAGATTTTTATTTGGGCCAATGACACAAAGTATACAGTACATTTTTGTGTACCTAAAACATAGTCAAATTCAGAATTTAACAAGACAGTGATTTATAGAACACACAGGTATGGGTGAGTTCAATGATTACAAGTAGACTGAATGCTTTTACAGATAAGGTATACAGTAGTTTCTATTAAGCCTGTATTACACCTGCCGATTTTTCGGCAGACGATCGCTAACGAGCGTTCTTATGAACGCTCGTTAGCGATCATCTTGCAGTGTAATACTGTCGCCAATTGCTTGATGAACGAGCAAACGCTCGGTCATTGGGCAGTTCAAACCTTTTGACATGTTAAAAAATAATTGTTTGCTGGCGGCAGATTGTGGTGGCATAGCGATCGCTCCTCCCCATGCTGCGGAGGAGATCGCTACATGTAATGGTAGTGGTTTCCTCCGCTAACGAGCAGGCGATTGAAGGGAACCCTGCCCCTCCGACAATCATCTGCCACATCGGGCTGTGTAATACAACCTTTTGTCTTTGTTTGGAATGGCTCCATGACGTTGGTAATTTGAAACATAAATTCACATTTAGATACAATCTATATAAAATGTTGAAATACAAAACTTTGCTTATTTATTATCTTATCATTACATCCTATCATGAGGTTCCTTCACGTCTAATGAAGCCTTAATAATTCTTCTGGTTCCTATTTGGGATCACTAAGCATTGTGCAGACATGCTGTGTTGATGTCCTGGATCGCTCAGCATTCTGAAACATACAGTTTTCTCAACATCGGACTTCTGTACTGTTCTTGATCTAAACAATGAGGCGTTTCAAACTGGAAGAAGATATGCTAAAGCTGCATGCCATCAGTTTGCACCCTCCATTGGCATCCGTGCACCACAAAATTAAATCTATGCCAGCTATGAGTTGGTGTAGATTTGCACATGGATTTATGCCAATTTCTGGAATAAATTAAAATAAAACTGCCTTGTCATAAGAGACCCCTTACACTAAACTCACCCCCCACTTTTCTTATCACCTATAAAAAGGATAAGCAAAGCATAAAAGGGCAGAGTTGGAAAAAAAACATACCAGAGAAATATTTCAACGCGAAAGTTGTATCACAAGAAAAAGACATTAAATCAAAACCGAGATGAAACTAGGTTTAACCCCCTGTTTATACGCAGAATGCCCTAATCTGCTTGCCACATTCTCACTTCCCATGACCACACATCTTTCTTCTCAAACTCTGCTCCTTCTATGTCCAAGAACTGGGACATTCCCACAGGAGCTGGGAGTAATGCCTTATATCAGGAATAGTATGCAGGTAGCATTTTTCTTTCATTGGTGCCAATTGGCAAAGCAGACTGTGACAGAGATTAGCGGGCACAGGTTCTTCACCTTAGATGATACCCATCTACCTCAAACTAATGTAATAAATAGCACTGCCAGAATAAAGTCACAGACACATACCTATTTATTTATAGACATATGGGTAAAAAAATATATCCCTTTAATAAATCTACAGCTGAAGAATGACATTAACCACACTCTGCTCCACATATTAACAAACTACAACTCTACTGTATATATGGAGATACATGTTGCATTATGGATGTAACAGTCACGGCTCATATCAGTTGATCGAGGGGCATGGAGGAATGACATGCTAGAAATGCTGCCTGACCTGCTACCTTATCTCCGTCATGTCTGAATAGGGATCAATATACCAAATAGCTGGAGAAAACAAATTGCAAATACAAAATGTGACCATATAATGTGACTGGGTACTTGGAAATTAAACAATGGTGAAGGTCCTCAATGTAATAACTTGTTAAACTTTTTTTTATCATTCCTATTCAGTTATTTAAAGGAACACTAAACCTAGAAATGAATGATAAAAGTAAACAAGAAGTCTAGTTGCCCTCGTCATTTGCCAGTCTGAAGCATTTTTGGCAAGTTCCTGAAACATTCATTGTAGAAAATTTGCAGGGAACAGAGGGGTTAATCTCCTCCTGGTCACTTTTGTCAGCCGCTGTCAACCTAAGTAGCTAAAACGAAGGGTTTACTCTCTCTATCCTACTGTACACAGCAGTGAGGCTCGTGCTTTAGCCAGCTGTCTTACAGCAAGACACATGACAGTAAGGCCTCATGCACACGATCGTTGTTTGTTTCCGTGTCCGTTACGTCCGCAAATTTTGCATCCGCCAAAAAAAAGGATGATGGACCTTTTTTTTGGCGGATCCGTTTTTATGGCAGATCCATTGTAATAATGCCTATCCTTGTCCGCAAACGTGAAAAAAATAGGACATGCTCTATTTTTTTGACGGAATGTAAACACGGACCACGGATGCGGAACAAAAATGGTTGACCATCCGCATTTTTTGACGGACCCATTGAAATGAATAGGGAAGCATCCGATCCGTGAAAAAAAAAAGGGAACGGCCACGGAAACAAACAACGGTCGTGTGCATGAGGCCTAAGGAGAAGGGGGACATGGCTGTGATGCAGACAGATGGTTTCTTGATATCGTTCTCAGCTTTAATTGTCCTGTGAGACACAATAGGACCGAGGGAATGGAGAAGACAAAGGGTCTAGGTGCTGGGTTATTTTTAACAAATTCTTCATTTATTTGCTGCATTTAGTGTTCCTTTAAAAATTAAACTTCATAAAATGAGGTTGTCGGGTTCCAAAATTGCTTTCAAATTTTCAGCATAGAAAATGCAAAACTTTCTAAATGACACACATTTGCAATGTGGGCTCATCCTGGTGCTCTTGCCGTATGGACGTGGGCCTTCACACTGGCACATCTATACAGGTCTATCTATGGAGGCGTTACTATATGAAGTGCAGCCACAAACATGTTAGACAACACACATCCATTTAGAACAGCCACCCACATGACATATGGTAAGCAAGTGTAGAAAGCTCCATTACCTTCTGGGCTGGAACCAGTACAATCAGAGAAGTCTCAGCGAATACGTTGTACGAGTGAAACCTGACAACTCTGACAGTCTACAAATTGCTCTAACAAGTCATGATGTTGTTCTATACTTGCAGTTTTTAGATTTTTTGTGGAATTCTTTTTGGGTAAGGCATTCACAGGAATAAAAAAAAAATTAAGCCATATCTGTAATGTATAAAACGTGTAAAAAGGCCGGGTTCACAAAGGTGAGGTTTTGTATGTATTTTCCTATAATTTTAGTTATGACAAAATTGTGAAGTATGATTTTCTATTCACACATAGCTAATATATATATATATATATATATATATATATATATAGAAACTCCCTTCTATAAGTTCTATTAGAGCATTTGAATGTAATAGAGTGAGGTCCCCCACTCATATCCTAAAGTACAATTTTATGGTATGAAAATGTTAATTCTTGGACATGGTTTTATGGTATGAAAAATTTGACAAAATTGAGACATTTTTTTTTCATATTTTTCTATTCCCACATGGCTATTTTTAAAGGGATGTTCTGATCAGGCAACTCACTTCTATAAGTTCTGTTAGGTCAGGGATGCTCAACCTGCAGCCCTCCAGCTGGTACAAAACTACAACTCCCAGCATGTTCAGACAGCCCACAGCTATTAGCCTACAGCAGGGCATTGTAGGAGTTGGAGTTTTACAACTGCTGGAGGGCCACAGGTTGAGCATCCCTGTGATGTAATAGAGTGTGGTCTCCCATTTACACCCTAGAGTGGTATGAAAATGTAAATTTGTGGACATCATTTGATGGTATGTAAATGTTAATTCCTGCGCCGCATAAGTGTGAACTAGGACTTACTGAACAAGGCAGTTTTTATATATTATACTGCATTATTATTTCTGTTTAATACAAAGAAAATTCTATGTACATGTGTTTCTTACAGTGTATTCTTTATGGGACAGATTTGATATCTGATGTACAATATACATCAGTGACGCTATTCAAATGTGAGAAAACAGCAGCGACTAGACGCATGATCAAGAGATTCAGAGAGTTCTAATTATTAACAGATGTCATTTTGTAAGAGTATTCTATATTTTTTTGGCATTTAAATGATGGAATTCAGTTGGTACATTTAGGCTACGTTCACACGACGACATTTGTCGCGCAACTTAGGGCACAACTTCACTGCAACATTTGTCGCGCGACAATTTTTATAATGGGAGTCTATGGTGTCGCATTGTGACATGCTGCGACGCGACAGTTGCAGAAAAACCCATCTTGAATGGATTTTTTGCGACTGTCACGTCACAGTCGCAGCATGTCGTAATGCGACACCATAGACTCACATTATAAAAATTGTCGCGCGACAATAGTGCGACTTATTGTCGCGCGACAAATGTCGTCGTGTGACTGTAGCCTTAGTAAGCTGGATTACATAGGTATGCATTTATGACCATTATTTTCCCGTAGGTTCTCTGGTCTGTGTTTAGACTAGAAGAGATTCAGCTAATGAACCTTTACTAGTGAATTGCACATAGAGCAGTTCCCTTTATTTAGAGCATATGTTCACTGTCTACAGATAGCATAAATCATCTACAAACGGTAATACAATTTATTACTGCTCCTGTTTTTATTCTGAGTGACAGTCTGTATTAATCCAGAGCTGCGTTCACAGTTCTAGGAGACTTCAGAGCCAAAATCTCCCAGCATTCATTGATTGCTCAATGTCTGTAAATAACTTGTTTTGGTGATTGTTAATGTCGCTGTGTAGTCTTTACATCAGGAACTATACAACAATGTGATGTTGGGAAAACTATAGTTACGCATGAAATAGCTGTCAGACAAACGCTCATTCATTTGACAGCTATCTGTGCATAAACATTCACGGTCGGTTCAGCAGAAAAAAGAATCAAGCATGCTGAAATCCATCATGCCAAATTTTCTTTTTTGCCCCACGCCTGAGGTTAAGAGCTATTTGAGATACCCCATACACAGTAGACAAGTTTGACGTCATACTGTGTACTGGCAGCTGAAATGTCACATTGCATTGTAGGATCTCAGCAAAGCTGCCGGGGCTGGGGCTCTCAATAAGCCTCCAATAATAACCAGGAGACTTGTGAAGACGGCTTTGGGCTGGAATACGTGCAGTGACAAAGGACTAGTGCAAGGTAAGGAATTAGATGTACTAATCTATATATGAACAGTAAAATAATGAAGGGAACTCACTGACATCTTGAGAAAATGAAAGCTGAAAACTAAAACAATCTCCATTTATTTAAAGGGGTATTCAGAAGAGAATCTTGAAAGAAGGCTACAGGGTCATTACACACAGTACAACACTACTAGTATTACATCCTAAACATTTGTAATGACCTTTTATTGTCTGACTATTGCTCTATAAGCAGGCATGGCCAACCTGCGGCTCTCCAGCTGTTGCAGAACTACAACTCCCAGAATGCCTGGGCAGCCTACAGCAGGGCATGGCGGGAGTTGTAGTTTTACAACAGCTGGAGGGCAGCAGGTTAAGCATCCCTGCTCTGTGGTGTTCCTCCTTGGTGCAGGAAGAATGGGCTTGGCTTCAGCAGCCGCCTATGTGGATAGCAGACTACAATTCTTAGGCCCCTTCCACATGGGCGAGTTTTCTGCGCGGGTGCGATGCGTGACGTGAGCGCATAGCACCTGCACTGAATCCTGACCCATTTATTTCAATGGGTCTGTGTACATGAGCGCTTTTTTTCACTCATCAGTTCTGCGTTGCGTGAAAAATGTACAGGTCGTAACCTGCAGGCTTTAAGCATCACAATTTGGGCCAGTAAGTGTTAAGTCAATACGTGGGAAATTACAGATAGAATTTAATGACTGTGTATGACAGATTTTTACTTTGTACCGTATAGTTTCAATAGGAGTCTAGTTTTGTGTAGTGCAAAAATCCCTTTAATAAACAATTCGCTACACAGAGAACTATAAACCTAACAAAATATTAGTCTGTTCCTTTATATGTCTCCGTGTCATTATATTCACTATAAATATGAATTATTTAGCACAAAACATTCCTTTAAAAAGTAACCTATAAACACGTGGCAAAGGAAATGTATAAAAGTGTTCGATGGCCATTAAATCACTAAATCTTATCACTTGATTACAGAAGGTGGCGATTTCTATATCATATATTCTTGGGCAAGGTATCGTGTATATTATGGGGTAGAATGATTTCTCCCCACTATGTGATTGTACATATAAAAACTCTTGTAAATAAATTCCCCTACATTGCAGATTAATCAACTAGTGTGTCTTATGTCTAATGTAAATGAATGCTACATTTTCAGTAAAAAGAAGAATGTCTCTAAAACGCCTAACCAGCCTGATAAAAAAATCCCTAATGTAAAGCATAGACAGCAGACTCCATGTCCCCTGGATCACATTAAGACGTGACTCTAAGAGTGTAATGCCAGTACGCCCCAAAAACAGCAATAATCTTCAGAGAAGACGTTTTTACCAAAAGCATGCCACCTGTGAGCGAGCTACAGGGGCTGCACTATAAAGCCACACTGTCAACCCTGTTTGTGATTAACGTCCTGCCTGATATTAAAAAATAGACCTTTTACTCATACAGATGTCCTAAAGATGTCAGCACAAGGTTCTGGATGTAGCGCCGGCTGGACAGATGTCTTCTGGACACTAGTTGCTCAGAACCCTGCCTTTGAATGAAGCCACATTTCGTCATCGGTAGTCTGAACAGAATTTCCTTAAAAAAAGAATGATAGTAATATGTGAGTAGTCAATAAAATACACTGTAGTAACATTGTATGGAAAATAACAAAGGTCCGGTTTCCAGACTCAACCTCCCAGAGGTATACTTCTATGACATTTACTTTGCTGTCCGCCTGACAAAACAGAGCATGCATCCGTCATGAACCGATCCTGTTGTATTATGTCTTCTATAGCCATGACGGATCCGTCCTGAACACCATTGAAAGTCAATGGGTGAGGGATCAATTTTCTATTGTGCCAGAAAAAACGGATCCGTCCCTATTGACTTACATTGTGTGCCAGGACGGATCTGTTTTCTCTGGCACAATAGAAAATGGATCCGTCCCCCATTGACTTTCAATGGTGTTCAAGACGGATCCGTCATGGCTATAGAAGACATAATACAACCAGATCGGTTCATGACAGATGCATGCGGCTGTATTATTGTAATGGAAGCGTTTTTGCAGATCCATGACAGATCCGCAAAAAACGCTAGTGTGAAAGTAGCCTAACAAAGACTCCTCTTTAAATTTATGACGCTGTTACACACAGTCTAGCAGAAATTTATCCCTTGGCAGTAAACATGTCTGCTCGACTGATCTAATTGTGGAGGTTTATGAGGGAGTCGAGGAGGTAGGTCGTTCAGCAGATGCCTCACTTACGTGTGTCGGCACCGTTACAGTTATTTTTCCACTTTACTGTCACCTACTGATTCTCCGATCAGACATCACAATCTGATAAACCAAGGTTTGCATTCAAAGTGTAGTGGCCGCATCGTATTACTTCAGCTCAGCTCCCAATAAAGAGAACGCTGCAGTAACCAGACATGACCACTACACTCTGAATGGAGCTGTGCTTCCAGCTCAGTTTAAAGTGCAGGGAACAGCTGATCAGTAGGAGGGTGGGTGTCGCACCCCCACTAATCTGATATTGATAACCTATCCGGAGGATAAGTTGTTAATATGTGGACAGCTTTGGTGTGACAGGCTGACCATCTGATGTGTATTGCAGCCTTCCATTTCTCATTCGCTGACATATATTAGAGGAGAGAAGGACTGGGCTGTTGGATTTTAACAGCTTAATTCTTTGTGTTCTCAGGTAGATAAGTCACTACCAGCTTTCTCCCCTCTACCCATTCAGGATATGGGCATGTATATGTATAGTGGGGGTTAGGAGAGATAGCTGTCATTCGTCCAATATCTAATGTTGAAAGCCAGCCTTAAGATGCATTTACACTGCACTGACCAGCAGACAATTATATGGAACACATAGTTTCTTCCTGATAATTGCCTGCTCATCAGTGGAGGTGAAGCACTGCATTTACATGCATCACCTCTACTGTATGAGGACAAGCTATGGCTACTGCTGTTACTTGTCCTCATATGGATTAATTGTTTCTGGTCAGCAAAGATCTGTTTACACAGCACAATATGCCGCCCGGAAACAATGATTGATGTGTCCGAATGAAAGATGAATTGACCATTTTGCTTGTTCTTCGGCTGATCTGCGGCAGCATGAGCCGAAAGATCGTTCGTTCACGACACTTGGCCAGTGTAAATGCGCCTTTAGTGACTATAGAGGTTCTGTGCAATGATGTCACAGACACAGACAGATGTGTTCAGAGGCATCAGACCTGGAGATATAGGAAGTGGGATAAATTAAAGCTCATGGGCACAGACACTTATTTGGACTTCCTTCCAATCACTATAGTCAGCTTTTCCCCAGACTGAAAAGGCTTCTTACAGAAGAAAATACATTGCATTCAACTACAAGCTTTAGATTTACATACTTACCAACATTTTAATTGGTAAAATTGGGGCATCTAAACCCTGCCCCTGTAAACATCTACTTGTTTTACGTTACTCAGTCCATTTTAAACCTGGGGCAGCCCTGGACTATCCCTGATTTTCAGAGACAAATTAAGGACAGTTGGCAACTATGGATTTAGCATCCCTTTAAGGCTTCTTTCACACGAGTGTGTCCGGATTTGGTCCGGATGCGTTCAGTGAAAACTGTGTGATTTCACAGGCAAAGCCATTCAGTTTTGCCTGCAATTGCGTTCAGTTCTTCAGTTTTTTCTGCGCGGGTGCAATGCGTTTTGATGCGTTTTTCACGCGCGTGATAAAAAACTGAAGGTTTACAAACAACATCTCCTAGCAACCATCAGTGAAAAACGCATCGGACCCGCACGTGCTTGTGGATGCAATGCGTTTTCGTGAAAACGCAGAATGTAGAACATGCTGCGTTTTTCACACAACGCAGAACTGATGCGTGAAAAAAAACGCTCATGTACACAGACCCATTTAAATGAATGAGTCAGGATTCAGTGCGGGCTGCGTTGCATTCACGTCACGCATTGCACCCGCGCGTAAAACTCGCTCGTGTGAAAGGGGCCTAAAGAGGACCTGTCACCACTGACATGCCTGTTTTAATAGCTTTGTTGTGCCATTCCTGTATTATTTCTACTAGAAGTTATGAATGAATTGCCAGCAGTCTGCAGTAATGCTGGTGTTCACACCTGAGCGTATTTGATACGTGCGTATTACGCGCATTTTTGTCGCGTGTAAAACGTGCGTATTACAGTGCGTTTTGGAAATAGGAAACGTGCGTCATACGCGCGTTTGTGACTCTGGAGACCAATTAAAAAAAGGCATATCTACACTTAAGCGCGTTCCCATTGAAGTCTATGGGTGCAAACGCGCGACAAAACGCCCCAAAGAAGCTCAAGAACTTTTTTGAGCGTAGGGCGTTTTACAGCGCGTTCAAACGCGCTGTAAAACTCTCAAGTGAGAACCAGGGCCAAAGGGAAGCATTGGTTTTCATGTGTTGAGCGTTTTACAGCGCATTTGAACGCGCTGTAAAACACTCAGGTGTGAACTGAGGGTAAGGGTACAGAGGGGTGTTAACCATCTGGGGGTGTGTACCTGCACAGACTCACTCTATCCAATCAGTGCCCCTGGTGTCAGGCTGTGCAGGTACACACCCCCAACTGGTTACCTCCCCTCTGTACCCTTGACTGTTAGCAATTCATTAACCCCTTAAGGACGAAGGGCGTACATGTACGCCCTTCGTCCGCACTTTAAAGATGGCGCCCGCTCCCGCACGGAGCGGGCGCATGAGCTGCGGGTAAATGCTTGATTCATCAAGCTGACACCCGCAGCTCATGTCCGCGACCGGCAGCGATGCCGATCGCGGACATTTAACCCTCAGATGCCGTGGTCAATCCTGACCACGGCATCTGATGGAGCACAAACCGAAAGTTTCACTTGGTTGTGCCCGGCCCCTGATGGCCACAAGGGGGAGCCGGAGCATGCATTTAGTACCCTAGGTTTCTGTGAATGAAACCTAGGGTACTACATAGTATTCCTATGGAGCCTATGACTGTAATAGGCTCCATAGGAAATATGTGATTTTTCATATATTCCAATGCTATTGCATTGAATATATGAGAATAGCAATCTGATGATTGTATCTTATAGTTCCCTATGGGAACTATAAGAAAGTGGTAAAAAAAAAAAAAAAAAAGTTTAAAAATAAAAATAAAATAAAAAAATATAAAAATTCAAATCACCCCCTTTCCCCAAAATGAAAATAAAATAAATAAAAAATAAAAAATTACACATAATGGTGTTGCAATGTGCGAAAACGCCCATACTATAATAATATTAAAAATATTCACCATACGGTAAACATAAAAACGAAAAAAGCGCCCAAATGGCTAATTCGCCATTTTTGGACGCTTCATTTCCTAAAAAAATGAATAAAAAGTGATCAAAACATCATACGCACCCCATAATGGTATCAATTAAAAGTTCAGATTGCCCCACAAAAAATGAGCCCCTACACTGCTCCGTACGCATAATTACAAAAAGTTATAGGGGTCAAAACATGGCGACAAAAATAAAATAAAAAATTCCCACTTTTAATTTTTTTTCACTATCAAAACGCAAGAAAAACTATACATATTAGGTATTGCCGGATTCGTACTGACCTGAAGAATAAAATTAACCAGTCAGTTTTATCGCAAATCGAACGTTGTAATTTAAAAACCCGTAAAACTGTGGTGAAATTGCTTTTTTTGCAATTTCACCCCATTTGGAATTTTTTTCCCGTTTCCCACTACATCACATGCAAAAATAAATGGTAGCGTTAAAAAGTACAACTTGTCCCGCAAAAAACAAGCCGTCATATGGCTATGGGAGCGGAAATATAAAAATGTTATGGCTTTTGGAAGGCAGGGAGCGCAAAACAAAAACGCAAAAATCCCAAAACCCCCGGTCCTTAAGGGGTTAATGACCTTTAGTAGAAATAATAAAGGAATGGCACAACATAGAGACATAAGAATAGATGTTCCAGAATTGTTATTACATGGGGAATGCATGAAGTTGTTAAAACAGGCATTTCAGGAGTGGTGACAGGTCCTCTTTAACGAAGGACTACAGGTCTGAGAGCTGCCAGGAGGGATTTCATAAGTGATGATTTCATGCTGTAGTTCACACAGAGATACTACTGGTAGAATGACCACTGCTGTCTACACAGGAGTGCAGACTAACCCTAGGTTCAGACCTGAGCGTTCTTGAAACGTATTTCAGCGCGTGTTTGCAAATAGGAAACGCGCGTTAGTACGCGCGTTCTGGTGATTGACTACTGTGGTGTCAATCACAAAACGCGCGACAAACGCCCCAAAAAAAGCTCAAGTACTTGTTTATGCGTCGGGCGATTTACAGTGCGTTCAAACGCGCTGTAAAACGCTCAAGTGAGAACCAGGGCCATAGGAAAGCATTGGTTTTCATGTGTTGAGCGTTTTAAAGCACGTTTGAACGCGCTGTAAAACGCTCAGGTGTGAACCCAGGGTAAGGGCTGGTGGTCAGAATTGAGCATGACCAAGTTCCCATAATGAAAAGATTCAGAATGTGTGGATGTAACTGAGCTGGGGTGACTGGGGTAACAAATTACACTGCCAGAATATTGGTGGAGAGGTTAGCATTATATGTATAAATCAGAGGTATTTGCTCACCTAGATCACAGCCTCTTTTTAATCTCCTCCTAGCGAGTTTGATCTGATCCTGGAGAATCTGTACCCAATGTCGTGGCCCAGGAACCTTTTCTACATTGTTAGCAGTGCAATATTTTTCTGTAAAGACTGGGGAAAAAAAGACTGTTTTATACACTGAAGATTGATGGAGAATTATCACTTCTACAAGAAGACTGAGATGTAGCATTTCTGGGAATACGTCGATGTGCATAGAAATACTGCATCAATAACATCTTGGTATGGTGTCTGAAACTGCTGGATATACAAAATGGTAATGAAGATCTCTGTCATTGTGCAGAGGAGATGTGCCTGTGCATCCTCATATGAACCTGCTAATATAAAAGAGTACAGACAAAGCTGAGAACAGTACTGGCTATGCAGAGGACCGCAATCCACATTTACTTCTCCTGTCGCTTTGTCATTATCACTGCATGGAATAACCAGAAATGCTCAGCAAAGTCTTGTGAATCCAACATGTAATTAAGAAGCAGAATCATTTCTATACCATTTGCCTTGATGGGTACAGCTAAACTGTATGATTTAGGCTCTTAATAATGAAGACAGGGCAGCCTGGGAAGCTTACAGTAAATTCTAGCTGTTTCTTTATTAGGTTCAGGCATCTCCAGTCACTCTTACAGTAATTACATTGGGGTTAGAAGTTAGTTAATAGAAATTAGAAAATGTGATTTTCTTCTTAAGGGTCCATTCACACGTCCGTGGTGTGTTGTGGATCCGCAACACACCCGGCCAGCACCCTCCATAGAAATGCCTATTCTTGTCCTGCAGCTGCAGACAAGAATAGGACATGTTCTATCTTTTGCGGAGCCGCGGACTGGAAGTTCGGGGCCGAGCTCCACAAATGCGGAAGTGGAGAGCATATAGTGTGCTCTCCGCTTCACGTCCGGCCCCATAGACAATGAATCGGTCTGCACCTGTTCCGCAGAATTGCGGAACGGATGTGGACCCTTTTGCGGACGTGTGAATGGGGCCTAAAGGTTTTTTAATTGCAAAACAATGTCCCAGTCAGATGTTTATTAAGTTAACAGGAATTTATGAACCCAAAGTCACACATAGCAGTAGCTTACAGTGGTTCCCTCTAGTGACCAGAAGTTCGAGCTGAGTACCCCCAAGGAAGCGAACAAAATGTTAACAAAATAAAGCCAGTGTCACTCACACCACTGTCATAGCTCTGTTCTAAGCCTCTGTCAGCAGTTCCTTCAGATCTGACATAAACAATAGCGCAGCATTCCTGTCAAAATGGCAGACACCACATACGACCCATGATGGTTGACTAGTACTTTTTAAATTACATTCTGCAAACATTCTTCAAACATATAGGAAAATACAGCACTACGTACCTCTTACATCAAGTGACGTCTCCTCTCATATAGATGTTTCTTTCCTCATCGCCTCCATCCTCCCCACCTTCTGAACACTCCACCCTGTCACCCCCAATATTGTGTTCGCGGTGCTCCCCAATACTATACTGCAGAAACATAGTCACCCTGTAAATATTAGTACTACACAGACAGTGCCCTCTTCAATAATTATTGCCGCACAGTGCCCTAAAAGAAACTGAGGCCAGCAAACACTGCTGTAAACATAGTTATCCTCAGAAATAACTGTGCTGATACTGTGCCAGGGTGCCCCCACAGTAATAGTGCTCCCAAAAGTCACACCAATAGCAATTATTCTCTCCCAGAGTGCCCTTAATAGTAATAGCACCACTACAGTGCTCTCTATAGTGCAACTGTAGTATTAAAGCCTACCAAAATGCACTTAGTAGTAATTATTCTCCCTGTAGTCCTCCCGGTAGTAGCTGAGCCCACCATAATGCCCCCATAAGTAATAATGTCCACCTATAGTGCCCCAGTACCACTAATGCCACCTATAGTGTCTCAGTAGTAATCAAGCCCACCACAGTGCCCTTCAGTAGTTATAAAGCCCACCATAATGCCCCCTGTAGATTTAACCCCCCCCCAGTGTGTCTCAGTAGTAAATATGAGCCGTTGTAGTGCCCCTAGTAGTAATGACGCCCACCATAGTGCCTCCCAGTAGTAATAAAACGTAAAAATAAAAAGTAACAAAAACAATTTTGAAGGCAAAAACAATTTCTATAATGTTTTCTTAAAATGGTTATCACATGATTAATGTAAAATAATTAAAATCAGACATCATGTGGTATGTGACAATCTCTTTCTAACAAAGCTAGAACCAGCCCTGAACCCCATATGGATCAAGAGATCGCCCAATTTCTCTGCTACATATATTTCTAGCTGGCAGCTCCGAGGATGAGGGGCCTGTCCTTTAATCAGTTGGCATGTCTTTTCTGCTGCAGCTTGCTCCCTGTAGCTGTTAGCATCTAACCTGGCTGGTGGCAGGATAAAACTGAGGATGTGAGTCCACCTCAGCAATGTTACTGAGGTGTACAGAGGAATAACAAACAGCAGGTGGAGCTATACAGAGAGATTTTATTGAATAACTCAATGGCTATACTAAATGATGAATTAGGGTACTTTTATCTGTGAGCAGATCTGAACTAGCCCCACCTAGCCTTTGTGTGTAGACGGTGTACTGCCAATTGATCAATTTTGTAAGACTGAAAGTAAAAAGCATTGTGGGGAGAGGTGGGTGGCGGATGAAGCAGATAAGAATAAGCGTCCAATGTGAACATGGCGCTCAGTAGGCCCTTCCACTTAGGCACTCAATGCTTTACCACTTATGTTTCTTTACGTAAAGTGCCAATATGCTTCCTTTTTTCCATATTTTGTATAACCTGATTCTATAGTCTTGTCCCGTTTGATGTGAGCTTGCCCACCCCTTTATACACAGAACAGCACATATGCTACAGACCATGTATTATAATCAAGGTACCTTTTATTGCTCCCACAATATTTTGATCCAATCCTTGCCTGTTGTCATTGAGTCCACGCTTCCTTTTTCCATTGGGTAATGACGTGGCCAAAGTTTTATCGTCAAAAAAAGCACACACAAGTTTCCTAAAGAGCAGGCTGCCGGACCTCTTATAGTTAGACAATATGGAGTCCAGCTGGGATTTCGGCATGAAGACATCAAACCCTTCTGCCAACTGCACATCTGGCTAACAAATCAAAACACAGCAATGTCAGAATAATGTCATATCTGTAGCTGATAACCTGTCTAGATGAAAAGTACAAACCAGGCCTGAACTTCGACAATCATATGCAAGAGGCTTAGAAACCATATAAGCAATAGTCTGCACATACTAAAAACCAGGTGAAATGCTGAATGCTGCTAGTGAGACTGTATTATCAGTCTGTGTCCTTTGGCAGACCCCTAGCATAAGTAAATGTTGAGAACAACCAGCTCAAAACAGCAAGAACGTGTCCCAACATTACTACTAGCACTGGTCCCTTTTCAAGAAAAAGTTGAAAAAGCCAATGCAAAAGGAGCTACTGGGCGGTCTGCACGTCTTATGTTACAACCATCTGCAGGCAGCATTTTAAGGGTATGTTCACATGACGGATTCTGAAAAAAATCAGCGCAGAAGCCCCTCCTTTCCCATGCAATTTTTGGGAGCGTTTTTCTTTTTTTTTTATTCCCATTTCAATGGGAGAATCATTCTGGATTCCACTGCAAGATAGAGCATGTTGTTTTTTTTCCACGCAGTTTTTTTCACTGTGGAAAAAAAAGCAAGTTCTGCCTTCCATTGAAATAAATGGAAGGCTTTTTGGAGGTGTTTTTGGTGCACATTACATGCAAAAAACGTGAGAAAAACAGTGCAAAAAACATTGTGTGAATGGGTCCTAATTATTTTCTGATTTATAAGGGTATATTGAATTAGATACTGGACACAAATCCGCTTCCACACTGTCATCTAAGAACTTTTAATAGGTGCAGACTGTTTTATGAAGCCTGTGTCTGCAAGTCCATGAACAGAATACAGGCTGCTATGTGTAGGGTAAGGACAAAGAAGTTTGTTTCTGATATTAATCATATATCAGATATTAATTTATTCTGAAATGTAGCTGAAAAAGGCTAGTTTCATGCTAGTGCTAAAATGTTCTGGCAGGCTCTTCTGGCAGAGGAACAGCCCACCGAAGTTTATCATATTGACCATAATGGGACCGGCCTGTTTCCTGTATTAGTACCGACGTTCGGCCACACAACGTCGGGGTGTTGTGGAGGTCACAGGGAACAGAGCTCTGTGGAGGTCACTGTTAAGGGGGTGGGTTATTGTGGAAATCACTATTAACGGGATGGGGTACTGTGGAGGTCACTAATAAAGGGGCGGTCACAGTTAAAAGGTGGGCGGCTGTGAAGGTCACTGTTAAGGGGGCGGGATGCTTTGGAGGTCACTGTTAAGGGGGCGAGCTGTTGTGGAGGTCACTGTTAAGGGGGCGGGATGCTGTGGAGGTCACTGTTAAGGGGGCAGGGAATGGTGAAATTCTCAGTTAAGGAGACGGTCCGCTATGGAGGTCATTTTTAAGGGGTGGGGTGCTGTAGAGGTCACTGTTAAGGGAGCGGGGTGTTGTGGAGGTCACATTTTAAGGGAACAGAGCTCTGTGGAGGTCACTGTTAAGGGGGCGGGTTATTGTGGAAATCACTGTTAACGGGATGGGGTACTGTAGAGGTCACTAATAAAAAGACGGTCGCTGTGGAAGTCAATGTTAAAGGGGAGGGCACTGTGGATGTTACTGTTAAGGGGGCAGGCCTCTGTGGAGGTAACGGTTAAAGGGGCGGGGTACTGTAGATGTCACTGTTATAGTGGATACTGTCGATATCTTTTAACGACACACACAAACATTAAATGAAATCTAGTGCGAAGCCGGATCCTTCTGCTAGTAAGAATATATGATCCAGAATTGTTCTTACATGGGGAATGCAAGTAGTCACTAGAGAAAAGCATGGAAACCTCTATGGTTCCCATTGAGATGATGGGGTCTGTGACCACTGGTTCAGGATGCAGCAGCCAAGCAGAAATATTGGAGGACAGTAAGAGGCAGGTAAACATCGCCTGTAGCTACTGCATGGCACCATATTATTTCAGAGCTCCTGCCTGGAAGGCTGCTTTAAAATTAGAAGATGTAACAAAAACTGTAGCATAATGTCATTAGAAGAAAAAACTGCTAGTTGTGTATGGGTTTCGTTTCATGAGCACAAAGTATCATGACTTTAAGTGGTTTGTTATAAATGAAAATGTCTTCTTAATGTGGCATCTGCAGAACTAACACGTTTCTGGACACAAAAAAAAAAAAAATCAGACTGCAAAGGACAAATGCTAATGTTTTTAGCTTTGGTGTAATGAGAAGTCATATGAAACTCATTACACTGCTTGAGGCCAGCACAACTAATTAACCTTTGTATTGCCACTTACATCAGAGGATGACGAGTTGACAACAATACCGAATCCTGGGACGTGATCATCTTCTTTCTTGATGGGCTCTGCTTGTGGCACGCTGGAGGACCTGTCTGGAAGAAGCAGCGGCTTGTGTTCCCTCACACTCGTGCTGTGTACCGAGGTCATGGTTGTATTCTTTGGAAGAACTTTCTTCTTCATGATTCGTTTTCTTGACAGAATGGTCTTCTGGGAGCAAAGACATGACGGTGTGGTCTGCTGTCGGGTTTGTGCAACTATATAAAAATAAAAGGACTTGAAAATGAAGGCTATGCTACTTTTAGCTGCAAGCTACTGGAAGAACACTGACAAGTGCAAATATTCCTGCAATTTCTGCTAAATCATTGATAAACCAGGCACAATACCTTGTAGGACTAGCTCAACTAAATATAATGATAACTTTCAATTAGTGATCCATTGCTTCATTCTGGAGAAAAAGTACATTTGGTCCATATGCAAGTAAGTACTTAAGTGCACCAAGGATGGGCCTAGGCCACTCAGTGCACCCTTGCTCCTCCTGCTATCCTCCTCCTATGTCAGTTCCTCCCTCTCCTTCTTGATTGACAGGGTGAGGCAAGACGACTGCAGGAACCTGGCCAAGAAGCAGTGGGAGGCACTGACAGAGGAAGCAAAAGGAGCAAGGGTGCACAGGGTGGCTTTGACTCGCCCTTGTTGCACTTAAATGCTCACTTGAATATGGATTTAAAAGTAGTTTTTGTTGGTTTAACTGTCAATTTCTTGGTGATTGCCTTTAAACAACACCGGTTTTGTGCTGGACTGAGACTTACTAAAAAGCGCTATCCATTTAGTAAAACCTAGGGTCAAACGGCAGTCATGCGGTCACTAAGCCTGAGCTGAATTGCACTGAAAAGTATGATCCTTACAGTAGTATGAATACTAAATGCTGAGACAACATTCCTAGGCTCATAGAAGAATGTTCACTATTTTCACACAGGTCTAATATGTTACATATTCTTCCTGCACAGGAGTAGCTGGGGGCCAGTGAGACACTATGCCTTGGCCAGGGTTTTTAGACAAGGCTAGAACAGTGAACTGAGTTTTTGCCCCAGGTAAAGGAGGGATCAGCTACAATGCGAGCAGAAAGTTGTAATGAATCCATTTCAAGCTACACTAAGGTCTCATTCACACGTCAGTGAATCACAGACAGCGCATGGTTTCCATGGATAGCACACATACCCAATGACTTTAATGTATGTATTCACACATCAGTGGTTTTTCATGGACCGTGGGTCTGTGGCGACAACTACGGAAGCATGCTGTCACGAACCAACGGGTGTGAACCCACTGTGCCACGTGTCCTACCTCCTCTAAGGGCGTTGTCTAAGTGAACCCCTCGATCTTCACAGTACCCCTGATGGTGGAGATAGACTTTCCCGAGGGGAACACCAGGTCGCTTCCTCTTGAGGAGGATAGACACACAAGGCAGTTGGTCCAGGTGGACCAGGAGGTACCTGATAAAGGTACCAGAAGTGCAGGACCAAAGGAAGAGGCAGAGGCGTAGTCAGACAGGCAAAAGGTCAGGGCAGACAGCACAGGTACAGGTCAGGCAATCTGGGTCGGCAACAGGAGAGTCAAGGCAAGCAGGTAGGGATATAACAGGTAGCAGAGTCCAGGAATACAAATACGAGTCAGGAACGCAAGCTGAAAACATGAGGACATAAGGACCTTGACACTGAGGCATCTGGGAGAGGGCTGAGACACTTATATATGCGCAGGAGGGCTAGAATAGGTCACTTATATCACATGACCTAACCCATAAAGCCCAGGAAGTGACAGGGCGCCGGCCCGTAAGGAAGTGCTGTAGGAAACAAGCAGCAAGCATGCTGTGGCCAGGGCTGAGAGCAAACTGTGGAGCAGATCCCAGAAAAACAGCACCAACATAGACAGAGCCAAGGACTGCAGCCGTGAATGTGAAGGACCGGCCGCAAATCACCGGGCCCGGGACCGCGGCAGTAAGCAGGGAAACAGCGGCGAACAGTAGCCGCTGTTACACATGCCCTATTACGGATCCCTCACATACATTATGGTCTATGGATCTATAAAACCACGGACACGACATGGATTCCATCTATTTGGTCCATGGTTTTCACAGATCATTGCTAGGAGATGCTCTGCAAGCCAATTTTCAGCCTAGCAGTGTTCATGGAATATAGATGATAAGAATAAAAATGGACACGTGAACCAAACATGGATACCTCCCGGACCTTTAAACAGATAAGCTACTGACCATCTTGTCACAGATGCCATCATGGACATGGAAATGTCAAAGAGGTCTAAGATGTAAAGAAAGGCATGTGTCAGGCTTCGGTGTGGGAGGGAAACACCACACCGAACATAGGAGGGAAGGGGGAAACAGGGAATCAGGCCTTAGAACTAGGGAAGGAACATGGACACCTCCTAGTGAAAACCCTAACCAAAATCCTGACTGACTACCAGTATGAACAGACACCAAAGGTAGGTGAGTTCATACCTATAGTCCTATCTAGCCCTATAGGACCCTGGCACTAATGGCAGGAACGAGACTACCTGTTCCTCCAAAAGGACGGACGAACAGGAATCTGCTTCAGGCCTAATACAAACAATAGGGAAAAGAAACACACAGAACCCAAACAAAATACAAAAGGGAAAGGAAAGACTTAACTTCAAAGAGGATATGGAACCACCATGAACTCAGATGAGATCCAACCTCAAACAATGCACAGCATAGTGGGAGAAGCAACTATAATTAAGGAAGATTAAATGACCACCTGAGCAACACCTGGAGGCAAGGGGTGTGGCCATTAACAAAACAACACAGACACCTATTGATCCAAAAGGAAAACCCGTCAGATCAACCCACGTGTTGCCAGTCTCACAGATCTTCTGCCACTCACTGTCGCCAGGACGCCCGTGACAGAATGTCGTGCCAAATCTCCTAACCTCTTTGCCACGCTCAGTTCAGATGTTCTCAGCTGAACACCTGGGTAACATAAAGGTAAAGAGAAAGTGAAATCCAGAACACCCAAATTGTGTTTGTTCTAACGGTGCCACATCTTGTCTTCATAATGATTTGTGGTGTTGAGGATTGTTAGAGGGATGTTCTATAAACTAAAATTTATATCCGGTACATCTAGCATCCATAAGTTCACTGATAGCAAGCAGAAGATGTATGATACTGTAGTTTATTGACTTTTACAGCCATCCAATTGGTGTAGAAAGACTAGGAGAGGGGGCAGGGGAATTAATCTGAAGGATGTCCAAAATGGACAGTAGGATGATATACAATTTCGAGTCCTTTAATTCCCAAATGCTAAATGCTGAGATGGAATTATTTGGTTTTCTTGTAAAGTTGTGGGATGGGCGTGAACCATGGTCATCCATTGCCAGGCTGGACGTCCCTCTGACACACTCCATCATGGCATCTTTATATTATCTCATATATTCAAATTGTTGATATTCTTAATCTACCGTTATTGTCTCTATTGATGTTTCATATTATTTTCACCTTCATTCATTTTTAGTTTTATGTTTACTGTTATGTGATAAATCCAGTCCCTGAATATTTTCAGCCGTAGTTAGTCCAGCTCTGGGTTTACATATGATCCAGTCCTTATATACTGTGTAACAAGGGAGAGGACTATTTCTTATATCTTCTGGCTAATGACAAAGGGGACAGGAGCCCTGAAACGTGTTTAGCCACTATAGTTATTATACCACTTTATCACCATACTACCAGTGACTGTACCTAACAAGAGCATTGTGTCTCACATACCAGGCTCTGTACCTCAAATAGAAGTCTATCCCATCAAGATTTCCTCATCAATATCCATGCCCTGCAAGTGCCAACCAGCGTGGCACTATAGAGTGCAGCCACGCTACAGGACCTACTTCCATCTGCAGCAGGACCGCTCTTGGGAACACCGGCAGAAGATATTGCAATCTACTTATGGCAGGAGTGGGATTATATATATATACATATATATACACACACACACAATACAACATCAGCTATATTTGGAGCTAATACTAACATATGGTGGGATCCCTATTGAACACTGACATCAGTCTGTATCATCCCGCCTGGAGTACCACATCACAGCTTCCTGCTACACTTTGGAGCCTTTACTTATCTAACACCTAGAAGTGGCTCCAGGCAATCAATTTGTTTTGCTCATATCGAATATTCATAGACATCTTATCACCTGGTGGATATATTATTATGTGTATATGCGGTTATTTTTGGCTGCAAGGCCCGTAGTGTCATTTTAATTTTATTTTATCTACCGGGCTGTATTCCATGCTACTAGTACTGTATACATATTCTTAAAATTGTATTAGTGCCCTTTTTGTTTGTTGCCTCATCTATATTACATATATTTAATGTTAATACCTACTGTGTACCGGAAACATTGTTCTTCACCTGTGTCATTTAACATGCAGTCTGAATGATGGCCGATAACATGTCTACAGCTGTGTGTGTGAAATCATAGTTCACCAGATAGTTGTTTGTTCAATGGTCGTTTAACCACCAATATAGGATAGAAGCCTCCTATATTGCAGTCATCTCTGCTGCACTTTGCTTTCTAGGAGAGTGGGCACTTGTCGGGCGGATTATTGTGATCGCAGTAGCTATTGCTCATCCCCATACGGTGGAGGTAATCGCTACCTAGACATGCACCTCTTCACCTCCACTGATGAGCAGGCAGTTATCGGCAAGGAGCACTTCCTTCCCGATAATTGCCTGCTCGCTCAGCGCATGTAAACGCGCCTTTGGGTTCTTTTTGGTTCTAGTTCTGTGCCTGGTGAAAAAATGACACTTCCCATAATGGAAATCACCAGTATAAGCTCCGTAAAGACATTGAGGCTCCAAGAAGTGCTGGGAGATTTAGCTATGAAGCCTGCTAAATTGTCAA
Source organism: Bufotes viridis (assembly GCA_033119425.1). Taxonomy (NCBI): domain Eukaryota; kingdom Metazoa; phylum Chordata; class Amphibia; order Anura; family Bufonidae; genus Bufotes; species Bufotes viridis. Next base: position 185,254,836 of record CM065590.1, read on the forward strand.
ACTCAGGTTCAAGAGAAGTAATGCAAAGCAGTTTCAAAATGGCTTAGGCCTCATGCACACGACCGCTGTTCTATTCCGTGTCTGTTGCGCCGTCTTTTGTGATTTTCTGCAGACCCATTGGTTTTCAATGGGTCCGGGAAAACTCGGCAAATGCACCGTTTTTGCTCCGCGTCCGTGATTCCAGTCCGTTCAAGAAATATAACCTGTCCCATTCTTGTCCGTGAAAAACAGTTCGCGGACCCATTCAAGTCAATGGGACTGCGAAAAAATGCGGAGGCACATCTGATTGTCATCCGCGTCCGCATCCGTTTTATTCCTATCTTTTGAACTGCTTAGATACTAGTATCCTGGGTGGAGATATTAAAATTACACTTTTTTTCCCCCCTTCCTTGTTTTCTGACGGTCCGCCAAAAAAAAGGGAAGACATACGGAAACACAACGGAACCAAAAACGGACACGGATCACGGAACCCCATTTTGCGGACCGCTAAAAACAACTGTCGTGTGCATGAGGCCTTGATGATATATGTAGATGATATCGACATGTAAACTCAGAAATGATATATTGTATCAACTGATACACTGGCCATATTGAACTGCCTGGATTTTTCTCTAAATAGGGGGGAAGGCAAACATTTTGACACATGCCAAAAAACTATATCCAACATATCTCATCTCTGTGATGTTACGTGTTGTGATTTATGACAGTAAGAGATTGTGGTGTAAGAAGATTTCCATATAACACACCCGAAATTTCTCAACACATTAGGGCAAGTTCACCTCTAAATGATGCTTTTCTGTGACTCAGGAGCTCCTGCGTGGACTGTATGTACTGAAGCAAATTACAACACGTTACAAGTAAGGCTCTGTTCACAACGCCTCTGAATGTCTGGTGTATAAACCAGGAAACTCCTAGCCCTGTCCACTGTGACTATGGGCCATACATTCTGCTGAGTGGTAAGGGCGTCCTCGGTGTCAGAAAGACCATCAATGATTCTTTATCCAGAAAAATCCTTTAAAGCCGCTCGACTACTAGTAAGGAACGGATATCTAGATAACTGCCCCGCATATACAGAGTGAAAGGAGCCGCAATAAATCCTGAAGTTCTTCTTTAGCTAATCAAGCTAAAGGGACACTTGGTACCAGGATTTCCATTATTCAGCTTTCTGAAGCATTTAAAAGATCTGACTTTACTGCTAATTAGTTTACTGGAATCTGGGCTTTACTATATTAAAGAAACAAATTTCATACATTTAATGAAGTCAGGGTACATGCTCCACGGGTTATTTATTGGAAAAAGCTTTCTCTGGGTTTTCTGCATTTTCTATATTATTGATCTTGTGCTGAGAAAATAATTTATTATGTAATAGGCTAAAAAAAGTAATCAGCTTTTCAGAAACAGGCTGGAGATTGCTGCGTGATATAGTATGATGTCTATGGGGATAATGACTACTGGGTCTGTGCCACTGGCAGCCGTTTGGGAATTTATTATTGTCCCAGATATCCGGAGAACTTTTTTTTAAACTGTAGCTACCCACACCAGTAGCGCAAAGGATTTTCATACTAGCACCATGAAATATGCTGCTATGTCTTTGGTTTAAGGCCATTTAATGCATAGTTGTATTGATCTAACATTATTTTACAGGCTTAGGCCCCTTTCACATCAGCGTTTTTGCTTTCCGTCCTAGAGTTCCATCCTCGGGGCTCTAGGACGGAAAGATACTGATCAGGATTATCCTAATGCATTTTGAATGGAGAGAAATCCGTTCAGGATGCATCAGGATGTCTTCCATTCAGTATGTTTTTTGGACGTTGACAAAACCGCATCATGCTGCGGATTTTGCTCCGGCCAAAAATCCTGAAGGCATGCCGGAAGGACAGATCCGAATTAATGCCGATTGAAAAGCATTAATCCGGATCCGGCATTAAGGTAAACGTCATTTCAGCGCATCGCCGGACCCGACCGTTAGCTTTTGTGAATGGTTACCATGGCAGCCAAGACGCTAAAGTCCCGGCTGCCATGGTAAAGTGTAGTGGGAAGGCAGGGGAGCAGATACTTACAGTCCGTGTGGCTCCCGAGTCCCGGGGCGCTCCACAATGACGTCAGAGCGCCCCATGAGCATGGATCTCATGACCGCATGGAACACATGATCCATGCGCGTGGGGCGCTCTGACGTCATTCTGGAGCGCCCCGGAAGCCACACGGACTGTAAGTATCTGCTACCCTGGCTCCCCACTACTTACTAGGGCAACCAGGACTTTAGTAGTTTTCTGGCTGCCATAGTAACAATGAAAGCATTTTGAAGACTGATCTGAATTTTTTTTGTTTATGTCTTTATTTACAGGGTGGGGTGAACCGTTTAAGACCTCTGTCAATCAGATATTGATAGCCTATTCTGAGGATAGGTCATTGATAGTAAAGGAGCAGACTAGGGTTGCACCGGGTATCGAAGTATCGATACCCAATCGATCGGTACCATACCAGGTCTTACTATTTACCAATACTAGGCCGCGCTGCTGCTCTCAGCGTGCGCCATGTTCTCTTCACTAGCACAGTGGAGAAGGAGGCAGTCCCTCCCTTCCCACTGTGACGCAGCTGCCGCTGCCACCAGTGGGGAGATAGCAGGGAGGAGGAGGGGAGGGACGGTGGTCACTGTGTTACCAATGAATAAACACACATTAATTCAAGTATAGGAGGCACCTGGCCTCAATAACAGGGCATATGATCTGCCGAACACTGGCAATTATAGCTATTGGTGCGCCCTAAAGGGGCTAATAGTTAGTAAATAAAAAGTAAAAAAAAAAAAAAGTTTAAAAAAACACCAAAATACTAAAAGTTTCCTAATCGCCCTCTTTCCATAATTTTACATAAAATTTACAAACAATAAAAAATAGACCTATTACAAAATCGCCATGCCCGGAAAAGTGTGAACTATTAAAATAAATAAAAAATATTTCCTATGCGGTGCACATCGTAAGAAAAAAAAATCTAAGCCGCACGATTAGCCATTTTTAGTCACCTTGTCCCCCCAAAAATTAGGATAGAACTGTTCTATTATGGGCCGGACGTTCCATAAGCTGGTCCATGGGGTTAACTCTGCCCCATGAACTCTGATGAAAATAGCTTCATACACATAGTCGCTGTGGCAGTAATGTCAGTCTACAAAATGACTGCATTGTTAGAAAGGGTGCCGGGAGCGCCTGTCTTGGATAGCAGCTTAGATTTGGACAATTTAGTGGACTGTATGCAAATAACAACTACACTTAGGTGCCATTTTTGGCTTCACTACACCTATCTAATACTTCTTCCTCCTCCTGATTCATTTGAAATGCAGATCCGATTTAAAGATCAACTTTTGACAATATTAAAAATGATTTTCCCAAATGATGTAAGAGTGTGATTTATCACTAACTAACAAAGGTATTAATAAGGCCTCATGCACGCAACCGTATCCGGTTTGCAGTCCGCAAATCGCGTATCCACAAAATAAGGATGTGGTCTGTGTGCCATCCGCATTTTTTTATTTTTTTTGCAGACCCATAGACTTCAATGGGTTGGTGGTCTGCATTTTGCCTACATATTCTACCTTTTTGTAGAATGGACATACGGATGTGAAAAGCACACGGGTAATTCTTTTGCTTTCTACATCCATATGTCTGTTCCACAAAAATATAGAACATGTCCTATACTTGCCTGTAAAATGCGGACCACAGACCCACTGAAGTCAATGGGTGTACACAAAATGTGGATGCAACACGGACGGTATCCGTATTTTGTGGATCCACAATTTGCAGACAGAAAAATACATACTGTCGTGTGCATGAGACCTAAATGTGATATCATAGCAGTCACATAACAGTGGATATTGGGTGTTTTTTTTTTTTATCCACGTTGTCTAGCAGTTGATGACCTAAAGCAATGGGGGTGTTGAAAAGATGAAAAGTAAATATGCAGTTTTGCAGGATTTCTAGTATGTAACTGGTACATAATACAGTACCTGCCTGTACTTGCATGAACTTCCTCATTGCTTTTAGCTCCTGGAGGATGGCCTGGAGGGTGGGTTGGCAGTTACATGTACAGCACTTTGCTTCTGACACTGAATTCACCATTCGTAACTCACCTGATGAATAAACAGAATATTAAAACCACATACTTAATAGTGTCCACTACACAGCTATGCAGCAAATGTACTCATTATGATCAATGTCATTTGCTTGACCAGTCACTCTACATCTATTTTTTTCCTAATCATACCATTAGTTCCTGGATTTTTCATCTGATTCTGCACAGTCTTAGATCGGGTCCCATACTGTCCTGAAAACTCGCTGGTTTGGATCGGCACATTGTTCCATGGAGGCTGTGTTGAGTGAATGGGATCAGCAGCAGCACATGAAGTGCTCAGACTATCAGTCCAACTCATGTCCAGATCATGCACACCTTCCTTGAGTTTCTCGCCTTCCTTGCCAACACGCTGGTAAACCCGTCCAGTGCTGTCATTTAACAGTCTCCTCATGCCAGTGATCTGCTTTTTAATCTCCATACCTTCATCTCCTGTGTACAGAGAAGAAAGAAAATACCTGATGTCATAAGCAATACAAATATATTCTATATGAGTAGTATTGTAGGGGCAGGTTTCGCCATGACATCACTGCACCTGACAGGAATCAGATCAGGAAATTCAACTGGAAGTATATAGTATAAAGTGGGAATCCACAGAGAGGCCACAATGCGGCTGCCGTGTGAGCCTGAAATTGTGGGTTAATGGAGGTATTACCCTCAAAATCATGGAGGTTGATGGAGGTATTACCTTCAAAATCATGGAGGTTGATGGAGGTATTACCTTCAAAATTATGGAGGTTGATGGAGGTATTACATTCAAAATCATGGAGGTTTATGGAGGTATTACCTTCAAAATCATGGAGGTTGATAGAGGTATTGCCTTCAAAATCATGGAGGTTGATGGAGGTATTACCTTCAAAATTATGGAGGTTGATGGAGGTATTACATTCAAAATCATGGAGGTTGATGGAGGTATTACCTTCAAAATTATGGAGGTTGATGGAGGTATTACCTTCAAAATTATGGAGGTTGATGGAGGTATTACCTTCAAAATCATGGAGGTTGATGGAGGTATTACCTTCAAAATTGTGCAGCCATTGGCCAAAAAAGCACTTCACCTCAAAAGTGTAGAAGCAAGCTTTTGTTCAACTCTGCAACCATTATGTATTGCTCCATAGCTTCTAAAATAAAGAGCGAAGCAACCTGGCAAATAGACTTTATTAATGGGGGTCATCTTATGAAGACAACTTTGACAGCTGTTGTGACCAGGGAAGCTACAGAGCAGCCCCTGCAGGGCCATTCAAATAAATGTATTGGCCACACTGGGTCCACCAAAGCAGCTCTATGTCCTGACACATAGAAGGTGCATTTTTGAGCTGCTAGACGACCCTTTGAAAGCTGTGTGTCACATCTTGTAGTTGTGTGGAACTCCCTTCCCTCAGCCATTTTGTCTATGATCTGCACGTTATCAAGACTAGGGTCAGAGGCAGTGAAATCATCTAGACTATTCACAAATTTGCAGAATAAATATAAAATAATCATTGCAAAAGTGCACATATCCTTCATGCATCTCTTTTACTGGGCCTTCTGTAGCCATGGCTGCATGTGACACATCCATTCTCCAAATATCTCTAGCACAGGCCTTCGATCTTCGTCTTGTCTTGAAACCAACTATTGACCAAAATCAAGGGAGACTGACATCTGAAATATAAATGAAGAAAGGATCAGCACTCAAATTCAGTTCTTTGCAGCTATATTCCTTTCATTTTGCCCATAGAAAGGCTTGACAAAGGCTAGTACATAGCCGAAACACGTGTAGCATTTTGTCTCCTCATCTATGGGTAAAATAAAAGGAATATAGCTGCAAAGAACTGAATTTGAGTGCTGATCCTTTCTTCATTGATTTTGTGAGCCTGCCGTCTCTGGATTCCTGCACCGTTCACACAGTGAGGTGGAGTGCTGACCGTTTCTGTCTGCTTTGACATCTGAAATATGTCCGCAGCTCCTGCTTCAGGGGCAGAAACCTGTGTGTGCGGGGATAGGGGCAGGAGGATAACCTATGATAACCCTCCTGACCTTGTTTGGTTTTAGGTGACACCCAGGTTTTTGACCAAGGTGTCACTGCCTTAATCTCTCAGTAATCATATTTGACTACTGTCAGTTACATACGGCGGGGGGACGGACGGACAGTTTTTTCTGTCCATGAAATACAGCTATTTATTGACTCCACAACCTGGAGTGGCCGGATTGTAGTGTCATGTCACACAAAGCCCTTCGCCATAAACACTAATAAATGTTTATACATGTTACATTATCCTCCTCTCTATAGCGTATCTATGGTGTAAAATCCTCTGACCGCTTCACTAGCAATACACCTAACACACTATAAAAATTATAAATTGTATTCCTGAAAAAATGAGATTTTGATAACACATAAACTGATTGTGGGAAAGTTATCAAGACTGGCATTCCTAGGCATATCCATCGCACTCCGTGCGGTGGCTGGCGTAGACTTGAGCTATAGCGTACACCAGTTTTCGGCATTAATGGTAGTTTATCCTACAGGCTGCGGACGCTCTGCCCCTCTATCTAAGCTCGCTTCCTTTTCTTGCCACTTTTGGTGCAAATATGACAAGTGCCACAATCTGCAACATTCAAATGCCACCAAAGTAGTATTAAAGCAATGATAAATCTCCTCCGATATGTTTTCTTTATCACATTTGTGTATGAAGTCTGTTTCAGTGTTTTCTCGAGCACAACCTCTTATTGATTTAGAAGCTGGCAGTAAAAGTGAACACCTTGATCGATTATATTTATATTGTTTTTGTGTGTAAGCTTCTGCTTATTTTCAAGTTTTAGGCACAAAGGTAAGACTTTAAAATATTCATTGCAAGATTCAAAAAAATTTTTTTGTAACAAACTGGGTCTTTTCCCACAGCGGTATAAGTATGTGCACATATATAACATGTAAAAGTGTAAACAGCGGCTCTCTCAGATGACTGATCCTCAGTAGTAACATGCTGTTTAATCCACGTGGATTATAATTTGCTGCATTAACACTTTACCTGTAGATATTAATTACAGTCACATAAGGAATTGTACTCATTGTTAGCTGAGAATATGAAGGTCACTCTCACTTACTAACAGCCACAGGTTTCATTTACCTGATTCCTGGAAGCCAAAGCAATTAGGTTTTGTCACCTTCACTTCCCGGAATCTGGTGAATGAATACAAACCATCCAAAATCATTGCAGAGGTTGTGTACATCACTTTTTACTCATTTATTTGCAGCTACTGATATAAGTAATGTAAAATATGCTGGATAAATCGTAACATTGTAATAACCTAAAGAGCACAACACGAAGAATACCGCTAGAGAAGTCCTGCACAAAAACACTAGGGAAAACCCAGGAAGACCTTGGGGGGAATTTATCATCAAATTCCATCCCTCTTCACAGTAATCCCTCCATTCCCTTGTTGACAGACACGGCTAGGAGCCTATATGCTGTAATCTCACACCTAGGCCATGCATCAGGCGTATGCTCAGTACAGGTTCTTCTCTGTAGGGCATGAAAGACATGCTGTACTGTGCATGCGCTGACATTCTTGGGCAGGCATGAGATAAGGGGCCAAGTGAAAATTGCTATACAGATGTCCCAAACAGCAGATCAGTGGGGGCGTCAAGTGTTAAACTCCCACGAGTCAATATTGATGACCTATCGGGCCATATACGCCCAAAGAAACACTGTCATAGAGTAGAGACAGATTAGTTTGAGTATGTACTGCCCCTTTAAAAGCTGTGGAGCGCATGCATACTCTATGGAAGCACAAAAGCAAGAGGGGGGTGCGGCCGTGAGAGGCATGGATTGCAGCGGAGAGGGTGACAACTCTTTTGGCTGTGACCACCGGGAGAGGAAAGATGCCAGCAGATACAGACTCAAGGAAAACCACCCAAAAAATGTTTTTCAACTACTTAAACAGTAAGAAATGTAAAACAAACATACTGTCCCCTAGGTGGAAGAGGAACAGGAAAAAGCCAATTTAATAAATCACCACTATGGTGAAAATGCTTACGAACAAATGATTGACTTGCTTAACTTATGATGGAAAAGAATAAAAGGGGGTATTCTGGCCATAGAAAGTTATCCCCTATTAACTGGTGGGGGTTCTACTGCTGTGGCCCCCACAATCGCAGGGGGAGTTGGTTGGAAAAGCACGCCACCACTCCATTCATTTCCATGGGAGTGATGAAGATAGCCAAGCGTTGAAATAGGCTGTCTCTGATGCTCCCATAGAAATGAATGGAGCAACAGTGTGCTTTTCTGATCAGCCGCTTCATCAACTTCAAGGGTCTCTGTGGGGTACTGGTCCCCTGTTCTTGTGATCGTGGGAGTCACAGTGCTAGGACCCCCACCAATCTGATAGTTAACCCTTATTCTGTGGATAGGGAATAACTTTTCACAACTGGAAAACCCTTCTAAACTCCACAAGTCACTCCATGTAGGTAGTATATAACCCAGAACTCTGCAGGAACTTAATACTCTGACGGAGCCTTGTTTCTAATAAGTGGTTTTCTGGGAGTCCATGAAATAGATCATGACTATCAGCTTGGTGGGGACCTGACTCCCAGCACTCCCATGATCGGCGGACTCTGGGGGCTGTGGCGATGCATGCCCTTCATCATTTACCAGGTCCGGCTATGTCCATTGTGTGCTGTCTGTGCCTCGTACTACCACTCTCTGCAGCTCTGTCTCATTCAGGTAAACGGGATTGAGCTAAAGAACTAGGCACGGCCATCAAAAAATGTATGAAGCTGGAAACGGAGAACTGCTCTCGCTGGGCCCAGTAATCTCGATTCGATGCATGCGCAGTATACTTTTTCTCTCTAGGGCGGGAACAGGATGATCTACTGTGCATGTGCTTTGAACAACTCATTTGCATATGTGTTCAAACCACTTTTTCTGCTAATGGAAATAATGGTTTACCATAAGGCTGCTTTCACACTTGCGTTTACATTTTACGGTATTGAGATTCGTCATAGGGTCTCAACACCGGAGAAAAACGCTTCCATTTTTTCCCCATTTATTGTCAATGGGGACAAAAAAAAAAAACCTCAACAGAACGGAATGCTCCAAAATGCATTCTGTTCCGTTTGGTTGCGTTCCCATAACAGAGAGCAAACCGCAGCAAGCTGCGTTTTTCTTTCCGTCATGGGATGCGGAGCAAAACGGATCCGGCATGATCCACAATGTAAGTCAATGGGGTCAGATTAACTCTGACACAATAGTAAACGGATCCGTTCCCCATTGACTTTCAATGGTATTCATGACGGATCAGTCTCGGCTATGTTAATAATAAGACAACTGGATCCGTTCATAACAGATGCAGTCGGTTGTATTATCAGTAACGGAAGCGTTTTTGCTGATCCATGACAGCTCTGGAAAAAACACAAGTGTGAAAGTAGCCTAAAAAAGGTAACAATTTAAATGTCTCTACCAGCACTACCACTATGCTTAGTTTAAAACAAGGTGACAGACCCCCTTTAACATTAGCAATCAGTGGCAGGCAGCAGTGAGCTAGTTTTTGTTGAGCCTGAGCCAAGTCATCCACCACCCACTGATAATTTCCTAAGCCTTTATTCACATGTTCGTGAATCACAGACTGCGCTGTCCGTAGTCTCCACATACCCATTGATTTTAAAGTGTTTATTCACACATCTGTGATTTTCCACTGACCATTGGTCAGTGGAAAAAACAGAAACTATTCTGGTCTGTAATGTGAAGCAAAGATGCCCATTGAAGTCTATGGTTGGTCGTTTTCACAGACCCTTGGTAGGGCATGCTCTTGAAATTAATTTTCAGCCTAGCCGCGTCCGGGGAATACGAATGACACAAAGAGAGCAAAAAACCTACACACGGCTACCTTCACGGAAGAACCACTGTTCATCTTGCCACAGATGTGTGAATAAGGTCCATACAGAACCTTGTGGATGGCCATCACACTGCTAGTGACACCCACATATTCACTCTTAAGAGTGTGTGTGTAAACTAAAGAAGCCATGCTAGCCATCCTGACAGAACACGGAAATACGGATGTTCTGCCGCAGTTCTTCCAACCAAAGGGATTTTGCTGTCTCAGAATGACAAAAGTACCATTTATAACCTACAAACCAGGTGAACGAGATGTGCCGGCGCGGAGACAGTACAGAACCCTTAACATTCAGCGTGAATTAAGTAATCCTCATTAAATGAGTCATATAACTATATCTTCAGCCATTTGTACAATTACAGTCACAGAAATCATACAACACACAATACATAAGTAGGATGAGCAAACATGGCAAATCATCGTCCAGTCAAGTCAGGCCAAAAACACCTTCAATGACTAAACGCCTCCCTGCCAATAGTCATGAAGTGTAGTCTATAAGTAAAGCCTCTCAGTGCAAGACTGGTGCAGTTATTATTTTATGCCAATGCCATTTGTTAGATCTGCTATTAAGGCCACACAGGGCAGCGCTGACATGGCTGCAATGCGGCCAAAAACCATAGCAACGTGTGACTACTGTGGCCTTCAAATTCATTGTTAGGGCTTATGCACACGACCGTGTGCTGGCTGGGCCCGTGCTGCAGACCGAATTTGCGGTCCGCAATGCATGGGCATTGACCGTGGGCCAGCCGCATGCAGATCGCAGACCCAATCACTTGAATGGGGTCCGCGATCTGTCCGTTCTGTCCGTTCCACAAAAAGACTACTCCGTAGTGCTTCCGTTCCGCATCTCCGGATTTAGTGAATGGGTCCACATCTGTGATGCGGAATGCACACGGCCGGTGCCCCGTGTATTGCGGACCCGTGCGCAAGAGGCCAAAAACTGATGTGCATGCTTTGCATCACATTTATCAACTGTTTTACACACTTTTCTAAGCATTTTACACCTCGCCCGACAAGGGCATGGGGCCTGGCACAAAGGGGCTGGTCTAAATGTACCACCATGCGCCAGGATTTTTGGAATAAAATTATACCTACTTATAGGTATAAGCAGTTAAATGCACTGAGGGTGGGCGGAAAAAAAAACACTCTGCGCACCCTTGCTCCTCCAGCTTTCTATACAGATACATTTTATTCAATAAAATCTATCTGTATAGCGCCACCTGCTGTTTTTTCTTCATTATTTCTTTGTCCTGCTCACTGAGATGGCCGCACATGCTCAGTCTGAGCCTTCAACTGCCTCCTGAGCTGTGATAGGGAGAACAGAGACACGCCTCCTGAGCTGTGATAGGGAGAGCAGAGACATGCCTCCGGAGCTGTGATAGGGAGAGCAGAGACACTCCTTCTGAGCTGTGATAGGGAGAGCAGAGACACTCCTCCTGAGCTGTGATAGGGAGAGCAGAGACACGCCTCCTGAGCTGTGATAGGGAGAGCATGGACACGCCTCCTGAGCTGTGATAGGGAGAGCAGAGACACACCTCCTGAGCTGTGATAGGGAGAGCAGAGACACGCCTCCTGAGCTGTGATAGGGAGAGCAGAGACACTCCTCCTGAGCTGTGATAGGGAGAGCAGAGACACGCCTCCTGAGCTGTGATAGGGAGAGCAGAGACACGCCTCCTGAGCTGTGATAGGGAGAGCAGAGACACGCCTCCTGAGATGTGATAGGGAGAGCAGACACTCCTCCGGAGCTGTGATAGGGAGAGCAGAGACACTCCTCCTGATCTGTGATAAGTAGAGCAGAGACACGCCTCCTGAGCTGTGATAGGGAGAGCAGAGACACGCCTCCTGAGCTGTGATAGGGAGAGCATAGACATTCCTCCTGAGATGTGACAGGGAGAGCAGACACTCCTCCTGAGCTGTGATAGGGAGAGCATAGACACACCTCCTGAGCTGTGATAGAGAGAGCTGAGACACGCCTCCTGAGATGTGATAGAGAGAGCAGATACTCCTCCTGAGCTGTGATAGGGAGAGCAGAGACACGCCTCCTGAGCTGTGATAGGGAGAGCAGAGACACCCCTTCTGAGCTGTGATAGGGAGAGCAAAGACACGCCTACTGAGCTGTGATAGGGAGAGCAGACACTCCTCCTGAGCTATGATAGGGAGAGCAGAGACACGCCTCCTGAGCTGTGATAGGGAGAGCAGAGACACTCCTCCTGATCTGTGATAGGGAGAGCAGAGACACGCCTCCTGAGCTGTGATAGGGAGAGCTGAGACACGCCTCCTGAGCTGTGATAGGGAGAGCAGAGACACGCCTACTGAGCTGTGATAGGGAGAGCAGAGACACGCCTCCTGAGCTGTGATAGGGAGAGCAGAGACACTCCTCCTGAGCTGTGACAGGGAGAGCTGAGACACTCCCCCTGAGCTGTGATAGGGAGAGAGCTCCAGTAGAAAAGACACGCCCCCTTAGCTGCCTCATAAAATACACTCCTCTTGAGCTACCAGACAAATGAATGGGGAGATCTCTGGATCCATGTGAGGTACAGGGCTGGTTCTAGCTTTGTTACAAAGAGATTGTCAAGTACTATATGGCGTTTGATTTTCATTTTTTACATTAGTCATGGGATAATCCCTTTAACCACTTCCTGACCGCCCATTGACTATAAACCTCCTAGGTGGTCGGGTTTATCTCTGAATGGATGTACCTGGAACGTCCTTTCAGAGATGGCAGCTGCACGCTAATCGTGCGACAGCAGGGCACCCCAGGGAGAAGGTAGGGACTGTTCCTGGGTGTCCCTGCCTTCTAGATCACTGTATACACAGCGCTCAACAAGTGCATTGTATACAGATCAGGAAGCGATCTGCCGCTTCCTGTCCCGGCCCAGTGGTCATGTGACCGCTGTGGTCGGGGGAGCGCAGGAGCTGCCGGGTCTTCCACAGACCTCGATCAGCCCTGCACTGAGGCTGTACAGCATAGCATAGTGCCTACCCCATCAGGTGATTGCCTTTAAAAAATATAAAAATAAACATTGCGCCAAAACAGATTTTTAAGTTAGCTCACCCCCTAAAAAACATAATGTTAAATCAAAAAGTCGGACATACCCCAAAATGATAGCAATAAAAATGTCACCTAATCCTGCAAAAAATTAGCCCCCACACAAGACCATAGCCAGAAATATAAAAAAATATGGCTCTAAGAAAATTCAACACAAACATGTTTTTTTTTTTTTCTAAAAATGCTTTTACTGTGTTAAATTAAAAAAAAAAAAAAGGAATATTTGGTAACGCCGCGTCCATAACAATTGGCTCTACAAAACTAGCACATGATCTACCCCATCAAGTGAATTGTGTAAAAAACAAAACAAATAAAAATTATGCCAAAACAGCTTTTTAGTCACCTCACAAAAAACATACTATCAATCAATCAAAAAGTCGTATGTACCCCAAAATGGTAGCAATAAAAACGTCACGTTGTCCCGCAAACAATAAGCCCTAACAAGACTATAGCCAGAAAAATGAAAACAATATGGCTCTAAAAAAATGGCAGCACAAAAACATCATTTTTTTTCTAAAAATGTTTTTATTGTGTAAAACGTAAAAAATAAATAAATATATAGACATATTTGATATTGTTGTGTCCGTAATGACCGGATCTATAAAAATATCACATGATCTACCCCATCAAGTGAACGGTGTAAAAAAATATATTTTAAAAATGACACCAAACAACTTTTTTTGTGACTTCACCTCCCATAAAATGAGATAAAAAGCAACTAGAAAGCCAAATGTACCCCAAGATGGTGCAAATAAAAACAACAGCTTGTCTCACACGAAATAAGCCTTCATGCAGAAATTTAAAAAGTAATCGCTCTTAAAAACCATGACAGTAAATTAAAAATTTTATGAAACACCTGTTGAGTGCTCGCTACACCCCTTAAAAATTCCTTGAGTGGTGTAGTTTACAAAATGTGGTTACTTTTTGGGGGTTTTCACTGGGGTTACCTCAGGGTCTCTTCAAATGTAACATGGTACCCAAAAACCATTCCAGCAAAATCTGCCCTCCAAAAACCATATGGTGCTCCTTACCTTCTGTGCCCTGCCGTGTGCCCAAACAGCGGTATAGGACCACATATGGGGTATTTCTGCAAACTGCAGAATCAAAGTAATAAATATTGAGGTTTGTTTTGTTGTTGATGTGTTCCAGGAAAAAAATGATTAAAATGGAAAAGCTGGAAAAAAAGTGACATTTTGAAATTTCACAACATTTCTAAAACCAGTTTTGAATAGCTTGAAGGGTTGTCATTTCTAATATGGGGTCATTTATGGGTTGGAAGCCCCACAAAGTGACTTCAGAACTGAACTGGTCCTTACAAAAGTTGACTTTTCTTAAAAATTTCAAAAATTGCTTCTAAAATTGTAAACCTTTTAACGTTCTAAAAAAACAAAATTACATTATCAAAATGATGTCAACGTAAAAGTACACGTATGGGGAATGGTAATATATATTTTATGAGGCATCGCTTAAAAGCAGAGAAATTCAAATTTAGAAAACAGTGAATTTTTTCAAATTTTCGTTAACTTTTGGATTTTTTTTTATAAATAAAAGGTAAAACATATTAACTCAAATTTACCAGTAAGGGTGGGTTCACACTAACGTTAGGGATTCCGTTATGGCTTTCCTTTATAACATGTTTATAACGGAACATAACGGAATCCATAAGACGGAAGGACGGATTCGTTCTTCTGCCCATAGACCTGTATTATGATGGAATGCAAAACGGAAGCCTTTAAAAGGCATTCCGTTTGCTTTCCGTCCTAATAGAAGTCTGTGGAGATCAAAATGGATCTTTCTGGTTCCCGTTATGCAAGACGGAAAACAAGGTCCTGTTGACAGGACTTCGTTTTCCGTCTTGCATAAAAGGACCCAGAAGGATCCAATATAATTCCCATAGACTTCTATTAGGACGGAAAGTCAGCTGTCCAAAATTAATACAAATAAATCACAGGGGCCTGATGGGATACACCCAAAGCTATTAAAAGAGCTTAGAGGTGTACTAGCAAATCCATTAACAGATTTATTTAGCCAATCACTGGTAACAGGTGTCGTCCCAGAAGATTGGAAATTAGCAAACGTTGTGCCAATTCACAAGAAAGGTAGTAGAGAGGAATCAGGCAACTATAGGCCAGTAAGCCTGACATCAATAGTGGGGAAATTAATGGAAACCATACTCAAGGAGAGGATTGTGGAACATCTAAAAACCCATTGGTTGATTGATAAAAAACAGCATGGGTTTACTTCAGGGAGATCATGTCAAACTAATCTTATTGACTTTTTTGATTGGGTGACTAAAATAATAGATGGCGGAGGTGCAGTAGACATTGCCTATCTGGACTTTAGTAAGGCATTTGATACTGTCCCACATAGAAGGCTTATCAATAAACTGCAGTCTTTGAGCTTGAGCTCACATATTGTTGAATGGATTAGGCAGTGGCTGAAGGACAGAAAACAGAGGGTTGTAGTCAATGGAGTATATTCAGACCATGGTATTGTTACCAGTGGGGTACCTCAGGGATCTGTTCTGGGACCCATATTGTTTAATATCTTTATCAGCGAAATTGCAGAAGGCCTCAATGGTAAGGTGTGTCTTTTGCTGATGACACAAAGATTTGTAACAGGGTTGATGTTCCTGGAGGGATACACCAAATGGAAAAGGATTTAGGAAAACTAGAGGAATGGTCAAAAATCTGGCAACTAAAATTTAATGTCGATAAGTGCAAGATAATGCACCTGGGGCGTAAAACCCAAGAGCAGAATATAAAATCAGTGATACAGTACTAACCTCAGTATCTGAGGAAAGGGATTTAGGGGTCATTATATCAGACGACCTAAAGGTGGGCAGACAATGTCATAGAGCAGCAGGTAATGCCAGCAGAATGCTTGGGTGTATAGGAGAGGCATTAACAGTAGAAAGAGGGAGGTGCTCGTGCCGCTCTACAGAGCACTAGTGAGGCCTCATTTGGAGTATTGTGTGCAGTACTGGAGACCATATCTGCAGAAGGATATTGAAACTTTGGAGAGAGTTCAGAGAAGAGCTACTAAACTAGTACATGGATTGCAGGATAAAACTTACCAGGAAAGGTTAAAGGACCTTAACATGTATAGCTTGGAAGCAAGAAGAGACAGAGGGGATATGATAGAAACTTTTAAATACATAAAGGGAATCATCACGGTAAAAGAGGAGAGAATATTTAAAAGAAGACAAACTGCTACAAGAGGACAGTTTTAAATTAGAGGGGCAAAGGTTTAAAAGTAATATCAGGAAGAATTACTTTACTGAGAGAGTAGTGGACGCATGGAATAGCCTTCCTGCAGAAGTGGTAGCTGCAAATACAGTGAAGGAGTTTAAGCATGCATGGGATAGGCATAAGGCCATCCTTCATATAAGATAGGGCCTGGGGCTATTCATAGTATTCAGTATATTGGGCAGACTAGATGGGCCAAATGGTTCTTATCTGCCGACACATTCTATGTTTCTATGTTTCTATGAAAGCAAACGGAATGCCTTTTTAAGGCTTCCGTTTTGCATTGTGTCTGGGTATTCCGTTATAACCATGTAAGCCATAACGGAATCCCTAACGCTAATGTGAATCCACCCTTACATGAAGTACAATGTGTCACGAGAAAACAATCTCGGAATGGCTTGGATAAGTAAAAGCGTTCCAAAGTTATTACCACATAAAGTGACACATGTCAGATTTGCAAAATTAGGCCTGGCCATGAAGGGGGTAAATGGCCCGGTCTGGAAGTGGTTAACTGCTCATCTGCATATAGATTAAACATACTTTTTTTCCAGAATGAAGCAAGGGATGACTAAATAAAGGATATCTACAGTCGTGGCCCAAAGTTTTGAGAATGACACAAATATTAGTTTTCACGAAGTTTGCTGCTAAACTGCTTTTAGATCTTTGTTTCAGTTTTTTCTGTGATGTAGTGAAATATAATTACACGCACTTCATACGTTTCAAAGGCTTTTATCGACAATTACATGACATTTATGCAAAGAGTCAGTATTTGCAGTGTTGGCCCTTCTTTTTCAGGACCTCTGCAATTCGACTGGGCATGCTCTCAACCAACTTCTGGGCCAATTCCTGACTGAGAGCAACCCATTCTTTCATAATCACTTCTTGGAGTTTGTCAGAATTAGTGGGTTTTCGTTTGTCCACCCGCCTCTTGAGGATTGACCACAAGTTCTCAATGGGATTAAGATCTGGGGAGTTTCCAGGCCATGGACCCAAAATGTCAACGTTTTGGTCCCCGGGCCACTTAGTTATCACTTTTGCCTTATAGCACGGTGCTCCATCGTGCTGGAAAATGCATTGTTCTTCACCAAACTGTTGTTGGATTGTTGGAAGAAGTTGCTGTTGGAGGGTGTTTTGGTACCATTCTTTATTCATGGCTGTGTTTTTGGGCAAAATTGTGAGTGAGCCCACTCCCTTGGATGAGAAGCAAAACCACACATGAATGGTCTCAGGATGCTTTACTGTTGGCATGACACAGGACTGATGGTAGCGCTCACCTTTTCTTCTCTGGACAAGCTTTTTTCCTGATGCCCCAAACAATCGGAAAGAGGCTTCATCGGAGAATATGACTTTGCCCCAGTCCTGAGCAGTCCATTCACCATACTTTCTACAGAAGATCAATCTGTGCCTGATGTTTTTTTTGAGAGAAGTGGCTTCTTTGCTGCCCTTCTTGACACCAGGCCATCTTCCAAAAGTCTTCGCCTCACTGTGCGTGCAGATGCGCTCACACCTGCCTGCTGCAATTCCTGAGCAAGCTCTGACTGGTGGCACTCCGATCCCGCAGCTGAATCCTCTTTAGGAGACGATCCTGGCGCTTGCTGGACTTTCTTGGACGCCCTGAAGCCTTCTTAACAAGAATTGAACCTCTTTCCTTGAAGTTCTTGATGATCCTATAAATTGTTGATTGAGGTGCAATCTTAGTAGCCACAATATCATTTCCTGTGAAGCCATTTTTATGCAACGCAATGAGGGCTGCACAAGTTTCTTTGCAGGTCACCATGGTTAACAATGGAAGAACAATGATTTGAAGCATCACCCTCCTTTTAACATGTCAAGTCTGCCATTTTAACCCAATCAGCCTGACATAATGATCTCCAGCCTTGTGCTCGTCAACATTCTCACCTGAGTTAACAAGACGATTACTGAAATGATCTCAGCAGGTCCTTTAATGACAGGAATGAAATGCAGTGGAAAGGTTTTTTTGGGATTAAGTTAATTTTCATGGCAAAGAAGGACTATGCAATTCATCTGATCACTCTTCATAACATTCTGGAGTATATGCAAATTGCTATTATAAAAACTTAACTTCTTGCCGACCGCCTCACGCAGGATTGCGTCCTGCGGGCGGTCGGTCTGTTCCTCTTTGACGCGCCCGCGCGTCATCTCGCGAGAGGCGAGATTTTCTGTGAACGCGCGCGCGCGCGTGCGTGCGTTCACAGGATCACGTCAGGGAGAAGGTAAGCTACAGCCTGCCAGCGCTGATCGTGCGCTGGCAGGCTGTAGAAGTTAAAAAAATGGCATATCAGACGCTGTTTTGTTAACAGCGTCTGATATGCTTGCTGATCGTTCCTTTGGTGGTCCCTTTTGCTTGGGACCACCAAAGAAACTATTGTAAGTGCACCAAAACACCACACAGACCCCTGGATCCACGGATCCGCAAAACACGGACACCAGCAATGTGCTTTCCGCATTTTGCGGATCCGCACATTGCCAGAACTATATAGAAAATGCCTTTTCTTGTCCGCAATTGCGGACAAGAATAGGACATGCTCTATCTTTTGCGGAGCTGCGGCCGGATGCTTGGGGGCCGAAACCTGGAAGTTTGCGGCCGCAGCTCCGCAAATGCTGATGCGGCGAGCGCATAGTGTGCTCTCTGCATCACCGCCAGCCCCATTCACACTGAATGGGTCCGCATCTATTCCGCAGAATTTTTGCGGACGTGTGAATGGAGCCTTACTAATTTTTTGGCAGAGATTTATTCATCCACATTGATCGATGCGAATGAGGAAATCTGTGCCGTTTTGGTTTTTTTTGCACATTTTTGGGCAGAGATTTTTTCATCCACGTTGATTGATGCGAATGAAAAAATCTGTGCCGTTCATTTTTTTTTCTTTTCAGCCCAGAGGCTGAACGGGAAAGAAAATCTCATTACCCGTATGCTCAATATACGGAGAATCGCAGAAACTCCTAATGCTGGCCATACGTGTAATGATTGCGGAGACCCTCAAATGCCAGGGCAGTACAAAAACCCCACATGTGACCCCATTTTAGAAAGAAGACACCCCAAGGTATTCCGTGAGGGTATGGTGAGTTCATGCAAAATTTTATTTTTTGTCACAAGTTAGTGGAATATGAGACTGTAAAAAAAAAAAAAAAAAAAAATCAATTTCCGCTAACTTGTGCCAAATTTTTTTTTCTGTGAACTCGCCATACCCTCACGGATTACCTTGGGGTGTCTTCTTTCCACAATGGGGTCACATGTGGGGTATTTATACTGCCCTGGCATTTTAGGGGTCCTAAAGTGTGAGAAGTCCAAATGCGTAAAAATGCCCTGTGAAATCCTAAAGGTACTCATTGGTTTTAGGGCCCCTTTGCGCATCTTGGCTGCAAAAAGTGTCACACATGTGGTATCGCCGTACTCAGGAGAAGTAGGGCAATGTGTTTTGGGGTGTATTTTTACATATACCCATACTGTGTGTGAGAAATATCACTGTAAACGACAACTTTTTAAATTTTTTTATTCAAAGTTGTCAATTTACAGAGATATTTCTCTCACCCAGCATGGGTATATGTAAAAATACACCCCAAAACACATTGCCCTACTTCTCCTGAGTACGGTGATACCACATGAGTGACACTTTTTGCAGCCTGAGTGCTGCAAAGGGCCCAAATTCCAACGAGTACCTTTAGGTTTTATATGGCTGCTCACAATTTAGCCCCACCCAAAATGCCAGAACAGTACAAACACCCCACATGACCCCATTTTGGAAAGAAGACACCCCAAGGTATTCGCTGAGGGGCATAGTGAGTCCCTCTGAGAGTTCTTTTTTTTTTTGCCAGAAGTTAGCAGAAATTGACACTTTTTTTTTTTCTCAGAAAGTGTCATTTTCCGCTAACTTGTGAAAAAAAATGAAATGATACATGAACTCACCATGCCCCTCCGCGAATACTTTGGGGTG
Organism: Bufotes viridis; assembly: GCA_033119425.1. Classification (NCBI taxonomy): domain Eukaryota; kingdom Metazoa; phylum Chordata; class Amphibia; order Anura; family Bufonidae; genus Bufotes; species Bufotes viridis. The sequence goes on from CM065590.1 coordinate 185,275,076, forward strand.
TCTTCTTTCTAAAATGGTGTGATTTGGGGGGTATTTATACTTTCCTGACATTCTAGCACCTGAAGAAACATGACAGGTGCTCAGAAAGTCAGAGCTGCTTCAAAATGCAGAAATTCACTTTTTTGCACCATAGTTTGTAAACGCTATAACTTTTACCCAAACCAATAAATATACACTTATTGGACTTTTTTTTATCAAAGACATGTAGAACAATAAATTTAAAGAAAAATTTATATAGAAATGTGGTTTTTTGAAAAATTTTACAACAGAAAGTGAAAAATGTCATTTTTTTGCAAAAATATCGTTAAATTTGTATTAATGGCAAAAAAAGTAAAAATGTCAGCAACAATGAAATACCACCAAATGAAAGCTCTATTAGTGAGAAGAAAAGGAGGTAAAATTCATTTGGGTGGTAAGTTGCATGACGGAGCAATAAACGGTGAAAGTAGTGTAGTGCAGAATTGTAAAAAGTGGCCTGGTCATTAAAGAGAACCTGTCACCAGGAAATTCACTGATAAACCAGGCATGCTGCCTTGTAGGACTCACCCTGCTGAATATAATTATACCTTTTACTTGGTGATCTGTTGCTTTATTGTGGAGAAATATTACTTTTAATCCATATGCTAATGAGCTGATATGAGTCCAGTAGTTGATATGAGTCCAGCATTTTTCTATTCAGAGCTGTAGCCCCTCCCTATTTACTTCTTCAGTTGTAAAGGGGCGTGGTTTAAAAATGACCTGCATTATAGCCAATACAAGCCTTGCTGCCTTTCACTTTAAAGCCTAACTGCCATACCCACGGCGACATGTCCCTTATCAGCCATCATGTGTTTATCACCCCATGAATAAACTAGCCCTTATTATAATTACTAACTTCAATAATATATTCCTCCCCTTTTTTTACCTAAGCATTCCCTGTTATTCATTTTCCCTCCAGTTATTAAAATTAATGAATGATGTAATAAACCACGCCCCTTTTACAACTGAAGAAGTGAATAGGGGAGTGGCTATAGCTCTAAATAGAAAAAACGCTGGACTCATATCAACTACTGGACTCAAATCAGCTCATTAGCATATGGATTAAAAGTACTATTTCTCCACAATAAAGCACCAGATCACCAAGTAAAAGGTATCATTATATTCAGCAGAGTGAGCCCTACAAGGCAGCGTGCCTGGTTTATCAGTGAATTTCCTGGTGACAGGTTCCCTTTAAGGGTGTTTAAGCTAGGGGGGCTGAAGTGGTTAAGCAGCAACTTTTCCAATTTCCAATATTTATGTAATTCTCAAAACTTTTGGCCACGACTGTACAATCAGCTGAGTTAGCTCTACACAGCATTGTGCTTGGTGTATCAGTGAATTTCTGGTGACAGGCTCCCTATAACAATCGATTTAAAACCACAATGGCCATGTGCCACCAAACAGTAGACACATCAGCACTGGCCCATGTGAACCTATCCTTACAGGTAGCAGATACAATGCAGTGGGCATTCTCCATGCATGCTGTTCCTTGCCCTCCTTTCCGTCACTGCTCTGTCCTGAGGGCCTATGACTCACATTCTGGCTGTGACTTTAGGGAGTAAATGGGATATATAACATCCTGTGAGTAATGCACACAGTGTTTGTGCACCACATTTAACTTATACAATGGGAGAAGCTCCTGGTGTGTAGAGTAAATATATTCATAGGCCCTAATTCGACTAATGGGGGCCAAAAGAGTGTCCTTTACGTCACCGTTGAGCCAGAATGCGTCAATGTCATTTTTCGAGTGTATAGGGAAAGACAGTTGACTGCGCCACATAAAAAACACAATATATGCTTTTTCCATGTCTTCCTATGGGTAACAAATGCATTTTTATGACATCCAAGACATTGTGAGCACAAACTTCCAACAAGTGTATGCAGAGGTTTAGCTTACAGCAAGTTGCAGAAAAGTCGCACGACTGTCGCATGACTATTTTAGAACTGCGATTTGGCTGTGAAAACACAGCCAAATCCAAAGTGGGTTGTATTTTGTGCGCAACTTCCATTAGAGCCAATTGTAGAAAAGTTGCGCACGGCCTGTGACACAATTCGGACATGTCTGGATGTTTTGACACAGTCGGGTCGCAGCATGTTGCGTGACCGAGAATGATCATTAGACCAAACGTCGCTCAACATATGTCGTCACAAACCTTCTCTGACCACAGAGTCCTCTACAGTGCTCACAAGGAGTTGGCACCAAGTAGGTGCCGACTTCACACCGACTGCAAATGTGGAGAACAAGGTGCACGTAACAGCTGAGAACACATGCCAGTATATAAAGTGCAAATGTCCTTTCATACATGCAATGAAATCCAGAGATGTACTAAAGCTGAAAGGAGGCAGAGCAGATGCCTTTCTATACTCATCTACTAATCCAGATATAGAAATCAGAAGCCCCTGGAGGGTTTTTAAGAAGTAAGAATTTCTTTTAAAGTCTGCTCTCCAATGAATACACTGTCTCACTTTGTCAACCAGCTTTGAAGTTTCTTTTCATTTTTTTTTTTTTAACACAAGGAAATTAATTACCAACGTGTTTTCCAAAAAGATAATTAGCTGTGCAATTAATCCTTTAGAGGTACCGGTCGTACTTCTATATGAACACTCATGGTTATCTATATCCTATAGTTGTGGTATATTGCAAGGAGATTCAATCACTTCATAACTGGTAAGGGTCTGACCTCTGGGGCCCCAGTAATCCTGAGAATGATGGGACCACAGCAGTGAATTAATGCTGCGCCCCAAAATCCTGTTGACAGAACGTCAGTGCAGCCCCATTCAAATGGCAGATTGATTGGCGCATGGAAACCTTACAAAGGACTGCAGTAAATCAGTGCCACAGCCTCTTCATTCTCATTGCCATCACCCTATAAGGCCTCTTTCACACGACCGTGTGTCCCCCATGGCCATGCTGCGGACAGCAATTTGCATGGGCACCGACAGTGGGCCAGCTGGGGAATTAATGGGGAAGGGCCTAAATAGTTAGCTTTTTTTTGCACGTTTTTGGCAGTGTTTTCTGGTCTATAAGTCTCCTCAAGCTGATTAGTACCCCCCAAATCCCACCTCTAAAAATGCACTGCACTGTTCATAGAGGCAGATCAGCCGTCATTGGCGTGATGGATTTTGTCCTTGTGAACTTGCCCTCATACTCGCTAAAAGTTGTATTTTTCATGGGATTGGACCGTGGCCTGTATAGAAGGTGGTGCTTATGTAATTCATCCCTGTGTGGAGGGTTGTAATTCTAGGAGCAGGATGGCCAGTATGATACACTGACGAATTCACTTGTCAGACTTGACATTTACTTTTGGTGAGGCTATGAATAAAACATGAAAATACGGTAGATTCTCTAATTGCAGATAATGAATAAGCATATTGGGAGAACAGAGAAATACATTTTCTCACCTCTAGTTGGGCGGTTCGGGGTATGTTTATATGGCTAAAATCCACCATGGAAACCGTCAATCACAATGCCAACAAACCATTTACTTCAATGGGAAAAAACGCCACCATATGCTCACGGTGGAGGTTTCTTCTGACACTCAATTTCAGTTTCCTGTAGAACTGGCATATTACTTCTCTGTAGTGGATTTTAGCTGTGTTTCCCATTTAAGTCAATTGCTATTTTTTACGCAGATAGGGAGTGATCTGTTAGTCACAATGTCACGGCCCCTCCTGGGAGAGAGGTGAGAAGATCGGATAGACTTGCTGCACGTAACGCTATCTGACAGGTCTCTCTGTATGTTGTTGTTTGTCAGGATCTCACCTCTCCTCAGGTGCCGCTCGTTATCAGTGATGAGGCTCTATTTAGGTCCGCCTCACACTGCTGATCATGCGGTTGATATTTCTGCTTGGTTGTCTTATATCTCCTGCTTCTCCATACATATCAAAGGCTACTTTTACACTTGCGTTAGGTGCGGATCCGTCTGTTATTTGCACAGACGGATCCGCACCTATAATCCAAACGTTTGTATCAGTTCAGAACGGATCCGTTTGCATTAGCTTTAAAGAAAAATGTCAAACTCAAAACGGATCCGTTTTGAATTACATTGAAAGTCAATGGGGGACGGATCTGTTTTCAAATGCACCATATTGTGTCATTGAAAACGGATCCGTCCCCATTGACTTACATTGTAAGTTAAAACGGATCCGTTCGGCTCCGCATTGTCAGACGGACACCAATATGCTGCAAGCTGCGTTTTGGTGTCCGCCTCCAGAACGGAATAGAGACGGAACGGAGCCGAACTTATGCATTCTGAACGGATCCTTATCCATTCAGAATGCATTGGGGCTGAACTGTTTTGGACCGTGAGAGCCCTGAAACGGATCTCACAAACAGAATCCAAAACGCCAGTGTGAAAGTACCCTTAGCTAAGTACTTGTTGCCTTCACTGTTTGTTATCCTCTGGTGTGTGTTATTTATAGGCCTCAGGGAGACACGGGTTCCTTCATCAGGAAAGGAACCAGCTGTCTCATCTCTTGCTACCTATCCCAGGGCTTGTCAGTTTTAGCAGGGCATAAGGTATCTGGCATATGAGCATTTCCACCATCAGGATCTGCTCATACTGACAGGAGTTAGGGAAAGGCCTAAGGATAACTAGGAGGTCATCATCCCTCTTCCTTAGCTTTTGAGTCCTAGACTATTGTCTTTTGGTTGTTGTGTGTATTTGGTGTTTTCCCCTTCCCCATACCTGTGACACACAATGAGCCCAACAGATAATAATGGTAGCCATGCAGTTCTAAAGCTACGTTTTCTTTCCAGCCTCCAGTACTATCAAGGTAAACATAGCTGGGTATGGTTGGAAGACCAGACTCAGGGAAGCATGATCTTGGTGCACTAAATGCCACCGTGAATCTGCATTTACTCTGTGGCTGTGGCAAGTCTTTAAAGTGGATCTCATCAAAGAACGGCATGAATGACCTATGGCTGTGATCATACTGTGCAGCTTTGGCGCATCTTTTGCAAGCTTTTTTCATTAAGCCAAAAAAGCAGGAGTGTATAAATAAAACTGAAGAAAGGTGTAAATGTCAGCGTTTACTTTTCTATTTCTTGTTTTAGCCATTTCTATCTATCTATACTAGCTTAAAAAACATGCAAGAACTAAAGTAGAACTGCACTATGTAAACAAAAGTTAGATTTGAAACAGGTCAACTATAACACACAGCATGTGTTCGGGGGCCACATGTTTAAAAGTAAATAATAGTTCCTTGGACCCCACACTGATCATTAGGAAAAAGGGATGACAGTGCTTCTTGGATCTCCATGGCCCCTACATGGCTATACCAGACACATGCTGCCCTTGTTTATGTGTTGTGTCTGGGTCGTAGACTGGGCACTGAGACCCCACGGACGATCATTAGATGCAATGCAACATTGTGATCGTCATGTCATGTGACATAGCCATAGTCTTAGGGATTTGTTAGGCCCACACAGCCCCTACAGGCTAGGTCAGGAATCAGCAACGTACTGTACTCTAACTATGACTCCCAGCATGCACACTTGCTTGGTTGTTCTTGGAACTCCTATAGAAGTAAATATGGCATGCTGGGAGTTGTAGTTTCACAACAGCTGGAGTGCTGGAGGTTGCTGACCCCTGGGATAGGTTCACAGAGGCTTGGCTGTTATGGCACTAAAAAGGTTAAAAAGCAGGGTTGCTGGGCTGCACTCCCTGGATTTTATGTGGCTGTCATGGCCCACAACAGGTAGGATTTAGCGTTAGGGCCACTCATAGAGGTGGCCTTGGCGTGGCGAGTGGCTTATTACTTTTTTATCAAAATGTACACTGGCACCTCTAGTATAGAGGTAGGGCAGAGTGCTGGTTGCAGAGTTCTGTTGCATTTCTGTGTTTGTAAAAATACCCGAATAACTGTATACGTTTTTTCTGACCACCTGTAGACCTACAGCATGAGTTTTTAAAAAGACCAATTACGGCACTTCATTAAAACAAACAAAAAAAACCTTGTGTGTCATACAGGGGTGGATTGGCCATAGACCTTACAGGGAAATTACCCGGTGGGCTGATAGCCATGGGGCTGCCCAGCGCTCTTCTCTGCCGCTGGCAGGTACATAATGAGCTCTTGGTGGTAATTAACCCTGTGAGAATCAGAAACTCATGTGCCCCACCAGCGACCGCACACTTGAATTCAACTGCTGTGGCCGTACATGTCACCTCTTAACCCCCCTGCTCCATATCGTATCAGAGACAACTGGAAGAGGACAGAAAATGGCATCTCATAATGGCCACAACAGAAGGACAGCTTTTGGGGCAGTATATTGTGGCATATGGTTCTGCTGGGACAGTATTTTGCGCTATGGCAGTTCGTCCCCCGTGTCCTCCATATCATAACTTGCATAGAACGTCTGCTAAAAAAAAGCCACTCCAAAAATACTAGTGCAAAAAGTGCCACTAAAAATCCAAAATTGCAAGAAAACTTTGGAGGCTGAAAGAGAATTTTACTGCAGTTTTAAATGTGTTTTTGTAAATATGTTATTTCATGAAGTTCTTAGGCTAGGTTCACATCTTCAGGAGCAGGAACCTCTGTTGCACATTCCGACAATAAAACCCCCGCAGAAAATACTGGTATTGACAACATCAGCAGTGTCCAACACAGTCCTGATCCGGTTGGTTCCAGTATTCTGTTCTGAATTGTAGAGCTGATGTGCACTTAGCCGAGTGGGTTTTCCACCCAGATGCGATGTAGCGAAACACAGCATCTTGACTGAATCCTGACTCATTTCAATAAGTCTTAAGTCTGTGGACATGAGTTTTTCAAGCATCTTTGTGTTCAGGACAAGTCGCAGGATCTTCTATATTGTGCGTTTTTCACGTAGCTCTGCCTCCATAGAAGTGAATGGGGCTTGTGTGAAAAATCCAGATGCAATGATGGTTGCTAGGAGAAGCGTTTTGAAATGATGCCACTGACCAATATGCAAAAGAAGCCACACAAACCTGCAACGCTATGTGTGCACATATATTCATTTCCTCCTATACACTAGCTGCACGCCTTTGTGGCTTTGAAAAATCTGAACAAACATCTGAAACGCAGTTGAAAACCTTTAGTAAATCAGCGATAAATTCAGAAAGCTTGATTCAAAGGTAGAGATACACTTCAATCTACTAGTACCTATAAGGCATCTGGTGGTAAGTGTTCAGTGATGTCATTATCTCTGTTGGACTACACTATATCTCATTTCTATAGTGTGTATATGTAGCTTTTATACAACTGCTTGAACGTTTAAAAGGAGGCGACCTACATAACAGAGAACACACATGATGGCTGGCCGCATGACTCTATGGGACCCAGAAATGTGTGATGGTGGCCCTGGTAACTACTGCAGAGTTATTAATGCCTTAATCTAATGAAAGGAATCACTATGGATATAGTATGGAGTAGGGTTGGGCAATATACCGGTGTCTGCGATATACCGCGGTATTAAGAAACTGCGATATGGCGATATCACAGTTTCCTAATAACCGTGGTATTTAATGACGTCATAGGAGCGGTCGCACGTGTGCCGACCGCTCCTAAAACGTCCATGTACTGCGCCTGCACAAAGTAAGTGTTGGTCCCCGTAGCGGCTGCCTCCTGCTTTCTCCTATTTTGCTGTGACTCCGCCCCCCGAACTGACACAAAGCCCGGGACCTGCGGGCGCAGAGCGGCCCCTTACGTACTGCAGCCGCAGCCTCGAGTCCATAGAAGGGCCTAAAAAAGCTGGGGGCACAGGAGACCCTGGGGATCGGCACATAAAGTTCCCTGCAGCAGCCGCTGCCTCCTAGCCCCGCCCACCACCAAAGGCAGGAAGTGCCGGGACAGCAGCAAGTGAGGGAGGCCATGCAGGTCTCTCTCGGAGAGTTCTCCAGATCCTGGCCTGCCACTGTCCAAGGAGGGAGAAGCAGGTAAAAGATAGTGGCCCTCTCCTCCTAGGCCCCAGCTGTAGCCCCTGCACAGGGCTTCTCTACACACTAGAAGGTGATGGGGAATATACCTGTCAGGAGGCCCAGCAGTAGAAGCCCCCCACTATAATGTCTCCCTGTGGCCCTCATACAGTATAACGTCTCCTTGTGGCCGCCCCCATACAGTATAACGTCTCCTTGTGGCCCCCATACCGTATAACGTCTCCTTGTGGCTACCCCCATACAGTATAACTTCTCGTTGTGGCTGCCCCCATACAGTATAACGTCTCCATGTGGCCCCCATACAGTATAACGTCTCCATGTGGCCCCCATACAGTATAACGTCTCCTTGTGGCCCCCATACAGTATAACATCTCCTTGTGGCCCCCATACAGTATAACGTCTCCTTGCGGCTGCCCCATACAGTATAACGTCTCCTTGTGGCCCCCATACAGTATAACGTCTTCTTGTAGCCCCCATACAGTATAACGTCTCCTTGTGGCCCCCATACAGTATAACGTCTCCTTGTGGCCCCCATACAGTATAACGTCTCCTTGTGGCCCCCATACAGTATAACGTCTCCTTGTGGCCCCCATACAGTATAATGTCACCTTGTGGCTGCCCCCATACAGTATAACTTCTCCTTGTGCCCCCATACAGTATAACGTCTCCTTGTGGCCCCCATACAGTACAACGTCTCCTTGTGGCCCCCATACAGTATAACGTCTCCTTGTGGCTGCCCCCATACAGTATAACGTCTCCTTGTGGCTGCCCCCATACAGTATAACTTCTCCTTGTGGCTGCCCCCATACAGTATAACGTCTCCTTGTGGCCCCCATACAGTATAACGTCTCCTTGTGGCCCCCATACAGTATAACGTCTCCTTGTGGCCCCCATACAGTATAACGTCTCCTTGTGGCCCCCATACAGTATAACGTCTCCTTGTAGCCCCCATACAGTATAACGTCTCCTTGTGGCCCCCATACAGTATAACGTCTCCTTGTGGCCCCCATACAGTATAATGTCTCCTTGTGGCTGCCCCCATATAGTATAACGTCTCCTTGTGGCCCCCCCCCATACAGTATAACGTCTCCTTGTGGCTGCCCCCATACAGTATAACGTCTCCTTGTGGCCGCCCCCCCATTCAGTATAACGTCTCCTTGTGGCCGCCCCCATACAGTATAACGTCTCCTTGTAGCTGCCCCCATACAGTATAACGTCTCCTTGTGGCCCCCATACAGTATAACATCTCCTTGTGGCCCCCATACAGTATAACGTCTCCTTGTGCCCCTATCCAGTATAGCGTCTCCTTGTTGCTGCCCCGTTACAGTTTAACGTCTCCTTGTAGCTTCCCCCATACAGTATAACGTCTCCTTGTGGCCGCCCCCCATACAGTATAACGTCTCCTTGTGGCTGCCCCCATACAGTATAACGTCTCCTTGTGGCTGCCCCCATACAGTATAACGTCTCCTTGTGGCTGCCCTCATACAGTATAACGTCTCCTTGTGGCTGCCCCCATACAGTATTACGTCTCCTTGTGGCTGCCCCCATACAGTATAATGTCACCTTGTGGCTGCCCCATACAGTATAACGTCTCCTTGCGGCTGCCCCATACAGTATAACGTCTCCTTGTGGCTGCCCCATACAGTATAACATCTCCTTGTGGCCCCCATACAGTATAACGTCTCCTTGCGGCTGCCCCATACAGTATAACGTCTCCTTGTGGCCGCCCCATACAGTATAACGTCTCCTTGTGGCTGCTTCCATACAGTATAACGCCTCCTTGTGGCTGCCCCCATACAGTATAACGTCTCCTTGTGGCTGCCCCCATACAGTATTACGTCTCCTTGTGGCTGCCCCATACAGTATAATGTCACCTTGTGGCTGCCCCATACAGTATAACGTCTCCTTGCGGCTGCCCCATACAGTATAACGTCTCCTTGTGGCTGCCCCATACAGTATAACATCTCCTTGTGGCCCCCATACAGTATAACGTCTCCTTGCGGCTGCCCCCATACAGTATAACGTCTCCTTGTGGCCGCCCCCCATACAGTATAACGTCTCCTTGTGGCTGCTCCCATACAGTATAACGTCTCCTTGTGGCCGCCCCCCATACAGTATAACGTCTCCTTGTGGCTGCCCCCATACAGTATAACGTCTCCTTATGGCCCCCATACAGTATAACGTCTCCTTGTGGCTGCCCCCATACAGTATAATGTCTCCAAGTGTTTTTTTCTTCTAAATGGGCATTTATCCTGATATATATCGTTATTGCGATAAATTTCTAAATATCGTTATCGTGGCAATATTTTTGATATCGCCCAACCCTAGTATGGAGCTGACCTTGAGGGGCAGGTCATGGTTATGATGGAGCTAGGAACCACAGCATCTCACTTCCCAGTAGAAGTCAATGGGAAAATAAGTCTGAGACAGACCTGGCACTTTCCAAGTTGTGACGATGCGGTCCACTGCACATAACAGATGCCTCCCCGCTTTGGCTATACAGTTGATCAGCCGCTTGCACTATATGTTTAACATATCTTACCACATGGATCTCTATTTGAAGTTAATCAGAATGCTAAAAAAAATTCACAACTGTTCAAACAACAGTCCATAAATGATGGAGGGCAAAAAATACATCCTTCAAGCCTGAATAGACATGTGGTTCCATAGGGGCACTTTCACACCTCTGGCCACAGCCTAAAAGCCCCCTTGCACATTACTTGCTGGGGAATTCTGATATTTTATTTTGCCTTTCTTTTGTGAAATAAATGACCATGTCTGCAGCTCTTTCTTATTTCTTGTCATGCTAAGTCCGTGGGCGTTTCAAAGCATCAAGAGGGGCAGTGATAGGCAGTGTCTATGTAACTAGCTGGTGGGAGGAGCTATAAACTAGCAGGGTGTTAGTGGCAGTGATGGGGGAGTGTCTATGTAACTAGCTGGTGGGAGGAACTATAAACTAGCTGGGTGTTGTTAGGGGCAGTGATAGGGCAGTGTCTATGTAACTGGGTGGGAGGAGCTATAAACTAGCTGGGTGTTGTTAGGGGCAGTGATAGGGCAGTGTCTATGTAACTAGCTGGTGGGAGGAGCTATAAACTAGCGGGGTGTTGTTAGGGGCAGTGTCTATGTAACTAGCTGGTGGGAGGAGCTATAAACTAGCGGGGTGTTGTTAGGGGCAGTGATAGGGGAGTGTCTATGTAATTAGCTGGTGAGAGGAGCTATAAACTAGCTGGTGTTGTTAGGGGTAGTGATAGGGGATTGTCTATGTAACTAGCTGGTGGGAGGAGCTATGAACTAGCGGGGTGTTGTTAGGGGCAGTGATAGGGCAGTGTCTATGTAACTAGCTGGTGGGAGGAGCTGTATAGCTGGGTGTTGTTAGGGGCAGTGATAGGGGAGTGTGTATGTATCTAGCTGGTGGGAGGAGCTATAAACTAGTGGGGTTTTGTTAGGGGCAGTGATAGGCAGTGTCTATGTAACTAGCTGGGTGGGAGGAGCTATAAACTAGCTGGGTGTTGTTAGAGGCAGTGATAGGGGAGTGTCTATGTAACTAGCTGGTGGGAGGAACTATAAACTAGCTGGTGTTGTTAGAGGCAGTGATAGGCAGTGTATATGTAACTAGCTGGTGGGAGGAGCTATAAACTAGCTGGGTGTTGTTAGAGGCAGTGATAGATGAGTGTCTATGTAACTAGCTGGTGGGAGGAACTATAAACTAGCAGGGTGCTGTTAGAGGCAGTGTATATGTAACTAGCTGGGTGGGAGGAGCTATAAACTAGCTGGGTGTTAGAGGCAGTGATAGGGCAGTGTCTATGTAACTAGCTGGTGGGAGGAACTATAAACTAGCGGGGTGTTAGAGGCAGTGATAGGAGTGTCTATGTAACTAGCTGGTGGGAGGAGCTATGAACTAGAGGGGTGTTGTTATTAGGGGCAGTGATAGATGAGTGTCTATGTAACTAGCTGGTGGGAGGAGCTATGAACTAGATGGTGTTGTTAGAGGCAGTGATAGGCAGTGTATATGTAACTAGCTGGTAGGAGGAGCTATATAGCTGGGTGTTGTTAGCGGCAGTGCTGGAGGTGTGGTAGAGAAAGAAGAAGTGCATCATGGGTTTGGTTGGATACAGCAACAGGAAGTGCTACATACAGAATGTACCAGAATTTGTATACATGGTGAAAATGGGTCAGGAGAATCCAAGTTGAAAAACTAAAAATCATGGGGAAGATGTACATGAGGCAAGCAGCTACATGAACGTATCTGTTAAAAACCATAGTAATCCCAGAAAACCCCTTTAAGGAATTTTCTCTGTTAATAATGTACCTAGTTAACTACATCTCTCTGCATATCATAGTGTACAATGTGGAGATTTTAGCCCTCCATACACCATGACATAGCTGTTGGCCGAACGCTCATGTGTCTGACACCTATCGCTCTTGATTCCCCACACGTGGCTGGGCATGCATGTGTTGTGAATGAGAGAGAGAGGAGAAACCGCTACAAGACACCTATGGCAGCGGCTTATCTCCCAGAGAACAAAAGGATCAGCTGTGTAGAAATCCAACATGCCCGACACTTCTCTCCCCCGACATCTGCCATCGGTGGCGAGTCAGGAGGCCCCCACACGTTAGCCGGTTGATCCTGCTGATATTGACGGGCTTGGCCAGCAGACACTGTATGTAATGTGTATGGCCAGACCTCTGTCTTTATCTACAGCATAAGATAAATAACACATAACAAAGGAGGAAGGCAGATCCCAAAGGGGCCCTGCGATAATTATCACAGAGTAGTTATGTTCCCATTTATAACGGCTCTGCCTTGTGATCTCAGCAGGGGTATCACTATATGTAGGTGCATCCCATTAGAGATTCTTAAAAATTAACAGCGGGCAAACATTTTGTTTCTATTTTCCATTCAGCCACATTAACTCTGGCCATTTAATTAGTTCAGTCTCTCGTATATCCCCATTGCCTATTATCTGATGACAATTCATTTTGAACAGGGATGACAAACATTTCATTTCAGCCAGCTGAGGACAAATGTATTAGGCACAGCGCATAATGCTACAGGTTATGAATATTCAATTAGCAAGTCAGACAACTAGCATTTGCTGTGATGAAGGCTTGACATATTGCTGTGCTGATAATGCAGGTAATAGCCACTACAACCAAATAGGACATTTCCATCTCATAGACGCATTTTTTTTTACAGAAAAACATCTTGCCACGTTAAATGTTATTGCTTTAATATTCTGACACTAGCCATGAAGCAATAGGGATGCAACTGGGGTGGGCACAGCACCCTCTGACAGGTACAATAGGTGGGTGACTTAAAGAGGTTGTCTGGGCTTATACTATTGATGATCTATCCTGAATATCAATATATCAAATCGGTGGGGGTCCAACACCCGGCACCCCCGCCAATCAGCTGTAGGAGGAGTCGGCGCTGCTGTTCCATAGACATACAGAAGAGAGACGGCACGTGCACACTGCGCGCCCTAACTCCTCATACAGCTGATCGGCGGGGGTGTCGGGTGTTGGACCCCAGCCAATCTGATATTGATAACCTATCCAGAGGATTGGTCATCAATAGAAAGAGCCCAGACAACCCCTTTAAGGACAAAATTACATATCATGCTAACTCAGTAAGGAGATGGATCTATTTTATTATACCAACTAGCACTCCACCATTATTATAGTATACAGGAAACTATACCAAGTGTCACCATCAGCAAGTATGAGATGGACTCAGTCTTCTGACCATGGAACTGTCCACAAATTATTAAAATACCATGTCCATTGGTTATATCATCTGCCGCTGATAGAGAACAGTGGGTAACAGCTAACTGCCATAACTGCTTCTATAGCACTAACATATTCCGCAGCGCTTTACAGATATTAGCATCACTCACTGTCCCCAATGGAGCTCACAATCTAAGGTCCCTATCAGTAAGGCCTCTTTCACACGGCGTCCCGTGTGAGGGCCAGATAGGATGCGGGTGCACTGCGTTTTGCACGCGCGTGAGAAAAATCTGAATGTTTGGTACCCAGACTGGAACTTCTTCACAGAAGTTCATATTTGGGTTCGGTATTCTGTAGATTTTATTATTTTCCCTTATAACATATATAAGGCTATAAGGGAAAATAATAGCATTGTTAATAGAGAATGCTTCCCAAAATGTGGATTGAGGGGTTAAAAAAATTAAAAAATTAACTCACCTCATCCACTGGATCGCGCAGTCGGCATCGTCTTCTTTCTTCTTCTTTGAGGACCTGCAAAAGGACCTTTGATGACGTAATCGCGCTCACCACATGGTGGGCGTGGTGACGTCAGCGCAGGTCCTGCTGAATGAAGCGATCAAGTGGATGAGGGCAGTTAATAATTTTTTTTTTAACCCCTCAATCCACATTTTAGTAAGCATTCTTTATTAAGAATGTTAATATTTTCCCTTATAACCATAAGGGAAAATAAAACAGTGAATAGACTTTAATGGGGTTGCTCATCTCTATCGCACCGCATCCGCACTTGCTTGCGATTTTCACGCAGCACCATTCATTTCTATGGGGCCTGCGTTGCGTGAAAAACGCAGAATATAGAACATGCTGTGATTTTCACACAACGCATAAGTGATGCGTGAAAATCACCGCTCATCTGCACAGCCCCATTGAAGTGAATGGGTACGGATTCAGTGCGGCTGCAATGCTTTCATGTCACGCATTGCACCCGCGCGGAATTCTCGCCCGTGTGAAAGAGGCCTAAGTCTTTGGAGGAAAGGAAACCCACCCAAACACAGGGAGAACATACAAACTCCATGCAGATGTCCTTAATGAGATTCCGGATGCCAGCGCTACAAGGCACCAGTGCTGAGCCATAATGCTGCCCTTGATCCTAGAGCCGTTGCACTGAACAGTAGAGGTCCTCCACCGAAGGGCCAGCTAACATCTCCAAAAGTAATGGCCTCAACCCTTTTTGGTGAATTTGTGGTGTCATGGTCTTATAAATGACTTCATTTGTCATTGTGCTGATAAAGATTACTAATTTATTACCTGCACGTGGAAAAAAAGCAGTGCACATGAGATTTGTCTGATCTCATACACTTTGCTGGAACTGTATAGTGCTGCGGTTTTTACGCATGAAAATCCACAGAAAAACCATGCGCAATCCACAACATGTGCATGTACCTTAAAAGTATTGAGCAAAATCTATAGTCATATGCATGTTTTACTGAAAAAGTAAAGCCGACATAAATATAGGTAAACGGTATAACTACGAGACTAGAGATTGTAAAATATTGTGGTGCAAAGACATTACCTGAAAAATGCTGGAAGTCCAAGGATTCCCCATTGAGGTCGTTGAAGTCTTGGGATTTATAGACCTCAGAATGGTAATCTGTAAAGCAAATGGAAGTTTATGGGAAAACAATAACTCCAACTAAAATGCGTTAACCAACAAGAAATACTGCCACGCTGATCCAACATGCCTATACAGTCGGACTTATTTGGTTGTATTAACCATAGAAAATAAAAGAAGCTTTTGATATTGTTGGAGAAAGGTTATGTTTCTGTCTAAAGTAAATTAAAGTAGAAAGTGTGGGGGTCATTTACAAAGACAGGGCATGCGCCTCCGAAGGTCAGTCTGTTCACCTGGAGTGAAAACTACTCCAGCCCACGACTAGAGTAGTTTCACTCCTATTATACCTGTCTCCAGGCAAAAACGATGATAAATTAGTCAGGGCTGAAGTGATGAGGACTGTACTTAAATGCCCATGCAACTAAATATTGTGGCATCTGCGTTAAAAAGTCACAAAATACCTAAAAGTGGTATGACGCATTTAGTTAATCATGTAATCGAGAAATATTATGTGCATGTAGTGTGTGCAGACATCTGGACCAGAAAGCGTCTGTTTGCCAGCTACTATTGGGAACTACCATATATTTGATGCCACAAGCATCATCTCTCTATCACTTGGGCCTTTTACACATGCAGATAATCATCCCAGTTATCAGAAATGCTTGTTCCCGATACTTGGCCGGTGTAAAGGCAGCATTCAGCCACCGAACGAGCAAATGCTTGTTTGTCGGCAGATGGGATCATTTATATGAGCATAAAATACCAGTCAGCAGAGCGTCTCCACGTGAAAACAAGAGTTATGCTGCCAACGCAATGTACAGGTATGGTAGGCGAATGATAATTGTTCATCCCCATGCACTTTCTATAAGCCTGTCAATTGGCACTCATTATGGCCTGGAATTAGGCCATGTAAAAAACCCTCGTTCACACTTCAGTAAACCATTGACATGTGCTATCCATTTTCTCCATGGACAGCAAACACTTTTCCGCTGACCATTGGAGACATGCAATATTTTGGTCCGTAATACAGTTAAAACACACCCATTGAAGTATATGGGTCCGCCAAAAACCACTGACAGAACTCAGGTAGCATCCGTCTTCTATCAGTGGTTTTTCACTGATCATTGGTAGGAAATTCTCTGGAAACCAATTTTCAGCCTAGCAGTGCACATGAAATAAGGATAACACACTGAGGGCAAAAAAAGGACAAACAGACCAAACACGGACCCATCACAGACATCTTCAAAGATGAAACACTGACCGTCTTGTCACAGACGTAATCGCGGACATGGAATTGTGAACGAGACATAGTTGTTGTCAGACTGGCATTCAACCTCACTCCCTGACACTCACAATCTTAGGCCTCTTGCACACTTGAATGGGTCTGCAAATCCGGAAATGCGGTGTGGAATGTAACAGAAGCATGGAACAGAACCCCATGGAAGCACTACGGAGTGCTTCCGTGGGGTTCCGTTCCGCAAAAAAAAAAAAGAATATCGCAGACCCCATTCTGCCCCACGGTCGGTGCCCATGCATTGCGGACCGGTCGTGTGCAAGAGGCCTTACACTCACAATGTTACAACAACCCCCACACCCAAATCCATTACTGTAGAGACAGGCATCTATGAATGTCCATCATAGTTAATAGAGGGAGCTTTTTAAAGGGAACCTGTGAAATTGATCATGGTGTCTGATTTGCAGGCAGCATGTTATAGAGCAGAAGGAGCTGAGCAGATTGATGTATAGTTTTATGGGAAAAGATTCAGTGTAAGGGCTCATGCACACAAACTTATTTTTTGTCTGCAGCTGAACCGCATTTTTTGCGGATTAGATTCAGACCCATTCCTTTCAATAGGGCCGCAAAAGATGAGGACTGCATCCATATGTCCGTTCTGCGGCCCTGCAAAAAAAAATATATATAGAATACGTCCCATTCTTGCCTGCGGACTAGCGTAGGACATTTGTAAAGAAGTAAAAAAGATGCAGGCTCTTGCCCAGTATCCGTGTTTTGCATATCTGCAAATTTCGGACCGCAAAACAGGTTTCAGTCATGTGAATGAGCCCTAACTTGTATTTTAGGCCAATCTAAAATACATGATGGGGGGGGGGGGGGGTCATTTACAAAGAACAGTGTTTTACCTTGGCTTTCCGTTCCACACTGCACTGGCAGAGAAAGAGCATAATCTATGACCCGGCTCAGGCCTCATTATAAGTTAGGCGCACCACCAGCAGTCTGTGCGCCTGGGGTAAAGACTACTCCAGCCCCTGACTGGAGTACTTTTCAATCAATATTTATGTGTGTTTAAAGGCGTAAACGCTAATAAATGTATCGTACTCGATGTTCCAGCCCCTGCCTCGCCTGTATCACTCCCTCGCAAAAATGGCAGTTCGACAAAATACTGTGGCATGGGCGTTAAAGTTACAAAACAGGGTCTTGCAACTTTCTTTACACCCAACACTGTCACAGCATCCATCATAAATGACCCCCACGGATCGCACATCCATATGCCATGCATTGATCTATTGCTTCTCAGCATAATTTATGAACATCTCCATTGAGGCATTTTTTATATGTTTTGAGGACCACTCACTACATCAAGGTGGCCTCTATTGAGTGGGTCCCCGCTCTAATTTAGCGCAGCACCACAGGGGGGTCACCACCACCGCAACACAGCACCCACAGGCAGTGAGACCCATCAGCCCAGCTTTCAGGCCAAGTCCCCTTGGCACTGGGCCCCACCAATGCACAGCATCACAACAGCGACAGCCACCATGCAGTACTGCATCATGTGAACAGATCACAAAAGCTTACCTCTACATATGGTTTCAGAAACCCAAACTGAGACTGGGTATGACTTTATTAACCCTTATGCAGTCTGCTAAAGAAAAACACCTTGGTGGAATGGGAGGAGTGCTGATACCATAAGAGAAATAAAAGAGAAAGGGGACAGAAGCCAATATGCCAATCTGTTAAAAACGTACATACCTGCCTAAATAGAGTATACATCTACAGATTGGTATAACTTGCAATTTAGTAATTTAAATCTCTGCCCTTTCTAGGATTAGGAGTCCAGTGGGTGGTCCTGTTCAGTGATTGACAGTTTTCTCTGTATTCATACAGACATAGCGGTAAGTCACTGCATAGGACCACCCACTGGACAGCTAAACATAGAAAGAGCAGAGGTTTCAATCAATAGATTTTAAGTATAACTGAATCTTTTCCCATAAAACAATATATGAATCTGCTCTGCTCCTCCTGTATATATAACATCATGTCCATAGGTTGATTAGCATTTTTATGGTGATGCGTACCCTTCAAATTTGAAAACAGGGTAAATTGCAGTAATAATAATAGCATCACTACAAAGGACGTAGCAAGCTTCTCCTCCTACTTGAGTTTTAATAGCAACAAAAAATGGGATAAGCAAACTTCGGGTTCGGATTATCTAAGAATTCCGTTAAGGATTCCGCTACCATGGACCATAACCTGAACCCGATCCTTGAAAACACAAGTTCACTCATCCCTAAACAAAAACGGATGGCAGCATGGGACATAACTGTATGAACAGAAGTGTCAAACTTAAAGTGTACCTAAACCATAAAGGGTCAGCAGGACTTTTCAGAGTGCTCGACACCTTCATGTTTCATCACTTCCTATCAGTTTTTCCAACATGAGGAGTATGGATCCATAGAAAGTATATGATATCTATATTCTACACGCCCTAAAAGCCCAGCAGAACCATTGAAACCTGAAGGTGCACTGCGCCTCAGAGCTCTCTGCATATTTCAGCAAAGGCCCATAGGTCTCATAGAAGTTTTCATCAAACACATGCAGTCATTCTGTAGTAACCCCTAAATGCATACCCTGACCAGTTTTGTTTAATGGGATGAGCGAACTTCATATTTTGAAGTTCGTGTTCGGGTATATGCTGAATTGCGTTATGGATTCCGTTACCACGGACCATAACGCAATTCCATCACGGAATGCCTTTAGAAGCATTACGTTATTCATTCAGTCATAATAGAACTCTATGGCCTGCATAACAGATCTGTCCGGTTTACGTTATTGCATTGTACTTATTTTGAGCTAAAAATCTATTTTTCAATTGGTCTTTATTAACAATATGGAATCCTTTTTTCTGTACAGAGCTGAGATGCTCGAGTAGCACCCTTTGGATTTTCTGCCTTTTCTGTCAGACCAGGAGCAGACAGACTCCTTATCTCTGCTCTCTGACCTTATAAACACTCATTATAGCTCAGTTCTTATCTCACTGATAAGAATGTGGCTTAAATAAGTGTTTATGGCCTCTTAGTAGTTTACAAATAAGGATTATTAGATGACCGAAAGTGAAAGTACCAGTCACACAGCTAGAAAAAGTTAACCCATTGTGACAGAACGGCTCATTATTTTTAATAAAGACCAATTGAATATATGATTTTTAGCCAAAAACAAGTAAAATGCAATCATAAACAAAAATTGTCTCCGAAAGTGTACATAGCCTTTAAGTCTCTGAAAATATTAAAGTATCAAGCAGGACAAAACATGTGCTTCTATAGCAGACATTTACCGCACTTTGATTATTCCAATGAGCTAGAATCCAGAAAATAATGCAGGGTATTAGAACCACAGTCATATCATGCAATGTCAGTATGCGGGTCCACCAATAGGCAAGCACAAAACAATCCACTCAAGTGGATATTTACTTGGCTAATACGATGTTTATAATGTTTATAATGTTTCTTATTTAAGATTCAAACATGGCTAGAAATTGATACCCCAAAGGTTACACATTTTCTAGAAAACCAGAACTTTCTACAATTTAAGGCTGACCATAAGATAACTATCTCGATCCCTTAAACACATGCATGGTCGGCACGGCTTGGAGAGGGGAATGGCAGAGGGGAAAACAAGAAGATCAGGGATGTTGAATTCCAACATGCATGACCCTTCTCTCCTGACATCTACAGAGTCGGGAGGGCCCCATACACAATAGATGGTCAGCCGATTCTGATGAAATTGGTGGGTTTGGCAGACATACATCTATTGAGTATGGCCAGTTCAGGCCAAATAAGTTGCTTGGCACACCTTTTTTTTGAGGGTTACTGTTTAAAGGGATCTGGACAATTCCATCTTAATAATTCCCTTCTCCCCAAGTCCAATAAGCTGAATGGCTGCTGAAACCCAAGGTGAAGGAGGCCAAATAGCACCTGACTATTTAAATCGGTCCCTCCCGTGGACAGAATCAGCACCCATTCACATGGGACATCCCTCCAGGTCACCTATATGCCATAATAGGGCGTGATTCACTTCCTTTTAGTATGGTGTAGACAGGTCTACAAGCTATAGTTTCTTTAAACAATAAATGCCTACAAATATCAGTAATTTTAGCCGCGGTTTTCTTTGTGATTTCATAGGACCTTCTATGTGTGAACCTTGGTATAAATTTACATGAAATCCATGTCTCCGACGTGTTTCGTTACCTGCTCTATATTTCCGCTAGAACAGATTTCCTAGCATTAGCCAGTATGAAATGTTCAGGCTTCATGCGGATATCATTTATTCGTGTTATGTATAGTCACATCTTGCCTATTTTCGTGTATGCCATTACAAACAAGTGTTGGGGAGAAGTTTAAACTCTAGACACCTCTGTATGCGACTCTGCTTTACTGCCGTAGGACAGCAATACAAAGCATGAGCTGAAATGGTCACCAAGTCTCTTCTACGTTTATCAGTGGATTCTGTATGGTGTGGACCAATATTTCAAGCTTCAGACAACAGTGAAAATCTTTTAGGCTTCAAAATGTATGGAGCTTTAGCAAAATTAGTGTAAAAGTGGAGTAGTAGTCCATAACTAATGTGATTGCTGCGTTCTTTTTCCAAAGGTCCTCAGAGCTGGGATGGGATTGGTGGTTATTGATAACCCATTCTTCCCCTTTCCGTTTCATTCTTATTATATATCACTATATTATCTCTCCTTATGGCCCAAGTTTTTATATCATAAGAAATTATTATGTAATTTTTTTCCCAATGAAATGAATATCTTATCTTGCCTTTGATTCTTACAATTTACATCAAAAAACTATACGTTATGCAAAATAATTTGCTGATGTATGCTACTCTTGGTGATTTATCACATTTCCACAAAAGCCATCAAACTGGGGCCCTTGTTAACATATTGTGTGGTTGCATAGAGGCTAACCAGTAATTTAATAAGTCCATCAGCCAAAACTAGCTTAAACTGGCAATTGATTCCTGGTTAGTTTAGTACTGCGATTAAGTGGGCATTTAATCACTGCAGTCCTAAAGAGGTTGTCCGAGTTCAGAGCTGAACCCAGACATACACATAATTTCACCCAGGCAGCCCCCCTGATGTTAGCATTGGAGTATCTCATGCTCCGATGTGCTCCCTTGACTGCGCTAGATCGCGCAGGGCAAGGGCTCTTTTGTTTACAATAACACACTGCCAATGTATCGGCTAGGGCAGCGCTAAAGCCCACCCATCAATGCCGGTGACGTCACCGGGCTTCCTGGCAGCTCCATGGAAAGTCCGGCTCGTCACCGGGCTCCGGAGATGCGGAACGGAATGATGGAACAGAACACTACAGAGCTTCCGTGGGGTTCTGTTCCGTACCGCAAAAAAATAGAACATATCCTATCTTTTTGCGGAATGGGCAGATCCGCTAAGGCTGCCCCGCAGTCCGTACCCATGCATTGCGGGCCGCAATTTGCGGTCTGCAGCACGGGGCTCACACGTTCGTGTGAAAGGGGCCTTATAAACATGCCCGCCACTCCCCCTACATTGACAGCGCCGATCTCTCCGGGTGTCAGACCCCCACTAATCAGATACTGATGACCTATCCTGAGGATAGGTGTGTCACGGTGGTGAGTGGGGGAAAACTCCCCACCGTATAGCATGTAAAAGGGGGTAGCAACTAAGCCAGGACACTGGGAAAAAAGAACCTGGTCACCTCCTATCGCATCCCTAATCCTCGCCCTTACTCCTATCCGTAAGAGTGGACCTGGATGGTAGGACGGCTCATACGCAGGAAACCTAGGACCCTGAGTCACCCTGATAATTCCTCAAATAAAAAAAGAACTGAGATGACCTGTTCATCCCAGACATGGATGAACAGGAGTCTCACAGGCCTAGCTGTAAAATAAGGGACTGGCAGTGCACAGCTATTGAATCGGCAGGTAATAGCCCAGAAACAACTTGTACTTACCTGCCGCAGAAACAACGACGACCGGACCCCCATGCGGACAGGATGCATGGCGGCCCCAGGCAGACCTGCACACTGACTTGTGGTTCCCCCTCCAGGGAACCCAGAGACCCCCTTCCGGAGGTACAACACACAGGGAACATGTCTAGCAAACATGCTGGACTACAGACACCAACAGACCAGACATGTAACAACCACTAGACAAGACAACAACCACCCATATATAAACATCACCAAACATATGCTAGGGTAGTGAATAGAAGGTAGACAACGGGATGACATCGATGTCCCACTAGGCCCTCAAGGACTGGGCAGATAGAACACCCAGGATGGGAACATAGCTCCAGCACAAACAGAAGCTGGAGTACAACTAACTCCAGCCTGGAAGCCACAGGCAAGATAAACACCAAGTGGCCACACCCAGCCAGGTAGTTAACCCCTCCAACACCAGACAGGGAGGAACCATGATATTAGGGGCAGAGCACATACATGCTGCATAAACAACACGTTGCCCCAGGCAACAGCATGCACGGCAACCGTGTCACGGCGCACAACACCAAGGCCGTGACAATAGGTCATCAGTATCAATATCTCGGAAAACCCTTTTAAGAGTTGTGCATCTCTCAATAAATTTGGTGCGTTTTACGCCAGCTTACTTTGGGTTAAGCCAATCTTAGTAAATCTAGCCTGTAACGTTTTCCTTACCCCCTGTGACGGGATGTCTGCACGTTGCATATTTTATACTGCATCACCTCTTTTCCACAAAAATGTTTTGAAACCTGCAATCTTGTTCTGAAATGCTGAGATATCTGCTGACCCTGCCCCCAGTGTACACAGCACAAGCTGAAAAGTCATGTCTACAAAACCTCAAGTACCAGCCAACTGCCGAGAGTGCTATAAAACTGCAATGTTTCAGGATTCTTTTTAATGTAGACAATTAAATGATTAATGTAAAAAAATGAAAAGCGGACATAATGTAGTACGCGACGATCTCTTTCTAACAAATCCAGAACCAGCCCTGTACCTCACATGGATCCAGAGCTCTCCCTATTCATTGCTGCAACTGTTCTGCTAGATTTATTTTAGGCTGGCAGCTCAGAGGGCGTGCACTTTCTTAGGGGCGAGTCCTTTCTGCTGCAGCTGGTGGCTATTCAAAATTTTTAATAACATGCAATTACAAAGGTTTTCAGATCCAGGTGCTGGTTTGAAAAATGTAGAATATTTTTCGTGGGACAATCCATTAAAAAGAATAAAAGAAATAGCATTAAAACTGGGTTTAAACAATAGGTTGTTCCCTTTAAAGCAGTTTTCTGTGAGTAGAGTATCCCGAAACCTCTGCCAATCAGTTGTTTGAAGAGGCTAGGATAGGTCAGCAATATCTTACTTCTGGAAAACCCCTTTAAGCTGAAGGGAACCAGACTATATTGTTACTCATACTGGGCAGGCAGTGTGCTGTGGGTATCCAACGATGACTACATTCAATTCTTATTCAATTTTGAAAATATTCTAAAAATACGGTATGACATACGTGAGGTGCGTCTAGATGGCTACTTATCTCACTGGCACAGATGGGAGCGTCCTTCTTCCACATACGATTTTACAAGTGGAAACTTTACTTCCTTTTACTACAAATCCAAGTTTCATTTATAGTCTAATTATCATTAAACTCCTATCAGAAGGACAGACTGCCGCTCCAGAGTAACAGCTAAAAGGAGGGTTTCAGATTAATGATTTCTAACAATCGTTCACTAAACCTGTGACTTACTTAGTAAATCATTAACGCCCTCTTCCTAAGTAGTATATTGTAATTTGTCCTTACCTGCATTAGAATTGGCCTGCCCCCCATGGGTAACCACCGCTATGTGAAAGGAGGCAGGAGGAGGCTGCTGTCACACATAGATCTTGGTGCACAGTTTTTGGTGCATTTTTGTAGGCATATTTTGCAATGTTTTTTTTAGCCAAAAATGCCAGCTCAAGATGTAACATAGAAGTTTATGGGAATTATTAAAGGGAAATTTCCATCAATTATTTTTATCACACATTAACAGCCTGTATGTGAACATTCTGTATTATATTATATATGTATTTTTTTTTAAAACAGGTTGATGGTTTTCTGGATATAATTTTTGTCAGTCACTTCTGTCCTGGCTCTTAGGCCTCATGCACACGACCGTATGTTTGGTCCGCGGGCGCGGACCCATCCACTTCTGGGGTCGCAAAAGATGCGGATAGCACTCTGTGTGCTGTCCACATCCGTTGCTCCGTTCCGTGGCCCCGCAAAAAAAATAGAGCATGTCCTATTCTTGTTTGTTTTGCGGACAAGAATAGGCATCTCTATAATGGGCCGCCTGTTATGCAAATTGCGGAAGGCAAACGGAGCGGCTTCCGCGTTTTGCGGATTCCCAAAACACACATGGTCGTGTGCATGAGGCCTAACCTTCTTCCTTTGGACTTAGCACAAAGGCAAACAGCCTGTTAAGCCTCATTTACACGTCTGTGCTCAAATCTGTGAGTAGGTGGACAGTGATGCATCCGTGAAGCTGTCCGTGAAGGATCCGTGTGTCCGTTTTTTGCTGTCCGTGTTGCACTGACACTGAACAGCTGAAAAATCATTTTCAAAGCATCTCTTTTTAATGATCCGTGCAGCATGGTGTAATGCTGTTCAATGGACATCTTTATCTAGGCCTATCAAGAAAACAATAGAGCTGCCATACTGTCATCCTAATTCTATAATCTACTATTATACTAACAGATAACATCTTTCCCTCACAGCAGCAGTAAACTGACAATGGGTTTCCTACTTATTTCGGAGTTTTATCTCTCTGTTGACTACTACAGAAGGATAATATTTTGTATTTCATGTTCAATGGCATAGTACTGCTGAAAAAAACTGTAAAAAATTCTAAAAATGTTTTCTCTGAATTTTGAGTTAAAAATACCCCTTTCTGACAGAAGTGTCCCTTAAAGGACAGGATAAAAAGATATCTTTTTGCAAGTGCAATTTTTTTAAGTCAGTGTTTTTTTTAAGTTGCTGCATGCTCTGGGTGTGTCATTTTTCCCTCCTTGTCTGGATTTTTTCCCATAGATATACATTGGTTTTTGTTGCCCTGCTTGAATTGCATTTTTTAAAGGCATTTTTTCTGTACTAATTTTTCCCCCAATACCGCTATAACAGGAAGCGACATCACTGGGAGTACACACTTTCCTATAAAAAGAAATGCAAGGCAAAAACATCATTCAAATCTTGCATAAATCAATGTGCTTACTGCTAAAACAACCCTTTCAAACGAACGGAACTGATTTTCTGAATTTTTCCATTATTTACTCCAAGCCTTCATGGGGCCATAGCCATTGTTTTTTTGTGGGACAAGTTGCACTTTCTAAGCAAGTGTGAAAGTACCCTAATGACACCATTTAACATTGTATACAATGTAGTGGGGAGCTGAAAAAAAATTCCAAATGGAATTGGAAAGAAAACCCCAATTCTTCCATAGTTTTTTGGGTTTCATTTTTACGGCATTCCTGAAGCATTAAACCTGACCTGTTACCTTCATTCTCTGGGTCAGTATGATTACAGGGATACCACATGTATAGTTTTTCTTTTGTTTTAATTCTTAAAAAAATAAAAACATTGAAAAAGCAATAATTTTTCTTTGCATCCCCATATTTTGATCCCATAGCATTTTTTTATAGTTACACCTATGGAACTGTGTGACGGCTGTCTTTTATGCGGGGCGATATGTAGTTTTTATTGATACCATTTTGGAGTGTGCATGACTTTTTGATAACTTTCAATTCAATTTTTTGGAAGGTGAAACGATGTAAAAATAACAAATTGGACAATTAGATTTTTTTCCTATTATGCTGTTCGTGATACGGGATGAATATGTTTATATTTTAATAGTATGGGCATTTTAGGACATGGTGAAACCTATGATCTTTCTTTTTTTGTATCTATTTTTAATATGAGGAAAGGGAGTGATTTGAGGTTATATTTATTTATTTTCACTTTTTTAAAATTCTCTCAGGAATTTTTTTTACATATGATTGTCAGATTGCTTCTCTCACCGACTGCTATGAATTCCTTTTGCAGCCTATGGGGCTTCATAGGGATGTATTTCTGTGCCTTAAGAGGGCTCGAGGTTACCCCAATCATTGCATGGGAGTCTCTCAGATGCCATGGTCACAATTGGGGTGCCTTCACATGCAGCAGATTTTGTGACTGAAAATCAGTTTCATTCACCTTAATGGGGCTTGCAGAAATCCAATAGCAGGCCGCGACGAGATCGAACCTCCCTAGCATCGCGGGTGACGCTAGGGAGGCTCGTCCCCGTCGCGGCCTGCTATTGGCTGCTCCCCCCCGTCGTCAGGTGTTTTGATCCACATGATGGGGAGATGCAGCGGCGGCCATGCAGGGATCCGGAGGGACGCGGTTGTTGGGGAGCAGGTAAGTATAATTTATATTAGGGGCCCGGGCTTTGGAGGGGATCTTTTAAATTGCAGATAACCCCTTTAAGGCCTCATGCACACGGCCGTTGTTTTGGTCCGCGTCCGAGCCCATTCACTTCAATGGGGCTGCAAAAGATGCGGACAGCACTCCATGTGCTGTCTGCATCTGTTGCTCCGTTCCGTTTTGCGGACAAGAATAGGCATTTCTACAATGGGCCGCGTTCCGTAATTTCGCGGAGCAGCTTCCGTGTTTTGCGGATCTGCGGTTTGCGGACCGCAAAACAAATACGGTCGTGTGCATGAGGCCTTAATCAGATGAACCAGCTATGTGTCTAGGCACGCAGTAGGATAGGGAGGTCACTGATGACAGATTCCCTTTAATTTTCCACAGCACTTTCTATCTTGCAACAGGTTTTGCAATGCAAAGGACAGAATAGTTGCACAGGGGATTTCACATTGGATTTCATGCAGTCCTCATGGTAGAGTATATATACTTGTGCACATGGCCTATGAGCGAAATTCACACGCAGGTTTACAAGGGACAGAACCCAAAGTAAAAACTGGCCCGTTAAAGTCAATGGGTTAATGCATATGGGCGTCTCTCCTCACTACAGGACCCCATAGAAATGAATGGGTCTCAGGGCATGCATTGGTTGCAGGACTTGCCCATTCAAGTCAATCTGTCAGTGATTTGAAAAAAGGAACCACACAGACCGATGGTCCATTTTCACAGATGGTGGCTAGGAGATGCAGTGTGGTGCAGATCTTCACAAGAACGAGGGAACACTATCACTCACAGAACTTGAATTCCCCGCCGTGGCCACAATACACGGGGCACTGGCTGTGTGAATTCCGCATCACCTATGTGGACCCATTCACTTGAATGGGTCCGCAAATCCGGAGATGCGGTGCAAAACGGAAGCACGGAACGGAACCCCACGGAAGCACTACGGAGTGCTTCTGTGGGGTTCCGTTCCGTGCTTCTGTTCCGCAAAAAAATAGAAATTGTTCTATCTTTTTGCAGAACGGACGGATCGCGGACCCCATCCAAGTAAATGTGGCTGCCCTACGGTCGGTGCCCGTGCATTGCGGACCACAATTTGCAGTCCGCAGCACGGGCCCGGCCAGCAAGCGGTCGTGTGCATGGGCCCTAACTCTGAGACCCCTCTCATATTTACTTAGTGTTCTGCCAGTCCTAACTAGTATCATTCCTGAGAAGACTCGGTCAACCAGACTCTGATACTGCAGAGGAACATGTATCGCACACGTTGGGGCTTCAGTGGGGGAGATCACCTCTGGGGCTGTCCGTTCTCCTTATTGGGGGTTATGAAAGTAGCCACCCTGACTGTATCCAGGGAGTGGACATGTTTTTTTTAGTTAATTTAGCACAAAAAAATAATAAAATAGTCAAGATTATAATTGATAATCGTCCATGAATTGAAATAATCAAGCTTAGTATTTTTTTACCAAAATTGCCCGGCCCTAGTTAGCTGTATTCTGTACTAGAGGTGTCAAAGGGGCTGTCCCATTACAGCAACGTACCCCTTACCCACAGGATAGGAAATACGTCTCTAATCAACCACTGGGGCCAATTACCAGAGTGGGGGCCCCCATTTAAATGATGTGGAAAACATGCACGCTGCTTCATTAAACTCTATGGGTTGCTTGTACTCGGCTATCTCCGGCATCCTATATACAGGGGCGGACTGGCAACTTAAAGTGGCCCTGGATAAAATTCTAAAAGTGGCCCTGTTTTGTAGCTGGGTCCACATTGATGGAAGGCAGGGCCAGCAATACCATATTGTGGCACATTATACCTCCCCAACAGAGACAAATACCACAGTCCATCACCAAATACATCCCCAAACACTTCCACTGCCGGCTGTGAGGTGGGCTCAGGCGGCCCCCTGGGCATCGGCCCACCGGGAGATTTCCCTGTAAGGTCTATGGCCAATCCGCCCCTGCCTATATAGTTAATTCAAGTGGAGGAACACAGGTCGCTATTCTTGTGATGAATGGAGACCCCAGCGGTCAGACCCCCACCATTCATACACTTATACTCTAACCTGTGGGTAGGGGAGAACCCCTTTAAACCATCTCACCGTGTAAATCCAGCTTAAGCGTACTATTCCGTAACTAGCTGGCAACATAAACCGGAAAACAGTAGAAGTAGACCCCCTAAAATAAAACGACTGGTAGATACCAATGGGGCAGACAGTCCTGTAACATCGGAGTCGGGATACATGTATCAGGCCACAGAGGAAAACTATACCAGAAAGGTCACATCTCACCCATTACTGGGTCCGGCTGACAAATATGGGTGCAAAAGGCTGGCCAAAATACCGCCGTGTGAATGGCGCCTTAGGAATACTAGAAAAGCTGGGTGAGTGATAGTGGCAACAGCTCCTCCAGAAAAATAAAAAAAAACAACGAAATTCATTGTTAACAATGGGAGACGTAAAACGAGTGACCGTATATAGTGTACCGTCTGCTGAGCACGTATACCCGTTATAGCGTGCAGCCGGAAACCTCTTCACCTGCCCTGAACTCCACAGTCTGGGAGACGGCAATATATATATATATATATATAGGTAGATCTTCCATGTTACACAGAGAAGTGGGCACACTTGCTCTGACAGAAAGAAAAGGCAATATAATGAAGCCTGTCAATATGGAGGAGGGGGTAGTTGTGTATAAATCCTGTCAGGGGTCCCCAGAGCTTTGTCCTCTGCAGACCTATTCATTCACCAGCCTGTCTGTCATTGTGCCTCCCTGCGGACACCATAACAAACTGGCACTGGCTGCTTCTCCACTAGAGGCCCGACCAGGCAGCCACCCTGACAGAAACCAGAGCTGCTGCAGCACCTCTTACACTAGAACGCCAGCTGTGCCCTCTGACAGGTGTCACCGGCTCCCATACTGTGGCCCCCCGGGGGCTCCTTACTTACCTTCATTCACCAGCTTGTAGCTCTGGGATTTCCTGCTCCGTCTCCTCTCGGAAAACTCCATTCTTCTTCAGTCAGGGTTATGGTGATGAAGGCAATGCCAGTGACGATAAGAATGAGAAGCCCGGGAGAAAGATCAGACAGATTAAGACGCTGACAAGGAAGGGGAGGGGGAGAATAGAAGAAAATAAGGAAATTAACCGCTAGAGTGTGCCACCGGGAAGCACCCAGCCCCGACAGGGTACAGAACTGCCAGCTGGAGCTTTCACTTCCAACTGGTGTGCGAGGGTAAAGTTTTTCCAGGCTTCCAATAGGAATGTACAAAGAAAAAATGGCAAGAAATCTGACGATAATCCCTGGGACTTCCCAGCAGGCGCTGGTCTTTATCACACAAATAATGATACATACGAAGAGCCCCAGAGGACTGAGAGCCGCAGACAGGGCCCGCTCTCTCTCTCTCTCTCTCTGTTTTGCTTTCTCCTTTTTTTTCTTTTTTTTCTTTTAGGGTCAATGATAAACAGGGGAGAGAATGACTTCGAGACGGAGGAGGGAGCCTGACACCTGCTGGCCAAGTTCAGTCCTACAGCAAGGTGGATTAGAGCAACGTATGGCGTGACGTCATCGACTCGGCACTAGGTAGAAAGAGGAGAAGCGACACCTCAGAAAGAGGCGGGAGAGAGGGCTCCGAGAGGCGCATGCGCAGCGAGTGGTCATTCCTTGGCTTTGTCAGTGTGTCTGCAGCGACAGTGCCCGGGCTGCTAGACTGGCCTGACATGGTGCTCACTGGGAATAGTCCTCATTGTGCTCGCTGGGTAGGAGCCATAATTAGCAAACAATAAAACTACTTAGGAGCAATGAATTCACATCAGGAGCCCTGACTAGACCCCTGTAATACCCCGCTGAAGCTGCGGGAGACGCGTCTTATTCTTCTGCTATTAATCTGTTCTCTCTTCTTTTTCCTAGGATTCCCGCTCCCAGGGGTGATCTGGAGAGCAGACATTGTGTTTCCCCCTGTATGCAGAGGAGCTAGGGCTTATTAACTCTTGAGTTGTGAGGATCCGTCAGGCAGTTCTGTCGCTGGATCCGGCAATCTGTATACAAACAGACAGCATTTGTAGACTGATCCGTCTCACAAATGCATTGCAACAACGCATCCGTCTCTCCGGTTGTCATGCAGAAAAACAGATCTGTTATTTATTTTTTGACATTTTAAAAGGTCTTCACATGCGCAGACGATGCACTAAGGGTCCTTTCACACTTGCGTTCTGAGGATCTGGCAGGCACTTCCGTCCCGCCGGATCCGTCAGAACGCAAGTCACCTGAAGCATTAGAAGACTGATCAGGATCCTGATC
Organism: Bufotes viridis; assembly: GCA_033119425.1. NCBI lineage: Eukaryota > Metazoa > Chordata > Amphibia > Anura > Bufonidae > Bufotes > Bufotes viridis. The sequence continues at coordinate 185,306,293 of CM065590.1, forward strand.
AGTCTTCGAATTGCTTTCAGGTTACTATGGCAGCCAGAAGGCTATTAAAGTCCTGGTTGCCATAGTAGGAGCGGCATACTTACATTCCGTGCGGCTCCCGGGGCGCTCCTGAATGACGTCAGAGCGCCCCATGCGCATGGATCACGTGATCCATGCGATCACGTGATCCATGCACTGGGGCGCCCTGACGTCATCCTGGAGCGTCCCGGGAGCCGCACGGAATGTAAGTATGCCGCTCCCCGCTCCCTGCTACATTTTACCATGGTAACCAGGACTTTAGCGTCCTGGCTGCCATGGTAACCAGTCAGAAAAAGCTAAATGTCGGATCCGGCAATGCGCCGAAACGACGTTTAGCTTAAGGTCGGATCCGGATTAATGCCTTTCAATGGGCATTAATTCCGGATCCGGCCTTGCGGCAAGTGTTCCGGATTTTTGGACGGAACAAAAAGCGCAGCATGCTGCGGTATTTGCTGCGTCCAAAAAACGTTCCGGTCCTGAACTGAAGTCATCCTGATGCATCCTGAACGGATTTCTCTCCATTCAGAATGCATGGGGATGATCCTGATCAGGATTTTTCCGGCATAGAGACCCGACGACGGATCTCTATGCCGGAAAAGAAGAACGCAGGTGTGAAAGGGGCCTAATACATTTCAATGTAAATTAATGCCGGCAAGTGATACGGAGATTTGGACGGAGATAATACCGCAGCATGTATCCTGCACGGATTTCTCTCCATTCAGAATGCATTAGGATAAAACTGATCAGTTCTTTTCCGGTATTGAGGCCCCGACGACGGAACTCAATGCCGGAAAGGAATAACGCTAGTGTGAAAGTAGCCTTACTTCTGTGTGTCAGAGGGCGAGGCTTTGTCACTGCTGTGTCTGCTCAGGCACATCTGACTGCACATGGCCAGACTTCCAGTCTCAGTATAAGGCGCGGACCCATTCACTTCAATGGGGCCGCAAAAGATGTGGACAGCACTCCGTGTGCTGTCCGCATCCGTTGCTCCGTTCCGTGGCCCCGCAAAAAAAATAGAGCATGCGCTATTCTTGTCCGTTTTGCGGACAAGAATAGGCATTTCTATAATGGGCCGCGTTCCGTTCTGCAAATAGCAGCTTCCGTGTTTTGCGGATCCGTGGTTTGCGGACCGCAAAACACCAACGGTCGTGTGCATGTAGCCTAAAGGCGCCAGTTTTAATATGGTGTTCTCGCTCTCCTGAGCAATCAGGACCACAATCCAGAAAGATTGCTCTATGTTCTAGATGTGCTTTAGGGTACTTTCACACTTGTGGCAGAGTGATCCGGCAAGCCGTTCTGTTGCCGGTGTACCATGAAAAAGCATTAACTTATGAAGAAACATTAAGCAGCTGATTTCAGGGGGCGTGTCGCTCTGCTCTCGGCTCAGATTGGCTCACATTCAGGGGGTGTGTTCTACGCTCGCGCTCGGCTCAGCTCACTAGCAGAAGCAGGTCTGCAGCCAGCGCGGCACGGGGGGGTTTATGAGGAGGCACGGGGGTTTAGGAGGCAGGGATGTATGAATAAACCTGTGAGCCCCCATGTTGCGCAGAAAACCGCAGGTCAATTCAGACCTGCGGTTTTCATCGTGACAGTCTCTGATCCCCAGTGCCACTGCGCGGGGTTGGCACGGGTGTATGAATAAACCTGTGAGCACCCCCTTCATGTTGCGCAGAAAACCGCAGGTAAATTCAGACCTGCGGTTTTCTGTGTAACATTGAGGGGGGGGGGGCTCACAGGTTTATTCATACACCGGTGCCAACCCCGCGCAGTGGCACTGGGGATCAGAGACTGTCACGAAGAAAACCGCAGGTCTGAATTGACCTGCGGTTTTCTGCGCAACATGGGGGCTTACAGGTTTATTCATACATCCCTGCCTCCTAAACCCCCGTGCCTCCTCATAAACCCCCCCGTGCCGCGCTGGCTGCAGACCTGCTTCTGCTACTGAGCCGAGCGCGAGCGTAGAACACACCCCCTGAATGTGAGCCAATCTGAGCCGAGAGCAGAGCGACACGCCCCCTGAAATCAGCTGCTTAATGTTTCTTCATAAGTTAATGCTTTTTCATGGTACACCGGAACAGCCTGCCGGATCTGGCAATCTGTATGCAAACGGAAAGCATTTGAAGACGGATCCGGCTACAGATCCGTCTTACAAATGCATTGCAAGAATGGATCCGTCCCTCCGCTTGTCACGCATCCAGCATTGCAGTATTTTGAATGCCGGATAATTTTAAATGCCGGATCCGGCACTAAATACATTCCAATGGGAAAAAAATGCGGCATTCCGGCAGGTGTTCCGGATTGCATGCCTACATCTAGCTACATGTTACAGAAGTGCTCCGGACTGCATGTCTGTACCTTACTACAGTATATGTCCCAGAGGTGATTTGGATTGCAAACTTATAAGTGGCTACGGGAACCAGAGGGGCCTTGGATTGCAGCCCCAAGGAAGGAAGGGCAGCACACACATCCCAATATAGTGAGCTGAATCCATATAGACAACGATTCAACTGGATGTAATCCTTTTCAAGCATGGAATGCTGCCTTGTGTTATTAAATATTGCACACTGCTCCGGATACAATATTTTAGTGGGTGTTCCAGCGACTCTCTGTATGTTTAATATATAATGGTGGTATCCAGGTTTACTTTTTATATATTGTGTTTTTGAGGAACTTTGCATTCTGTGGCCGCTGACCTTCCGACTGGGTTCTGGATTTCATATCTTTTTGTTATTTGGTTATTTTGCTGCATTGCCAGTCCAATTGCTCTCATCCAGTGATTAAGGCCTTATGCACACGACCTTATGTATTTTGCGGCCCGCAAAAACGGATTACGTCCGCGTGTTATCCGTATTTTGCAGAACGGAACAGCTGGCCCCTAATAGAACAGTCCTATCCTTGTCCGTAATGCGGACAATAATAGGACATGTTCTATATTTTTGCATGCACACGATCGTCAGGCCTCTTGCACACAAACTTATTTTCTTTCCGTGCCGTTCCGTTTTTTTTGCGGACCGTATACGGAACCATTCATTTCAATGGGTCCGCAAAGAAAAAACGGAAGGTACTCTGTGTGTATTCCATTTTCGTTACGTTAAAAGATAGAACATGTCCTATTATTGTCCGCATTACAGACAAGGATAGGACTGTTTAGGGGCTAGCTGTTCCGTTCCCCAAATACAGCAGCAGATTGTCAGGGAGGGAAGCGTTTTTTCCAGACAATCGCCTGCTTGCTGGTGGAGACAATCGCTACTATTACATGCAGCAATTTCCTCCACAGTATGGGGAGGAGCGGTCGCTAATGCCATCGCTCATCCCCATAATGACTAGTTGTTTGTTGCAAATGATCATTTTTGTGAATGACGGTACATTTACACTGCCAGATAATTGCTAAAGAACGTTTTTATGAACACTCGTTAGCGATTATCTGCAGGATTCTCGGCCTGTGTACATTTCTCTTTTTCTCCTTCATCAGTTAAAGTAACTTCACTTTTAGACCTCATGCACACGACCGTTTTTTTATGCTGTCCGCAAAAAAGGGTTCCGTTGTTCCGTTATCCGTGTCCGCTTTTGCCTTCCGTTGTGTTTCCGTGTGTCTTCCGTTTTTTTTAGCGGACATGACCCAAAAGATTTTACCAAAAGACATGCTGACAATTTTTGCCAAGTGTCTGCCAAGGGAACCGCAAAGAAAACGGACGCGGAACGCGGATGACACACGGATGGCCATCCGCATTTTTTCACGGTCCCATTGACTTGAATGGGTCCGTGAACCATTTTTCACGGACAAGAATAGGACAGGTTATATTTTTTTGACGGACTGGAATCACGGACGCGGAGGACAAACGGTGCATTTGCCGAGCTTTCCACGGACCCATTGAAAACCAATGGGTCCGCAGAAAATCACGAAAAACGGAGCAACGGACACGGAATCAAACAACGGTCGTGTGCATGAGGCCTTATAAAGTAACAACAGTCTTTCTTGTGTTTTTTCAGAAGTCCCATAGTAGTGAATGGAGAGAGCTGCACTTGCGGGGGCTTCTCCATTCACTGCAGCATGCGATAGGGTCCTATTCTTGAAATATATGCGGGTCCCATGTCGTAGTTTTATTCCTGCGGCCTCTCGGCATGCACTGCCGTGCCTCCGCCCCACCCCCATTATAGTCAATGTGGCTGGAGCAGTAGTCCGGGCCACACGTTCACTAGCGGCAGGACGGATCCGACAGGCTATTCACCCGACGGAACAGCCTGCCGGAGGTCAGTGCCGCTAAAGTAGCTTTAGATGGTTACCTGCTTGCTCTCTACATTGCAGTGGTGAGCTGGTGTATTTTTTATTTTTATTTCTGGTGACCCCTTTCAACTTTCCAAAGTCACTTGCTATATTAAAAAAAAAAAAAAAACTATTCTAAAATAGTGCAGTTTTCGTAATGGTCTAATACTATGTTGAGACTTCCTGTTCTGTACAGGTAACTTTTCAGTAGCCATTGCATTGTTATCACAGGCATAATTACAATGACAGATATCACCTATTTACAGATAACAAAGGATCTTCCGTTCACAATAGGTGATATCATGGCCTATCTACTCCCTCCTGTCACAGGAAATCTCCCATAGAAGTCAATGTATATTCAATGTTGATACGGTACAGACACAGTACAAAAGCCAATGCCTCATCACATTGCCAGCCACAGAACCCCCAGTTATGCCAACCACAGTTTCTAATGACATTAGCAGACAAACACCCCCTGACTATGCCAGCCACAGTGCCTCATCACATTGCCAGCCACAGTGTCTCCTGACTATGCCAGCCACAGTGTCTCCTAAATATGCCAGCCAGAGTGTCTCCTGACTATGCCAGCCACAGTGTCTCCTGACTATGCCAGCCACAGTGCCTCATCACATTGCCAGCCACAGTGTCTCCTGACTATGCCAGCCACAGTGTCTCCTAAATATGCCAGCCAGAGTGTCTCCTGACTATGCCAGCCACAGTGTCTCCTGACTATGCCAGCCACAGTGTCTCCTGACTACACCAGCCACAGTGCCTCATCACATTGCCAGCCACAGTGTCTCCTGACTATGCCAGCCACAGTGCCTCATCACATTGCCAGCCACAGTGCCTCATCACATTGCCAGCCACAGTGCCTCATCACATTGCCAGCCACAGTGTCTCCTGACTATGCCAGCCACAGTGTCTCCTGACTATGCCAGCCACAGTGTCTCCTGACTACACCAGTCACAGTGCCTCATCACATTGCCAGCCACAGTGTCTCCTGACTATGCCAGCCACAGTGTCTCCTAAATATGCCAGCCAGAGTGTCTCCTGACTATGCCAGCCACAGTGTCTCCTGACTATGCCAGCCACAGTGTCTCCTGACTACACCAGCCACAGTGCCTCATCACATTGCCAGCCACAGTGTCTCCTGACTATGCCAGCCACAGTGCCTCATCACATTGCCAGCCACAATGCCTCATCACATTGCCAGCCACAGTGCCTCATCACATTGCCAGCCACAGTGTCTCCTGACTATGCCAGCCACAGTGTCTCCTGACTATGCCAGCCACAGTGTCTCCTGACTATGCCAGCCACAGTGTCTCCTGACTACACCAGTCACAGTGCCTCATCACATTGCCAGCCACAGTGTCTCCTGACTATGCCAGCCACAGTGTCTCCTGACTATGCATGCCACAGTGCCTCATCACATTGCCAGCTACAGTTTCTCCTGACTATGCCAGCCACAGTGTCTCCTGACTACACCAGCCACAGTGCCTCATCACATTGCCAGCCACAGTGTCTCCTGACTATGCCAGCCACAGTGCCTCATCACATTGCCAGCCACAGTGTATGGATTAGGGTGCATGAGCAAAACTACATGTGAACATTGTCAAAGAATTGGTGAACATGTAGGTGACATCATATGCAAGGCATCATGTCAGGCTAGTTTCACACAGCTGGTAGAGCAAGTTCTCTGGATCAGGCCTAGCCGATACCTTAATGGGAACCAGCGGATTTTGGCCAGACAAAAACTGTAGTGCGCAGCAATATTTTTCAGGTGAATCCTGGCATAAATGCAGAGGAGCAGTCGGATCCCCGCAGGAATCCATTATAGATACAGAGACCTGCCGAATCAGCCTGTCCGACTGCTCTGCCACCTGAGTGAAAGAAGCCCTAGGGCTGTTTCACACGAGCGGATGCCGTGCGTGACATCCACTGTACACTAGGGCACATATTTCACAATGAAATCAAAGGGAAGCTGTTTGGTAGCATTTTAAATGTGTGTTGTGTTGCCCCTTATAACAATTCCATTTTATGCACATAACTACGCAGTGTTTTTTGCTGTGTGAACAAAGCCTGAGTCGTTGCAAATAATATCAAAATGCTTGCTTACCTCCTGTTGACAATGAAAACCAAACTCCTTCTTTGCTATAACTAAAAAAAAAAACTTTACTGTTATCTTGCCAAGGGAATATACAATGTAGCTCTGAGAAGTTTATTTTTTTTAATCTAACCCCTTAACCTGTTAAGGACACAGGACGTACCGGTACGCCCTGATGTCCTGGTACTTAAGGATGTATGTCCTGTGTATGTCCGATCACCGCTGCTCGGCCGGCGGTGATCAGAACAAGGTACCTGGTGAAATCATTCAGCAGGTACCTTGTTACAAGGCCCAGGGGGGTCCTATGACCCCCCCTATCGGCGATCGCTACAAACCGCAGGTCAGTTCAGACTTGCGGTTTGCAGCACTTTCCGAGGTTTCTGATCAGAAACGTAAAAATGGCCAAACTTTAAATTTTTAACCCAGTTTTGTTGGTACTATTTTAGGGTAAATATGATTTTTTTGGTTGCTCTATATTACACTTTTTTTGAGGCAAGGTAACAAAAAATAGAAATTCTGAAATTTCATCTCCATTTGCCAATAACTCTTGTGGAACACCTAAAGGGTTAACAAAGTTTTTAAAATCGGTTTTGAATACCTCAAGGGGTGTAGTTTCTTAGATGGAGTAACTTTTTTTGAGTTTCTACTCTAGGGGTGCATCGGGGGGGGGGGGGGGGGCTTTAAGGCTGGGAACACACCTAAGCGTTTCTGAATTGCGCGTACGACGCGCATTTTACGCGCGTTTTTGGATGCGCGTTTTCGTAACTGAGAAACGCGCATCATACGCGCGATTCAGTGATTCTCCCCTATTTCAGCATGGTCCATAGGCGCGTTAAAACGCCCAAAAGAAGCTCATGCTGAAGCGACAGCGTTTGGCGTTTTTCAGCGCGTTCAAACGCGCTGTAAAACGCCCAAATGTGAACCATGCCCATAGGGAAGCATGGCTTTCCACATGTTGTGTGTTTTACAACGCGTTTGAACGTGCTGAAAAACGCTTAGGTGTGTACCTAGGGTAAATGGGACATGGTGCAAAAAAAACAGTCCAGCAAAATTTGCCTTCGGCCTTATGCACACGGCCGTTGTTGTGGTCCGCATCCGAGCCGCATATTTTGCGGCTCGGGCGCGGACCCATTCACTTCAATGGGGCCGCAAAAGATGCGGACAGCACACGGAGTGCTCCGTTCCGTGCCCCCGCAAAAAAAATAGAGCATGTCCTAATCTTGTCCGTTTTGCGGACAAGTATAGGCATTTCTATAACGTGGAGCAGCTTCCGTGTTTTGTGGATCCGCTGTTTGCGGATCGCAAAACACCAACGGTCGTGTGCATGTAGCCTTCCAAAAACCATATGGCGTTCCATTCTTTCTGCGCCCTGCTGTGTGGCCATACAGCAGTTTACGACCACATATGGGTTGTTTCTGCACACTACAGAATCAGGACAATAAATATTGAGTTTTGTTTGGCTGTTAACCCTTGCTTTGTTACTGGAAAAAATGGATTAAAATGGAAAATTTGCAAAAAAATAGCTGTTTAGGGACAGTTTTTATTTTTTGTTATTTACAGCGTTGATCTGACAGGTTAGATCGTGTGCTATTTCTGTAGAGCAGGTAGTTACGGATGCGACAATACCAAATATGACTACTTTTTGCTGGTTTTTGTTTCAGTTTTACATAATAAAGCATTTTTGAAAAAAATTATTTTTTAGTGTCTCCACATTCTGAAAGCCATAGTTTATTTTTATTTTTTGGGCGACAGTCTTATGTAGGAGCTAATTTTTTGCGGTTTGATTGGCACTATCTTGGGGTGCATATGACATTTTGGTTGCTTGCTATTACACTTTTTGTGATGCAAGGTGACAAAAATAGCTTTTGACACTGTATTTATATATTTTTTTTGCTGTGTTCATCTGAGGGGTTAGGTCATGTGTTATTTTTATAGAGCAGGTTGTTAAGGACCGGCGATACCTAATATGTATACTTTGTATTTATTCATTCAAGCTTTACACAATAATATCGTTTTTAAAACAAAAAAAAATCATGTTTCATAGTCTGAGAGACATATTTTTTGGGGCGATTGTCCTATGTAAGGTATCATTTTTTGCGATGATGGTTTGATTGGCACTATTTTGGGAGGCATATAACTTTTTGATCGCTTGCTATTAACACTTTTTGTGATGTGAGGTGACTAAAATGTTTTTTTTTAACACAGTTTTTATTGAATTGTTTTTACGGTATTTACCTGAGGGGTTAAATCATGAGATATTTTTATAGAGCAGGTTTTTACGGACGTGGCGATACATAATATATATAATTTTTTTTATTTATTTTAGTTTAACACAATAACAGCATTTTAGGGGGAAAAAAAATCATGTTTTAGTGTCTACATAGTCTGAGAGCCATATGTTTTTATTTTTTGGGGAGATTGTGCTATGTAGGGGCTTATTTTTTGCGGGATGAGATGGCGGTTTGATTGGTACTATTTTGGGAGGCATACGCCTTTTTGATCGCTTGGTATTACACTTTTTGTGATGTAAGGTGACAAAAAATGGCTTTTTTTGCACCATTTTTTTGTCTTTTTTACGGTGTTCACCTGAGGGGATAGGTCCTGTGAAGGCGTCCTGTTGCCATGGTAACCATCACCCGCTGCCAGAACAGAGCAGCGGGTGATGGGGAGGGAGGTGGGCCCCCTCCCTCTGTGATCCCTTCAAGAATCGGGGGCTGCAAGGGCACAGCAGACCCCGATGGGAGAGGGAGGGAGCTCCTTCCCTGTTAACCCCTTCCATACAGCATCCGTATGGACTGTGGCATGGAAGGAGTTAAACTGCTGAGAACTGCACCAGCACAGATGTCAGCAGTTTATAGCAGAGTGTCAGCAATATGCTGACACTCTGCTAAACCACTGGGCCACCAGGGAATATTAGAGAGGAGGCGGACTGACCGCACCGCCCGCCTCCCGCACCGCCCACAACTGGCTGCAGGGGGGGTTTAAAAACTACAAATTCGGGCATTTAAAAGTTTCTGATCCCCGCCGTTTGAATTAACCTGAGGGTTTGCAGTGATCGCCGATACGGGGGGGTCACAGGACCCCCCTCGGCATTGTAACAAGGTACCTGCTGAATGATTTCAGCAGGTACCTTGTTCCGATCACCGCTGGCTGAGCAGCGGTGATCGGTAGTTCACATGACGTACCGGTACGTCATGTGTCCTTAAGGGGGTAAAGTAGCCCTATAAAAAATAAATAAAAGTGGTCCCATGTTGTAGGCGAGTCCAAATTGACAGAAGGTGAGACATAAGGAGTAGCCAGTGCCAACAAAAGCCACAAGTAACCGGGGACAACAGAAGTAGGCAGGGCCAGCAATACGGTAGTGCAGCACAAAATACCGCCCCAGCAAAACCAATGACCACAGTGCAGCATAAAATGCTATCACCATACTGAGGATGGTAATACAGTTGATTTTAGGAGGGTACCTAGTATTAATTAATGCTGAGAGCATCAGATCATTATGTACCTGTCCAATGGCCATGAGGTGGGCTTGGGTGGCCCCCTGGGCATCGGCCTACAGGAAAATTTCCTTGTAAGGTTTATGGCCAGTCCGCCCCTAATTATATCATGTTTGATTTGTATGTTTTACATTAATCATGACATAATACCTTTAACTATTATTCACCAGTGAAAAACTTTTTTTTTTATTTCTTGCACACCACCATATGGCTTTTTCAGTATTTTGCGGTCCGCAAAAAAAAAGGATGACGTCTGTGTGCATTATTTTTTTCCGGAACAGAACAGCTGGCCCCTGATAGAACAGTCCTATCCTTGTCCGTTATGCGGACAATAATAGGACATATTCTATCTTTGAACGGAAATATGGAAACAGAAGGCATACGGAGTACCTTCTGTTTTTTTTGCCGATCCATTGAAATGAATGTTTTTTTTACTAAGGGTACTTTCACACTAGCATTACTCTTTTCCGGTAATGAGTCTCAATACCGGAAAAAAACGCTTCCGTTTTGTCCCAATGCATTCTGAATGGAAAGCAATCCGTTCAGTATGCATCAGGATGACTTCTGTTCCGTCCCTTGTACGGTGGTTGACCGGACAAAATACCGCAGCTTGCTGCGGTATTTTTTCCGGGAAAAATTCCGGAACACTACGCACTTGCTGGATCCGGCAATTATTTTCATTGAAATGTAATAATGCCGGCACCAAGTGTTCCGGAAAGAGCTGCACCGCTGGTATGCGCATGCGCATTTCTTTATAGCTTTGAAAAAATTAAATACCGGATCTGTTATTCCGGATAATACCAGAAAGACAGATCCGGTATTTCAATTAATAAGTCTAACTGATCCGGATCCGGAAAAAAAAAGATACCCGTTTGCATACGGATTTCAGGATCCGGCAGGCAGTTCCAGCAACGGAACTGCCTGCCGGATTCTAACAACGCAAGTGTGAAAGTACCCTAAGCTTTATTAACATTTAGGCTGCATTCACATGACATTGGGACGGCCATGCCTATGTTGCGGACCACGCACCACAGACACTGGCCGTGTGCACCCTGTATCACGGTGCGGACCCGTTGACTTCAATAGGTCCCTGATCCGGACATGTTCCATTCCATTGTGGCATGGAGGCACGAATATTAATTTTTTTCACTAGGGGATGTCACAATCGCCTTTATAGTGCATTGGTATACCTTGTATAAACCAATGATTATAGACTATCACTTCAAGGCTCATGCACACGACAGCATCAGTATCGCGATCTATAAACTACAGATTTGCAAAAAAGGGATAACTTTCATGTGTGCTCCGCATTTTTCTCACCGGAAATAATTTTTATCCACAATACGAAAAAGTATAGAATATGTTCTATGAAAACTACAAGTTGTCCTGCAAAAATCAAGCCCTCACACGTGTGGGGCATTAGTCTAACTGGGGGCTCTAATGGGGCATTATTGTAACTGGGGGCTCTAATGGGGCATTATTGTAACTGGGGGCTCTAATGGGGCATTAGTCTAACTGGGGGCTCTAATGGGGCATTAGTCTAACTGGGGGCTCTAATGGGGCATTAGTCTAACTGGGGGCTCTAATGGGGCATTAGTCTAACTGGGGGCTCTAATGGGGCATTAGTCTAACTGGGGGCTCTAATGGGGCATTAGTCTAACTGGGGGCTCTAATGGGGCATTATTGTAACTGGGGGCTCTAATGGGGCATTATTGTAACTGGGGGCTCTAATGGGGCATTATTGTAACTGGGGGCTCTAATGGGGCATTATTGTAACTGGGGGCTCTAATGGGGCATTATTGTAACTGGGGGCTCTAATGGGGCATTAGTCTAACTGGGGGCTCTAATGGGGCATTATTGTAACTGGGGGCTCTAATGGGGCATTATTGTAACTGGGGGCTCTAATGGGGCATTATTGTAACTGGGGGCTCTAATGGGGCATTATTGTAACTGGGGGCTCTAATGGGGCATTATTCTAACTGGGGGCTCTAATGTGGCATTATTCTAACTGGGGGCTCTAATGGGGCATTATTGTAACTGGGGGCTCTAATGGGGCATTATTGTAACTGGGGGCTCTAATGGGAGATTATTCTAACTGGGGGCTCTAATGGGGCATTATTGTAACTGGGGGCTCTAATGGGGCATTATTGTAACTGGGGACTCTAATGGGACATTATTCTAACTGGGGGCTCTAAGGGGGCATTATTGTAACTGGGGGCTCTAATGGGACATTATTCTAACTGGGGGCTCTAATGGGGCATTATTCTAACTGGGGACACTAATTAGGGCATTATTCTAACTGGGGGCTCTAATGGGGCATTATTGTAACTGGGGGTGCTAATGGGGGCATTATTCTGAGGGCACTAATGGGGGGCATTATTCTAACTAGAGGCACTAATGGGGGCATTATTCTGACTGGGGGCACTAATGGGGAGCATTATTCTTACCAGGGGCATTATTCTAACTGGGGACACTAATGGGGGGCATTATCTTAACTAGAGGCACTAATGGGGGCATTATTCTAACTGGGGGCACTAATGGGGGCATTATTCTAACTGGGGGCACCAATGGGGGGCTTTATACTAACTGGAGGCACCAATGGGGGCATTATACTAACTGGAGGCAATAATGGGGGGCATTATTCTTCCTGGGGGGCACTAATGGGGGCATTATTCTTCCTGGGGGCACCAATAGGGGCACTATACTAACTGGGGGCAATATTGGGGGACAATATTCTTCCTGGGGGGCACTAATGGGGCATTGTTCTTTCTGGGGGGCACTAATGGGGGCATTGTTCTTCATGGGGGGCACTAATGGGGGCATTGATCTTCCTAGGGGGCACTAATGTGGGCAATATTCTCCCTGGGGGCACAAATATGGGGCATTATTTTTAATGGGGGCATTATTTTTACTTGGGGGAACTAATGGGGCCATTACTGTTACTGGGGGCATTAATTCTGGGTTGCACTAATGGGGGCATTACTATTACTGGGGGGGGGCACTAATGGGGGCATTACTATTACTGGGGGGCACTAATGGGGGCATTAATATTACTGTATCAATCAATGGGGATAGTATTAATTCTGGATGGCGCTAATGGGGGCATTACTCATTACTGGGGGCACTAATAGGGCATTGACAGGGGTTGTGTCACTCAAAGCCTTTTTTTGTTCACTAAAGCAGATATCAACATATTTGTCAATCGCTTTTAGGTAGGTTGTACATTATTTTATAACATGCAATACTGCTTAATGGTTATATAGATGATAGTCGTGATCCGCGTCAAGGGGGGCATTACTATTACTGGGGCATTAATGGGGGCATTATTACTGGGGGCACTAATGGGGGCATTAATATTACTGGGGACACTAATGGGGATAGTATTAATTCTGGATGGGCGCTAATGGGGGCATTACTATTACTGGGGGCACTAATAGGGGCATTATTAAAGGGCTTCTGTCACCCCCCAAAAGCCTTTTTTTTTTTTGTCTCACTAAAAAGCTTATAGGGCGATTATTCTAAACATATTCTTGTTAACCGTTTTTGTAGGTTAATTTTGCTATAAAACGTTATTTTATAATATGCAAATTACCTTGCTACCAGCAAGTAGGGCGTTTACTTGCTGGTAGCCGCTGCATCCGCTTAGCAACGCCCTCCTGTGGTTGATTGACAGGGCCAGCGGCGCTCTCCTCCTCCAGCTGGCCCTGTCTCCGTTTAAATCTCGCGCCTGCGCCCATACCGTTCTTCAGTCGGCGCGCACTGAGAGGAGTACTCTCGCTCGGCCGCTCCTTCCTCAGTGCGCCTGCGTCTTCTCTTCCAGGTGAAGTTCTGACGTCATTGGCGCACTGAGGAAGGAGCGGCTGAGCGAGAGTACCCCTCTCAGTGCGCCTGCGCCGACTGAAGAACGGTATGGTGCAGGCGCGAGATTTTAAACGGAGACAGGGCCAGCAGGAGGAGGAGAGCGCTCGCTGGCCCTGTCAATCAACCAAAGGAGGGGCGTTTTTTTACAAGCGGGATGCAGCGACTACCAGGAAGTAAACGCCCTACTTGCTGGTAGCAAGGTTATTTGCATATTATAAAATAACGTTTTATAGCAGAATTATCCTACAAAAACGGTTAACAAGAATATGTTTAGAATAATCGCCCTATAAGCTTTTTAGTGAGGCAAAAAAAAAAAAAAAGGCTTTTGGGGGGTGACAGAAGCCCTTTAATGCTGGTGGCACTAATGGGGGCATTACTATTACTGGGGGGCACTAATGGGGGCATTACTATTACTGGGGGGCACTAATGGGGGCATTAATATTACTGGGGACACTAATGAGGATAGTATTAATTCTGGATGGGTGCTAATGGGGGCATTACTATTACTGGGGGCACTAATAGGGGCATTATTAATGCTGGTGGCACTAATGGGGGCATTACTATTAATGGTGGACATTAAAATTATTTGGAGCCACAGTATGACAGCGACTGAACACCCCATGTTAATCCACGCCCCCCACCCTTTGGGGTGTGGCTTAACTTGGCCGGTATTTTTTGTTGGGAAAGGTGGACATGTATGTGTACTCCACAATGGTGCCATTAAAAAATCTACACTGTGTCCTGCAAAAAACCTTCTACATTGATGGAAAAAAAATAAAGGTTATAGCTCTCGTAGTGGGACAATGAAAAAAATTGCTTGGTCGATCCTATATAAAATAAACTGTAACAGATAAAGGTCGTGGTCTAGAAAAGTATTTTAGTTGCACTTTGTGTTATTAAAAACAACTTTACACGTCAAGTGACCTAAACCTCCAGGGAGCCCGTACACTGTACTACCAACATACGGTACTGCTTCCTGTAGACGGGACCCGAGGATCACATGACCGCTCATGGTCAGCTGACTGTGAAGGCTACTCTTCAACTCACATCCAGCGCACGCAGAGCGTGTCACCCTATTAACCCTCTCATTAGAGGCTTGCAGTACTTATGTCGAACACACGAGACATGCGCACTGCTGTTCGTCATCATAAGCATACGTATAGTGTTTTTGAGCGCACTGAACACTACTGGAGGGGAGGCCGCTAGGACCCAGTACTCGCCACAGCAGAGAAGGGGCGGGGCGAGCAGTGCAGACTCTTCCGCTGTAAACAGGAAGTGCTCTGCTGGTGAGGTGCTGGTTGCTTAGTGCAGTCGGTGCTGGGCCGGAATGGACATTCTGAAGGCTGAGATAGCGCGGAAGAGGAAGCAGCTGGAGGAGAAGGAGCTGGTCGGGGTGAGGCGCTCGTCTTCTCTACACTTTCTCTATAGAGATACTGTTTACTATAGAAGGAGGCTGGCGCTGCCTAGCTGGCCATCATTATAGGCCAGTGTGCTGTCAGGTGTCCACTCTGTGATAAGTTCAAGATGCCCTGCGCCTTTCCTGTGGGTTCCTGCAGTTATGTGCACTGTTCACATTAGGCTCCTGTGGGGGTTTCTTAGAGGGGTTGTCCCACCTCAAACATTGTGTTAGACAGGTGCTGGTCTGTATCTATCTCACCGCACATGCTCGCCTGCCCTCCATCCATTTCTATGGGAGTGCTGGCTCAGTTCGGTAGCAGATCCTGCACTTGTAGCCCGATGCTAATGGCGATCCCCAGCAAAAATGCATACATGGAGGATGCCCGCAGAGGACCACCAGTACCACAATAGACATCCTACACAAGATGTGCAATTGAGAGATTAGCAAACATAGCCTACTGTGGAGGACATGTCTGAGCCCGAGCACTGCACCAAGGTTTCTACTTGAGAAACCTTGGCGTGGTGCTCGGGCTCAGACATGTCCTCTATAATAGGATATGTTGGCTAATCTCTCAATATTAACATCGTTTTAACATCAGTATGAGAGTTTAGAAAGACCGCAGAGTGCACCCGTCTTTTCAATTGTTATTGTTATATTGGAAAATAAGAAAAAATTTTTTTTCCATCAGACCTCAAAGCAGACCCTCATCACATCCCCAAATCAGACCCCAAGCTCCATCAGCCTCAGATCAGACCCCTCCCAGCCAATATCAGCCGCCGATTGCACCCCTCAGCCTCCATTAGCCTCAGATAAGACTTCCCCTCGCCTCTATCAGCTTCAGCCCCCCTCCCAGCCTCCATTAGCCTTAGATCAGCCACCTATTAGCCTCAGATGGGACTCCCCAGCCCCCAGTCAGCCTCAGATGGGACCCCCCCCCCAGTCAGCCTCAGATGGGACCCCCCCCCCAGTCAGCCTCAGATGGGACCCCCCCCCCAGTCAGCCTCAGATGGGACCCCCAGTCAGCCTCAGATGGGACCCCCAGTCAGCCTCAGATGGGACCCCCAGTCAGCCTCAGATGGGACCCCCCAGTCAGCCTCAGATGGGACCCCCAGTCAGCCTCAGATGGGACCCCCAGTCAGCCTCAGATGGGACCCCCCAGTCAGACCCCCAATCATAAACATAAATATGGTACTGCTGTAATTGTAAATTGGGCGGATCCTCGAGCAGTCTGTGCCCCTAGACTGAAATCTGCTCCAGCCCCTAGCTGAGTAGATCTCAGTCTTCATTCACACCAGTAAACAACCTTCACAGAGCAGCTGATAATGGCCGTCTGATACCCTCTACTGCAAAGGAGGAAGAATTAGGTAGATTTTCTACTTAATATGATAATAGTGAAAGCGCTGCTGGGCTATTAGACTAAACTTTAAAGGGGTTCTCCAGGAATAAAAAAAATGAAAATACTTAATAATTTTATAATAAATATATTCCCAAATACTTTTCATTACTTAGAATGGCTTGTTTTGTCTAGGAAGCAATCATTAGGATAAAGAAAATGGCCGCCATCCTAACAGTACCCACAAAACCTGTATTAATCACACAGGAGGACAAGTTACTTCACAGCACTGAGCTAAAGAGCTGCCTCATCCTCCTCTCTGCTCTGCTTGTCAGGAATCATGATCCTAAATACAGGAAAATCTCTGTGGTAATGGAGAAGATGAGGAAGGTGAGGTGTAACTAATGAGCAGCAGCACTTGTATGCAGTCTCCATTACCACAGTCTGTCCTGTCCACCCTCTCTGTACTTCATGTCTCCTCATGAACTCCATTCCTACAGAGATTCAGCTAAAGTTCTTATCATCTGTATAATCCCTGGCCAGCAGAGAGGAGCATGAGGCAGCTCTTCAGCTCAGTTCTGTGTGATCAGGACAGGTTTTGTGTGAACTAATGGGACTGCGGCCATTTTGTTTCCCCTGATGATTGCTATGAACGAGCTATTCTAACTAATGAAAGGTATTAATGTGATGTCCACACGTTAATCGGCAGGGAAAACGTGCAGACTCTACAAAGTGTGCAGGTACTTGTGAAGTCTTCAGTATTCACGAGGGAAGCAGTTACCCGCCCCTGACACTAGTAGTGGCCGCTTTGTACACGGGACAGCTAGCTGACTGTAGTGACAGGCTGTTTAGGTGTAATGTATTTCTAAGACAATTCCATTATTACACATTTATTTTTTTTTAAGACCTAAACGCTTTTTTCTTTTATATATTTCAGGAAAGTAAGAAGTACTTCAAGCGCAGTGAACTTGCTGAAAAAGAAAGGGAGGCTTACTTTGAGAGATGTGGCTACCAGGTATAAAAGGTCTTGCTTCCGTAAATCCCTTTCCTGTCTTGTGTTCCTGTCCCGTTTTAATATAAGATCTCTCTTTATTTAATCCGTCACAACTGTTAGCCTTTAAGTGAGAAGCCAACACAAAAGGTAGGATTTGGGAATGCATGCTTTACTTCCGGGTACATTTTCCAAATGGTTTCCAGTTCTAGTTTACTTTTCTGGGAGGCAAACCATTTTGAAAATGGCTGCTGTCGGTAGTGTGCTTTCATTTGGCTTAAGGCGCTGAGCATGTGATGTCCTGATGTGCCTGGCAGCATTTACTTAGACACTAGGTCAATTCAATTCCGCTAGGTCAAGACCATTTCAAGTAAGTTTGTTAGAAAAATTATATTTATCATTTGGCACATTTTCAAAATCTTATACTTTGTGACTTACCTTCTAACCACATGGGGTGTGCAGATTGTCGCCCTTTTTTATAGCATGCCATAATACAGTACTTCTTTTTTTAAGTCCTGCCCCACTTGTCTACATGCTGAGCACCCTGGGTGCCGTTCACATCAATGCTGATGATTTCCACTGTTTTGCTGTGTTAAAAAAAAAAAGCCCTTACTTATTGATTTTTTTTTTAGTTTAATTAAATACCTTTCCTTGTCGGGACCATACTGTTACCATACAAAGATCTGCCAGCAATTTCAGATAGATAGGAGCTGTCCCAGAGGTGGGACTCATATCTTCAGAAAGGGGCTCCCAAAGTGAAGGAGAGCACACTGCTCCTATTTCCAAAACAGGGCCCCCGAAGTAAAGTGAGAATAGCCACACAAGTGCAGCCACCGTGCCATAGGAGACGACACGTACAATAATGACCAGGAAGCAGCGTTCACATGGGACGCCGCAGCCTCCCCATCGATGGGGGTGCCTGGTGTGAGACCCGTGCCGATCAGATATTGATGACCGATCCTGAGAATAGGTTGTCATTCAATATAAAGTGCTGCACTACTCCTTATATATAGTGATGCCCGACTGTGTCCCCTTAAAATACAGTGCAGTCATCTTTCTCCCTACGGTTACCTTCACGGTGAAGGCGGCACGATGCAGTGATGCCATTGTGCTACCTGCACCAGGATGTTAACATTCTCCGCCTGGTCTGGCTTTCTGTAGGTCAGTGTTCCTCAATTCCAGTCCTCAGGGCCCACCTGCGGGTCATGTTTTCAGGATTTCCTTAGTATTTAGCAGGTGATATAATTAGTGTCAGTGCATCAAGACTCACCTCAGGTACTCATTCTGTGGGATATTCTCAAATCATGACCTGTAGGTGGGCCCTGAGGACTGGAGTTGAGAAACACTGCTGTAGGTCAAAGGCCTAAAGTGGCTTACAAGAGGTGTCTCCCTGCTCTATCACAAGCTTCATTGGAATCTGTCACCCTGATTTTATACTATTATCTGCAGTAAAACATGATTAGTACTGTACATAAGGCGTGCAGGAAGACATTTTTTATTTTCCTGCTGCTCCCCGTTTCTCCCCTATCAGCACTCAAAGCTGCGATGAAATACACAGTTCAGACTTCTGTTCAATGCTAATATAATGGAGAGGACTCCTGCAATGTATTTCAGTGCAGCTTTAACCCCTTACTGACCAAGCGTTTTTCTTTCTCTTTTCATCGTCGCGTTCCATGAGCTATAACTTTATTTTTCGGCGTTCATTTTTCGGTATAAATAACATAATATCTTTATTCTCTGGGTCAGTGCGATTACAGTGATGCCAAATACATATATTTTTTTTTTTTACATTTTACTACTTTTTTTGCAATAAAACCCCCTTTGTTTAAAAGAAAAAAATGTTTTTGCATTGCCGCTTCCTAAAACCCATAATTTTTTTTATTTTTCTTTCTTTGGAGTTGTGTGAGGGCTTGATTTTTGCAGGACGACTTGTATTTTTCATTGGTATCATTTTGGAGTAAATGTTGCTTTTTGATCGCTTGTTATTACGTTTTTTCGGTGGCAACTAAGAATACATTTGCAATTCTGTCTTTTTTTTTTTTTTTATTATAATTTTGTTATGGTGTTCACATAAATATGTGATATTTATGTTTCCAGGTTGTTACGGACGCAGCAATACAAAAAATATGGCAGAGATTAATTTTTTTTTTTCAATGTTTTTAATTGAAAAGCATATTTTCAATGGAAAAAAAGCTAAAAAAATTTCTGCTGGATTTTTTTTTTATTTACGGTAATATATATATTTTTTTCTATTTTTTTTTTTTACCACTTAATAGTCCCATAAGGGGACTTTAACAGACAGTATTTTGATTGCTTTTAAAATGCAATGCATTATCCCTATAGTAGTGCCTTGAATTTTAATAGCAATGCTTTTCTAACATTGACCAGCAGGCTGCACCAGAGAGGCGCAGCCTGCTGGAAATCACTTTAGGCTGGTCTGGTTTCTACATCAGACCCCTGCCAGCCTTCACACACATTGGCACCCCGCGATCGCATTTGCAGGGTTCCGATGGGAGACAGAGGGCGTTCGCTCCCTCTGTCAGCACTTTACATGCGGCGGGTGCCATTGCCCATGGCATGTAAAGTGTTAAACAGCCCGGATCGGCACTCCTGCTGGTCCGGGCTGTTAGAGTAGGACCACGGCTCTCATGAGAGAGCCGGGTCGCGCTTAGACTGGGCTGCTGTAAAAAAGCGGTGGCCCAGCTTGAGGCCCCTTAGTGACCGCCATAAAAACACATATGTGTGGTCACTACGGGGTTAAACACTAACAGCAGGGAAATTTGGCAGTAGTAAAATAAAAAGTAGCAATTTGGACTCCTTATGTGCACTACTACTCATGTATTAGAGGCGATAGTAGGACATAATTGTGATGACAGATTCCCTTTCAACCGTATCTGTGTCCTGTGGATGCCGATACTGCTGCGAGTGGCACTCATTTGACCCATCCATCTCAAGAGGGTTCCAACATACGATTGGGCCTGGGGATGCGTCCTTCCTCTCCGCACACCATCACTGGCTTTGTCTCTGGCTATCAGCATTGTAACCAGAAACTAGGTAAACGTCTGCAAGGTGTACCCTTAACAAAATGACACAATCAGAATAGTTGCTCTCAAGGGTAGACATATATAATAAAATAGAGGCCTAGATGTGGTCTACTAGTGAGCATCCGTAGGTGCAGAATATAACCAGTGCTCACAAAGAACAGTCTTGCCGCAATCACATAGTATGAAAGATTCACCAAAGTGGGTCAGGGCAGAGCTGGATTACTAGTGTGCCCCTACTTGGCCTGGACTAGTCTTTTATGTCCAGGTAGCGGAGCACCACCCTGAGAAGAGCGACCCTTCTGGATCGTCCCTCACTGACTAGGATACCCTAGAAGTGCTCTAGTACAGATGTTACCAGCTCTGTTTAATGAGGGAACAAGAAGGTAAACTAGATACGTGTCCCAATGCATTTCTTCTGAGTTATGGACACCCAGTTTCATCAGGGGAAATCGAGCTACCTATTAGTCTGGGTATTGACCATAAAGACAAGCATGAAAACATACCACACCGGCAAGAGTATGGCTAAGAGGGGCTGAGTGATACATGTTTATATAGCGGGACACCATCCACTGCACAGGGGACTAAACTGTGTCGCTCTGCTGCGTACCTCCAGTGCCAAACGTACTGCCGAAAGGCTGATCAGTGGGGGCGTGGAGTGTCGGACCCCTGCCTCTCAGATACTGATTACCTATCATGAGGAGATATATATATATATATATATATATATATATATCTATTTGTGTGTATGTGTGTGTGTGTGTATATATATATATATATATATTATGTTCATTGCTAGTATAACTTATTTTTTAATTATACAGGCTAAAACCAAAATAGATGAAAGGTAGACCACTCACAGACCATAAGTTGTATGGTGTCCCAACATTAGCCTATAAATTATTATCCGCCATAAATAAAGAATAAAGCCACCCGTATACAAGGATGCGCTCACTTGCCCACATCTTGAAGAAGAGGATCTGCAGTGACTGCCTTGCATTTTACGAGGGCAATAAAGCGAAGTATAATTTCTGGATTTTTTTTCACAATCTACTAAAGGTGGTTTCATCATTGGATGCAATACTGTAACAGAATTATGGAAGAGAATGTACATCTCAACACTTATTTGTAAGGATTGTGAGATTTGTTAAATATATATATATATATATATATATATATATATATATAAATAAAAATGGCAGCACCGTAGCAATGTCCAAAGTCTGATGCAAGGCCTTTCAGGGACCAGCTAGTCCCAAATATAAATCTGAAAAAATAAGGCAGTACTCCATATAAAAATAATATCCTACTTTATTCACCCATACGGGCAGTGCGACGTTTCGGCTCCACACAACTGAGCCTTTCTCAAGCTTGAATAAAGTAGGATATTATTTTTATATGGAGTGCTGCTTTATTTTTTCAGATTTATATATCTATCTATCTATCTATCTATCTATATATATATATATATATTGTAGCTTGATTAGCATTTTCAAAGCTAGTGGCCAAAGCTTCCATCATGGGCCTTTGAAGACAGTTTTGATCCAATGTATATGCGCGCCATTTTTCCATTTTTTTTATTAAATATAGCACAAGGTGTAACTAAAATGCTTTTTTAAAAGTGTATCCCTTTTCTGTCATGGTCACATAGTTATAGTTGCCATGGTTGGGGCTAGAAGCTGTGGTGTGGGTTAGTGGTGGCATTTTTTTTCTTTCTAATTTTGTCTTGTCCTTATTTTATTTTATCCATTGCCCCCCCCAATAAGGTCATACAAGCATTTTACCATTTTTGATGATTTCTCCTGTTATGTGGCTGACCTATTAGCCCCAGTTGCAGGAAGAATACATCCTCTGGATCCTCACTGCAGAGCTGACCCGTGTCAGCTAAGACCCAACAGATATTGTACAGTCACCAAGACCAGGTGATCACGTGACCACTGGGACAGGAAAAGGAAGCATCATGGCCGCTTCCTGATCCGTATACATAGCGCTTATTGAGCGCTGTGCACACAGTGATAGAGAAGGAAGCCTCTGTCACTGCCGCTGCTAACACTGCATGGTTGGGCAGAAACCTGCTTGCATTTAAAGTTACCTGGTAATCCGCAAGTGGTTATTTATGTAACTAAAATTTATATAACAGCTTCCCATGACATATGAAAAAGCCGAGTCACACTGCTGGCCATGTGGGCACTGACTTCAAAGCTGTGCCGCGGTGCAGGGTCAGTGTGACTGATGCAGGTTCTGTCGCATTTATCTGCGTGCACGCTAACTGCATTAAATTGGTCACACGTTTTTTATTAGCATACACCAGGCATCCTCAAACTGCGGCCCTCCAGCTGTTGTAAAACTACAACTCCCACAATGCCCTGCTGTAGGCTGTTCAAGCATGCTGGGAGTTGTAGTTTTGCAACAGCTGGAGGGCCGCAGTTTGAGGATGCCTGGCATACACCATAACCCAAAAATTTGGTAGTGGACCAGCACCCACTAAGAAGAACCTCATTCTGCCAATTCGGGAGCTGGGTGCTCTTTAGTTTTCTTTGTCAGCCTGCATAAGTGGTTTGAACTATTGCATTTCATGTGTTTCGACCCCCTTGTCTCGACATCAGGCTCGTGCACCAACGAACGTCTGTTATGGCTTCTGATAAGGAACCCTTAAAACCTTATTTCCCATATTTCTGTACGAAGATCTATGGGCCAAATACCTGAGTGCTTGTATCTTTTTCTCGCATGGGGCTGAAGTAGGTGAAATATTTAATTTGAATAATCTTTAGCTGTGTGTGCATAGCCACTTTGGCTTTCTCTTAGATTTTTGTTGCACACTTCTGTACTGCAGCATGTGCAGATTTTAATTCTAAGACTGCCTGGAGTTACGTGGTACGAGTTACGTGGTACGAGTTTGTATGAGTGCATTCTTTTTTCTTTTTTACTATTAGGTTCAAAATAAAGATGAAGAAGAAAAGCCATCAACGTCGAACAACCCTGTACTGGACTTAGAGCTGGCAGAAGAGAAATTGCCTATGACGCTGTCTAGGCAGGAGGTGAGCTAGATGTACACATAAAAAAATGATGACTAGCCATCCTAATTTCACTATAAATTTGGTTCACAACGACCCCGAATTTCCTCGTGCTTCATGGTAGAGAATCGATTTACCCTGAAGTAGTGTAAAAAAGCAAAAAAAAAAATCATACCTAATCCATTTGCTCGCAATTGGCCGGCCACCGCCATCTTGCTTGAAGATCTCACACAAAATCCCGTGCGCGGTGACGTATGACGTCACCACTCGCCACGTGAGATTTCGTGCCAGATCTTCAAGCAAGATGGTGGCAACCAATCCATCGCATGCAAATGGTTCAGGTATGATTTTTATTATATATATATTTTTTTGACACTCTTATTTATATCAGATGCCGCGATCATGTATCAACAAGGCATCTGAGGTGTACAATCACAGGGAATGCCGCAATCGCCGCTCCCTGTCATTGCACCCGCTACTTACTTAGAAATGCGTGAAGCAAATTTTTTTGTAACATTTGGCAAAACAGCCAAATCAAACTTTTGAATAATTCCCTCATCACTAGTGATGACCTATCCCCTGGATAGCTCATCAGTTTCCGATTGGTGGGGGTCAGACACTCGGGACCTCCGCTGATCAGCTGTTTTGAGAAGGCACCAGCGCTTCTGTGTGTGCAGCTTACCAAGTATAGCTCTGTACATTGTATCGTGCTCAGCCCCGTTCCAGAGGATAGGTCAGCAGTTTAAAAAAATCTCAAAAAACTCCTTTAAATAATAATAATTTTGGGACATGAACCTTCTTGTTAGATTGTGTGAACACTGTTCATAGGGAACGATGGATCTATGAAAGTACCTGGGTTTCCACATCCACAATATTGCTTTAAGGGATTAAGCCTGGCTTGTACAGTCCAATTTCCTTTACGTTGATGTGGTTCTCCTATGGAGCTTGTAACCGCTCTCCAACAAAAACAGCGTGGTTACTTAGTGAGCTGGTTGCTTTCACAATGGCTGTGGAAAAATCTCCTCAGCTTTTAATAAGGCTACATTCACACGAACGTATTTTATTTCCATGTCTGTTTTTTTTTTTTCGCGGACCATATGCAGAAGCATTCATTTCAATGGGTCCGCAAAAAATGCAGACCGCACACTATGTGCTATCTGCATCTGTATGTCTGGTCTTTAGCCCCACAAAAAAAATAGAACGTGTCCTATTCTGGTCCGTTTTGCGGACAAGGATAGGCAATGTTACAATGGATCCGCGGACCGCAAAACGCATATGGTCGTGTGAATGTAGCCTGAGCTGCAGTATTTCCCGGGACAGCAGTATCCATCGCTGTTATTTTAGCTATAAGTGAGCTGCGAATTTCAAATACATTTGCTAACTTGTAAAAGCTTATATTATTGTCTAAGATTAAATAGATGGCAAAATGACGTTTTTTCGTCTTTCGAAGTCAAATGAAGTATGAAACATATTTACATTGTCATCAAACACCATTACGGGTTGTGCGGAACAATTTAGGTCGTATATAATTACACATTTCTGAATTTACAATTCATCAGAGTGAGTTTAATTTGGAGTTGGCGCCATAGTCACTTTGCTGCCAATACTGTAGAAATTGTATTTCTCGTACCGATAATTGTAGTGTAACGTAAGCATTTCAGATCTGCACTTCATCATTGCTGAACGCTAATAAACGCCAATCCGCTGTCATCCTGAATGGTAATCGGATACGCCGAGATTGGATCAGCAGTTCTATAAAATTGCCTCTGTTAATGGGATGCCTTTAATGAAGTTTGAAGGCTCAGAAGTCGTTGGCTTTAGCACAGAGAACACAGTGGAGTAAAATGAATATTTCTGTTCGCCAATTAGAGAGTCCTTAACACCAGTCTGTAACACCATTCTATATTTCACATAAAACCAGATGAAATCACCCCATGGCGGCCGCATTGTTGGTTTTACTGGCCGTAGCTATTCATGCTCTTTGCACACTGTGAAGTACGTGTATGGCCCAAATGTATGAGAAGTGTATACAGCGGCGTACGGTGGCTGTGTTACTCCTGCCGGTGATGGATAGCTGATTAACCCCTCAGATAGGCATAATAACGTTTTAAAAAACATAAAAAAAAAAAAAGTAACAACTATAAAAACAAAAAGATAAAGCTATTTGGAATTACCATATTGGTATTAAAGTATTGAATTGTGGTAATATTCATGTATAACATCCCAAAATAAAATGAATGGACAAATAAAAAATGACCAAAAGGTTCTGTGCTTTCCAAACCGGCCCCTACAGACACAACGGCCCACCCCACCAAAAATAAGCCCCCATGTAGCTCCGGCTACAAAATAAAAAATGGTATGGTGCCAGAATCTGGTGTCACAATGCAATTAAAAAAAACAACAACTTTTTTTTAAAAACTTATTTAAAGTGGTAAACGAACTGGCAGATTCGTAATTATGCCAGCCCACAGAATATTATCTTGTCCTTTTACCACGCAGTGTATGTCACAGATGTAAAAAGTCATCATACCTCTATGTCGACAGAAAAATAAAAATAAAAGATATGACTAGGATGGAACAAATAAAAATATTGGCCCCAAAATTGGCTTGGTAATTCTAAATGTCTGGATTGGCAGACCAAGCATATCTAATGTATGGGGAAGGGAGATGCTAGTGTTTTATGTGATCCCGTGCTCTCTTTCATGGAACCACTGATTTGATCATAGAAGATGTATTATATTCTTACATTTGCATGTGAAGTAGAGCTTGGGCTGTGTTTTAGGTACAAGCAGGTTTATGAAGGGATCTAATGTTAGGTTAATAGTTAAGCTCTTTTCTTTTCTCTCTGTGCATTTAAAATACCATCAATAAAAGTAAAAATGACCATTCAGGAAAGGAGTTCAAAGACTCGCTCTGCTGTCTCCCCGTCGCTTTTCCCCTGGATTTGGTTGTATATAGAATAGTGAATTAATTAGAATTTGCAATGTGTTCTCTACTCTTTAGCTGGCAGCTGAGCTCTTCTCCTGACCGTCATTGACCTCCATACTTAATACAATGTAGGGTTGTTTCGGGTATCGAACTTTCGATACCCAATCGATACTTTTCTCTGGTATCGCACTCGATACCAGGAAAAGTATTTTATCGATACTGGGCTGCGCTACTGCACAGCCCAGTATAAGAGAGCATGGCTGCGCTGCTCTCAGCGCGGCCATGTTCTCCTCGGCAGCACAGGGAGAAGGAGGCGGTCTCTCCCGCCCCCTGTGCTGCCGCTGCAACCAATAGAGGGAGAGGGGGGCGGAGCGGGGGCGGGCGCACTGGCCAGCAATGCCTAGTACCGTTTCATATATAAATGCAGGCAGAAGACACACGCTGCCGGCACCTGCCTGTGACCCATCGCTGCGATCCGTGGCAATTAACCCCTCAGGTGCAGCACCTGAGGGGTTAATAGCCTCTGATCGCAGCGCTCGGTCACAGGCAGGTGCCGGCAGCGTGTGTCTTCTGCCTGCATTTATATATGAACTTTATTAGGCATTGCTGGCCAGTGCCCCTCCCCCCCCTTCCTAGTATTAAAACATTGGTGGGCAGTGTGCCCCCCCCCTCCCCCCTCCCTAGTATTAAAACATTGGTGGGCAGTGTGCCCCCCCCCTTTCCCCCCCAGTAATAAAATCATTGGTGGCAGTGGCCACAGGGTCCCCTCACCTCCTCCTCATTGGTGGCAGTGGCAGTGCTGGGGCTCCGATCGGTTACCATGGTAACCAGGACGCTTCTGAAGTCCTGGCTGCCATAGTCTGCTCCCTGCTGCTGTGTGCACTGAGCACAGGGCAGCAGGGAGAGGGTGAGATCCTATTCACCCTGATAGAGCTCTAAAATAGGATGAGAAGATCCCAGGTTCTAGCCCCTAAGGGGGAAAATAGTTAATAAATAAACTGTAAAAAAAAAAAAAAAAGTTAAACTACACCAAAATATTAATTATAAATCCCCCCTTTCCCAATTTTACATATAAAATATATAAACAATACATAAATAAAATATTACATATCGCCACGTCTCAAAAGTCCAAACTATTAAAAAATCCACTTTTATGCGGTGAACGCCGTAAAAGAAAAAGAAAAAATGCACGATTCGCCATTTTCTTTTAGTCGCCTTGTCCCCACAAAAAAGTAGGATAGGACTGTTGTATTATGAGCTGGCAGTTTCATGAAATGTGGAATGCACGCGGATTTTTTTGGCGTTTTTATTTTTTTCACGTGGTATCGAGTACCGCAATACTTTTTTATGGTATCGATACCGAATCAAAATTTTGGTACCGAAACAACTCTAAAACAATGTATATACACTACTCGCAAAAAGTTAAAGATATTTGGCTTTCGGGTGAAATTTATGGAAAACGTTAAATGTTCACACTACAGTGATATTATATCATGGAAGTAGAGCATTTCAGTAGAAGCATGCAGTAGTGATTTCCTCATCTCAAACAATTTATTGAAACAAAAGCCAACAACAGCGGTGGGTATACACCCCAAAAAAAATGTCAATGCCTCAAAAACGTATGTGACCTCGAGCATCAATTACAGCTTGACGATGACGTTTCATGCTGTTCACAAGTCGACATTGTCTGCTGGGGTAGGGCATCGCTCTCTTCTTGAAGGGCGGCCCTCAGGTCATTGAGGTTCTGGGGTACAGAGTTACGACCCTCTACACGGCAACTCCGCTGATCCCATAGTTTTTCAATGGGATTGAGGTCTGGAGAAAGTGGTCCCCCAGTCTCCAGCAGCCGTTCCCTAATGATGCGACCTCGAAGAGCTGGCGCATTGTCATCCATGAAGATGAAATTAGTCTAGTGTTGTTCATACAGAGGCACAATGACCGGAATAATTATGTTATTCAAGTAGTATGGGCTTGTCACACTACCATTCACAGAGTGTAGGGCAGTTCTGTACTGACTAGGCACACCTGCCCACACTGTAACACCACCACCACCAAAGGCTTTTCTGGCTGATGCATACTGCTGTCGATGTCTCCAACAGCTCTCTTCTTTTCTACTCAGTGTGAATTGACTTTCACCAGTGAACAGCACTAAGGCCCACTGGTCCCTCGTCCAGCGTAGATGTTCCCTGGCCCATGCAAGACTATGATACCTGTGCCTAGTGGTGTGGTCAGATTCCCTTGGAGGTCGTCTAGCACGCAGACCATACTCATGTAAATTGTTTCCAATGGTCTGAAATGACACTTGGGTGCGTCTCACATCCCTTAAATTTGCCTGGAGTTCTGGGGCATTCATCATCTGGTTCCACAGGGCATTGTTCACAATGAAGCGGTCATCAGTGTGGGGTCTGGCCAAAGGACATGCACTTCTATGCCTTTGTGACTCTTCCAGTCTCTCTGTATCTCTGTTGCAACTGATAACACCCTAAGTGCTCAGTGGCCACTTCCGTCTGAGAACATCCTGCTTGAAGCCTCGCAATGGCGGTGTACTGCTGATCCGTTGTTAGGTGTCGTCTTGGTCTCATGATGTCAAAATGTAAACAGCATGATGAGGAGAACTGCTTAAATACCAATTGTAATTGAACCTGGAAATGTATTGGGCGATTCATGGATCTCCTTGTTAGAAAACAGCAAGTTGTGCAACAACTTTTTGTAGTGTATCTTTTCAATTAGGAGAGGGGACTAAGCTGTTTCCGGATACATGGTTGTGGCTAATCTATCCAGGGAACAAAAGGTTCCGGCATGTTGAAATCCAACATGACCTGTACTTCTTTACCCTGTCATTGGGAGAAGTTAGATAAAATATCTTGTTTTGGTTGCTTTTTAATGCTGGAATAGGGAAATCTGAACTGCTATTATCTACCAACAACAGCAGGAACCTGACAGACCCCATTGTAAGTCAGTCGAGTTGAGTGAAAGCCATGATGCTAATGTAAACTGAGCATAGGTTCACCATTAGACACTCCGATCTATTCCCTCTATGTTAAATATTCCAGTATTATATATTTTCCTTTTTTATAGGATATGTTTGTATAGAATCAGCACAATTTATCCACATAGAAAACAAAATGGATTGAAGTGAAACACTGACTGAAAATAGTTTTGTGCCCTCAAATTGATTAAAATCTTGGTGACTAAACCTGATTATGAATGGACATTTTTGTTATGTTAAATGGGTCTTCCTATTATAAAAGTGTGTCCCCGTTCTCAGTATTTGTACTTTGCTGTCTCCAGCAGTCCCATAGGGGGGATGGAACAGCAGCGCACATGCATGATCACCGCTCCATTCAAACGGGGAACTCAGGGGGCCCCAGCGGTCAGACCCCTATCCTGTGTCTTTATAATGGAACAACTTATATTCATTGCTCATTTGCTCCATAACTTTGGCATACACATAGGTATAATACGGAGGTATACCAGCATATAGTGTAATGTACTCGGGGTTTTGGAGGCAAACCTATACCAAGAATGTCCTTCAGGCATATGTGTGACAGGCTTGTTTGGATACCAGGCAAAAAAAATGTGCCTTGTGAGCAGAGATGATTGATGTAAAATGTGAGAGCAGCTGCAAGGAAATCAAACTCCCACTCCTGCTTTCCCAGCCTGTCGGCATATCTCAAATATTATTCAAAGAGCCTGTATCTATAGGGAGAGAAGAGCAGTAGTAATACCCATCAAGCATTGCCACAGCCTCTCTCCTACGAAGCCTTAAAGGGGTTGACCTATACAGAATAGGTCATCAGATCGGCACCGGGACCCCCTTCGATCAGCTGTGTGACGAGGAGTTGGAACTCCATGTGAGCGCTGCTTCCTGGTCATTACACTATGTGTTGCCCCATTTGGAGTGGCGGAATAGTGTAATTACAAGTACTCACTCCATTCACTTGAATGGAGCTAGTACCGTTCATTACGTTGCACTTGCATAAAGCGCCGCCTCCCCTTCAAACACTGATGACCTGGGATGCCAGGTGTCGGACCTCCACCAATCCGATATTGATGACCTATCCTGACAATAGGTGATCAATACCTTTAAGCTTACAAAGACAAGTCCTACTAGCATTGCAAGTAATGAAACCCCTGTCGGCAATATGCAATATGCCCCAAAACCCATTCAGATGTTTCCCAGTACATGTGGATGTATGAAATCTCCCATCGCATATACTGTACTTTATAACAGATTTTCGGTGCAGAGTGCACCCTGATAAAACTGTGACATATCTTCCATATCTGAACAAATCGATAATGTAGCAGCTTGTCAGTTCTTTTAATACCGTTACATGGGTAGTGCTGTTATATCTGTCTTTTATTGTGTAGGTCATACGGAGATTACGAGAGAGAGGTGAACCCATCAGACTGTTTGGGGAAACAGATTACGACTCATTTCAGCGCCTACGAAAGATAGAAATTCTTGCTCCAGAAGTGAATAAGGTACCTTGTGAAAAATACCTACATGTATTCCCTATTGTTCTGTGTGTTTATTAGTGAAATCCGAACAGTTCTGTTTTACTTTCATTTACAGGGATTAAGGAATGACCTGAAAGCTGCGTATGATAAGATTGACCAGCAGTACCTTAATGAGTTGGTGGCCGGTCAAGAACAAGCAGAAGATGATACACAGAATGACCTAAAGGTTCATGAGGAAAACACCACAATAGAGGAACTAGAGGTATGTATCGTCCCTCAAAGGGGGAATTTAAAGGGACACTAACTTTTCAAAAAACTTTTGATATGTCATAGAGACATATCATGAGTTTAGATCAGTCTGAACGCTGAGATCCCCACTGATCTGTAGAATGAGGGGAAAAAGCATTTGCATCTCTCTTTCTTTCTCTCTGTGTCTCCTCGGGGAGAGTAGGGCCCATAGACTTCTGTGGTGCCCATATCGTGCACCAAGGAGAGAGCGCACTCTTTGGCTTTTTAGCTCCTGTTCCTTATGACGCTGGGTCTGGGTCCTGAGAGCCTTAATGATCTCTGCCCCTTCGGTTGTGATTGGCTTTGCTTGGGGCTTGCTTTGACACAGGTGTTTCCTGGTGTTTTTCTGCACTTTTGCCCTTTTGTTGGCATTTTTGCACCCGCTAAGATGCCAGCCTTAGATTTTAGTTGACGGTCTATGAGAAATGAACTTTTGTTCATTAGGTGGTGTTTTTTTTTTTTTTTTCATATCTCTTGCTTCTTTTAAAAAATGCTCGTTGTTTTCATATCTGCTCTGTAGGGGGAAAAAATGATTAAAAATGCTAGTGGTTGAACACACTGTTTGCTAAAAACGCTTAAAAAAAAAAAGCTGCAAAAAAACCAATTTGGCTAAAAAAAATATGCCAGACAAAATTTGTGTGCAGGGACCCTTTAAAGGGGTTTTTTGAGACTTTATAACTTTATCTGATCAGTGGGGGTCCGACACCCCAGACCCCCAACGATCAACTGTTTGAGAAGGCTCCTGTGAGCGCTGCAGCCTTCCCACAGCTTTTCTTAGGCCGAGTGATGACACGTTTATCGGTCATGTGGCCTAGGAGTAGCTCGGCCACATTGAAGTGAATGGGGCTGAGCTGCAGTATCAAGCATGGCCGATTAAACAATGTATGGCGCTGTGCTTGGTAAGCACGAAGAAGGCTGAGACTGTAGCAGCACTTCTGTGAGCGCCACAAACAGCTGGACCCCCACTGATCAGATACTAAGAATAAGTCATCAGTATTAAAATCTCGGAAAACCCTTTTAAAGGGAACCTGTCACCGGGATTTTGTGTATAGAGCTGGGGACATGGGCTGCTAGATGACCTCTACCACATCCACAATATCCAGTCCCCATAGCTCTGTGTGCTTTTATTGTGTAAAAAAAATGAAAAAAGCTCTGTACACAAAATCCCGGTGACAGGTTCCCTTTAAGCAGTAGGTTGTATGTACCTTAAAATGGTGCAAATGAAGACTGCAATAACTAAGGCCTCATAAAGCAAATAAAAGGAAAAATAAAAAGTTATTGTGCAAAAGTAGTAAAACATAAAAAAAAAAAACTATATACAGTGGTCTCTCAAGACACTTTGTCTTTGGTAGCACCCCTGTATTGGTTGTCTAGTAGTTGCTCTTTACAGTACTGGGCAGTACTGATAATATATGTTCTGTACTGCCCTCTATCTGTGCCAGCATGCGCTGCTCCTATGGATGTCAGATAAGGGCGACTCCTTTGTATTATTCTAGCACACTATATAATATACTGAACCCTGAAGAAGCTCCTGTTCTCATCATAGAAAGGGATTTACAACTTTTGGTGTCTATTCCTGACTGCTGTCATTTTATTTTTTATTTTTTTTGCAATGTGTAGGTGCAGTGATACTGACCATTTTTGTAATATACTTTTGATTACTGAAATTGTACATTTCTATTAGAAAAATTGCTCTAAAGTGGCCCATTTTGAGCCTTAGTAACGCTCCTCTGTCTTCTGCTACATAACTCTGAAGACTTGCTCAACACTATGTCAGGCTGCTTTCCGTTTGTGAGATCTGTTCAGGGCTATCAGAAGCGTTCCAAAACTGATGCATTCTGAATGGAAAAGGATCCGCTCAGAATGCATCAGTTTGCCTCCATTCAGTCACCATTCTGCTCTGGAGGATGACACCATAACGCTGCCTGCAGCTTTTTGCTATCCGCCTGACGAAGCGGAGCCAAACTGATCTGTCCTGACACACAATGTAAGTCAATAGGGACAGATACATTTTTTCTGACACAATAGAAAACTGATCTGTCCCCCATTGACTTTCAATGGTGTTCAAGACGGATCCGTCATGGCTATAGAAGACGTAATACAACCGGATCCGTTCATGATGGACGCATACGGTTGTATTATTGTAACGGAAGCATTTTTGCAGATCCGTGACGGATCCGCAAAAAATGCTAATGTGAAAGTAGCCTTATCTGTACAGAAGACAGAGGAGCGTTGCTGAGTATTAAAACGGGCCACTTTGGAGTCATTTTCTAATAGAAATATACGATTTCAATAATTAAACTATATTACAAAAATGGTCAGCATCACTGGGGGATGGATCTGTTTTCTATTGTCACAGAATATGAGAACAGTATGAGAACGCAACCAAGTGGAACGGAATGCATTTTGGAGCGTTACGTTTTGTCCCCATTGACAATGAATAGGGACGAAACGGAAGCTTTTTTTACGGTACTGAGACTCCCGCATCTCAATATTTACGCTAGTGTGAAAGTATTCTTATCTGCTATTTATTTATTTTTTTAAAGAGCATCCATCAGCAAATTTGTACCTCTGACACTGGCTGACCTGTTACATGTGCACTTGGCATATGCAAAATAAATGTGGAGCCCCAGTATTGGGTCTACAACACAATGAAAGCCAGATATCCCTCAAAGGAAGGAAAACCGAGCAATGGGATGTCTCCATTACAGAGATCACCAAATCCACCATATTAAGTGGCCCCTATGTCAAGATCCCGCTTTTTTACAAGCTTTAAGGATGTGACAGGGAAAACCTAAGCCAGTTATCCATCCACAGACAGCTGTTTTGGGGTGTTGCCCCTCATCAGTGTGGAGTAGGATTCTGGCTAACCGGGAGCAATGCCTTGGAGACTACTCAAACACAACAATAGCTGATCTCAGGGAGACCAGCTACAAAAAACACAGCGGAGCCTCACTTAAGAGTCTCAACACAGCAATCCGAAGTGCAAAGCTCCCTGGGAAACAGGAATATGCTAAATAACTGAGGAGCCCCAGTTATGGGTCTACAACACAATGAAAGCCAGATATCCCTCAAAGGAAGGAAAACTGTACAAAGGGGTGTCTCCATTACAGAGATCACCAAATCCACCATATTAAGTGGCCCCTATGTCAAGATCCCGCTTTTTTACAAGCTTTAAGGATGTGACAGTGAAAACCTAAGCCAGATATCCATCCACAGACAGCTGTGCACTTGGCAGCTGAAGGCTTCTGTGTTGGTCCCATGTCCATATGTAAAATAATACAAGTACTTCCAGTCCGTTGTTCACAATGGTACTGTCGCAATAGTGATGTGGGTTCAATTCATCAAAGTATATTTAGAACAAGACTGCACGTTATTTCTCCAACAACCTTCCAAGGTATTACCACCTCTTCTCTCCTATTCTTAATCTAACATTGTGAAACCCAATGTTCAAGTAAGAATAGGAGAGAAGAGGTGGTAATACCTTGGAAGGTTGTTGGAGAAATAACGCGCAGTTTCGTTCTAAATATACCATGTTCATATGTGCCTGCATTGCTGAGAAAAATAATGTTTTAATATATGCAAATGAACACTGGTAGCGTTGCCGGTATACCTAGAGGCTCAGCTCTATCTTCAACTGCCGCGCCCCCTGAAGTTGCAGAGAGAGCGGAGTCTCTAGGTGTAACGGTAACGCCCCCGTTGCTCCTGGAGGCTCATTTGCACATATTAAAACTTAATTTTTCTCAGCAATGCAGACACATATGAACATGGGACCAACACAGATGCCTTCAGCTGCCAAGCGCACATGTAACAGGTTTCATAGGTACGAATCTGCTGACAACTGCCCTTTATCTTACCTGGGGAGGACATTTTGGGGCCCTAGAACCAAATACTAGTTTTCCATAGTTATAAACTCAAGTTACGATGGTTTCCAAATGCAATAGTTGCCCAGGAACAAATTAATATTGTAACTTGAGGGACCACTGTATTAGGTATTGCTATGATAGTAATGACCCATGTAATGTTGTTTTTTACCTCAGTGTAAAAACAAATCCCAGAGAACTTGTTTTTTATTTTATTTTTTTTATACCCAAAACTTTATATATTCCATGCATCATGTCTACTCCAAAATGGCCGTAAATAATATAACTTGCCCCGAAAAAATGTAATCTTTATACAGCTACGTCAATTGAAAAATAGATTCTGAGCCCTGAAATTTCCCGAAACATCTGTTTAGTATGCCTCTATGGGTGATGACATAAAGAAGAAATGGAGCACTTATGGGGAAGCCTGCTGCCAGAAAGTGTTTCAGCGCACATTATTTTTATTGGACTTTCTCACCCAGTTATTGGAACAGCACGAAGAGCTTTCATTCACCGCGTTCAGTACTTACTTTGGATGTATTTCTACATTTCTGTTAATGACTGTCACTCCATCATAAGTATCAAGAAAACTGCGGAGTGACTCTAATTTGCAGACATCAAACTATTTGTACCCTGTAAAAAAGGAGGACCGGAATAACTTGGTAAAGCGCCTTTGTCACCCGGATCAAACCTATCCTTCATGGCGTATAGCCTGGTAGGGTTGATGACCCTGATTAAGACAATACTTGTCCTATGTCTCTCGGTGGTATCGTTGCATTGCTCTAAGCTTTCTAGCCTTTATATTCAGTCATTTAAAGACATGGAAGTGAATGTGTTAAACCCTAGCTGCCATTTTTTTTTCTTTTTTTTTAATGGCAAAACAGCATTTATGTCTATAAGGGTCTCCTACTAAGGCTACTGCCACACTGGCGTTTTGGTTTCCGTTTGTGAGATCCGTTCAGAGCTCTCACAAGCGGTCCAAAACGAATGCGTTTTGTCCTTAATGCATTCTGAATGGATAAGGATCCGCTCAGAATGCATCAGTTTGGCTCCGTTCCACCTCCATTCCGCTTTGGAGGCAGCGTTTTGGGGTCCGTCTGACGAAACTGAGCCAAACTGGCACAATAGAAAACGGATCCGTCCCCCATTGACTTTCAATGGTGTTCAAGACGGATCCGTTTTGGCTATGTTAAAGATAATACAAATCGATCTGTTCTGAACGGATGCCTGCGGTTGTATTATCTGAACGGATGCGTGTCGGATCCACACCAAACGCGAGTGTGAAAGTAGCCTTAAAGGGGTATGGGCTCCATGTCTAGCACCGGCTGCTATCTCACGAACAGGGCACCATTGTACATCCTGTGGATGTGCCATAAATGCTCAGATGGATCAGCCCCTTTAAGTCATCCCCCTAGAGATCTGGCTCAGGATGAACAGGCCTCTGGCAGCAGAGAACTGTGGGGATTTCATACAAACATCTGGAAAGTAGAAGTTGAATGGCATCCAGAGTGGCTGGAACAGGTGCTTGGAATGAATAGCGTAGTAACCACATTGTGATGTGAGACGGTGTTTGTACCGACTGGAATCGTTTTCTTTTTAACTGTTCTAGCTTGGGCTGCAAAGCATTCAAAGATGAAAAAATATATAAAAACCTTTTCTATATAGTTTACCTTGCCTTTATCTGGATTTTTTAACTAAAACGTTTCTCTGCATTATAGGTTTTGGGAGAGTATCTGGGACAAGGCGATGACAACAACGACATGGATGTCATTAATAAAGTTCTTAAGGTAATTGTGGCAGGGGTTGGTCATCCGGGCATTATATTTAGAATACACACCTAATCCCCTAACCGGTATACAGCACTAGGAATGTTATGGGGGTATACCTACTACCTTGAATTGCCCCAATACAAAAATACCTCCACACAGATTTATCATAAATAAGCTTTATTCAATACAATGAAATACATAG
This sequence comes from Bufotes viridis, assembly GCA_033119425.1. NCBI lineage: Eukaryota > Metazoa > Chordata > Amphibia > Anura > Bufonidae > Bufotes > Bufotes viridis. Next base: position 185,343,326 of record CM065590.1, read on the forward strand.
ACATAAATATAGCAGCAGTCGATACTCCAAAAGAGGGTCAGTCACCACAAATCCACATATATCAAAAATATTACTGGGCACCCCACACTAACCGTAATCGTATAAGAAAGCTCAAAAGAAGCCAATTCGATAACTTAAACATAGTGATATGGGGATAATGTCATTACAAAGTATATAACAACTACATATATAAGGATAGGTCATCAATAAATATAACTTGGACAACCCCTTTAAGGCTTCTTCCGGGGATTTTTATGTCCTCTTTTGGCGTATCGACCGCTGCTATATTTGTGTATGTATTTCTTTGTATTGAATAAAGCTTATTTTTGATAAATCTATGTGCAGGTATTTTTGTATTGTGGGCCATTTATATTTAGAGCCTGGCAGAGGGCCTATGTGGAAGAACGCTAAAGGGGTTGTCTAACCTAGGAGCCAACAATCCCACTCTTCCAGCCTGGACTCCTTAAAAAAAAAAAAAAAAAAAAAAAAGGCCTCTTTCACCCTTGTGTTCTGAGGATCCGGCGGGCACTTCCGTCCCGCCGGATCCGTCAGAACGCAAGTGGACTGACAGCATTTGAAGACTGATCAGTATCCTGATCAGTCTTCAATATGCTTTCACTGTTACCATGGCAGCCAGGACGCTACTGGAGTCCTGGCTGCCATGGTACTCAGCAGCAGTGTACTCACCTGCGCTGCGGCGGCTGGGCGCTCCCTCATGATGTCACAGGTCCAGGCGGCGCATATATCAATGCGCCGCCCGGACCTGTGATGTCATAATGGAGCGCCCGGCGGCCGCAGCGCAGGTAAGTACACTGCTGGGTTGTACTTACCATGGCAGCCAGGACTCCAGTAGCGTCCTGGCTGCCATGGTAACCGATCGGAGCCCCAGCTTACACTGGGGCCCCGATCGGAACGGCTGCTGCGCATGCGCTTAATGGGCATTAATTTCGGATCCGGCATTGCGGCATGTCTTCCGGCTTTTTGGACGGAGACAAATCCGCAGCGTGCTATGGTTTTGTCAACGTCCAAAAAACGTTGACATACTGAACGGATGACATCCTGATGCATCCTGAACAGATTTCTCTCCATTCACAATGCATTAGGATTATCCTGATCAGTTTCTTTCCGTCCTAGAGCCCGGACGACGGAACTCTAGGACGGAAAGAAACAACGCTAGTGTGAAAGAGCCCTAAATACCGTCACCTGTCTATGGCCCCGCCATGCCTGTGCTGCCTTTCCAGGACCAGAAGTGGCTTGCTCTTGTGGCTTCTGTGGCCAATTACTGGCCTCAGTGGTCACGTGCTGACGCAATTTGAGTGTGTTCCTAAATAAATGGGGCTCTATACATGTAAAATATAAGAATATATTTTAGTGAGAAGCCTTGTACTATTTCACCTTGCTAATTTAGTTTTTTCGGGCACCGCTGTTCTCCGCCATCCCCAATGCTCTTTGTTTTCAAATGTACAAAGTGACATGATGTCCCCTGCAATGCCACATGACCACAACAGTTAATTCTTGTCTGCCATAGTGCTGTTTTGCCTATACGTGACATCGCATTACATTGCTCTGTAGTCTTGTAACAGTGTGGTTCATGTCACTGCGTACAGTTTAAACAAAGATGGGTGGAGGAGATCAGTGGAGACTCTAAAATATTCCTTCCATGCACATACCTGTAATGCAGCGTTGTTGTTTTGCAGAGGTGCAGTTTTTTCATTGTCCACTAGGTGGCTATGTAAACCAATCATCATTTGTTTTGTTTAGTTTCTCTTAGGAGTCTGGGCCAAAGATCTGAATGCACGAGAAGATTATGTTAAGCGGAGCGTACACGGTAAACTTGCAAGTGCGACACAGAAGCAGACTGAGTCTTATTTAAAACCACTCTTCAGAAAATTGCGTAAAAAGGTAAATGCCTCTAACAAATGCACAGAACAGCCCTTTTCTTCACTTTTTAACCCTTTCATTCACAGTACATAATCAGCAGGACACAATTCCTACATTGTATTCCCAGAACAGCTTTTCGCTTTTTAAGGTGTAACTGCCGTTTCATTTTTTATACCCTAAGGGTATAGAACACCCTGCTGTATAAATGCTTTTGTGCTTTATAATTTAATCTTTTTCAGTTTCACCTCATAATAACACCCATTGTGTCACTTTCACATTGAGCAGGCCTCTTCTCACAGCGTTGTCATGTGCAGGCCGTCATCTCTCCGTGCGCCGTTATAAACATGAGACTCAGCCGTGAGTGCCTGGGGTCAGCTAGAAAGTGGAGGGCGGGGGGCTGCTTTAGATGCTACTGCCATTCAGGAGATAGCAGCTAGAAACTGGTCTTGTTTGAAAGCTGACATTTCAGGCTTTCATACAAGACCAGAGTGATAGCATTAGTCCAAGCTACAGAGGAGAAATCACTGTTAGAAATTGAGTCGGGAATAATCACGGGTAAAACCTGCATTCACTGCATCCTGATTTCTATCAGTGATATCTTCCCCTGTACTGAACATATTGCTGTCATTTTGGTATTCTCTGAAAGCTTGGAATGTTAGCTTTCAAACAATACATAGCCCATATATCTAGTTGGTGCCAAAGCAGCCGCCCCCACTCCCTGTCAGTGTGGAGGAGAATGAGGGAGCAGCTGCAGAGCTGACAGGAGGGGAGAGTAAGATAATAAAAAAAAATATGGAAATGTAGAAATGTGACATGATCATCAGTGTAGTGACCCACATAATAAACACATATGTATTTATATATGTATAAAATGTATTTAATACACTATACAGGTAGGTCCATATATATTTGGACAGAGACAACATTTTTCTAAGGTTACTTTCACACTAGCGGCAGGACTGATCCGACAGGCTGTTCACCCGGCTAAACAGTCTGTCTGATCCGTCCTGCCGCTAGTGAACGTGTGCCCCCGGACTACCGCTCCTGCCCCACTGACTATAATGGGGCCGGAGCGGTAGTCCGGGCACACGTTCACTAGCGGTAGGACGGATCCGACAGGCTGTTCCGTCGGGTGAACAGCCTGTCGGATCCGTCCTGCCGCTAGTGTGAAACTAGCCTAATTTTTGTTCTGTATGTTACGGATTTTGAACAAAACAATTCAGATGCAGTTGAAGTTCAGACTTTCAGCTTTAATTCAGTGGGTTGAACAAAATCATTGCATAAAAATGGGAGGAACTAAAGCATTTTTTAAACACAATCCCTTCATTTCAGGGGCTCAAAAGTAATCGGACAATTAAATAATTGTAAATAAAATGTTAATTTCTAATACTTAGTTGACAATGACTGCCTGAAGTCTTGAACTCACGGACATCACCAGACGCTGTGTTTCCCCCTTTTTAATGCTCTGCTAGGCCTTTACTGCAGCCGTTTTCGGTTGCTGTTTGTTTGTGGCCTTTCTGTCTGAGGTTTAGTCTTTAACAAGTGAAATGCTCTATTGGGTTCAGATCAGGTGACTGACTTGGCCATTCAAGAATACTCCACTTTTTTGCTGTAATTAAACTCCTGAGTTGCTTTGTTTTGGTCAATATCCATCTGTATTATGAAACGCCGACCAATCAGTTTGGCTGCATTTGTCTCTGAAAACCCCAGAATTCATCCGGCTGCTTCTGTCCTGTGTCACATCATCAATAAACACTAGGGACCCACTGGCAGCCATGCATGCCCAAGCCATCACACAGCCTCCGCTGTGTTTTACAGATGATGTGGTATGCTTTGGACCATGAGCTGTACCATGCCTTTGCCATACTTTTTTCTTTCCATCATTCTGGTAGAGGTTGTTCTTGGTTTCATCTGTCCAAAGAATGTTCTTCCAGAAGTCTGTTGGTTTTTTAAGATGTTATTTTAGCAAAGTCCAATCTATCCTTCTTATTCTTGAGGCTTATGAGTGGCTTGCACCGTGCAGTGAACCCTCTGTAGTTACTTTCATGCAGTCTTCTCTTTATGGTAGGTTTGGATATTGATACGCCTATATCCTGGAGAGTGGTGGTCACTTAGGTGGCTGTTGTGAAGGGTTTCTCTTCACCATGGTAATTATTCTGCGATCATCCAACTCTGTTGTCTTCGGGGGCTTCCAGGTCTTTTTGCATTGTTGAGGTCCCCAATGCTTGCTTTCTTTCTCAGGATGTACCAAACTGTAGATTTTGCCACTCCTAATAGTGTAGCAATTTCTCGGATGGGTTTTTTGTTTTCACAGATGAAGGATGGCTTGTTTCACCTGCATGGAGAGCTCCTTTGACCGCTTGTTTACTTCTCAGCAAAATCTTCAAAATGCAAGCACCACACCTCAGTTCAACTCCAGGCCTTAAATGTGCTTAATTGGGAATTAAATAATGAAGGAATCGCCCACGCCTGCCCATGAAACAGCCTTTGAGTCAATTGTCCAATTACTTTTGGTCCCTTTAAAAACGGTGCCATGTGTAAAGAAGCTGAAACTCCTAAAACCTTCACCCAATTTTAATGTGGATACCCTCAAATGAAAGCTAAAAGTCTGGACTTTACGTCCATGATATAACTATAACTTGAATATGTTTTAGTAAACAAGTAATACAATTTTTTTTGTCTGTGTCCAAATATATATGAACCTAACTGTATATACCCCAAAATGGTTCCTAAAAAAAACATTTAATGTGACTATTAAGAGCCTAAAACAAATGCTTACTGATTTTATGTAATTGCAGGGCTTGTCTCTGGTTAGGTGTATGTGAGAGGATACACACTGCTCTGGGGTAGTGGGGGAGGTTATGGTCATTCTGATTGGTCTTGTCTGTCTCTGGTTACCAGTATGTGAGAGGATACACACTGCTCTGGGGTAGTAGGGGAGGCTATCTGCATTCTGATTGTTCTTGTCTGTCTCTGGTTACCAGTATGTGAGAGGATACACACTCCTCTGGGGTAGTGGGGGAGGCTATCTGCATTTTGATTGTTCTTGTCTGTCTCTGGTTACCTGTATGTGAGAGGATACACACTGCTCTGGGGTAGTGGGGCAGGTTATCTGCATTCTGATTGGTCTTGTCTGTCTCCGGTTAGCTGTATGTGAGAGGATACACGCTGCTCTGGGGTAGTGGGGCAGGTTATCTGCATTCTGATTGTTCTTGTCTGTCTCTGGTTAGCTGTATGTGAGAGAAATACACACTGCTCTGCGGTAGTGGGGGAGGTTATCTGCATTTTTATTGTTCTTGTCTGTCTCCGGTTAGCTGTATGTGGGAGGATACACACTGCTCTGGGGTAGTAGGGGATGCTATCTGCTTTTTTATTGTTCTTGTCTGTCTCTGGTTAGCTGGATGTGAGAGGATACACACTGCTCTGCGGTAGTGGGGGAGGTTATCTGCATTCTGATTGGTCTTGTCTGTCTCTGGTTAGCTGTATGTGAGAGGATACACACTGCTCTGCGGTAGTGGGGGAGGTTATCTGCATTCTGATTGTTCTTGTCTGTCTACAGTTAGCTGTATGTGAGAGGATACACACTGCTCTGGGGTAGTAGGGGAGGCTATCTGCATTCTGATTGTTCTTGTCTGTCTCTGGTTAGCTGTATATGAGAGGATACACACTGCTCTGGGGTAGTGGGGGAGGTTATCTGCATTCTGATTGGTCTTGTCTGTCTCTGGTTAGCTGTATGTGAGAGGATACACACTGCTCTGGGGTAGTGGGGGAAGTTATCTGCATTCTGATTGTTCTTGTCTGTTTCTGGTTAGCTGTATGTGAGAGGATACACACTGCTCTGGGGTAGTGAGGGAGGCTATCTGCATTCTGATTGGTCTTGTCTGTTTCTGGTTAGCTGTATGTGAGAGGATACACACTGCTCTGGGGTAGTGGGGGAAGTTATCTGCATTCTGATTGGTCTTGTCTGTTTCTGGTTAGCTGTATGTGAGAGGATACACACTGCTCTGGGGTAGTGGGGGAAGTTATCTGCATTCTGATTGTTCTTGTCTGTTTCTGGTTAGCTGTATGTGAGAGGATACACACTGCTCTGGGGTAGTAGGGGAGGCTATCTGCATTCTGATTGGTCTTGTCTGTTTCTGGTTAGCTGTATGTGAGAGGATACACACTGCTCTGGGGTAGTGGGGGAAGTTATCTGCATTCTGATTGGTCTTGTCTGTTTCTGGTTAGCTGTATGTGAGAGGATACACACTGCTCTGGGGTAGTGGGGGAAGTTATCTGCATTCTGATTGGTTCTGCTAATTCATGAAAGGAGAGCAATAGGTTATGGGAAGTGAGGGATGCCTCCAGGACATGGCAAACACCACAGGAAGTGCAGCAGAAGCCATTTTAGGAAGATGCTGAAATGGAGGCACAGAGAAATAGGGTTGCTAAGGGCTGAATACAGACATCAGAAATGTAAACTTTACAGAAAAATAAAGCTTCATGAATATCTACCCTTCAGCATCAAATATGTTAGGAATTAAATCTTTGGTAGTGAAATGAAAGCTACACTTTAAAGGGCCTCTTTACACTGGCCAACTGTGCAGGCAATTATTGAGAACAACCAATTCTGAGGAGGTGAGAATTGCATTTACATTCAGCAGTCACCTCCACTGTATGAGGACAAGTGATCCCTACTTCCCCATACAAATTCATTGTTTCTGCTCAGCTCCCCTGAAATTATAATTTCGGTGTCTGCATCATTGATGCTATCACCCAATGATTGAGCATTTGCTGGCTATTCGGGAGATACACAGGACAGTTTTTTTTAGAATTGATAATCCATGTACAGGTGCTTTCACACATGTTTTTCTGTACTGTTGCATTTTTGGTGCAGTTTTTTGTGCAGCTCTGAAATGCAAGACACAGGTGGTGTTTTTTTTTTTTTTCTGGCTTCTTTTTAAAAACACCATGTGGGGGAGCTCTTTGCATTTTTTCAGTCGTTTCCACATCACCCTCTCTATAAGGGGGGAAAAAAACGCCATGAAGAAAACACTGTTAGTAAGGCACACTGTTTGCAAAAAAAAAGCCACAAAATAACAGTAAGAAGGCAAATAGACAAAAATACTGCTTAGGACTCATTCACACGACCGTATGTATTTTGCGGTCCGCAAAAAATAGATCCTCAAAAAATACAGATGTCATCAGTGTGCATTCCGTATTTTGTGGAATGGAGCAGCCGGCCCCTAATAGAACAGTCCTATCCTTGCCCCTTATGCGGACAATAATAGGACATGTTCTATTTTTTTGCGGAACAGAAATACGGATATAAGGAAACGGAATGCAGACGGAGCATCTTCCGTAATTTTTTTTTGCGGACCCGTTGAAATGAAAGGTTCCGCATACGGTCCGCAATAAAAACGGAACGGACACTGAAAGAAAATACGTTCGTGTGCATGAGCCCTTATTGTTACTGATTTGACAGTCCAAAAAAAAAACCTGTAAAAATTTGTGTCTTTGAAAAAAAATATCCTGAAAGACAAAAACCGCCACCCATGTAGGGACCCTAAATGGGCCTTTACTTTTCAGTGAATCCTAGGAAGATCTATACGAAGATGTATGCACAAGACACTTTTTTTATCTGCATGACTTACTGTAATAGAATTGACTATTATTTGAAGGGAGTTAATAATTACCGCATCAGGTAGATGGAATAATTGATACTCCTGTCATAGCATATTATATTACAAACGTACCAGTCATTTTTGAATATAACAGGAGTTTTTAAGCGAGACTGATTATTAAAAGTGAAAAATATTAGATCTTGGAGAAAGACTATACGTTTTAATAAAGATACATAGGCCTATTCACGATGTCATGGTGGCCTCTATTGATTGGGTCCCTACTCTCATTTTGCACAAATGGCGTGTGGATTTACTATCCATATCCATTTCTCCCAAGGCTAAGGGATCAAATGCATAACCAAATGATATGGCTTCATACTAGAAGTAACTGCCAGTGCTAGGAAGCCAAAGAACAGAAGAGCAGGCTTAGCAGCTTCTTTTTGACATGTAAAGTAGCTCTATTTTCCATATTCATATGTCATTTATGGGAAAAGGCCAACTAATAATATGAAACCTAGATTGTCAAATCTATGCAAAAAAAATGAAATGCTGGACCGGAGAGCTGATATCCTCTTTAAATGGAGTCTACTTTGAGCATGATAAACCGCTCATATTACGATTTAGCACTATTCACCGCCGGGCCCATTCATGCGCTTTGCTCTGCCCACTATGGGCAGAGGCACTGATGTTAACAGTGCGCATGGGCGGGCCTGGCGCTCGCGTCAGATCTAAACCAAAGGAGGAGGATGAATAAGGAGAGGAGGGCGGGCCACAGGAATCCAAGGGAAGCGGTTATCTGGGCACATCAGAGGTGGGCCTGGGCACTTGCCACCATAACGCCGCCCCTGAGCACTTGCAGGCCCTCATTTGCATATCATTATAAAGTGTTTTTTTTCCATTTGTGGACATGTGAAAGACAATACAGGTACTATTTTTATGTTGGGTAACTGTGATATAAACTAAATCGTGATATGAGCGGTCTAAAATGCTTAAAGTAGCTGACAGACTCCCTTTAAAGGCAGACAGTGCAATAATGCAAACCAATTTTTACCATTTAGGGGTCTGCCATTCAAAAGTTGCATTACAAAGCTGAGCTTGCTGTGCAATCTGCAGGCAAGTGTTGGAGTAGAATGAGTGAGCAGATTGATAAATAGTTTGTGGGAAACTATTCTGTATGACTGGTCCTAATATACATATAGAGTATACTTCCAGAGAAGGAAGTCAGTCCCTGAGCAGTTCCACCCCTTGGACTCCTAAGATCAGAATGAGCAGGGGTTTAATTGAATCAGTGGCAAGTTATACCGAATCCCACTAAGCTATGTATCAATCTGCTCAGCTCCTTCTGACTGGCCCCACAGCTAATATAGAAAGGACTAGTTTTAGTGTGCATTATTATTTAGTTGTTATGTGGCAGGGATTGGCCCCGGCACCAAGTCAAAATTATTTAAAGGCTGGAATGTATTTAAAATAAAGAAGCTAGCTCGCCTATTCACTGCCACTCTGTTCCACTGCTGGGGGTCCCATTCTCACTGCTTCTGGTCCACTGTGGTCCAGAAGTGTGTCGTCAGGTGCACTGCTGCAGTATTTCACTGGCCCAAGCAGTGACTTGTCCGGTAGAGCCTCAGTGGTTTGCAGTTCAGGGACAGTGAATGGCTGCAGTGGCGCATATGACCACTGACAGTAGATCACACTTCCCGACCACAGCGGGCTGGAAGCAGCACTAGAACGGAGCGGCAGTAAACACGTGAGTGGTTTTCTTTCATTATTTTAAACACATTCCAGCCCTTAATTTCATTTTAATGATTTAGCACACTAGATACGGCTATGTAGGGCCTTAGGATGGTTGTGGTTACAACTGTTTCCAATTTTAGGGTGTGTTACTTAGGGTTCAGAATGAAAGGCATTGTAAGAAGGAATGACTAGAAGGTACTTTCCACCAGGAAGCAGCATTTTGTCTGATCAGCAGCTGTTGACTATTGCTTTTCTTTCCTTCAGCTTGTAAAACAAATGTGGGCAGATAGAAACATGTTAGCTGCTTATAGACCAACATATTCTACTTTCCCACAGTATAATAGAATAATGACAGACCGTCTAGTGCTGAGCTCTTATCCACTGTCAAATCTGTCACCTCGCTCTTGGCCTCTTACACTGTACTGTCACTTTACTCTCAGTTGTCGTGAACTGTCCTTGATGCTTTTGCACGTTTTTGTCAATCCAGAACCTTCCTGCTGACATTAAAGAGTCAATCACGGATATTATCAAATTTATGCTGCAAAGAGAATATGTAAAGGTAAGTAAATCCGAATTCACATATACAAACCTGGTGCCACCTTTATTTTGCTTTTTTAATCAAGTACTTTATTTGGTTTGTCACATTAGGATACAGAAACAGTGTCAGACTGGAGTACCTAGGGCCCACCAGTAAAATTAGTTTTAGTTGCCCACCATACGGATACATTCAAATATAATAAATAATCTAACAAGTTTTTTTTTTTTATGACCATAGGCTGGTTGAGGTGCTGTACATTGAATATATGTATGTAGTGCACAAAATCTAATATGTTATGTGCAACTCGTGCAGGGGGTGGGAGACTAGGGGCCCACCTTGCTCAGGGGCCCACCGGGGGATTCCTCTGTATACCCCTGTGGGCCAGTCCGAGCCTGTACAGAAACAAAAAATAGAGAACCTCTAGCAAGGGAAGTAATTTACAGATATTGCAGTATTAGCAAATGGAGAACGGTAGTAAACAGTATAACTTACCAGAAGCCACCACAATAAGCCCCATCTTCTAGAAACCCCTATTAAACACAGGACCCCTGTCAGATGCAGGGAAGTGTTTAAGAGAACACTTAAACATTTACCTGACGTATAACAGCAATCATACCATTGCAGATCATAACCCTCCGCCAGATTTTCCAAATGCTTCAGGCCTCTCCAGCAAAATCCCCCCTCGCCATCAGCATCCATGGCATGCCACTGTGTGAATTGTTAAATCCCCATGAGCTGACTTGCGTCTAAGGGCTCATGCACACGAATGTATTTTCTTTTCTTGTCCGTTCCGTTTATTTTGCGGACCGTATGCGGAACCATTTACTTCAATGGGTCTGGAAAAAAAAACAGAAGTTACTCCGTGTGCATTCTGTTTCCGTATGTCCGTATTTCCTTTCCGTAAAAAAATAGAACATGTCCTATTATTGTCCACATTGCGGACAAGGATAGTACTGTTCTATTAGGGGCCAGCTGTTCCATTCCGCAAAATACGTTATGCACACAGATGTCATCTGTATTTTTTGCGGACTGCAAAATACATACGGTTGTGTGCATAAGCCCTAACAATGAGTGGTTTTGGTTTATCAAATAATTTTTTATAATGTGCACCAGTTTTATCACAGGGGCTCGGGCTGGATGCTAAATTTGGTGCAGGGATCGACCCTTTTGTCTAGTTCTATACCAGCTGTTGGCTTAGGCCCCTTGCACACGACAGTATTTTGCGGACCGTATACTGGCAGTTTTTTCAGTTCAGTATACTGACAGTATACTGAACCATTCACTTCAATGGGTCTTCAAAAAATACTGAAGTGTCTCCGTATGCCTTCCGTTTCCGTTTCTCAGTTTTTTCTGTTCCGTTTAAATATAGACCATGTCCTATTCTTGTCCGCAAATCCCGTTCAGTGGCTCCATTCAAGTCAATGGGTCTGCAAAAAAAACGGAAAGCATACTGAAGTGCATCCGTATGTCTTCCGTATCCGTTCCGTTTTTTGCGGAACCATCTATTAAAAAGTTTAAGACCAGCCCAATTTTCTCTATGTTATTACTGTATACTGTATATGCCAAACGGAACCGAAACGGAAGCAAAAAACGGAAAAACGGATCCGTTATAAACGGACAGCAAAACACTGAAAAAAAATACATTCGTGTGCAAGAGGCCTTAGTTTGAGACAGAATTTATTCCAGAATTGTGGCTTAATTTTGGTGTAAAATGTAATTTTCCCCCCTTCTCCTGTGACCATTTGTACCACTTTTTATAGACATTCTAGTCACAGGCACATTAGTAAATTAGCCAACATGTAACATTTGGGTGCGGCGGGGTGTTTTTGCACTAAAAAAGACAGTGTGAAACCACCCTTACAGGTTCGTACATGAAGAAATGCTAGTTTAGTTTGTACCACTGTTTGCAGTGTGTATGTAGCCTCGGTGGTATACAAAGGTATGTACTCTGCAAGAGCTTATCTGAATCATTTAGTAATTGTTATAAGGTAATGCCAAGAACAACAAGGTGCTTGGGAAGTTTTGTAAGAAGGCCGCACTAATCTGCAGCTTTTCTAGTAATGTTATTTTTGGAGCAGTAGAAAGCTTGTTTGTGTTTCTGCTTTTAACCCAAGTTTGGATTGGGAATCATTTGAGAATCTAAAGCCGTAACCAAAAGCTTTGAGACTAACACAAATTTTGGTGGTCACAAAGTGTTTTTGAATCTTTTAGTACAATGTTTTTAGGGTATACTGAAATACAATTGTAAGCATAGTTTTTTCATAGTTTTTTTTTTTTTTTTTTTTTTTGTTTTACTTTTATTGACAAATCCATCAAGTTTATGCAAGGGCTCAATATTTCCAGTGTTGACCCTTCTTTTTCAAGACTTCAGCATTTCGCCCTGGCATGCTGGATATCAGCTTCTGGTAGAAAAATGACAGAAAATAATGCACTATCTATGCCGTTAGCAATCTACTGTACATTCTGCTTCCTGAATGTAGATGCCCAACGTCATAGGTAGGTTTAGCGTAGGACCTGCCTGACTGAGACCACCATGCCGCGGGTAGGCAGGCACAGATGTGTTTTGATCAAAATATATTGGCTGGGAGTCTTAGATTTTATTATATCAGAGTGAGGGCTTAGTCCATATATAATGTTTGCGTCTATTGTGTTAGTGCATTCTTTTCTGTGATTTTTCTTTTTAGAAGTGTAGCCATGTACGTCCGCATATTCATTTATCACATTGTGCAGGATGTTTTTTTTTTTTTATCTATTTCTGTGATTTTTTACTATATCAGCTTCTAGGCCAAATCCTGATGATAGCAGCCCATTCTTGCCTAATCAGTGCTTGGAGTTTATCACAATTAGGGCTCATGCACACAACCGTATGGCTTTTTCAGTTTTGTGCGGAATGGAACAGCTGGCCCCTGATAGAACAGTACTATCCTTGTCCGTTATGCGGACAATAATAGGACATATTCTATCTTTGAACGGAAAAACGGAAACAGAAGGCATACGGCGTACCTTCAGTTTTTTTTGCTTTGCGGATCCTTTGAAACCAATGGTTCCGTATACGGAACGCAAAAAATATAATGTAAACGGGAAAAAAAACGTTTGTGTGCATGAGCCCTTAATGTGTTTTTGTTTGTCCACCTGCTTTTTAAGGGCTGACCAAAGGTTCTCAATGGGATTGAGGCCATGGATCCAAAATATTAATGTTTTGTTTACTGAGCCATTTAGTTACTGTATCACTTTTGACTTGTGACTTGGTGCTCCATTGTGCTGGAAAAAGCATTGTTCATCCCCATATTTCTCCTAGATCGTTGGGAGGCTGCTCTTGGAGGAGGTTTTGATACCATTCTTTGTTTCAAACAGTCTGAAGGGGCTTTATCAGATAAAATAACTTTACCTCAGTCCTCTGCAGTCCATTCCCTGTACTTCCTGCCGAATGTCCTTCATGGTTTTTCCTGGAAAGAAGTGGCCTCTTTAGGAGATAGTCCTGACACTTGCTGGACTTTCTTGGGTGCCCGGAAGCCTTCTCATAGCAGTTGAGCCTCTCTCCTTGCAGTTGTTGATGATCCAATAAATGGTTGATTTAGGTGCAATCTTGCTAGCAGCAATGTACTTGCCTTTGAAGCCCGTTTTATGCAAATCAATGCTGACTGCACGTTTCCATGGAGGTAACTGTGATTAACCGAAAAAGACAATGATTTCAAGCACCCCCACCCCTTTTAAAGTAACCAGTCTGCTCTATTAATTCATTCAGCATGACAGAGTGATATCAGCTGCCTTGTCCTCGTTAACACTTTCTCCTGAACTAAAGAGAAGATCACCGAACTAATCACTGTGGCCGGACTGAAAATCTGTGGAAATTTGTTTTTTGTAATTAAGTTAATTTTCATGGCACGGAATTACTTTGCAACTTATTGCAACTCATCTGGTCATCTAATGCAAATTGCTACCATAAAAACGGAAGCAGCAAACTTTGTGAAAACCATAATTTGTGTTGTTTTTAAAACTTTTGGCCATGACTGTAATTGTATATGTTCATGATGCTTTTACTAGGGATGATCAGATTAGCAATTTATTTTCCAGGCCAATGATGCTTATCTCCAGATGGCCATTGGGAATGCTCCATGGCCCATTGGTGTCACTATGGTTGGTATTCATGCCCGTACAGGCCGTGAAAAGATTTTCTCCAAGCATGTGGCACATGTGCTGAATGATGAAACACAGAGGAAATACATACAAGTAAGAAACTTCTCTTTTACAAAATTGGGCTGCTTTCAGGCTTATAAAATAATTGTTTTATGTGTGTTATAAATGATGAATATATCTAATAATTGTTTAAAGAGGACCTTTCGCGGTTTTGTTTTATTCTAGATAAATACCTTTACTTGCGCCCCGCTGATGCTGCCACCCTGAATGTTTTTTTTTTTTTTTTAAATATCGCTCCTACGCCCTGCTGTGCCCCTCTGTAGTATTCCCGCTCAGTATGAGCAACGGCTCAGTATGAGCAACGGATGTGGACAGCACACGGTGCGCCGTCTGCATCTTTTGCGGCCCCGTTGAAATGAATGGAACAAAACATATGGCCGTCTGAATGAGCCCTTTCACGGTTTTGTTTAATTCTAGATAAATACCTTTACTTGCGGGGCACCCCCCGCTGATGCTGCCGACCTGCCTGATTTTTTAAAATATCACTCCTATGCCCCGCTGTGCCCCCCTGTAGTTTTCCCGCTCAGTATATTAATACAGAGCATCGGTACAGGGAGGAGGAGACGCCTGGGTTTCTCAATGGGCGTCTCCTTCTCCCTGGCTGTAGCGCAGTCCAATCATAGCAGAGAGCATCACAGCCAGGGAGAAGGAGAGCTTTTTTTTTTCTCCCTGGCTGTGACGCTCTCCGCTGTGATTGGACCGCGCTACAGCCAGGGAGAAGGAGACGCCCACTGAGAAACCCTGGCGTCTCCTCCTCCCTGTACCGATGCTCTGTATTAATATACTGAGCGGGAAAACTACAGGGGGGCACAGCGGGGCATAGGAGTGATATTTTAAAAAATCAGGCAGGTCGGCAGCATCAGCGGGGGGTGCCCCGCAAGTAAAGGTATTTATCTAGAATAAAACAAAACCGTGAAAGGGCTCATTCAGACGGCCATATGTTTTGTTCCATTCATTTCAACGGGGCCGCAAAAGATGCAGACGGCGCACCGTGTGCTGTCCACATCCGTTGTTCTGCTCCGCGGCCTTGCAAAAAATATAGAGCATGTGCTAATCTTGCCTGCAATTGCAGTCAAGAATAGGCATTTTCTATGAGAGGACAGCCATGTGCAGAGGACCCCAAAACGCACACGGCCATCTGAATGAGCCCTAATACTGAGGCAGTGCTAGGGATTGCTGAGATGTGCTGCTGTGCTCGAATGTAGTAGCAGTTCTGCTTGTCATTTAGGTTTATATTCTAATTTTACCCGCAGTTTACAGGTTGTCTGTCACTGTGGAATAATAATGAAGCTGTGTTTCCACAAACCTGCTTCTGATACTTGTCCCAGTCTGGAGAATACAATTTTTGGTCCTTCTGTGGATTACTCCATGGAAACTATGACTAGTGCAGGTGCCAGTCCCTAATAAAAGAACCTGGGGTTGTCTTCTCCAGACAAGGATCAGTATGATCTGCAGGAGCCGAGTCACGCGGAGAACTCGCTTCATGGTGATCTCCAGTCAATTGGCATTACTGGCGACCTCTAATAGTAAATTCAAAAAAAAAGGAGAGAAAATGTAAAGTGGCACACCCAATGTAAGATTGGAAATAAGGTGCTCTGTTGCTAATAGGTTCGCCCAAACCAAAAGGCAGGAATTTGTCATACAAAGAGTATAGCAATAGGCACACTTACACCTGTAATGTGTGTTTTAAGGGAAATATTTAATAGACTGTAATAATAATAAAAATAAAATAAAAATGTTTCATTAATAATACACCTCTAAAATACCTCTAAAATACATATAGCACTGGAATTCGTGTTGTCCATAGAGTCTCTATGCACCAATGGTAATAAAAAGAAATATAGTCCAACCTGTAGATGCAAAACAAATCAACCGTAGTATGCCGTTTACTGAATTTCCTCTGTAGTGGTCCCAAATTAGTTGCTATATGGTTAGTATAGCGGCTCCCGGTCGGTCGGAACATGGGTTTAGATATATACGATATGACGGTAATGTTGAGTGTGGCGTCCCACACTTGTTACCTTAAACCTCCACCGCCGTCTGTCCTTAGTATCGTTCTCGTTCCACTGTCAGAGCCGAGGGTTCAGGGTTCCCCGCGCGTGTGCTGTGTTCGCCTGCTTCGGCGTCCCACGTGTCAATGACGTCACTCCTTCTTCCTGTGGGTACAGCGGGCGCGTTGGGGGTAAGTCGTATAATCGCACTTCGGCGTCTCACGTGATTCGTGGTATCACCTTTCTGGCCGGCCAGTATTAATGTCTTTGTTCTCTACTTAAAAAATGACAGTCTGGGGTCCCATACGCGTTTCGGGGAGTGTCCTCTCCCCTTCCTCAGTGGTATCCCCTTGTTACTGTCTTTCTTCCTTTTAAACTCTCGGGGCCGTGATTAATTGGTTCTCATTATGCTAATGAGTTGGAGTACCTAAGAAAAGGTGTAATGGATCCGTTTTATCAGGAGTCATTCTCATGGACAGTGAGAGGAGAATCTGGAGATTTTTATATATAGAATATGTACATATATGCCTAATGTACCACCATTTGTAGAATAAAAGCAGCAGTAATAATAATAAAATAAGGCTAACAGTAAAATCAGTGCCTATACATACCAATACAAATATATACAAAAATATAAAAATAGAGATAAATATAGAGATAAATATATAGGGAAAATGGATAACAATATGTCCATATTGGTTACTTCATTTACATGATGAGTTTTTGCGCTTTGTTCATTATTAGGAAATTCAGAACTAGATTTTATGCATTTTCTGTCCTAATTCCTTGGTGTATACACTTGCTAGTGAAGTTGGGAGAGGGCACCCGGGCGAGGGAGGGTAGCGGTGTTGGAAAACAACCTGACCACTACCCTCCATCACCCTGGGTGCACAAACCCGCATCATAGGAAACCAAAAATTTCAAGTTCGGAGTTGAGGCCTCCTGGAATTATGCTATTAAATTCGAAGATAAATTTCGATTCTGCTCTAGACATCTTTCTAATGTAATTCCCTCCCCTCCAGTCCTTTTCTATTTTTTCCAGTGCTGCGAAGGATATACCAGTTACATCCTGATTGTGGCATTGTTTAAAATGTCTGGATAAGGGATGTTTTTCATATCCTGCCTTGATTTTATTAAAATGTTCAGCAGTTCTTTCCTTCAGAGTGCGTTTTGTCCTGCCTATATAACGTTTGTTACAAGGGCAGGAAATTGCATATATTACCCCCTTACTATGGCACGTTAAGACTTGTTTGATTTCATGTTTGTAGTGATTATCTGTCGCTGAGACTATTTTGGTCACTTTTGGAAATTTTGTCTTCCTACAATTTGGACACCTGTCGCAGCGATAAAATCCTTTCAATTTTAACCACCCTCCCATCTGGTGGAATTCCTGTTTAGGGAGGGATTTAATTGTTGGGGCTACCTTTGTTTTTAAATTGGGAGCTCTTGTATACTTTTTGTATAATTTTTGGTTTGTCTGCTAACATTGTGCCTATCACTTTATCCTCCTTTAAAAAGTGCCAATGTTTGGAGATTATTTTTTCTATCTCTCTATGTTTGTTTTTAAAGGGAAGAATGATTTTAGGTGTAATGTCTGCCTCTTCTCTTTTCCCTATATGTTTCTCTTCAAAGAATGTTTTTCTGTTTAGGGATCTAATCTGCGTCAATGCTTTTTCTATGCACTCTTTTGGATACTTTTTTTCCATGAATTTGTCTTTCATGGCCATTGCTTCTATTTCAAATTCATAGTTTTCCGTGCAATTCCTTTTTAGTCTTCTGAACTGGCTACTTGGGATATTTAGTAGCCATCTAGGCAAATGGCAGCTGTTAAATAGGATGAAACTGTTCCTGGCTGATGGTTTATGGAATGTACTACACTGCAATTTGTCTTCTACGACTTTAATAGAGAGATCCAAAAATTATATTCTTTGTTTACTTACATTTGAAGTGAATCTTAAATTCAAAGAGTTTTCATTTATTTCATCCAGGAAATCTTTTAAATCGTCTTCATCTTTTTTCCAGATGAAGATGATGTTGTCTATAAAACGGGCCCATAGCACCAGGTCCGTCCCCAGCCTATGATTGATGTTTTCTTCCTCCCACTCTGACATGAATAGGTTTGCATAGCTGGGGGCGAACCTGGTGCCCATAGCGGTACCGCTAATTTGCAGGAAAAAAATCCTCTTCAAAACGGAAAAAGTTGTGAGTTAAGATGTGTTGTGCTCCTTCTACTAAAAAATCCACCTGCGTTTTCTCATAGAGGCCACTCTTTTTGAGTGCCTTACCCATTGCGGTTAGACCATCTGTATGGTTTATTATAGTGTACAATGACTGCACATCTAAAGTGCCTAATATCCATCTATGGTCATATTCCAGATTTTCTAATATTTTAATGATTTGTGTACTGTCTTTAATGTATGATTTTGTAGTTTTAACTACAGGCTGAAGTAGAGTATCTATGTATTTAGATAAGTTTGAAGTAATTGATCCAATCCCCGAAATGATTGGTTGTCCGGGGGGATTTGTTGGGTCCTTATGGACTTTAGGTAAACAGTAATACATAGGTGTTTTTTGTTCAGTATTTAAAATAAATTTCATCTCTCTATCAAGGAGGACATCTAAGTTTTTGCCCTTTTGGCAAAGATGTTCTAAGGAGCTTAAAAAACCTTTTGTGGGGTCCCCTTTCAATTTTTTATATGTGGTCTCATCTGTTAGTTGCCTTTTACATTCCTGGTTATACTTTTCTGCATCTAAAATCACCACAGCGCCTCCTTTGTCCGCTGGTCGGTGGGACCCCAGACTGTTATTTTTTAAGTAGAGAACAAAGACATTAATACTGGCCGGCCAGAAAGGTGATACCACGAATCACGTGAGACGCCGAAGTGCGATTATACGACTTACCCCGAACGCGCCCGCTGTACCCACAGGAAGAAGGAGTGACGTCATTGACACGTGGGACGCCGAAGCAGGCGAACACAGCACACGCGCAGGGAACCCTGAACCCTCGGCTCTGACAGTGGAACGAGAACGATACTAAGGACAGACGGCGGTGGAGGTTTAAGGTAACAAGTGTGGGACGCCACACTCAACATTACCGTCATATCGTATATATCTAAACCCAGGTTCCGACCGACCGGGAGCCGCTATACTAACCATATAGCAACTAATTTGGGACCACTACAGAGGAAAATTCAGTAAACTGCATACTACGGTTGATTTGTTTTGCATCTACAGGTTGGACTATATTTCTTTTATTACCATTGGTGCATAGAGACTCTATGGACAACACGAATTCCAGTGCTATATGTATTTTAGAGGTGTATTATTAATGAAACATTTGTATTTTATTTTTATTATTATTACAGTCTATTAAATATTTCCCTTAAAACACACATTACAGGTGTAAGTGTGCCTATTGCTATACTCTTTGTATGACAAATTCCGACCTCTAATAGTAGTTTCTAATTCTTATGATATCTGGGATTGTGGCTTGTTACATGGCGGAAAAGGACACTTCTTTCCAATAATACATTATTTCTATTTTCTTTTCCATTTAGGGGTTGAAGAGACTAATGACAGTTTGTCAGAAACATTTTCCAACAGACCCGTCAAAGTGTGTAGAATACAATGCATTGTGAATGTGTCTATCCTTGTAGTCACAACTACAGTTATCACCAATTTTTTTCTATTGGAAATATTTGTTAAATTATTAAAATTTATTTTACATTTTAATGAAAGAAAATGGATTTTTTTATGAATTGTAAAATGTCATTTTAAATGTGTTTTGTGGTGGTGGTGGTGGTGGTGGCAGTGGGGTAATTGCAGTACTTCTAAATAGTACTTTTGTGTGTTATAAAGATGCTGCCGAGTCAGACCCTCTGAAATATTACCCAGATATGGACCTGAGTAACAGAATTTGCACCTACAATTAGGGGTGGGGCGATATGGCGATATAGACGATATGCGATATGAATTTGTGCCACGATATCGATTACGTCTATATCGCGGTAGAACATGGTATGCGCCGCTCTCGGCGTATACCATGTTCTCCTGAGCCGGCACAGTGGAGAAGGAGGGAGTCCCTCCCTCCCCACTGAGAGCCACCAATGAGAACGGAGGAGGGGAGGGACTGTGGCCACTGCCACCAATGAGAGCGGGGCAGTGCAGAACGTCACAGTCAGGGAGAAGGAACGCCCAGGGAGAGAAGCTGATGTTTCCTCCCTGGTGTTCCCACCATGTAACGGGGGCCAGAGCAGGAGAACGGAGCCTCGCACTGATAGAATAGTAAGTGCCGCCTATGTGCCACTACCTAATGAAAGCTTCTATATGCCTGGATGTGTCGGCCATATCCCATACCCGGCCTCTATGACTGCCTACTGAGATCCGCCGCAATTAACCCCTCAGAACCTGAGGGGTTAATTGCAGTGGATCGCAGAGTGCAGTCACAGAGGCCCAGTATGGTATATGGCCGGCACATGCAGGCTACGTTTCTATTCACTCATTGGTGGCACAGTGGGCCCCCCACCTGATCATTGGTGGCAGTGATCGGAGCCCCAGCAGTATAATGCTGGGGCTCCGATCGGTTGCCATGGCAGCCAGGACACTACTGATGTCCTGGCTGCTATGGTCAGCTCCCTGCTGCTGTGTGCACAGGGCAGCAGGGTCAGTGTCAAGTCCTATTTACCCTGACAGAGATCTATCAGGGTGAATAGGACAAGGGTTCTAGCCCCTAAGGAGGCTAAAAAGTTATTAAAAAAAAAAAAAAAGTTTAACAACCCTCCCTCCAATATAGAAAATATATATCGCACATGCTTCATATTATGTCACAATATAAATTTTAGACCATATTGCCCACCCCTATATATATATATATATATATATATATATATATATATATATATATATACAATACATGAGGGTGCTGCTTCAACTTCTCTCTTCTGTAAAGTACACATAGGCAAGCTACTCGGAACTCTTGTGGTCTTATGAGGACCAGTGGTTCTTACATTACGTTCCTGTCCCTTTCCTTTGCTGCTAATGGAGGACAATTTAGAATGAACTCTTCAGGTGGGAAATTTCACTTAAATCTAGTTAGAAGTTGGTATATGTACTCACTTGGGAAAGGGCGAAGTTGTTGCATATTCTCCTCAGGATCCAATTTTACAGATCTTCATATAAACAGTAAGTTATCTTCTGTAATTCAAGAATCTTACTGTCATTACATTTTTTTTTGCTTTTTAAGAAAAATCATGATTTTGGGTGGGCACAAGGGTGGGCACAAGCAAGCAGGAGAGCGATATCTTATGTGAGCTCCTGCCCTACACATTGGTACAGGCTATTAAGAGAGCGAGCACAGGGCAGGAGCTTACATAAGACATCGCTTTCCTACTTGTAGCCTGTTCTGCTAAAGCCTGACATACAGTGCCTTGCAAAAGTATTCGGCCCCCCCCCCCTTGCCATTGTTCGTATTTTGTTACATTACAGCCTTAAATTCATTGTTTTGTTAATCTGAATTTTATGTGATGGATCAGAACACAATAGTCTAAGTCGGTGAAGGGAAATGAGAAAAATATCATCTAAATAAAATTATTGTTTAGAAATAGAAAACAGAAAATTGGCATGTGCGTATGTATTCACCCCCTTTGTTAGGGAGCCCATAAAAAGCTCTGGTGCAACCAATTACCTTTAAAAGTCACATAATTCGTGAAATGTTGTCCACCTGTGTACAATCTAAGTGTCACATGATCTGTCATTACATATACACACCTTTTTGAAATGCCCCAGAGGCTGCAACACCTAAGCAAGAGGCATCACTAACCACACACTGCCATGAAGACCAAGGAACTCTCCAAACAAGTAAGGGACAATGTTGTTGAGAAGTACAAGACAGGGTTAGGTTATAAAAGAATATCCAAATCTTTAAAGATCCCCAGGAGCACCATCAAATCTATCATAACCTAATGGAAAGAACATGGCACAACAGCAAACCTGCCAAGAGACGGCCGCCCACCAAAACTCATGGACCGGGCAAGGAGGGCATTAGTCAGAGAGGGAGCACAGAGACCTAAGGTAACCCTGGAGGAGCTGCAGACTTCCACAGCAGAGACTGGAGTATCTGTACTTAGGACGACAATAAGCTGTACGCTCCATAGAGTTGGGCTTTATAGCAGAGTGGCCAGAAGAAAGCCATTACTTTCAACAAAAAGGCACGTTGTGAGTTTGCGAAAAGGCATGTGGGAGACTCCCAAAATGTATGGAGGAAGGTGTGTGGTCTGATGAGACTAAAATTGAACTTTTTGTCAATCAACGAAAACGCTATGTCTGGCGCAAAACCCATCACCTCACCCAAAGAACACCATCCCCACAGTGAAATATGGCGGTGGCAGCATCATGCTGTGGGGATGGGACTGGGAAACTGGTCAGAGTTGAGGGAAAGATGGATGGTGCTAAATACAGGGATATTCTTGATCAGAACCTGTACCACTCTTTGTGTGATTTGAGGCTAGGACGGAGGTTCACCTTCCAGCAGGACAAACACACTGCTAAAGCAACAGTTGAGTGGTTTAATGGGAAACATGTAAATGTGTTGAAATGGCCTAGTCACAGCCCAGATCTCAATCCAATAGAAAATCTGTGGTCAGACTTAAAGATTGCTGTTCACAAGCGCAAACCATCCAACTTGAAGGAGATGGAGCAGTTTTGCAAGAACGAATGGACAAAAATCCCAGTGGTATGATCTGGCAAGCTCATAGAGACTTATCCAAAGCGACTTGGAGGTGTGATTGCCGAAAAAGGTGGCTCTACAAAGTATTGACTTTTTCTGTTATTTTGTCCTATTTGTTGTTAGCTTCATAATAATAAAAAAAAAACTGTGGGCGTGTTCTGTAAATTAAATGATGCAAATCCTCAAACAATCCATGTTAATTCCAGGTTGTGAGGCACCAAAACACGAAAAAAGTCAAGGGAGGTGAATACTTTTGCAAGGCACTGTAGCACATGTATGCCATGCTTTGGGAGAGGAGCGCTGGTACGGGCAGAGGACCGATGGTCCAGCCTATACAGCGCTCAGTGCGGCCCCAGTCTAGAAATCCGTACTCCAGTACACAGCGGACTAGTAAAAGAAAAGAAAAAAAGCCTGAAGTATTACAAATATGCATGTTATCTCATGTACTTTAGGTTTTAATAAAGCGAAAGTAAAAGTTTAGGTACACTTTCCTACTATGTGTAATTTTTGACCTTCCTTGTACCCCTCTCTAATTATACAAGATTTATTTTTCTAGGAAGAAGACCTTTTTACACTGTTTGTGGATTTTGGCCAGATTGTGTAAGGTACTAGGTTCCTGTATATCTCTGCTGGTTTATCATCCATAAGAAAGCATTTGTAAAAAGATTACACTTTTGGAGTGGTTTGTACAGCTCAGTCTGCTCAGCTGCTATGGTTTCAGTATCTAATATTCTACTGTTAGATACTCCAGATGTTCACATACTTTTCAGACAGATTATAAATCTACATTTTAATAACAATCACTTGTCAACATTGCTGGGACATTGAAAAAACACAGGCGCATCTTTTATAGATGAATAATCTTCTGGATTTATCAGCTTTGTGCATTTTTTTTTTGCTTTTCTTTGTGGCACAAGCAGTAAGATGCACGCCATTATAATGTACAGCGGAATGTCTATCCCCATATTAATTCACAGGAGGACATTATGTGTTCGAAGAAACTTAAAGGGGAGGGAAAGGACCTGTTTCTCACGGCATCTGTATGTAATAGTTTGCAGCTGCTCAATGTGAGATCCAGCACTTCTCCCAGGAGAGAAGCACGAGGAACTGTTATGGTAACTGGATTTCATCACAGACGGTATCCCTCTAGTGTAGCCACTTGGCTATACCACTGCCTGGACCTTTAAGTGAACTGATGATTGTATAAGCTTATAATTAGTTTATCTGCTACAAGACGTTTCTGGCCTCCATATATTGTATTGTAAAGGCTTATCACATTTTTGAGTCGAAAGAACGGATAGAACAGACATGTCAGTTTAACACATTAATTTCATTTATAATAGTAAAGAATACTGAGCTATTCAGTTGTTAGAGACTAATCTTTGATAACTCAAATAGAAGAGGAAGGGGTTATATTTAATGTGATAATTTTAATGTAAGCATCACTTGTACATGGTAAGCTCTGCTAACAGGAAGAAAAAAAAATTATATATATATATATATATATATATATATATATATATATCTATATTTATATATATATTTATTTTTATTTATTTGAAATCAGCTATAATTTTGTGTAATATATAATATTATTCTGGCCACTAGAGGTCAGGAAAGCAAGAAATGCAGTCCGACTGAAGCCAGTGATGCTCCCTTTCAGTCTGCTGTAAATAATGGACAAATTCAGCCATGTCGGATGACACATAAACAGAGCTGAAAACCATCCACCTTGTGGTTAATGCCCATTAAGTTATATTAACAGGTGACTCACAAAGTGACAAACATTCAGGTATCACCGGCTAACAATTTAACATGACCTGGATGAAATAAAAAATTTAAAAAAAAAAAGCTTTTTTTTTTCAACAGGCTTTTGTCAGTTGTTGGTTGTCATGATTGTTTGGGATTCCTTAATTCTACAGACCAGTTGGGATCTCTTGGGTCAGACTCCCACCCTTCACTCACTGCCATCAAAGTCTACAAAAAGGGAGCATGGCGAGGACAGAGTGAGTTCATCTACGAGGGCTCTGAGCTGTCAGATTTAATTCCAGTGTACGCAGAGCCGGAGGAGGCAGGTAATTTATGACAAGGCCTGTGGCCTATCGAGGCCGCCATAGCACATGCCAGCCTTAATAAAACAGGGCTGTGGTGTATAAAAACTGGAGGCAGAAAAGTATTATGTTGACAGATGTGCCAAATGTATCAAACAATGTGCAACGCTATAAATTTGGTGGAAATTATGGCA
Organism: Bufotes viridis; assembly: GCA_033119425.1. Lineage (NCBI taxonomy): Eukaryota > Metazoa > Chordata > Amphibia > Anura > Bufonidae > Bufotes > Bufotes viridis. Next base: position 185,368,236 of record CM065590.1, read on the forward strand.
AGACCGACTCAAAGCCAACGAAATTCCAAAACTCCCTTCGGGATAAATGACCCCTTTCTTGAAATCTTAGGCATCTGGGTAAAAAAAATAGCAGTCCAACATCATTAGGCTACATTCACACAAACATAATTTGTTTCCTCGTCCGTTCCTTTTTTTTTTTTTTTTTGCGAATAGGATGCGGAGCCACTGGGTCAGCAAAAAATGCAGACAGCACAAAGTGCTATCCGCATCCTTATATCAGTTCTGTAGCTCATAAAGTAAAATAGAACGTCCTATTCTTGTCCATTTTGCAGACAAGTATAGGCATTGGCACAATGGATCTGCCATTCGGACATCATCCCTTTTTTTTTCCGGACCGCAAAACACATACAGTCGTGTAAATGTAGCCTTAACCTGATAAATCACTGTTTTTTATTATTTACTTATAAGTGTAGTAGAGTAATAGAAAAAAACAGACCCAACAATAAGGACATGCATGCCGCTCATTCTGAGTAATTGAATCATTAATTGAAAGGGGTGTGCTCAAAACAATAGCAGTTAGGAGTCAAATTGGTGAAATCAATGGGTGTTAATTTTGGCCCTTATTTAAAGTAGGAGGATGGCAAATGTTGCTCATGCTGGTTTTTAGCCCATTTAATTCTGGAATACTGGGAAAAATGAGTTGTTCCTGACATTGTTCTGATGAAGAACATAATTTGATTAAAAAGTTGATTGACGAGGGAAAAAATAGAGAAGTGAAGCAACTTTTAGGCTGCTCATCTGAAATGATCTCAAATGCCTTGAAGTGGCAACCAAAACCTGAAAGACAGAATAAATCGTAGAATGGCCAAAATGGCAGAGGGTTAGCCAATGATCATCTCCAGAAAGATCAAAGATCTGAAGTTACGAAGTTACATTGAGTACTGCTATAATCAAAAGAAGATTAAGCAAAGCCAATTTACCAGCAAGAACTCCCCGCAAAGTCCTGTTGGGAAAAAAACATGTCTTGAATCGGTTAAAATAAGTATTTCAGACAATCCCTGAGCACTGAATTCAAGCCACAGTAAACTGTGAAGACTGCAGAGCATGGTGATGCAAAAATCATGATATGGGGATATTTCTCAAAGCATGGTGTTGGGCTTTTATATCGCAAACGAGGAATCATGGATTTGCTTGGTTTTATCAAAATATTATGAGATATGTTGCCCTATGCCAAAGAAGAAATACACTTGAAATGGGCATTTCTACATGGCAATGACCTAAAACACACTAGAAAGCAAACAACATCTTGGTTACAGACACATTGGACTGGGGTAATGGAGTGGCCAGCCTAATCCCCTCACCTCAATCCCATAGAGAACTTGTGGGGTGAGACAAAACCCAAAATACAGAAGAACTGTGGAATGTAGTCCAATCATCCAAGGTGCCAAAAGTTGGTCGACTCCATGCTTTCCTATACAGTTTATAAAAGGGTATGTGGACACATTCCACCCCATTGAATAGCGATGGAAATTTGGTATTCTAATTATTTTGAGATTTATTTTCTTTTTTAAAAGAGTTGTTTCACTTAAGCAAATGGCATTTTTTATATAGATAAAGTTGAAAGGGTTATCCAGCAAATGATAATGATGACCTATTATCAGCTTTTTCAAGGAGCCGCCGTGCTCCCCAGAGCACTCCAAGCACTCTACAGTACATTGTATAGTGCCTGGTATTGAAGCTCAGCTTCATTCACTTCTACGGGGCTGAGCTGCAACTAGGCCATGTGGACGTGTCACAGCAGGAACAGTGGACAGTTTTAAAAAGGGTTTAAATGATTTATTAAAAGTAAATAACATTAATGCTTATGAAAACGTGTAGAAATCGGAGTCTCACTTCCTTCTGGGATTCCCGTCCCCACCTATCCTTGGTTGAACTTGATGGATTTATATCTTTTTTCAACCGTATTAACTATATAACTATGTGTCCAATGTACGGTGACGTCACATGGCCTAGGAAGAGGCCGTGGCTCTCATGGAGTGCCTGACCTCTTCTAACCGTGATGGACCTAACCTTTACCCTGGGTTCAGACCTGAGCGTTCTAAAAACGCGCGTTTTACGCACGTTTTTGTCGTGCGTTTTTCAGCGCGTTTTTGCAAATAGGAAACGCGCGTTCGTGTGATTGACTACTGTGGTGTCAATCACAAAACGCGCGACAAACGCCCCCAAACAAGCTCAAGTACTTGTTTATGCGTCAGGCGTTTTACAGCGCGTTCAAACGCGCTGTAAAACGCTCAAGTGAGAACCAGAGCCATAGGAAAGCATTGGTTCTCATGTGTTGAGCGTTTTACAGCGCGTTTGAACGCGCTGTAAAACGCTCAGGTGTGAACTTAGGGTTAAACTATATTTTTTTGAACACTGCTGCAAGTAAAACAGCTTGTCTGTGGAGTTTTCCTGACTGGGGTAAAGGTGAGTACTTTTAGACTGTCTATAATTGCATATCAGAGTGATGAATACACAGCATAAATACACAATTATGTGCTAAGTTCTATTAGTAAGCATGTGTGTCATTGCCTTGTTTAGTAACACACATTACAAGCAGCAACGTGACATCTGTTCTGTCTGCTAGAGCCATCTACAAGTAACATGTGCTCGGGGGATAATGGGCTGATAATTATTAATACAGCACATTCTTCACTTCCCAGGATGATTGCTTTATAGTATCAAGCTGCAACTTTTCTGGCACACACCCTAAACATTCATTTGGTTCCATAAATGTAACTGTCTGCTTGAAATGTAGAGTTGATAATAAACTGGGTATCAGGAAGTACTGCTTCCTATCCTCATAGCTCACCTACAAAACACCTGCATGCTTATTGTGTAGTAACTACACCGTCCTTCCTTGCTAGATGAACTGTAATATAGCAGAATGTACTGATTCAAATCATGTCAATTTATGCATTGGTAGATCTCAGTTTATACTTCCTCATTGTATTAAGTCAAGGGTGCACAGTCCTGTCTTACAGCCCTCTGTGTATGTCTGGGGCCCTTCTCACTGGCAGCACTGCTCTGGCACTGGCAAAACTTCTTTCCCTTCACTATCCATGAGTTGACATGTCTCTTGGGAGATGCCTAGAGAAAGTGTACAGAAAACTGTTTCAGCATCGCCAGTAGATGCCAGACAGGGGGTGCTGAGAAGGTACCGCTAGAAGTGTTACAATAACAGTGGGATGCTGCATTTGTACCACAGGTTCTTCCGGCAGCATCAGCACTGTTGCCTTATTGTTGACTTCCTGCAGCAAAGTCTACCTATCTGGTGGAAGATCTATATGTGTGTGAAAATATTCCCCCTCCAACCAGGACTATTTTGTATTGCTAAAGCTTGGGCAATACCAAAGTTTACCCATGTACACTTAGGCAAGAGGTTCCCAACCAGGGTTCCCTGGAATACTGGAGTTTCTTGAGCTCTGATCTGGGGTCCCTCAGAACATAGAAACAGCATTTGGCTACTTTCACACTAGCGTTTTTTTGTAGATCCGTCATGGATCTGCAAAAACGCTTCTGTTACAATACTACAACCGCATGCATCCGTCATGAACGGATCCGGTTCTATTATGTCTTCTATAGTCATGACGGATCCGTCATAAACACCATTGAAAGTCAATGGGGGATGGATCTGTTTTCTATTGTGTCAGAGAAAATGGATCCGTCCCAATTGATTGTCAATGGGGACAAAACTAAACTGAATGAAACGGAATGCACCAAAATGCATTCCGTTCTGTTTGGTTTCATCCACGCTGCAAGCAGTGTTTTTCTGTCCACGATGTGGTGCAGAGCAAGATGGATACGCCCTGACACACAATGTAAGTCAATGGGGATGGATCCGTTTTCTCTGACACAATAGAAAACTTATCTGTCCCCAATTGACTTTCAATAGTGTTAATGACTTTCAATGGGGACAAAACTGAAGCATTTTCTTCCCCTATTGAGATCCTATAACAGCTCTCAATAGCGGAATTGAAAATGCTAGTGTGAAAGTAGCCTTACCTGTCAGTTTTACAATAGGGAAGGCAAACTGATTTCAGCTGCTCAACGATGCTTTACAAAGCGGTAAATGTATATAAGCCAAATTGGTAGTCACTGACGTCTGGAATAAGGTACATAGTTATTTGGTCACAGTACCAGAGAAGACATGGCTGACAAAAAAAACAGACACCTAAAAATTGTTGAGCGACATTGGTGCAACATCAATGTCGCGCAACACATGTTGCAGTGTAGTTGTGCCCTATGTGTCACGGGACCCATGTCGTCGTGTAGCGCTGCCTAATCTAAAGTATGGTTCACCATCACTATGAAAGCAGAAGGTGCTTGAGGATACTGTTCATCACATGATTGAACCTCAGTTCATCAGATGATTGAACCTCAGCTGAAAGCAGAGTTTGTAACATCACAATGACTAAGGGTCCTTTCACACTTGCGTTCTGAGGATCCGGCAGGTACTTCCGTCCCGCCGGATCCGTCAGAACGCAAGTCGCCTGAAAGCATTAGAAGACTGATCAGGATCCTGATCAGTCTTCGAATTGCTTTCAGGTTACTATGGCAGCCAGGACGCTATTAAAGTCCTGGTTGCCATAGTAGTAGTGGGGAGTGGGGGAGCGGTATACTTACCGTCCGTGCGGCTCCCGGGGCGCTCCTGAATGACGTCAGAGCGCCCCATGCCCATGGATCACGTGATCCATGCGTGTAAGGCGCCCTGACGTCACTCTGGAGCGCCCCGGGAGCCGCACGAATGGTAAGTATACTGCTCCCCCACTCCCCACTACACTTTACCATGGCAGCCAGGACTTTATCGTCCTGGCTGCCATGGTAACCAGTCAGAAAAAGCTAAACGTCGGATCCGGCGATGAGCCGAAACGACGTTTAGCTTAAGGCCGGATCCGGACTAATGCCTTTCAATGGGCATTAATTCCGGATCCGGCCTTGCGGCAAGTGTTCCGGATTTTTGGACGGAACAAAAAGCGCAGCATGCTGCGGTATTTGCTGCGTCAAAAAAACGTTCCGGTCCTGAACTGAAGACATCCTGATGCATCCTGAACGGATTTCTCTCCATTCAGAATGCATGGGGATGATCCTGATCAGGATTTTTCCGGCATAGAGCGCCGGGGACGCAACTCTATGCCGGAAAACAAAAACGCCAGTGTGAAAAGACCCTTATACACACAAATACTTTTTTCTGGGTTTTTAAACATTTTTGAGAACACTGAATTTCAAGCATTTTTATAGCATTCTCTAGAAGCCTTTCTGGTGGTATTTTTAGTTATGTTACATTTGTAACATCTTTTTTTCAAGTCCGATAGAGTAGTCTATAGAAAAAGCACCATACCAGGGTAGACTTCAATAATTTGCTACGGTATTTAAAATAATATCTGACCACTGCCTTTTTTTTTTTTTACAACAAATGTTTTTCACACGTTGGTTTTTAGTGTAATTTTTCTGCACTTCCACCTTTTTTTTTTTTTTTTTGCAGTGAAAACACTATCTCCTATGGGATCTATAGGAAATATGAAATGCAGAACACACAAGTGCTTTTTTTTGCTCCTGCCATTTTTATTTGGGTTGTCTTGCTAACTTCATCTCAAAAACTCAGTATGCAACTCTTGAGAGTTTTTTCCGTGTGTCTTCACATCACCTTCTCTGTAGAGGAAAAACACCATGAAGAAAATGCTAATGGTAAAACACACTGGTCCTGGTTTATCAAGACCAGTGTGTGCGGTCCCGGTCTTTATATACCCTATCCTTTCAGAGGAGGCATTTCATTTAAGATGAGGCAGAGGCCTTGACATAAATTAAATGGCACCTCCCCGTTGTTCATGTGCCAGCTGAAATGTACTCTAACTCATCATTTTCACTGTTTTCAATTTCTGGCATAAGTAATGTGAAATGCGCCGGGAGCCGATGTTCCTAACCACATACTGACTTCACCACTATGAGGATACTGGTGAGGGCAGTGTAAAAATGCCAATTGTGACTTGATTTAGCCACAATGGTGATTACAAAGTCACAAAATCGGGTTTTGTGATATTATTTTTTTTAAGTCGAAAGCATAGTGTAAGGAAATGTTAAATCTCTCTCACTGTATGAAAAAATACCAGAAAAAAACACCAGAAATACGTGGCAAAAAAACGAAAAAGAAACACCAAGTACCAAATTCATGCTTGGGGACCCTTACAACTGCCATGAAAACTGCAGCAAAATGCTGTGCATAATTTCAGTCTAAACATATTAGTAGGAATGGCTACATTATTCAATGTCCAAGTCAACAGCCCAATCTGAACCCATTCGAGGTATGTAAGGGGATTTAAAGCAGGATGTGTGTAAAGAACGCCCCTCGATATTGCAGAGCTGGAAAAAAAAAATTGTATGGTAAGAGAAGTGCAAAAAAATGATTTATGTCTGTTAGCTATACAAAATGCCTGCTAGGGGTTGTTTCTGCCAAAGAGGAACTTTTAAGAGAAGGAAATGTCCAATTTTTTATTTAGTAAATTGTCGTAAAGTCCGTTTACTGTTTTTTGTTTAGTTACAGTACCTGTGTCCTTGTGAACTGCTTGAAAGAAGATTGAATATTGAAACTGGCACATATGTTTAAAATTGAAAACGTTATGTCAGATGCCTTTTTTCACATTACTGTTCCTAATCCCAACATATTAGTTTTCTATTCCTTGGGAAGCTAGGTAATATAAGATGAAATATCAGGGCATTGCATTATCTGTGGTTCCTTATGTTTTTGATGACTCCAGGCAGACTTGAATTCATTGACTGTGTGTTTTCAGGGGTTCACATCCTCTCACTGACTGCGTATTGTAATATGTCCGCTTATTTTGGTGCTGCATTAAAATTATGATAGAAAATGGAAAACGTTTTTGAAAATATAAAAACTCAAAAGTAATTCAAAATGGGTTTGATTATTTATATGTGAAACACTTCCAGACATTGCGTTAGTGAATAAAACACATCAGCGTGAGATTAGTACGGGTCAAGCTATCACATAACCAAAATAAACCTTTGGAGCATAACCTGTAAAGGAACATAAATACATGAAAAGTATATGTGAAAATACAAATCATTTGTCTTCATAACCTCTAGTTGTTTTGTCTACAGAACTCCCCATATAGGATTTGTTATTATAAAGAGGGAGGTCTTCACTCCAGAATTCTGGCTTCAAACAGGCACAAAAGGGGGCTTCTGTGATTTCTGCCTCACTTGCGCAATAATTTAGCAACTTTTTGCATTTTACAACACTTTTTGAAATATGGGTGGGAAAGTGGGCGTGGTTAGCTATGTTTGCGTTTCAGGCCAGAATTATCACTGAGACCATTTTAAAAAGTCACAAAAAAGTCGCAATCTCACTCTGATTGTGGCATAAAGTACTCCAACACAGCAAAACGGACTTCAAATATTGCTCTCATGATAAATCCCCCCCCCCATAACCTTTATGGATTCCATCTGTTATTTTATCTGCATTCATAAATGTCTAGAATATATGTAACACATTCACAGAGATGTTCTCTGCCTACATGTACATAGTGAAGACAGAGACCAATAGTAAATCATTCCGTTGTCCACGTCTCATTTTAAGTGTACATTAGTAGTATTCCCCAACATAAACTGTACTATACTATATATAGCATATAGAAGGGATCTCAGAACACCAGGGATGTGAAAAAACGTTTCAGTTCCCACCTGGAGCTTTTTTCAAGCATATCCCTTGAGGTGGGAGCTGAAACATTGCGCTTTTACCCTAGGTATACACCTAAGCGTTTTTCAGCGCGTTTGAACGCGCTGTAAAACGCACAACATGTGGAAAGCCATGCTTCCCTATGGGCATGGTTCACATTTGGGCGTTTTACAGCGCGTTTGAACGCGCTGAAAAACGCCAAACGCTGTCGCTTCAGCATGAGCTTCTTTTGGGTGCTTTAACGCGCCTATGGACCATGCTGAAATAGGGGTGAATCACTGAATCGCGCGTATGATGCGCGTTTCTTATTTACAAAAACGCGCATCCAAAAACGCACGTCATACGCGCGATTCAGAAACGCTTAGGTGTGTTCCCAGCCTTATGGATACAGAAGAATAAATGTACTACTTTTTTCACACCCGTGGAGTGCTGTGATCCCTTTTACATGCTGGACCATTTGATCAACATTTGGATTGCGTGTCCTATACTTTGAATACTTCACTACCCAGTGATGCTTCTATCTATCCATCTAATCTATCTGTCTCATAGTTATCTCATATTATCTATTCCATATCTACCTATCTATCTATCTGATCTATCTACACAGCACAGTATACACTACATGTCTTTTTGTAGTAGTCCACCTTATAATAAAAGGATGTTGTTAGAGTCATGGGGACCTAAGGTCACCTTTATTGCATTTATCGGCAGCTTTCCCGAGGTATATGCTGAATACATTTAAACAACAAATTGTGAACATACAGCAGTTTAAAGTTTTTATTGTGTCTTGAGATGTGGAGACTACCTTTCCATCTCTCGTCTGTAACTATAATTTTTTTATAAATGTATAGGGCCACGTGATTTTTGAAGTTTTTCAGTATACTTTATTAGCCAATTCAGCCTCCTTGTCTGATAAAATTAGTCCTGAACGCAACCCCTACGATCTCAGCAACTGGCCATTGTTAAGAAAAGTCAGTATCCGTTGCTCGGTAGATGACATACAGTGAAGAGTATACAAAAGCAGAAGTACTCTATTCCTTGTGAAGATAGAGTGGCTTACTTACCATGTGACTGCTATGAGGCTGGAGGGCACGGCCCTTAACCACTTCTTCTGTTTCTCTTATAAATACACAGCATTTTCCATCAGCTGCCACTCAGTTCATAGAGGGTTTTACAGCTGCCATTAAGTTCAGTGGTAAGTGTATAAATTCCTATGTACCGCACTCCCCCTAGTTATGGTTGCATGCAATCAGTTATGTGATATACTAAATGAAGGGAGACACTAAACTATATTGTGGAGGAGATTTATCAGTGTATTATGCATTTATAATTTGGTGTTCAGAAAGAGCACTTTATCTATGAAGCACCTGTTCCACTTTTTCTGATATAGAAGTCAAGTAAAGTGGTTGAGAAGGAGCATAACTTTAACGAAAAATTTCCTCCATGTAAAACAAAAAATCATAATTTGTTGTACAACCTTACTAAGTTTTGCTATGAGATCTGTTTACACCCTTGTGAAGATACCAATATATAGTGCTGTACTTACCCAGGGGAACCACATTTATTTGCTACAAGAACATTACCAGATGTAGTTTTTTTTTAGGACAGTCATGACCATCAGTTTCAGGAGGTTGTGTAGCTGTTTTTGGATGAACTCTCAATATGGCAATAGGTACTAACTTTTCACACAACTTTGCATACATCAATAGTACAATAAACTTTGTAATATGTCTTATAAGTGAGACATGTCTAGTTCTCATTTTATCAACTGTTAACTTTTTTTTCCCCTTTGATAAATGCTTTTCACTTTGAAAAATGTCTTAAACCCCACCAGGATGGATCAGCTTAACAGAAGGACCATAAGGGAGGAAGGGGAAGTGAGCAGGAGCTCAATGACACACACATAGGCAAAAAGACTGCACAGCCAAATTGAAGGTTTAGATCTCAGCAGAAGTGCTTTATTCACAACTATGCAGTACTTCTCTGTAATGTTCTCCATGAGCCTGGGGCTGCTCTGAGTAAGAGAAGGTTAGGTAGTAGGTTCTCCTCTACTTTATGTGTGTAGTGAATTGCACACAGGTCTAGACCAACAGATCTAGGAGAACTGCAAACTAGAAATTCCGTATGCACAGATGAAAACTGCTAAAAAACACTAGTGTTATCCCTCATGTTTACACTCTACCGATTAATGCAAAGATTGTTGAAAGGTTAGGTACACTTTCAGTCACAACTGATAAGTAGACTGTGTACTGCTTTATTTATTTCATGTCATTTTTAACTTAATTCTGTAGTTATTTAAAGGGACATACAGCATCCAGAATAAACCATTTGATTTTAAAAATGCTTTATTAAGGAAGTGTCAACAACACTGTTTTGCAAAATGTAAAGGTACTATACAAATTCTTAATACAAAAAGAATAAATTAATGACAGAATTCTTTTGAAAAATTCTGCAACTTTTCTACAACATACATATTTTCATTGATTACAGTTGAACAGAATAAAAAAAAAAGGAATTTTACATGCTCTAGAATGTTGTTTGGGCGCAACCTAAATTATTTAACCCCTTAAAGAGTCAGTGGACGAGTGGCATCACCCGCTCTGTTGTCTTCTAAGGGGTGAAGCTAAAGTTCATTTTTTTGCACAACTTGTATTAAAACTATTGACATTAATAAATGTAAAACTTTACACCTAGTTGACTAAGCAGTAACTGGTCATCTTGGTAGCACCTGAAAAAAGAGGTTTGCTATTTTTCCGAACTAAAACTAATACTGGGTGGGGAAAAAGAAAAAAACATATCTGGGTTACTATTTTCCAACACTCAACTGCTCATAAGAAAAAAGAACTTGCCTTACAGCATAGTATACACCAGGTAGTCTGGTTGTATAAGACAATAGCCCCATTGTAATTATCCAGTAGTATGCTAAGGTTACACAGGAGGGAACGACAAAATGGATGCAGAACTGCTTGCTTACAATAATACTTGCGAGTTAGGATATATTGTGAAAAGAAAGGACTTATAGCATAGTGACAATGTAGTGTATAACCTAAGGAGTTGCCTGGTTCGTGCAACCCTCTTTACACTGTAGGCATTCCAGAGGTTTGCTAAAGCTACAAGTACCATAATAATTTATACAGCACCCAAAGAAACCAAAAGATGCTAGTGGTCCTCCAGACGTAAAAGCAGCTCTAGATAATGGACCTCCCCTACTTAATATGCCCAATAAGTCAAATGGAAAGGTAGCATTTAGCAGACAACCCATTATGGTTGACTTTTGCATTATATGTTATGGGTGGTATTTGTTAAAGACTGATATTTTAATGCTCGGTCTTTAGTATCTCCTGCATCGCCAGAGGATGGTCTTAATGTATGACAAAGCGGCAGTCAATGCACCTAAAATGAAATCTACACCATCTCACAGCTGGGATAGATTTCAGTCATTATTTCCACCAGAAAACTGGCGTAAATGATAACTGTTCCTCCTGACCATGCTCCTTTTCAGAAAGTGGAGAGGGTGGTGTAGAAATGCAACTTGTGCCTAGATCAATTTATGTCAGGAAGTTGGGGAAAATAAAAATTCCGCCGTGTGTGTTTTGCATATGGTTATGTATTTGCATGTGGTCAATTGTAAATAATGGGTGGATTAAGTGCTTGTAGCCATGTATGGGCCTGCCATAGTATTCACTGCATATATCAGGTCAGATGATCTCTCCCTGCTAAATACACATATATGTTAGAATCCCTTTGTCAACAGAAAATGCATCTAGTATAGCGGGTAATTTACCAAATTAACAGTAAATATAGAATACTAATATCATAAGGGATGTTAATAATAATAACTATACATATATGCATTTCCTTAGGGTAGTTTCATATCTCCGTTAGGTGACTTTTATAGTCTTTTCCAGCAGAGGAGCAGGCTAATGTAGTTACTATATCCAGCATTTATGCTGGGAACTCACCGGATCCTATTATAGTGAATGGGGATCCGGCTGTGTCTGGCTATGCCGGATATTGTAACTCTGGTAATCCTCTGCCGAAACAGACTAACGGCGTTACTAACACACATGTGAGCCTACTGACTATTGACTGAGCTGGAAAACTAGACGCAGTTGGATTTCTAGCATGTGAGTTAACCAAGTTATTGTTCCCAAAGAATGGTTTGCAAGTCATTCAATAGAATCACTGAGAGGAAGTCTACTGTGCATAGGCAATGAGAAAGCGGTTATTTTTTAAACTCAATATTTTTTATTTTTTTTTACATTTCTTCAATACTATGCCATTGGTAATTAAATATAAATTGTCTTTCTGCAGCAGTAATCTCAGAGAGAATAGTTCTCAATAGGAGAGGAGCGTTTATCTCCAAGGTAATCTTCATTAAAATAGTAGATGGTGGATTGGAATGACTGACAGAATGGCAGCTCTCTTGATAGGTCTAGATTAATCTGCCCACGGAGGAGCACTGCATTCATTAGCATAACATGAGAAGTTCGGACTGGCCACACGACTGGGATAGCAAAGAGAGGTATGGTGCTCTAATGGAGTCCACCACACCTCAACCCTCCTGGTCTGACAAAGATTGTTAAGTGGGACTCTCTGCTAAAAGTGCCTTAAAAAAATAAAAAATAAGAATCCACCTATCATTGATGGATTTGTCCTTTAAAGTGTGCCCAGTACTCTAAGATATTCAAGCTAATTCAGTTGCTCACGAGTTCTAGTTAATAATTCTTTAATAACTACTTATTACCAAGCATACATCCTAACAATGTTGCATGGATATTCAAGTGTGAAGTAAAAGGGACATTTATCAAGACTGGTTTTTCCATATGCCAGTCTTGATCTCCCTGTGCTGGAGTAAGATGTGCCTCTTAATAAATTAGTTGCATCTCTGGCAGTTCATGCGCCAGAAAAAAGTCAAGAGCTGTCGACTTGAGCTTAAGAGCTTACACCAGTTTCTGGCGCAAGTTATAGAAAATCTGGTGGGTCTTGAGAAGCCCTGTCCCTTTTCTTGCTAGTTCTGAAAAGTTGCAAATTATGGCACAAATACGGTGTGCGGCGTAATTAGCATAAAAGCTTCAGTAAATGTCCCCCTAAGTGTTTACCAGTTAGTACATTATTAAAATCACCACCGCCATTCAATATGAATAGAGAGGAAAGATTTCCCAAACTTGCCCATATAATACTAAATTTAAAGATCTGATGTGGTAAAAATTTCCATCATCTGAATGATTTCACCAGTCATTTTTCTTATTATTCCAGCAGGCTCCTATTTTCGGTCATGGCATGGGTGTTCACTTAATTTTCTTTTTCTGCCCAAGCCACTATTGAATCATAAAAGAGAAGTATTAGGTCTGTTGTCAGCTTGCATTTTTCATGCAAGTTTCCATGAAGTTTGGAATGGATCAACAATAGGGGAGCATCTTAAAATTTTCAGTAATATTTCTCCTGCCACCTGATTTCACTTCTGCTTCTTACTAAATATATACGCCCAGATTTACTAATGTGTTTGTACCAAAAATCTGTCTAAAAAGTGGTGCAAGTTGGCGCATTTGGGGGAGATTTATCAGACAAATTAGGCCAGTCTTTGATATGCCCTGGCTGCCAGAGGATGTGCCTAATTTATAAAGATGGCGCATCCTATGGCAGTCTGGGCACCAAAATGGCTTTAGAAAATTGGCACAAATAAAGATAAATGTGTCAGACCCGCTGACCCCGCTTCTGCCACACTGCCCCGTTTGAGAAAGTGGCGAGGTCAGCGTAAAGTTGCAAACATTGTGTTTGCAAGCCTTTTGCGCCACAAAAATTGCACCATAATTCTGTTGTAAAAATCTGTGTCAAAGTAAGTTAATGTGTCTCTAACGTGGAGAGGGGTTCTCATGTGAGAACCAGGATCAGATATGTTGAAATCCATGAGCTAATGCTTTGTCCTCCCTCTCCCCCCCTTCCCTGAAATTTGCTGTTAAGAGAAATCTGGGATACCCCATACATATTAGATGGCCATTCCCCTCTCGCATGTTTTGGGTGTAGAAAAGTCACAAATCCACCAGATTTGCAACTTTTCAATGCATTTATAACTTTTCTTATCACAGTCTGCATTTTAATAATTTTAATTATTTACACCAGAAACTGACGTAGATAATGACTTGAGCTGCTTAGATTTTATTCCGGCATATGGAGAGCCAGAAGGGGCAGGTCATTTATAACAAGGCCTATGCCTCATCTCAAATTGCATGCCTCCTCTAGCAGCGCAGGTCCCATCAAAGCCAGGATAACACACGCTGAAAATGTGACGTGAACCCAAGGGGCACTGATATATCCAGGTACCTCCAGGTATTGTCTATATTTGTATGGGGGTTTAAGGTTCATGAATTTTCATTGTCTTGTGTAATGTTGTACTGGTAGGTTACTTGGTTTTTAACTAATCTGGGCCAAGATTACAGGGACTATATAAATCTTTAATTTTAGCTGTAATTACATGATCTGTGTAATTATTTATGTCATAACAATTGATACACTAACCTGTACCAAACTGATAGAAAACCAGCATAGGCGCATCCATTCATATCTGATATTGTGATGAGCATCTACATTTTTCTTCTGTCCTCGTCACTGTCAGAGTTCTCTCTACTACAGTGTTCATCAACTCCAGTTCTCAGGGCCCACCTCCTGGTTATGTTTTCAGGATTTCTTTAGTATTCACAGGTGATAATAGTGTCAATGCATCAGGACTTACCACAAGTATTCATTCTGTGGGATATTCTTAAATCCTGACCAGCATTGGGCCCTGAGGACAGGAGTTGAGGAACACTGGTCTACTAGATTAGGCCCAAGTTTTCCATGTCTTATGGAACCTTCCAGAAATGGCACAGAGGCTGTTATAAAACAGTTATAGCACCGGACAGCAATATGAAAGGTCCTTTTTTCCCATATTAAGGGCACTTTCACTGTGCAATGTGCGTTCACCTAGGTGAATATTGCTGATACATATGTTGCATGTGACCATATGAATGGTGGTCTGGTGGTTACAATTAATCTAAAGTGAATAATGAATGAAGAGTTTGGTTATGATGAGGTTGTACCAATGATCTACTGAGCTGCTAACCTGAACTCTATAGGCAGCGCCGATATATTCAGCATGTGGTGACTGTAAATGTGCACACATTCATTTAGGATGCTTGGCATTGGGAACCACATGGTACTCAAGCATTTTCCTGGAATTCTGTACCAGGAAATACTTGCACTATTATTCTTGTGAAAATGAATTGTGATTTATAATGCCAACGCCTGAGCAGTAGTGCCAGCAGCCAGGCTAACAGCCTATGTAAACCCTTCATGTATTCATTGATTTCTAGTGCACAGTCTGGAGATGATACGGTCTACTACTATTTTTGTAGTAAAAGTTTGGGACAATTAAATGTAATATTTTTGCAGCAGATAGTACTTGACCATGTTTCCATGCTACCAACGCACCTCTCAATCTTTATGAAAGTATTCTAAAGCAACAGCGCAAACATTACTAAGATAAGTACATATGTAAGTGGGCAACTATGGGATTCATGTCTGAGGAGGCCTTTACACGGCCCAAACATCAAGCAGATAATCGCTAACCAATGTTTGTAGGAATGCTCGTTGCCGATAATGTGCCAGTGTAAATGTCCCGTTAATTACCCGATGAACGAGCGAAACGCTCGTACATCAAGTAATTGGATCTTTCATGTGGTCACCTAATTGTTTTCCGGCAGCAGATCATGCTTCACGTGGTCACCTAAATCATTGTTTGCCAGCAGCAGATCGTGCTATCTACACAAACACATGTTTAATTAAATCAGGTGATGGACAAAAGTCTTTCCTGGACATTTTTTGTCCAATTAGCAGACAAAAGTTTCAAACATGGCCGACTTCTTTGCAGGCAACAATGGTCTATCATCAGTCGGCGAAAACAATAGTTTTGATTGAAATTTTTAATTTTGATCAACTTTTATACTAATGTGTATGGCCATCTTTACAAGTCTAAGAGGTAAACTGGTGTAATTATGTTAATTTATTGGATTGAGTAGCATTTTAAATATGTTAATATTGTAATGTCATCCCCAAATTTCTAGCAGTACATATATGAACTAAGTGGTCTACATGTTAAAGTGAGACCATCCCCATGAATACACAACTAGTCGATCACAGTTGGTAGTCATTTTTTTTCCTAGTTGCAAAGTAATATATTTTCAGTACCATTATATGGTAAATGTAACTGCATAATTAGCCTCATGGAATAGTAATATTAATAAATTGGTATGCTTTAACTATAAACCAATGGCATAAAAAAGTGTGTGCAACACATTGCTATGTGTCATGTCAGCACCAGTGGCATGGACAGGTTAAAGACTATGTAGTCGTTAATTAGCAACCCTCCTGTTTTATCTTTGGTTAGAATTGAACTGAACACAATTTTCGGACAATTAGCCAGTTTTGTATACTTATTTAAAAAAAATAAAAAAGGAAATAATAACCTGGATGTAGAAAAATTTAATATCACCCCCTTGATTAAAATAACCAAGGCAAAATAAAAAGTTCTTTTTACTAGTGCTCTGTTAGCCTAAACATGAGATCTTCATCTTGTTAGAGTTTCACTTCCGTATAATGATATTAATAGTGATTAAGCAGTGATGATCCCCAACCAGTACAAAATGACTCCAGTGGAGTATGAAAGCGAGTCCTTCACAGTTTGTCAATTTACACCGATGAAGAGGCACCCAATAGTCAGTAGTAGCAACATGGGCCTCCAGGGAATGCTGTACATACAAGGAGCAGGGGCTTCAATCATTTTCCTCACTTGTAGGTTTTTCAAATGAAAAGTGCTTGTAGCTGAAGCTGGTGTGGGATGGTAGTGCATCTGGGTAAGGCAAATGAGAGGCAGTGAGGTGATCTCCAAATGGCATTGTGATTATAGGTTCACACAAGAGTCCCAGGCTTGGCTTTTTCTTGTCCGTACCACTGGACGTCAGCTAATTCAGAATATAGGGCAGCGTCTAGGTAGCAACTGTCATGGTATGTCCTAAAAAAGAAAAAAAAAAACATAATAATGTGAGATCCAGTGATCCTTAAATAAATTTTCCGGAAAAATAAAATTGCTGAAAATTTTTAAAATATTACCTTATTATAAATATATTCCTAAACACATTTCATTAGTTATAATGGCTTGCTTTGTCTGAAGAGCAATGATCAGGGGGAAAAATAAAATGGCCACCGTCCCATTAGTACACAGAAAACCTGTCCTAATCACACAAAAAACCAAGTTACTTCAGACACTGAGCTAAAGAGCTGCCTCATCCTCCTCTCTGCTCGGCTTGTCAGGGATTATGATCCTGAATACAGTTTAATATGATCTTCAGCCGAATCTCTGTAGGAATGGAGTTCATGAGAAGACATGAAGTACAGAGAGGACGGACAGGACAGACTGTGGTAATGGAGACTGCATACAAGTGCTGCTGCTAATTAGCCACATCCCCACCTCTCTGTATTTCATGTCTCCTCATGGACTCTATTCCTACTGAGATTCAGCTGAAGATCATATTAAATTATATTCAGGATCATAAATGAGTATAAGGCAGCTCTTCAGCTCAGTGTTATGAAGTAACTTGTCCTGCTTTGTGATTAGGACATATTGTGTGCACTAATAGAGCGGCGGCCATTTTATTTCTCCTAATGATTGCTCCGTAGACATTAGTCATTATAACTAATCAAAGATATTTCGGAATATATTTATAATAAAAGTAATATTTATGTATTTACATTTTCTTAATTCCCACAGAACCCCTTTAAAAGAAAAAAATGTAAGTATACCAAACAGCAAGGAATGAAAGCAGTGGTTCAGAATGGCCCTATCCCCCATTGGCAGTGTAAACCGATGCAGTAGGACCACATTTAGAATTTTAGTATTCCATATCAAATAACAATTTTACCCCTTTGCCCTGTACAATAACCAGTAAAGGCTGAATAATAGAGATGAGCAAAATTAAATTTGGGTTCGATTAGGGTCCAAATCAATTCTACCTGTATTGAAAGTGCTCCAATTGGCCTCAACATTTGTGTATGACACAGAGGTCTCCTAGAGGTCATTGTCCCTCTCTCAATTTGGATCTACCTCAAATTTTTACAAAATTCTAGTGGAATCTGATTGACAAATTGATTTGCTCATCTCTACTGAATATATATAATAGGACTATGAAGCAATGTATCCTACATGGGCAGTACAATAACAATATAATAATACATTTTTTGTTTTATGAAACTTATGATCTTACATGGAAACACTAATAATAAATTTCTCATAATGAAAAAATTTTGCGATCATGCAGAACTATATGACGGATATGGATTTCCATGCACAGTGTGACCAGATCATATGTTCTTTGTACAATACCTCTATTCATCAGTACTTTGGTGACTTGAAGACTCAGACCCATCCTGAGTGGGTGAGTTTTCTGTTGTGTCTCTGAGCACAGGAAAGCAGCAGAAGGAATAAAGTAGAGACAGAGTGAAGCAGACATTATTTAGTAACATGTTAGCAGAGGTAGGAAAGGAAACGTATAGTATTTTGAAGTATTAGTATTTCAAAGACTGAAACCTCTTCGCTATTTTTTAAAGTAATAGTGTTTGGTGAGAAGTGATATAAACAGAAGGCAAACCATGATCGATCTTAAAAAAAAAAACATTGACATGGCTTAACCCGGCCAAACGTTTATTCTGGTGGAACTGGCTGACCATCTATTATGATGACCACCTGGCTGTCCCCCTAATGGCAGATGATGGATTTCCACTACTCAGTCTTTGTGGTCTTGGGGAGATAAGCCGCAAAAAGAAGGTCTTAGTCTGCTGAGCATGTATAAAGGGAGGTTAGGAATGATAGCGTCCAGCCGAACGAGCCAGCCATCCTTTTTTCAGCTCACACATTTTTTGAGTCAAGTTCTGCTAGCTATACTACAGGATGTAGACCTGTACTGAACAAGAGGACATATTTTGAATATTAATATTCTGTAAATTTTACTTTTTGCAAAGGAATTTTCACAGTTCATCAGTCCAACAGCATTACTTATGAGGGGTTTACTGGGTGATGCTAATGAGAGAGAGCATTTTTGGTGTTGTTCATCCCATGCATGAAAAGTTGCACATGGTGTTGTCAGAGTTCCTCCTATGTTGTGCAGACAAAATGACAGCCAGCTGAAGAATCCCGAAGTGAAAATGACCATGGATGAGCACCATATACATGGAAAATTGTAAGGGTGGGAGACGGATGCAAAAATAAATCCATGCCACCGTAAATCTTAGCATATACACAATACAAGAAGTGTTAGACAGATATCAATAAATAATGGAGATGAATTCTCACTTATTCACACTCTGAATCTGTCTCTGACGGATAAAAATAAAAATAAAAAATCTCATTATATTAAGTTGTGGAGTCTTGATCCGTTGTGCGCCTGAGTCAGATGGATTTATTAAAATGCTGATTTCTTTAAATAAATTAGGTGCATCTCTGGCACTCCATGTGCTAGAAACCCAAATCTACGCCAGCCAGGGGCTGATCTACACCCGAGCTATAACTTACTCAAGTTACAGTAAATCCAGCAGACCACAGTAGGAGCTGCCCTTTCCACTAAGCCCTACCCCTTTTCTCAACACTTTTCTAAGCACAAAAAGTCGCAAATTACAGTGCCCCCCATAATTTGGGAATTTTTAACTCCACAATGAAATAAATAACTTGATAAATGCTCTCAGTTCTCTTTCCTTTTTAGCTCTGTAATTTCCAAACAGGAACCAATCTTGCATTTTCAACGTCATTTTCGTGTCCAGCAACCGAAAATGACATGGTTATTAATTAACCATGTCTCCGTTACAAAATGTGTGTTGAACTAGGTCATCAATTAAGAATCCCCTTCCACATTCTGCTCATCCTGACATCCTGGAGGTTCATTTACACACTCATTCATGTAACTGTCTGACAAACAAAACCTATGGAATGCTTTAGAAAGTCACTTTGATGTATCAGGTAGGTATGAATGGAATGCTAATCTTTCAAAAGTCTAAGGACTTACCCAGTCTGCCAGGTTAAAATGTGGTGAGGGCTGCTGGGAGGTGTGGCTGTAAGATCACTACAAGGCGTCGAACTTCTCTGACCATGGGGTAAGGCAGCTGTGAAAAACAAAGAAAAAAAACGAAATAAAAAAAATGCAACAAATGGCAAAGTATGAAACCAGAGAGTCTAATAATTGCATTCCATTCTCAAAGATTCCTGTAATGAGCTGCTTTGATCTGGGCCACAGTTCAAGGTTACATTTAACATAGTCCTATTATGAACCACCTGATCAATAAAAAACCTTGAACTATGACTTAGCCAAACCAGACACCCATCTGCAGACAGCTGTTGTACAGTTCCTGGCCCTCCTCAGCACAGGACAGCTTTCTTCCTTCTGGAGGAGAGATCATTTGCATACTTTTCTTCTCATGGATCAATGCTGTAAGGTTAGTTGCACACTAGAGTTAAAACTATCCAGCAGAGGAACAGCCAGAGTTCATCGTATCCGGCATAGCCAAAAAGGGCCGATGCACCAGGTCCTATTGACTTAATTGTTAAGGGTCCTATCAATGGGGGGGGAGGTAATGGTATTTGCTCAATTAAAAGTGGTTGTGTACATTAGAGAATCTATTCAATGGAACTGCTGCTCAGGTTATGAATGGAAGCAATCTAGAAATAGTTTCCAGTTCCTTACAGCTTCCTTGACAAAAGCCTTAGGTAAACTGAGGGCGCACCATGGCCTGTGAAACATCTGCAGGCAACAGACACTAGATGTGTAGACCTTGCTGAAGGAACCTCAGGACAACATTGGGCAGTTTACAGTGAATGCCATGCCCCATTTTTACATCCCTCCCACTGCATCGTTTCCAAAGACGCAAGAAGGTTTGTGAATTTATAACTATAATGCCCTGTACAATATAAAGCACATTTGCAACATGATTCACATAAGATCAGATTCTGCTCAACTGCTAAGGAACAGCCTGAGCTTACATTGTACATTATGGTACATTGTGCATTATTGTCAAATTATAACACAGGGAAAGAAAAAAAAAAAAAAAAAGAAGAATGCCTTGTCATCCACATTTTCAACCTTGTGTGAAGCTGTACAGTAATTACTTCCAGGATGGGGATTCTAGGCCCAATTCCCAATAACGCTTTTAAAACTGTTAGAGGAGACCAGAACCACAAATATCCTTACATCTTTTACTTACACGTTTGAGCAGCCAGAAACACAAGATGGAAATGTGTTGGCTTCTAACAATTCTCACCGATTTACAGGCAGCACATCACCCCAACAAGATGATCCCTAAGGGTTAATATTATTATGTGCCATATTATAAGATTTTTACTAGCTCTTCTACAGACTGAAAACAGGGTCATTTAGAACGTCGGCTTCCTCTCCCGGGCTATGCACTTTTGTTATGTTTTTGATATACGAGACTCGCTGGAAATTCCAATGAGATTAATATCTAAACTACAATTCATTCACTTAATTAAGATTCTGACCTACATGTTTGGCTTTACACATATCCCACACTACTTTCCCAGGAAACTTAAAGACCAATTTCCTTGCAGGAAATGCATGCTCTCCTTCAGGTAAAAGGGCACATCTGGCACGCAAGAGTAAAATAGCTCTGGTACACCCTAGACCTAACTACGATAGGACAATTACTAACAATGAAAATCAGAATAGTGACTGACTAAAGACTAATGATAACCCCCCATCTTTCTGAATATTAATCAACTCATACTATACCATTGAGGATTATATATTAATAAAGTATACAGTGGTTTCAAGCAGATGTGGATTCAGTATTGAGTACAGACTTTTATATGCATTATGCTTTAGTTGTCCTTTGGCTCGTTGTTTTGTGCCGCTATAAAAATTTGCCTCAAACCCCAGCAGATGGGCATATATGCCATCGCAATAGCTTCTGTGTTTGCTATGGGACCCTTGAAGTGGAAACCCCCAGTTTGGCCTCACTCTGCTTTCCCTTAACCCTCAGTTCACACTTGCGCGTTTTACAGCACGTTCGAACGCGCTGTAAAACGCATAACCGATGCAAACCAATGCTTCCCTATGGGACTGGTTCACATTTTCGAATGAGCTGAAAAATGCCCGACGCACAGACAAGTACTTGAGCTTTTTTTGGGGCGTTTGTTGCGAGTTTTGGCCCATAGACCTCAATGGGAACGCGCAACGCTTGTATTTTGCGCGTTTTTGACACTGAAAACGCACGTTCGAACGCGCGTTTATGAATTTGCAACATGCTGGAAAGGCCAAACCCCAGGTGCTAGGCACAGTTTGGAGAGAAGCCAACACTGCAGTCAATCACACAAACGCGCGTAAAACGCGCGTTTACTATTGCCAAAAACGTGCGAAGAACACGCGTCTCAGAAACGCTCAGGTGTGAACCCAGCGTTAGAGAGGTCACCCTGCACATGGATTTCCCTCTCCTCAATTGAGCACACAAGTCAGAGGGGTTTTAGCCCTTGTGTTATCAACTATGGGGCATCTAAACCTCTATGGCAAATTGCTAGTAATGCACCACAAAGAGGCATATTTACTAATCCTCTGTAACAGAAGGCACAAACTCAGACCAGACAGTCTACTGATGCATGAATTTATGATAGTAGTTCATGCTGGATGATAAATTTGGTGCATTTTAAAGGGGTTGTCTCACCTCCAACATTGGTGCCATATCGCTAGTAAGTGCGGGTCCCATCTGTCTAAAACAGAGCACCTGAAGTAAAGGAGGGTACACTGCGCATGCGTGGCTATCCTCCATCCATTTCTATGGGAGTGGTGGAGATGGCAGTGTCAGCACTCGGCTATTTTTGGCACTCCTATAGATATGAATGTAGGGCGGCCACACATGTGCAGCGTGCTCCTGTTGACTTTGAGAGCTCCGTTCTAGAGATAGGTGCGAGTCCCACAAATGGCCACCAATGTTGAAGGTGAGACAACTCCTTTCACAGGGAGCTTTGCACTTTGGATTGCTGTGTTGAGACTCTTAAATGAGGCTCTGCGGTGTTTTTTGTAGCTGGTCTCCCTGAGATCAGCTATTGGTGTGTTTGAGTAGTCTCCGAGGCATTGCTCCTGGTTAGCCAGAATCCTACTCCACACTGATGAGGGGCAACACCCTGAAACAGCTGACTGTGGATGGATAACTGGCTTAGGTTTCCCCCGTCACATCCTTAAAGCTTGTAAAAAAGCGGGATCTTGACATAGGGGCCACTTAATATGGTGCATTTGGTGATCTCAGTAATGGAGACACCCCTTTGCTTGGTTTTCCTCCCTTTGAGGGATTTCTGACTTTCACTGTGTTGAAGACCCTTAACTGGGGCTCCACAGTTATTTTGCATATTACAACTCCTTTAAGGCACCTTTGTCTAAATTTATACCATCTTTGGCTGGCTTAGTTTTAGGCAAAATTTTAATGCATCTTCAGGGAGTATTCCAATATTTTACTGTTGATGGCCAATGCTTGTGATGGAACAATAATATCTGATTGGAGGCGGTCTGACACCCCGCCAATCAGCAATTTCATAGTAGCAGTAGGTGTTTCATAGAAGTGAATGAGAGCCGCATACATCCACCTGCATGGGGTCCCACCAATCAGCTGTTTGAGGATGCAGCGGCGCTCCTGTGAGCACCGCACCAGACGTCGGACCCCCACTAATCAGATACTGATGACCTATCCATCATCAGTATTAAGATATCGGAAAACCTCTTTAAATAAGCTTAATGTGCCAGAATTCTGGCTTAAAATGCAAACAAAAATTGGTGTACATGCCCCACGCTTAAAGGGGTATCCCAATATTTTACTATTGATGGCCTATCCATCTTCAACAATCAGCCGTTTCAGAGTAGTGCCAGAAGTCAGGTATTGAATTACACCGCTTGGTCCATTGTATAGTAGAGAGGCTGGTAACTGGTTGTCGGTATTAAAATGCCGGAAAACCCTTTTAATCACAGAAACATATAAAAGAGAGGTAATCAGAGCCCCGCTTTTAATATTTTATAGGAGTACGGAAAACTAGCAAATTCTGTGTATTATCTCCCCCACTGCCAGGGTCCAATGCAACCATGCAAAGAGAATGACTGACCCGGCACAAGGGTTGCCATGGCGATATTAGTTATGAAGTTTTACGTTCCGCTTCACATCTAGTTAACATTCATCAGCCGCCTCTAGGCAGTCTTTGAAAAGCACCAGACAAATGCACGGCGGGAGCCCCAATTGTAGCGTAATATAATGTGGAAATACATTGCTGGAGTCAAAGATACTGAACAATAACTAGAAGCTCTGCAGTTCTAATTGGTAAAAAGCGGCCTCCCTCTGATGTTCTCGGCTTTGACAAATGCTGATTGTGGCCAAAATAGTATCTCAGCATTTCCAAGAAAAAAAAAAAAAAGAAAGATCACCAGGGAATGAAAAAAATTAATAAAATAGTACCATATAGATTTCCATATGTGTTCACACTGGCACTTGCTTCAGCTCTGTTTGGCTCCTGTTGCTTTTTGACAGCAAGACAGTAACAGATAAGGTCGGCATAGAAAATTAATAAATAAACCTGACGGATCGCTAGGACAAAGGGATCTGTCAGAATTCGCTGGGAACCACTTGAGAACTGATCGGTCCAAGCTGGAATGATGGTTGTGTGAACAGAGCCTAAAGCTGGCCACACAGTCAGCCACTTTTCCCGACCACCATAACCATACACACTCCTCCTGTTTATTTAAATAGGAATTGGGGAACGAGGGTCTGCCAGACCCCTTTACCAGTGACTACTGTGGGAACAAAGCATAGGACATGTTAAAATCAGACATACTTGATCCCACTTACTTCTGCGACTACCATTGGGGTTGTGTAACCCCATACACATCTATCACAGTGAAAACTGCCACCCAGTGCACCTCATCTCCCTTGCTCACCCACTCCTTCAAGTTGATTGACAAGTTTTCTCTGAATTGGAGCAATGGATTGGAGAGACAGGTCTGTATGTAATTTGCGAAGGCAGCCCTACCTGGCATATTGGCCAATTTGCTACCGATTTACATGCTGACAGATTCCCTTTACATGTTTACCCAGCCACAGAGTTTGTTCATTTCAGCATCCTTAAAGGGAAATGGCACTAAATACCTCTCAAAAAAACCAGCTGACACGGGAAGTGTGCCCTTGCCATCTGAATCTAATAGAGTTGGTCCAGTCTCACTCCGGGGCCGCATTGCGTTGAGAAAAAAAACTGTTTTTGACTGATATGCAAATTAGCCCCTGGGTGCAACAAGGGTGTTGCTCTTGCACCCAGAGGCTCCGCTCACTTCCCCTACAAGTCACGCCTCCAACACTTTGAATGACAGGGTCAGGCAGTGAAGACATAAGCATGCCTGGCCCTGAAGTCTTACGCCTGTGCCTTCACTTTAATCAGGGGTGCAGCTATAGAGGAAGCAGGGGAAGCCTCTGCTTTGGGGCACAAACTCAGAAGGGGCCCACCAAGGAGGAGGAGGACAACTAAAAGATTTTATGGTCAGGGCCCCCTCAACAGTATTAAAAAATGACATTATATATAGTGACACTGTAGGAAGAGCAGCTTCTGGGCTCGTCTGAGTGAGTGATCTTCACTAGCCACAAGAGTGGGGGTTGCGAAGAAGTTGCTGGAGGGAGGGGCCCCATGTAAAAATTTGCTGTAGGGCCCAGTCATTTCTAGTTATGCCACTGACTTCAATGTTTGGCGCAGGCACAGTACAGACAGTGATGGTTAACCTCGGGCACTCCAGCTGTGGTGAAACCATGACTCCCAGCATGCTCCATTCATTTCTATGGAGTTCTGAGAACTGCCAAGCAAGTGTACATCTTGGGAGTAGTAGTTTTACCACAGCTGGAGTGCCGGAGGTTAGTCATCACAGAACTAGACTAATTTGAATTGCACCTAATGCCCAAATGTAAAATTACTAAACAATCATTGCATTTTCCAGGGCGTAGACTTAAAAAGTCCACAAGTATGGCGTGAACTACAGACTTGCTGTGACAATGCCAGATGACTAGGCCAGGGATGGGCAAACTGCGGCTCTCCAGCTGTTGCAAAACTACAACTCCTAGCATGCAAAGACTGCTTACAGCCATCAGCCTACAGCAGGGCATGGTGGGAATTGTAGTTTTAAAACAGCTGGAGAGCCACAGTTTGCCTATCCCTGGCCTAGACTAATTAGTATTTTTAGTATCTCACAGGTAAAAAGTTCCTTGCAGGGGCTTATTGTGGTTATTAAAGGGGCTTTCTGATAAATTGATGGTCCTCAGGATTGCTCATCAGTATCTAATTGGAGAGGGTTTGACCCCGGCACCCCCACGATCAGCTGTCTGAAGAAGCCGCGACGCTCCTGCGAGCACTGCAGCCCATTCCTAAACCCGTGGGGTCACATGACCAAATAACAGCTCAGTCCCATTCAAGTGAATGTGTCTGAGGTACAATACCAAGCACTTCCGCTATACAATGTGCAGCGCTGAGCTTGGCAAGCCGGGAGGAGGCTCTGGCCCCTTCAATGAGCTGACTGGCAGGGACACCAGATGTTGGCCACCAATGAAATATTGATGACCAATCTTGAGGATAGGTCATCAATATAGGAGTCCCAGAAAATCCCTTTAAGGTATGTACGACAGGATGCAGTCACTTCAGTGTTAATAGTATACATTATGTATTATAAAAGGACAGCACAATCCAATACTAAAGGATTTAGATGACATTATTCAGTATGTGTTTACACCATTCTTATTGGACGTGAACCAGGAAGCAATGTCAAAGAAAGAGCTTGGTAAAAAGTTACAATATTTGCAAAGAAACACTGACAGAATTAATTGTTAACAGATTATGATCCGTGTCATAAGAACATCTGCCAACGACCTGAACACATCCTGTCTAATTTGCTTGAATGTATAGAGAGTAGACCAAAACTTGGCTTAAAAGAATGTCCTCATGCTATCCACTCAGCGAAAAGCAGACCACCCAGGAAAGCTAGTGAAAATCAAAGGCAGATCTCTAGTAAGGAAATCGTACTAATTTCCCACAGTACTACACTGGATATACAAGACCATTACACCAATAAAAAGACGTTCACAATGGTGTGCGAAGATGCCTCACCACCTGCTGGTGCTCCCAAATCACTGGTGTAGCTTAGCTCATGGAAATAAAAGGTCTACGTCCAAGGAATACCACTGGTTTAAGTCTGGAACTGTACAATGATACGTTTACTGTGCACTGTAGTGGTTTCTTAATTACAGGACTTTTGTATTACAGAAGACATGGTCAACCTTTGGGGGGCAGTTACAATAAACTGCAAAAAACGATATTTTAAAATAAATGGCATCAAATTTGTATAAATGTATTTAATCTTTAATAGAGGAATAGTGACAATCTGGCAATTTTGGGCTTCATGCATGTAACAATTGTAGGCATAAAATTAAGTAGTTGCTATAGCAATCAGATTATTTTTAGATTATTAGTAGAAAAACGTAAATCTGATTGGTTTTCATTCCATTAACATATAGTCGCCTTTTCGGCAGCATTCATTCATAGAAGCCCCTAATATTGCATGCATGCACGGTTTTAAAGGGAGTCTGTCACCTACAAAATCGGTTTCAAAGTAAACATACCGCCACTTAGGGTAGGCGCCCTGAAACATACCTATACCTTTCTTGTGAAATTTAATCCTGAGAAATGCTTCTTTTTATTGTTAGGGCAAACAAGATTTTTGGTGCACTTTGAGTGGGCCGCTTCATTAGATGCACCATTGCTCCACCAGTGATGCCACCTAGCACCTCTCACTCTTGTCTGATTGACAGTCCATGAACTTTCAGCTCCAGTAACGATGACACAAGGGAAACCAGGCGCACCGGATGGGGTGGCCCTGCCCATGGTGCACTGAAAACCTTACTTGCATAAAAATAAAAAGCAGCATTTCTTGGGATTAGCAGACCAGATTTTCACAAGAAAGCTATGGTTACGTTTTGGGGGACCTACCCTACATGGTGGGATACTTCCTTTGAAAATGATTTTGGAGGTGGCAGGCTCACTTCTTAAGTAAATGCATTCACAGAAGTACATGACGATGCGATGGGTCTTACCTGTAGTTGCTTTACACATCGGAGGCATTCTTGTTACCCTGCTGTGTGCCACAAAGGTGCTTTGAGATGTGCTGTATTGAGAGCCACTGTCGGATGAGTTGGAACTAGTATGTGAAAGTCTGTTGTGCTCCTTTTGACATGAGGAGGACCTGTGGTACCACTGCCGCAGCTCATCAGACACCACAGTCCTGCCTGAGCCCTTATCATGGCCCTCTCTGCCAAGTGATGGAGTCCTTACAATCTGAGAGCGAGAAGGGGTGAGCCTCACAGAGTCCACAGTATCATCCCCGTGCCAGTTCTCCTTATACATCCCTCCTGCAGTATAGGAGCTTGACGTCTTGAATTGTGCTTTGACACTGTAGTGTCCCTCTTGGTCGTTTTCTAGACTCCGCACAACAACAGGTGTTGAGCTTCCTTCAATGTACAAAGGATACTCTTTGATCCTATACTGCGATGAAGGTTGGCTCTGGCTATGCAGGTATACGCCATGGTGTCCGTTTCCATTCCTAGCAGCCAGATTGGGCATGCTCCCTGAATTGGAGGATACAAGGTTCCCATTAGACTTGTGTCTATGTCTTTGCCTCTCCCTGGCCTTGGAGGGAGAGTCCTCAGCCAATGTTGAGTAGTTAGGATTTATCTGGGCTGGATAATAGTGCTCAGAACTGGAATGGCTAGTACATGAGGAGCAGTCATCCATAGGATCGGAACCATTACTGCTACGAGTCCTTGGGGTGTAGAAATCTGGACTCCCTGTGTCATTTTCAGAGCCCAAAAGTTTTCCTTGGGATTCCAAGCTGGAACTGCGGTGCCTAAAGTGCTGTGCTAAGCTATGTAGTCTGGTAGGGCTGATGTCCACAGATCTGTAGAAACAATCGCTTATTTAGATCACAGGAACAAACACTATCAATCTTTTCTCAAAAACATGCAGTCTCTAATTATTCTGTCATTTAACCCCGCACGGCATTCTTCCCAAGAATGGCTAGAATATTCTTGCCAAGCACTGCTAAATCATGAATGTCACTGCCTTACAAGATGGTAGTGACAGATAAACAGCTATTGATTATAACATAAAACTCCGACTCTCACCTTCTGTCTCACAGTAAGTCACTGTGCTGCAGAGTACAACAATAAGCCAACTGCGTCCTCTGCTTCCTCTACTAATAGATGCTTTCAGCAGAGGGCCACATGATAGAACAAAGTGCAAGTAATGAATTCTAAAACTCCCACATCATACATTTTGATAACATGATTCAAATCCATTACTTACAAGGTTCTTGATTATTACAAAAAGAACGCACTGCAGTAAACAAGCACAGTACAACCCAGCCGTGCCATCATATTTTACAACTGTCTCACTAGATGTACATGTATTTTAATTTACTGGGATGTTACATGACTTCTATATACTAGTACTATGCAGTGCGCTCTTAAAATTGCATTAATGTTAGCCAATAGCCTACTGACCTACATAGAGTGCGCTATGCCAGGCTTTAATGAGCGGAGCTGGCAGAGGCAGGAGCAGCGATGTATGCTCCTGCCTGTACATCGTTCACTGTGGCACTGCACCACTGACATGTCAGCACTGTACAAGCGTACAGATACCAAAGCGCTATAAGCACCCGAACTTGAAAAAAATATATTAAATATTAAAAATATTAATATTTTTAAAATATTTTTAATTATTTAAGCACCGGTGTGTATATATGTATATATATATATATATATATATATATATATATATCAGTTTAGGTGCACTCTATGATTAAAAAGTAATAAAAATAACAGGATAAAACTAGAAAGAAAGAAAAACTAAAAACTTTTGTTAGAAAACTGGTAAAACACAATAGAAGACACTGCCATGTATTCCTGCATGGCCACAAAGTACACAGTACCATATAGTAGAGTATACACTAGAAAGAATAAGAATAGTAAGATGTATTACCTGGTAGAATGAACATAATGCGGGCTTCGTATTCGTAAGTCTGGGGTGGATGGCATGCTGGACTGAGAATTCCAGTGGGGGAGGGTTCGGATGGGACTATTCTGCAGAGAGTTACTCCCACCTGCTTCTGAACAGCTACCTGTGCTAGGAAACCTTTTGTGGGTGCTGCAATGGAAATAGAACATTAACTATATTGACATCTGTAACATCTGTTTAACCTACAAGACTAGAAAGAACAAAGGGATGAATGACAACCTACAACGGATAAATCTTTAATGAAATGTGAAAAAAGGACAACGTTTTTACAAAATCATATGCCATCAGTGTGGTTGGCACCTAGGATTATTGACAACCTGGACATGTGTACAACATGGGGAAGGATTCGTTTTTCTGAAAATGAATTGTGCCAGGGCCCAGGGATGGCTAACCTCTGGCACTTCAGCTGTGGTGAAATTACGACTCCCAACATGCTCCATTCATTTCTATGGAGTTCTACAGCCAAGCAAGGGGGCATCTTGGGAGTCGTAGTTTTACCACAACTGGTGTGTGGGGAGGTTAGCCATCACTGTACTAGGCACATGTTCTACTGGTTATTGGTATTAGGAGACATTTGATGGCAATTTATTACTTTAAAGAGACAGACATACATAAAACACCGTTTATAAGGGTTACATAATGTAAAATCTAGGCTAAATATTATGCATGACCTTTATAACCAAATATCCATTTATAACATTAAATCATTATCAGACACTTGTATAGAAATTTTCATTTTTCAGAAAATATTCAATTTACAAAAACATTCCATTAACACCCAGCAGACAAGGATAACCAACATGATCTTCATATCTGGTTAAGAAGCCTGTAGTCAAGCAGAGTAGAGGTTACCTGGAATGGCCATGTGAGGATTTTTTCTTCAGTTTCTCATAGGGTTCATCTAAGGAAGATTCACTCCACATTTTGGGTTTTATGGGTGATTTGTCATAGTCATTTCTCTGGTAGTGCAACTGTCTTAGTCCATCCAGTGACTGTGGAGGGTGTGGTCTGGCATGTGACGGGGGTCTTGGTGGTAGGCCTTTATGAGGGGACTGCATAGGAGACATGATGCTGGGGGCCTGAGAATCTTCTGGAAATGGCAAACAAGAGATATTCAGAAGCGTAGCAAGATTTCACCTAAATGCTGCCGAATTATCTATAGCTAAGGTATGGTTACAGTCACACTTGCGTTCTTTCTTTTATTTCTTTTACACTTTGATAGCCATAATAGTGCAGGCTGTGCCATTTTATCCAGTTAAAACTAGAAACCCGACAGACCCCTCAAGTCAATGACTGTTGAAACAAACTGAAGCCATGACTTGTGTGAACAAAGCCTTGCTTACTGAGCATAATGAAGTACCATAATTAAAACCTACCAAACATGTAATATATCCATGGCAGTTATGAAATATCCACAACATACAAATCTAAGGAAGTGTAAGATGTGACTGGAAGGTCCCCCAAACAAGTCTTAACTGCCTGCATATGCTTATTTGCTGACTGCATTGTTTCTTCTATAAACAGGCCAAATTTGCTCCAGTACACAAACGGGCGGAGTATGCTCCATCCATAAAAAGGTTGTTAAAATGTCATCATGCCTGGTCCTGTCAATCAGAATGCAGTTGAGAGAGAGCAAAGCATAAATTTTCTCAGTGATGCGGGCACATATGAATATGGGACCAACACGGATGCCTTCAGCTGCCAAGTGGACATGTAACAGGTCAGCCAGTGTCATAGGGACAAATCTGCTGACTGGTGTCCTTCAAAGTGAGACGGTTTTGTCAGTAAAATACGCATTTTAAGGCACAATAGGATTACAACCTGATATTACACCCAATTGCTCTCTATTGTACAATACATACCATCCTCAAGAACAAGAGCATCAGAAAGTGAGCTGTCTTCACTGCCGAGGTTAGCTTCTGTAAGGAAAATAAGCCATGAGAAAGACAAAGTCAACGAACCTGTCCAACGTGCTCTACCACACTTTTTATCCAACACGTACCAGTTTTGGTAATGCCCACTTACTGTGACTTTTTTTACCTCTTATGTTGGGGTATCAGATAACAAATGCACAATTATTAAATTAGTAGATTATCGCACTCACCATCTATGATTAAGGATGCCCTCTGTGTAGGCTTTTTTCCAGACTTGATGCGATAGTCATTGATGGAGTTTTCGATCTCCTGTAGTTTCTTTAGTGCATTGAGGTATGAGGTCTTTCTCTGCTTTTTCAGCTTTTTGCTAACGTGAGGATCACTGGCCAGTCGGCGAGCTGCCTCAGTAATCTGGGACTGAATGGCAAATTCTCTTTCAAGACGTTCCAGCTCGACTTCCTAAAACAATATTTCAAATATTACTCACTGTGCACAGGAGTTCATTCTTGGGTCTGATACCAAGATGCCTCAGCTTCTTTCTCATAAGTGAGATTTAAAACATTTGAATACACTTTAAATTTCAAGAGGCCTTTCTATCTTATGCAAGTTCATTTAGTGACATTACCACCCTGTAAGCTGGACTATACTTAGACCGCTTGCACATCCATCAGTCCAAGTAATGTAACCACAACTCTCATGAGTCACACATGGTTTCCTTCATCTCTCTAAATGAAATAGGGATAAAAGCCCTTTTAATTTCAGGTTATGTTCAAGAATGCTGAGCACATATACCTGAAAATACCTTAAGCTATTTTTTCTTATTAACTCGTTAGTCATCACGAGGCAAAAAACATTGCATTTTGGTAGGCTTTTAAAGGGAACCTGTCATGGTGTACATGATGTCTGACCTGCAGGCAGCATGTTGTAAAGTAGGAGGAAACGATTACTGTAGATTGATATAAAGTTTTGTGGAAAGAGTTTAAGTAGAACATTTTATTAACTTGAATTTTTGCTTATTGCAGGCCTTGGAGTCCAGTGGGCAGTCCTACTCTGTGACTGACAGAGATATAGTGATAGAAGTCAATCACTGATTATAACTGCCCACTAGACTCCTAAGAATAGGAAACGCATATGAATAAAATACAAGTTATGCTGTATCTTTTTAGGCAATCCAATATATCAATCTGCTTATTGAAAGGGGCTGTCCCATCTTGGCCTTTCATGGTCGAGATAGGAATAATCCAAAGTAAGTGCCCGAGCAGAGAGGCGGAGTTCTGAAAATCGCCAAGAGGCCAATGCTGTGGATCCATGAGGGGATCCTGGTTTCTCGATGTAAAAAAAAGGCGTGATTTTTCATTATCACAAACGAAAGTTATTTGAATGGAATAAACCAACTGAATAGTAGTAAAAAGCTTTGTAGACGAACAAGAAAATGTGCTCTGTGAAATAAGTATGGTTTGGTCATTTGCTTACAGTCCCTGGAAGCATGCATCTGGATATGCACAGATCCTCAAATAACCTACCCATATATAATGGCACCGGCAAATTTTGTTGTAGAAATTTCGGCAACTAAAAATCCATTATTTGAAAGGGGCTTAAAGAAATCCAAGTGCTGACGCCAAAACTACCCCATTCAGATGAATATTAATTTTCATTAATGCAACACAATTGGCCGAATGTGAAGGCACCTTAAAGCTTTCACTCACTCTAATTTTGAAAATTGGTGAAGTAACCATGCCAAGCTGATTCAAGCCAAATTTATCAACTGGGAATTTTGACTCCAGTAATTGGGCGGTAGAAAGTAGAGTAACATTTAAAGACAAAAGTGTTAGACTTATAGATGCAACACATATATCAAACATTGCGCAGCATTTGTTAAAGTCGTCCCAAAAAACTCCTACAAAACCGAATTAAAAATTCCTACCATGATAAATTCCCCCCTAAAAACTTTCTGCCGTTTTGTATAACATTTCTAAGCTGAAATGTATTAGGGCCAAAGGTAAATCCTTGTTCCATCTGCAATCTGTCTTGCCTTTAGATAAATCTGGTTAAATGGTATGATGCTCAGGAAACCAAACAATAGCAAAGATGTCTGGAGGCTCATAAGTCACTCCAGACAATGGTCTTCTTGCAAATTCCTGTCCTAAAAGCTGCTTTAGTTGTTTTTCCAGTCGTGGTTCAGTTCATTGACCCAGGGACTGGTGGAAGGAGGAGATAGGAAACCAGCACAAAGCAGATCTCCATATGACTAAATCTCATGGAAGCAAAGGTAGTGCGACTCGGTCAGAAACAAGCCGTGGTTTACATATTATAGAATATAAGGTGAATTTGTACAAAAACGTTCTGTTTCTTCTATTCTGAATCACAGGCTAGTTTTTGTTAAAGCAGCATTGCTACAGAATGACTCAGTGCCAAGAAC
The DNA here is from genome assembly GCA_033119425.1 of Bufotes viridis. Lineage (NCBI taxonomy): Eukaryota > Metazoa > Chordata > Amphibia > Anura > Bufonidae > Bufotes > Bufotes viridis. The sequence continues at coordinate 185,402,390 of CM065590.1, forward strand.
ATGGGGCTAGCATCTGATTTAGTGGGTGGCTGACAAAAGACAAAGTATGCTTCACGCTACAATACTAAATCCTCCGAGCTGGTAACATGAGACAATCACAGCTGTGTTACAGCACACCATAACCTGGCACTGAGTGTCCGCAGACCTAATACAAAACCCACCCATGACATGAATATATATACATCCAGTGGGACATTCCTAAACTTTACAAAATTCTCCTCTTTTTGTTATATGGGCACAACCATCTATAAAGTAATACTGATCCACAGTATGTTGACCAAGTGAGCACCTCCTTAGATCACAAATAAGATAGTATTAGGAGAACCACAATCCACCTCGAGATGCAGTGTAGCCAGCAGGTAACTTAGTGAATCATCTATAAGATAATAGATGCTAAAATAATTTGTACATATATTGCATCCATAGAAATAAAAATGACCATTTTCAATCATTCTGATGGAACCATAGGGAGGCCATATGCAGTGGCGTATCTAACGGCTCATGCACCCTGGTGCAAGAGTTCAGCTTGGGCCCCCTTCCCTCAGTGCTTTGAGTGTCTGTGTCTTCTTATGAGGCACAAGGGTCTTTGGGCCCCCTCAGGCTCCTGGGCCCGGTAGTGACTCCATTCTAGAAATGCATTATGGGTGGGCAGAATGGACAGGACTCACCTCCCCTTTTACAAGTAGTTTTTGTTCATCCAGCTTAAATGCCGTCCCTATTCGTCGTCTAACTGTAGGCGGCTCTTCTCCTGGATCTAAAGGGTATTCTCTTGGCAGCTTTCCTGTAAGTTCCTATGATGAAAATATGAAACCAATAACAATGAGTACTCCAGGATACCTCTACATGGAAATGGTTCTTATAATGAGCATTTCATACAAAATGATAACCTTCATCCATTAGCTATTACGTATGTATTATTGAATAGTCTGCTGGTAAATGGAACAACTGAACTAAAAGAGATTATCTATGTTCACAAAGTTGTAACTAGGCATTTCTTTAACTGGGAAATGATTAACTTTCATATGGGTGGTTGACATCCCCACACGCAGGGCACATGCCCACCAACCCTCACTGACTGTGCTCCTGATATCCTCCTTGTTGAGTAATCTGAAATATTAGCTTCAAACTGCATTGTATCGGAGGGGGACGTCTACTACTATTGTGCTAGCGATTTATTTGGATTCCAAAAATGATAATGCAGGAAAAGAAATTTGGTTATTAATAGTGATCATAATTATTAACTTGTTTGGGTTTGTTATGGTGACGTGATTGCATTATACTAGACACATCAGACTGTAGACCCAGGAACAAATGGATTGATAACCAATGCTTGATCATTTCCAGAATAACACCATTTGTACACTATAGGATTTACAGATATCTTTTTTCTATCCAAGGTCAGTGTGAACTGTTCTAAACAATAATGTGAACCTCAAACATCAAAAATAAAAACTATACTTGGATAATGAATACACTTTCTGTAACTCTTAATACACAGGTTTAATTGGCAACACAATCCCTTTAGACAAGGCCATGTCACTCTTCATCAACTGCATTTGCTTAGCTTTCCTCCCACACTTCCAAAGCATTCTCGCAGGAAATAATTATAATTCCTTACATTCCTTACAGGGAGAAGGAGGATGAGAGCAACTTTAACAAACACTAAATAATTAAGTAGGTGATTCACTGGTTTTACCCAATCTGAACCAAGGCAGTTTCCAGATCTTGACTCTTAAAATCACTGTAATGTTTTTACACCATATAAATTCCTATATAGTGTGCTGTTCACCAGCCTGAGTCACTTTAACACATATATGAAAATAGTTCCCTACACAGATGCTTTCATGTCCACATTTACTACATTCATATTAAAAGTATAGTCATACATGTCACTTATAAGCATGTTGGTTAAAAGGGTTTTCCAGGTCCAGATCAATATTAGATGTGTGGGGGCCATTGCTCAGCACCTCCAGAAGTTTTACGGTGTTGCAGTCCCTGCGCAAGCGCTGTGACTTCACGATTTTTACATGGGGCAGTCTACCTGCACTTTGTCTACTAATTGTAGAAGCAGTTTTGAGGATATTGCAATTTTGTTCCATTCAAGTGAAAGGGATGAATCTGCAATATTCTGCACCACCAATAGTGTGCAAGTAGATAGACTTAGGTAGACAAAGAAGAGTGCTGAGAGTTGGACCCCCACTGATCAGATAATGATGGCTTAACCTGAAGATAAGCCATCAACCGGAAAACAATGAATTTAAAAAAAAAAAAATTCTAGGAGGGGTGCGGCTATGAAGCCCAACCACCATACCTGTTATTTCATCACACATCTACTTATCAGGGTTGTTTCAGTAAGGGTATGTTCACATCTGCATTGGAGGTTCCATTTGGGACCTCCAACATAGATGTCATCAAAAACAACAAAGAGAAAAGTCCTCCACGCAGAAGGTTTGTCTCTGCTAAAAAGTGGACTCTAGAATAGAAACCAAACATATCCCATTTTAGTCAATGGGATCTATTCAACTTTGTTCGGGTTAGTTATGTGCCAAATCCAGCACTTCCCTAATATTTGCTGTTCTGCTTCTATAATTGACCAGAACAATGGAGATAGACAGCACAAGTGTGAAAGATGGCTAAAGGTCCCTTTACACGGGACGACAATCTAGCAGAATGTCGGGAAGGAAGCGTTCCTCCTCGACAATCTGCTGATTGCTAGCGGAGCAAACCAGTACATTTACATGCAGCGATCTCCTCCAGCTCCTCCGGAGTATGGGGAGCAGCGATCACTAATGCCATCGCTCTTCCCCATACTCTCTCATTGTTTGCTGGCAGCAGATCGTGTTTACACAGCACGATCTGCCAATAGGAAGTGATGATCTTTTGTGTTGCACAAGCGATCCAATTTGCTCGTTCATCGGGTAATCAGCAGTGCATTTACACCGTTCATGCTCAATTGTCGGCCTGTGTAAAGGGCCCTTAAAGGGTTTCTGTTACCAGAAATGCCTAAATTAAAAAAACTGTCTGACATTAGCCTATGGCTAGTTTTATCCATGCCCCTGTTACTACATAAATGCAGATTGGCCTCTAGAAGCAGGGAGGGCATTGCTCTTGCTCTTACAGGCTCCATTCCTCCACCTCTGGCACCTCCCTTCAAGTCTTGATTGACTGGGCCAGGCAGTGTTCGCATCCTCCTGTCGGCCCCGAGTGCATGGTAAATCTCGTGCCTGCCCTGTGCCATTCAGTATTTAGCGCAGGTGCAGTAAGGAAAGTGGCAGCCAGTGAGCATCCTTCCTTCACTATGCCTGCGACGAATACTAAAAACAGCACGGCGCAGGCGCGAGATTTACCATGCACTCAGGGCCAGCAGGAGGACGCAAATGCTGCCTGGTCTTGTCAATCAAGACTAGGAGAGAGGTGCCAGAAGTGGGAGAACGGAGCCTCGGAATGGAGAACGGAGGCTAGTTAGGTTCAGCTGACATTAGCACAACGCTAATGTCAGCCAGTTTAATTTAGATATTTCCATGTCATGAGGGGATTTATTAAGGGACTAGGTTGGCCTAACAATTTAATTTATCGGTAAATACACAGCTTTTTGGGCCATATGTAACTTGCTGTTTTACAGAACAGAAACTAGAAGCCTTAGAGAAAAAGTAGAGGAACCTTGTAGCTCCTAGACAGAATCTGTACCAGGGCTTGTCACATACAATGGCATTGTACTAATGATTAGTAGTGTACCGCCAATATAGGCAGACCACGCAGATGCTATGCGCATGGTAGGCCCCGCCCCGCTACATCTGCAGGCCCAGTCAGTTTATAATAAATAACTGCTGGAAAGTTATCTTTATCGGGCATTGAGGCGGCCCGCCCACTTGTCTTCCGTTCCATCCCGGCCAGGCCCTCTTGCTTCCCCTATGCTCAGGGCTCCCCTCCGAACCCCCCTACCGTCCCCCCATTGTGTGCACATAGGCAGCATACGCCACCGATGTCCCGACCCTCCCTGTCCGACCAGTCCACCCAGAGCTCCCAGGCACAGCATAGCGGTTAGCACTCGCTCTTCTTGACTTGGGCACTGCTGCGCTGCATACTGGCCAAACAGCAGTGCAAAGCTTCTGCTGCTGATTGGCCAATGCATCTTTGGCAGCAGGAGCAGTGCAGCAGGCTCAAGCAGAGAGAGCATTGAGGGCGTGGCAGTTGTATACCGCGCTCTTCTCACACGCTGCCCGTCTGCCTCATCTCAGAGTGCCCCTGTTCTGCCAGATCTCTATAGTTTGCCGAAAGTCTATAGCGGAAGTCACGTGGCGCGCTGCGCAAGCGCACAAGCGTACTTCCGCGAATCACTCCTGCTGGCTCCATTGCAGTAGTCCGCGCACCGCGCGTGCGCAAACTTAAGGGTATAGAGGCTTCTTAAAGTGACAGTAATCCCCATTAAAATACAGCTCCGCCCCCCCCCCCCAGCACTCATTAATCTACATTCATTTGTACCCTCGCGGGCTCGCTTCGCTCGCCACGCATCGGGCTCGGCCTCGGCCTCGCTGCGCTCGGCATTTAGTAAAACTAACTCTATGCCGCCATTGATAGTAAAGAAGGAAATGGATGGTAAAGAATTTCTTTACCATCCATTTCCTTCTTTACTATTAATGGCGGCACAGAGTTAGTTTGACTAACTGCCGAGCGCAGCGAGGGTACAAATTAATGTAGATGCTGTATTTTACTGGAGATGACTGTCACTTTAAGACGTGGCTTGTGCGCACGCGCGGTGGGCGAAGTACTTCAGTGGAGGCTGCAGGGATGATTTGTGGAAGCGCGCTTGTGCGCTTGCGCAGCGAACCACGTGACTTCCGCTATAGACTTTCGGCAATCTATAGAGATCTGGCAGAACACCCCCAGCATCACCTCCGCTGCCGGCCCTGTTGTATGCTACACCTGCTCACAGCCGAGCCGCCCGAGCAGTGCCAGTGACTTGAGTTAAAAAAAAGTTAATGAGGGGATTCTTGATGGGGGTGAGGGCAGCAGCAAGCAGAGTTCCTGGCTGCGGGGTTGTAGGCTCATACAGGACTCAGGACAGTGTGCTTTCCCTCATGAACTGTGGTTTCTAACAGCTTCCAAGCAGCACATACCCACTCAGTCATCCTGCCGTGTTTGAGGGGGGGGGGGGGGGTCTTGCGTGATATATAGGCAGCAAGGAGTTAAAGGAGTTATCCAACCCCTATAATGCCCCCCAAAATGCCCGGGCACGTCATACAGGTAATACTTAGCCCGCTCCCTGGCACCTGCGTCACTGATGCCCGCACAGCTGCCACTGCATCCCCCCCATCGCGCAAATGAAAACATCCGGCGATGTGGGGGGCAGTCAATAGCAGGCCAGGATGAGTACAAGCATCCCTAGCATCACAGGTGACGCTAAGAAGGCTCAATTCCTTTGCAGCCTGCTATTGGCTGCACCCCCTTCCCCCAGGCATAACTATTACCTGTATGCGGTGTCGGGCATTTTGGGGGGCATAATATGGGGTGGAATTGGAAAAAAACGCAATTCCTCCACCGTTTTAGAGGTTTTGTTCCTACGGCATTCCTTTTGCGGCAAAACTGACCTGTGCCCTTTATTCTCTGGGTCAGTAGGAATAAAACGGGGTTGTGGCAGGGGAGGAGCCAGGGCAGGTGGCGGGATGGGCCAGGGGTAGGTAGTTAAGGGGCCCAATTCAGATTCTTGCTATGATTTCTATGTACACCCCTGCTAATGGTGTACTACATCATCTTCACCTTCTATAGCTATACCATTGAGAAGAAATAATATCTAGATACCAATTATAATGGACTGTGGCATAACTATATAATATGACTGTGTGTGTCAGTTATATCTATTGTAATAAAAAAAGACAAAGGCACAATATGGAAAACATCATCTGAAGTGAAGAAAAATGAGCTTTGACCAACTCTCCCCATAGTACCCAACCAAAATACAAGACAGAAGAGATGCTTGCTCAGTACCGCTTCACGTAGACAGAGTTTCTTCAGCTCCTCCAGTCGCTGCCGTAGAGTCTCCTCCAGAGCTTCCTGCCTGGATTTCAGTGCAGCCAGCATGTCTTTCTTGGCAGACTGTGAGCTGTCGGACTCCTGGGAACCTGTCAACAAATAAATGATTTCACTACAACCAGCTGACAACAGCCTGTACATCTGGAGTATTCATTGAGAAACCTACAGCTTCTCATGTGTACACTACGTGGGATACAGCATAGCGGACGAGATTCTCCTGGCATGGTCATATACAGAAAGCACCTGGTGTAAGATTTATGGCAGTTTTAACACTTCCTTCTGTATCATGGAGTGGGAATAACAAGTTATTCAATTAAAAAACAATATAAAAGTAACAACAGGGAAAAATGATACAGAATAGGCATATACGGCATTTACTTTATTGAGGTATATTTGCTCTACAACCACCAGTTTCATTCATTACATTTATATATTTTTCAGTGGGTCTTAGCATATCTGTTGTTGCTACTTTTGCTATTAGGGCTTATTCACTCTTTTGTATCCACAACAGCCCAAGTTCAGGATGTAAAATTGAAATTAAGTGTTGCTTACAAGAGTGATTTCACAATATAGATATCAGAATGATTCAGAGTCAGTGATATATGTATAGGTATACAACTTTGAACAAGGTATTCCTGTATTAGAGTAATCCAGTCCAGCACTTTAACCATATTGTTATTGTGAAAATCACCGCCTCTCAATTAAGAAATTTTCCTTAAAAAAAAAAAGAAAAAAAAAAAGATCACTGCTCACCACTGAAGAAGGAGCTAGATGCTCCCAAACGCGTTTGGTAAGACCCCTGTAAGCAGTGAACACAGGACCGACTAAGAAGTCACTGCAGTCATATACTGCTGAAACCTACTCCAGGTCATATATGCACCGGCATCTCCGCGGTGGATCAAAGGATCAGCTACTGATCACGTGGGATGCCACGTGGGATGCTGTTAAAGCTAATTGAACTACGCTTGCAGGCTATGGCGGTGTAACAGCCTTTCGGACATGGAGATGTCTCGCTATCTGAGGCAGTGGTAACATAACCACTAGTTTGTTACAACTATGTATTTCCTATGAACAGTCACTATTAGCATACAAGTAACACTGAGATGATTTAGAAGGGTCACTCATTCTTTATACCCTATCAGTATGAACGAACTGTATCCACGAAGTACTATAAAAGCAACACTGGACATCAAGTTGCGAATCTGATACAGCCATATCAGTGACTTATACATCTCGATAAATAACCACTTTGATAGTACAGCGAACATTATATTAATATATAGGAGTCTATTCAACAACTCTGAGACCAATCTTATATTTATACAATTAATGTGGTCAGATTGACCAATTCACATATTGCACTGATATCTGATTGCTCGCAACCAATTGTTTTTCCTGAAGCACTGTATACTATTAGGGGTCAGTGGTGTCATTTACATGCTGATCCGATGCCCCACGCCCTTTATATAACCGTGCAGTTTCGGATCACCAATGGTTATGATTACCTTTTTTGTTTTTATGAATTTCCGTTTTTATGTGTTTCTATGAATTTTTCATTTGCACGTACTGAGCTATTATCATTTGGTAATAAACAAACTTTTTGTTAATGCAATTGGATAATTCTGTACAACACCAGATAACCGAGTGCCCGCCACTCAATTATTTACAATTTTACTGCTCAAATCGACAGTGGGTGTGTCGAGGAGTGAGCACCGATACCATAGTTCATAGTTGGTAGCACCGCTGTAAATTTATTGATTTTCAAGTTCAGGATGTGTTTTGGGGTTTTCTCTCTGTGGTTGGATATTTTTAACAAAATTTTTACCATTATTCTACTCACTGGATCAGTGAAAAATGGGAAGAATATGGGTACCATCTGTGTGCTGCTCATAGTATTCACAGAACGGGTGCATTATGTTTGCAAAACAGACCAAAGTAGCGCACGTAGCTGTTATTTTATCGCAATGTAGAAAACAAAACAGACACCTGAATACATATTTAGAATTCAATGGATCCATGTGCTGTCTGTATTCCCCATGTACATTATTGGCATAAATAAGCTGCAAAGAAGGGGGGCCGCACTTTAGGAATACTAGTAAAGTAGGTGCACGCCTCATGGGGGATTGGTCCACCTCACCCCGTACATAAAGTCAGATATATAGTATGGAGGCAGCACTCTGTAGATATACTAGAGCCAAGTGTCTAAGTTTATTACCAGATGGGGCGTTTCGGCTATAGAGCCTTTTTTCAAGTAAGCATTTAGCCTCATAGAGAGGCACGAGTGTCCACGGTTTCATTGCAAATGGAGAACACATCAGAATCTTAACCCTTATCCTGTGTATACGTTATTGTAATGGGACAACCCCTTTAGGAATGATTTAAGAAAAGCACCAAATCCAAAGCAAAGTCTATAAAATGTTCTGAGGATTCTTAAGAAACAACAGGTGTCTGCATCCATACAGGGTGCAAGCTCTTACATGTTCATGAAGATGAATTTAAGGCCTTCAGAGCAACCACACCAAAGCATCTGATGAATGTAAAAGTGTAAGCATTTTTCTCAGAAACAATATACAGAAAGGTCATCACAAGGTGCATACTTCATATTAACCGAATAGTTGTCATGTTGTAACATGCAAAAGCCGCAAGCCCGAGGAACATCCTGTTCACTTTCACTGCTCGTGCCCACGCCTGTCTGGTTGCAATTATCTATAATGGTGCTGGTGTAATCAGTATAAACACTACCATGCTGTGGGCACCTGTGAGGAGAGCTACTTACATACACTAGATCTGGAAATAATGAAGACTGCCGCGGATACAGCAAGCTGTGGCATAGGTCCAGTCAGGCCATTAAAGGGGGTTTCTGGATTAATGATCCTCAGGATACATCAATATAGATCCGTGGGTGCTCGACACCCGCATGATTAGCTGTCCCTTGCCGTTGCTGGATCCAACACTTTGAACTGACTCGGAAACATAGCTTTGTCCTTAGTGCAGTGGACATGCTCATATGCTGCACATCAGCTACCATTCAACTGAATGCTGCCATAACCAGGCTCGGCCACTACATGTTGAACTTAGTGGTGCTTCTAGCTCTGTTCCAAATGTAAGTTCCAGGACCTTAAGCTGGCCATACACATTATACCTTTGTTGGCTGACCCACTAATGTGTGTGGGGACCTTCTGACTCTGCCCTGACGGGTGTTGAAGGAAACAAGGATCTGATGAAATTAATATGAATTGGGCGAAAAATCGTTCAGCCGACAACTATTGAATGTGTATGGCCAGCTTTAGGGTGCAGGAAACAACTGATCAGTGGGAATGCCATGTATTGGACTCCGACCAATCTGATATTGAAAAACCATCCTGAGGATAGGTCATAAATGTCATTAACCTAGAAAATTCCTAATAGTTGTCGAGACTCATAAATAATCAGCAGATTCTGGAGGTCCAGTTAGACAAGGCGATAATTGCCTGAGCAATGATTCATAGGAAGAATTGTTCTCGATTACTGGCCAGTGACAGAAGTGGTAACTCCCTGCAGTTTCCACTTCTGTCATTAGTTGTTAGCCTGTCCCTGCTGTTTTGCGATACATCAAGGCCGAACAGCAGCACCCTAAATACGTCCTACAATTGAACGATAATTTGCTTGTTTGCCAATGATCGCATTTTTGATGAAGACCTTTTTTGAAGCATTTAAGCGAAGGAAAAACGAAAGACCGCATAAATAATTCTACACTAAAAAGCAGTCATACTTTTCAACTTCTCACCAACATAACTTTGGTAAGTTAGTAAGAAGTAGGTGACAGAGAAGGGACCTAAATTCAGCCCACAATATAGTAAAACAAAAAGATACAATTGCCTACAAATTGCATAAATCCACAGCAAAATGACATATCTTATAAAAGGTCTATAAAAATAAAAATATAAAAAAATAAGCAATTTAGTATTTATCAGTTTTATAGGCAGAAGGGAAGGACCTAACACAGCTCAACAATGTGGCCCAAAGCGATCCCACTATAACCCTATTATCTAATCAATGTAAACATGTTCTGGGATGCACATGGAAATATCAAAGCGATTACTAGGTCTAACAAGCAACAGATAAAACTACACTTCATTAATAGTACGGACAGAAGAAAGGAGCAAGTTCCCACTGGTTCATAACCTTCTAGATCATCTGGTCTTCTGCCAAGTTCTCCAGACATCTGTTAAGTCCACACCACCATATCATCACTTGCAGATATACAAGTGCTAGAACTCAAACCAATGCCAGAATGAGCTATTTATTGCATAGAAATCTGTCACCAATTGAAACCTGGACAAATTGAGTGGAGACATAACATTGTTGAGATTATCTCCAAGAGATGAGAAAAACAAGAACTGTGATTTCGTGTCATCGCTTTGTGATGCTGCTGGCTATTTTGGGACCTGTTTTAATAGGCTAATCTGAAGAGTATTCACCACTTCAGCAAAATGACAGTGCACAAGAATATCAAAATGATCATGTGCCTAGTCACAACAGTCTCCACATGGCACCATTATTTTGGAACCCACAGGCCAAAGCTTACTTTATTTGTCAGCTATATGCTAAAAGAAAAACTCCAAGCCCTCACAGTTCCCCAACTTAATCATCACCTTTTGATATTTTAGCCATTTTTCCTATTTAGTGGTAAAATCCACCTATTTTCTATTGTTGTGAAAAAGCCATGTTTTCTCCCACAGACATCTCTATTAGGAAGATCATGTTGATAGCCATCTTGTGCCAGAAGATGAGACATGACTCACCAGTTACCACACCGGATGAATCAGGGAGACAGGATTGTCTGCGCCAGCATCATTTTGCTGGGTTCCTGAGCAGTAGATCCACACAACTTCAAGATACTAAGTATAGCTGAAACCTTTTTCCACAGGCAAGAAAATACGAAGAGTTTACTCTGCTGGGTCCAAAAAAACTTTTAACAGTAATGCAGCAATAGAACTAATTACGGAGACACAGCCAGATGCAAAATATTCTCTGTGGTAGCCAGTACAACATCACTGTTTCTTATTATAATAGGAAGCATTGTCTTGAGAAACCTGGGAAACACGGAAGCCCCAGATCAGAGGAACCAGAACACAAATTTCACCAAGCACAAAGAAGTCATTCTCATGGGTCTAGTCCTCAGCAAAATAACCGAACATAAAGATGAACAATTATTATTAAGCACATACAGAAAAAAAAAGGGTTGACAGCTACCCTGCACCAGGCAGTGTCTAGCTTTAACAATACAAACGCTTGGGGGGGGGGGGGGTTTGGGGTTAAACAAGCAGGTATGAGATGACAGAACTCCCTTTGACAGCAACCCTAGCTGGAAAAATATCTCAAATGCAGACATGCTGGAGTATTTCTGAACACCAGATAGGATATGCTAATAGATCAGACCAGACAATGGGTTCTGTCTTTGGTAGACCCTCGGGAGCTCATCACAGGATACACACGTGCTCACATCCGGCTTGATGAGCTCTGCTCATTGACAGAGACGCAGTAAGTCCACTTCCAATTGCAAGCATTAGCCGAGAATACATTTATCATAGTCTCCAGGGACTTTTACTGATCTGGAGACAATCAGGTATAGGGCTCTCCACCATTATATTTTCCTCTGATAAATATTTTTAAAAATAATTTATATATACAAATATATACTCTATATAGATATAATTCCTAAGCAATCAGAGCTGTATATTATCAATATAAATTGTCAATCAGGGTGGAAATCTGAAATCGTTTTAAATGTAAATGGTTACTACTGGTTCTCTGCCACCATTATCCCAGAAGCCAGTCTGTGCCTTTGCACCCAATTATATAATATGCCATATTGCTACCCATCAGTGATACCCGCATGTACTGGCTACACTTGTTTTGTAGCAGGCCATTTGGCTGTAATTTGGATGTGTCACACGTCTGTTCCACTTCAGATTAAGGCAGGAAGGGAAACATCTGTGTTTAAACACAAATGGTCAGAGCTGACAGACATATGCACAAATCATGTCTGACACAGAATTCCTATTTATACAATTGTATCACAGATTTCAGCTTGATGGTGGCAGAAGGAAAAAAAAAAGGTTTTGTAGTAACAATCGTAAAAGCACATCTAACAATTGGTGGAAATGTCTAGTGTGGCTGAAAAACAGCAGTGAACTTTCAAAACAAAAACAGGTCGACACGCCCAAATTTACGGTTTAAAGGGGTAGATCCATGGATAACCATATGAAAATGGAAGATAGGGCGGCATGACTGGTACTATGTGGGGCTGAAGTGGCAGAAAGCAGTGACAAGTCCGACTTTACAGTGTTTGAGCCAAGTTCATAAACAATGGCCTCTATGAGATATAGTCTTCTTCATCCTTACACGTTGAGCAAGTTTTATATGTAAGGATGTCATGTTGAAAATGTAAATTTTTTGGGGAAAGTGGTAATAAAAGTCAACTTATCAGAGGACACAGACAAATACAGTAAACCTGCTTAAAATACTGTACATTACTTTGATTTTATCAGCACACCTATTGAAAGGTTCTTTTTCTTGGGAGATACCTATTTGCATATTCAGTTCCCATGGAGCATTGCCAATAAGTCTCCATATCCTGGAGTACTTCCAGTAAGTCTCCATACAGGACTGGTCACCATCCTGCCTAAGCCACTTCCAAGGCATCACCACTGAGCCAGCCAGAATCCTACTCCATACTGATGAGGGGCAAGCACCCTGAAATAACCGTCTATTAATGGATATATGGCCTGGCTATATTCCCTTGTCAAATCTCAGGGCTTGTTGGCAAGTCAGACCTTGCCTTATAGGAAGCCACTTCCAATAGGTGGTGCGGGCGAGATGGTTCTCTTTCTTGGGAAATAACTCTTTGCATATTGGTTTCCCATGGACCATTGCCAATAAGTCTCCATAGAGGACTGGTCTCTTTAAGGAGATTACTTTGGAAAATTGAAACCGATGACCCATGTGCTAGCCACTCAGCCAACAGGCCACCCAAGGTATGCCACAAATGTGGTACAGTATTGACCACTGACAAGCAGAATAACGATCAGCTATCCAAAAGATGGCGCTCTTACCTGACGACAACAGGCTTCCACTGCTTCCACTGATGATTTTCCCTTTACTTCCCATATTTGCAAGTTTTGAAGTCTTCAAGGTTCCAGTCTCTGTTAGGTCTATAGCAATCTCACTCAGGCTTCTTGCAGCATGTATTTTGGACTGTTGGATGAGATATCATATCCTATTATTACTGTAGCTCTTGTATGAACATGACATTTTTTCTTAATGTATTACACAAAAATGCCAGTTTCTAAAGGATTATGACAAATCACGTGCAATACAACCAGTAACTGTGGAAAAACGACATGAACATGCCCGGGCAGACATTGTTATAAATGCAGGCCCAACTGTAACTCTCAGCAGATTCTTCAAGGTAAGGACGGTCTCATGAAAAAAAGTCTTATTAATATGATATAATAAAGATAGGCTTGGTTTAAGATTAAAGGGGCTCACCCAAAAACCACATTTATGACTGCTAGGACTCATATGGTCACGAGAATGGGTGTCCCAAGTTTCCGGTTGAATGAAGCAGTAGTCAGTCACTCATTAACTGACTATTGGATAGCCAGAGATAGCTGAGTACAGAGTTTGGCCGTCTCCATTAGTCCTATAGACAGTGACTGGAGTAGTAGTGCGCATGTGTGACTCTCTTGGTTCAAACTGGGGACTTGGGACCAACGTTATCATAATCAGTGGGGGAGCAAAGTTGTCAGGCCTCCAGCAATCATACATTGACCATCTATCTTTGGATAATTGATAACTGTTGTGTGTGGGAGAACGCCTTTAAGTCTTATTACCATGACCTTGGCCTTCGCTGATAACCAAATTCATCTTTGAAGGCCTAAGGGTTCATGTACACTGCCGCAGTTTTGGTCCGATCTACATTTTTGGCGGACCCATTCATCGCAATGAGGCCGCAAAAGATGCAGACAGCTCTCGGCCGGTATATCTGTGTTCATCAGCCCTAAATCTGAGGTCAGTGTGGTTGCTAGGACATGCTGCTGGACAATCTCATTGAAAAAAAAATCTGCAGCTGTTACTTAGTGTATCCAGTGTAACCTTTGTGTCTTAGATTTCGTAAAGATCAAACCTGGATTAACACTGACAGAATAGAAAGTGAAAAAAGCTAGAAAACTGTTACATTCCCTATTTCAGCCAGCTTTATTAATCAGATTTTTCTAAATTTAGCTAAAACTAAAAGTGTTCCTATAAATTTTTTTGGCCTCGAGACATGATCTCCAGTACTGCAGTGGGAAGATTTTAGTGTGTAGACATGCTTGCAATAAAGAGATGGGATGTGAACGCGGCACTCTAGCAAAAACAGTGATTGCTTATAGAGAGCTGATATCAGGAGATGACTTGTGAAAAATTGAGGAAGTACAGAAAATGGAAGAGTTTCCCGCTTCATGACATTTGCTATACACCCACATGCTATCAGTGTGATTGATTGCTCAAGAGTGAACGAGTCACATCTCTGACATTTCATCACTCCCCATACCCGTTTTTCATAGAAATGCCTGGAAGCAGCTCTGAAAACTTTGAAGTGGTTCTTGGTCAAAACCCAGGCCTCAAATTCTAGGGCACCCACACAGATCCTATCATTCAATAGGGCCAATGTTTCCTATGATTTCTGGAACTTATTAAACCGCTCTGGATAGATTTACCCAAATCATACGACATGTTGTAATTTGAGACACAACATATAGTGTGTTACTCTATTGTACAAAATCATTTTAAAAATGTTGGCAAGTATGCAATAGTTCTTAAAGGGGTATTCTGGTTTCATGATATGTATGACCTATCTTGAGGACAGGTCTTCAGTATCAGATTGGTGGAGGTCCAACTCTCAGAATGCCTGCTGATCAGCTGTTTGAAGAGGCTAGTGTGAGAACTGCATCCTAGTCAATGTTTATTGCACGTGTCCACATTGTAGCGGTGGTGCAGGGTAATTACATGGCACCACCACTACAATATAGACGGCGTGCAGGCAAAGACAAAGAGGACTCCGCTCTTATATTAGTGCTGCTGATTGGCAGTGGTCCCCAGGGTTGGACCTGCACCAACCGGAAACTGATGACCTATCCTGAGGATAGGTTATCAATTTCATGAAACCGGAATACCCCTTTAACTGCCTTACAGGACTTCTGCTTCTAAACTATCTGAGTAGTCATTATACAACACACAAAAGTGATGTCCCATATTCATCCAACTAACTACTTTAAATGGATCTGATGAGGAACCACAAGGCCTTACTTTCCTATTTCAGCTGCCCTAAATGATGTATGTTAGGACCAGGGGTGCACCTAGCCTTTCCACTGCCTAAGGCGAAAACTGAAAGGGTGCCTCCACTCCCCAAAGCCAATTTCTTAACCTAACCACTTCCCTTCAGCCCATGGCCCTTTGGCTGCTCCCCTCTTGCCCCTACCTGGTGCTGCCTGCCTCACTTGGGCTCATTGGTGGTGCACCCCTGGTTAGGCCCCAAAACTGTCTCCCAATGTTGGATAAAGAAGCCAAACTTAGTATAAATTGGGATTTAAAAACAGGACAATGGGGCAGATTTATGAAACCATGGTTAGTCTAATGGAACATGAGCACCATACCAGTTCGTTTAAAGGGGTCCTGTCAGCATAAAAATGCGAAATAATCTGCAGGCAGCATTTTATAGAGTAGGAGGAGCTGAGAAGATTAATATATAGTATTGTGGGAAAAGATGCAGTAAAACTTACAATTTATACATTTAAATTACTGCTCATTCTGGTCTTTGAAGTCCCAAAGGCGGTCCTATCAGTGATTGACAGCTATCTCTGTATACACAGTCATAGGAAGAAGGCTGTCAGTCAGTGATTGGACTGGCTGCTTCATCGGAAAGTCCAGAACAAGGAGGAACTTAAATGTATAAAGTACAAGTTATTCTGAATCTTTCCCCATAAAGCTATATATCAATCTGCTCAGCTCCTCCTGCTCTATAACATGTTGTCTGCAGCTCAGACATCCTGTTCAGCGTGACAGGTTCCCTTTAAAGAGACATCCATCCATGTGCCAGCACAAAACATGTCAGCTAGGTGTGTGTACAGTGAATAAAATAGGAACGGTGCCACTTTTCTTGAATTGCTTTACATTACACTTCCATTTATAAGCAATGTGAAGTATTTTATTTGACATTAAGTGGCAGCCTGACATAACTGGAATAGTTTAGTGATTGAGTGTCAGCTCTAGCTCCTAGCACTGCTATGCTATTTTATTGGGAGAGAATGGATGTGACTTCCCGCATACATGTGCTAGTGGTATAGTCATCGATTAATAGCTATACTTGGGTTCAATCATTTTTCAGCCTTGTCATAGGCGACTGGTAAAAAAATAATAATAATTGTAATAATTGGAATTTAGTAGGGCAAATGGTTCCATAAATTATGTTCCCATGAGACCAGGACATGACAGGAAATATTTAGAAGAACCATACCATAAACTAATCCAATGGAATGATATTAATGGATGCCATCATCTCAGAAGACTGATTCATACTTGACCTTGTGTTCCTCACATGATATCATGGCTCCTAGACAGGAAACCTAATCGCCCCCCCTATAAACCACGGCACGAGGCGCTTACCTTGCTTTGTTTCCTATCCAGATAGAACTGGTGTTGGCTAATGGCCATAGCCCAGATGGACTTTATGAGAGCAGGACATGCGTACCACGTGTGCACAGCAATCCCGCCATGTCCAAATGTCCTCCTGGTGACAGATGCCCTGCACATAGAGAAATGAGCTGTGATTTCCGCTGGACACATCAGAAAGACATGAGCGCAGGACGTATAAATCAGCGTACATCCTGCAGCCCATGACAGGCAAGTAATCAGATGTCTCCCTGGCTGCCATTAACCCCTTTTTAGCTGAGAAACTGGTACATGTAACCACAAGAAAATCTTAATACTGTACGGAATCAATAAAACATTCTACAGTCACCTACTACAAGACTAACTGGTTGTGCGAACAGCAATTATAAGCAGAAATGTAAATTATAATACCTCCAAAAGGACCTGTCACCCCTCCTGACACATCTCTTTAAGTAACTACTTCCATTCGCCATAAAATAACAATTCTGGAGCAACTATGTTGTGTCATTCCTCTATTCTTCATGTTAGAAATTAATGAATAGGAGTGTAGACATTCCCATTGTAAAAGAAGTGTGTCCCTGCACGTTGTACCACTGACTGGACAGTATCAGACTGTGCAGCGACACACCTTCAACCGGTAACACCTAGTTATACCTTTATTTGTAAGCTTCTAATAGGAATAATAGGGGAACAACACAAAATAGAGTTATAAGATGCTCCAGAATTGTCATTTTGACACGGAAGACAATTATTTACTAAAACAGACTTGCCAGGAGTGGTGACAGGTAGTCTCTGATTCTTTATATTGGCATCATTGTGGAATACACTACAGCACTCAATGCCCCATCACAGTAGGTAAGACACATGATATGTGCTCTGACTGTCAGCTGCCTGGAAACGTTCAAGATTAGCTGTCAGCACCAATATAAGACAGTATTCACATTGTTCCATGCAGACGAGTTAGAGATTGGTCGCCCGTGGAATCATTACTGTATTTAGCAAGCAAAAACTGTTCCATGTGGCTCGGGGGGCATGTGACGGACCACGTGTATATACAATATAACTGGTATGAGCACCAATCAGATGCAGGCAGCTTTTGTACCTACGATTCATGAAGGACTACAAGTTCCAGCACTCCTCCGCTTATATTTCCACAGTACACATGAGCATTCCTGTCAGGAGAAGCTGGGTCCTGTTACACCTATTAGACTGGTCTTACTAATGGCTGTCTAACCTGATGTACATGGAACCGGTTATTGTAGACAGCTCGTACATATGACAGGACCTAACTAATTTTGGAAAAGGAGCAAATAGTGGAGAATTTGTAAAGGCGCCAGCCTCGGGGTGAAATGAAACCAGGTGAGGGATTTGTGTAGAAGGATCAAACCCTAGACTGCTGTATAAAGAATACGCCGGGCCAGACATGACTCCGCATAAGTAGGAGCTACAGCTACGCAGTCCGGTGTGACCGTCAGCTATTGTCAATGGAAACCTGGCAGAGGTTCATACTGACATCTAATAGCATTTTATTCCAAATATCTATTCATTCAGCTCTGGTTAATATGGCTCTGTTCACACTTGCATCATGGCTCCATTCTATTGGGCTCCTGCTGCTCATGTTGGGTAGAATTCTGCAGTCTACTAAGAAATGGACACCTGATAGCTACATACAGTAGAAGTCCATGGTATACTTTTTAAATTTAAAAAAGTAGCTCTGAAAAAACGAAAGGAGGAATCTGATTGGTTTCTATTGGACACTAAGCCAGTTCTACTTTACACCAGTTTGATAAATCTCCCCCTTTGTGTGGTTCTTTTGTGCTGATTTCACCCTTTTTGATGCAAACACATCAAATCTGCACCAGAAAATACAAGTAACACATGCGGTTTTTGGTGCAGCTTTGGTGCGGAGGCGCAAAGAATGCAGTACGGGAATTTGTGCCCAATCTCCGCAAGACAACCCTCAACAGTGTGCCTTACACTGGCAAGTGAGATACCCATCTGTACAGTGCCCTGCAGTTAGTACAGACTTCATACTGTATTTCCTGAAATCAGCATCCACTGAAAAGGTGGTGCCAACACCATAGAATAAGGGTGCCCTCACACATTGCGGAATTTTACGCAACATAAAGACATCCGATATGTTAGCCTATGGGGATGAAAAGTGTCAATGCCTGCATTTTATATTAATATAATTAATTTCATATTAATTCTGCAGCGGTATAGAACGCAACTAATGTTTTGTTTCAGACTTCCTTCCTCCATTCATTTCAGCGGAGATGTAATCCGCACAGAAATCGACAACATATTTACAAACAAGCACCCATCCTATTACATTGCAGAAAAACGCAACTTTTTAAAATTCGCATCTGCGTCTTTTGTTTGTGGAAAATTCTGCAACGTGTGAAAGCACCTAACGCAATCTGCGTATTCTACACCTGCTCTATACAAGACGAGTAGGGAGCCAATACTCACAAGTGTGAATGAGGCCTAAGACAGTGGAAGGACCAGCTACTGTAAACTCATATTATGGACTACTGTCCTGGTCCCAATGAGGGTCTACTGCCTGGAACTCACAGCATCATAATCCCTATGACACTGTGTGGTTAGGTCAGGAAACACGTCCATAAGGTTACATGTACACGAACGTATGTGTTTTGCGGTCCGGAAACTGCGGATCCGCAAAAAAAACAAAAAACTGATAACATCCGTATGGCATCCGTTTTTTTTGCGGATCCATTGTAATAATGCCCATCCTTGTCCACAAAACAGACAAGAATAGGACATGCTCTATTTTTTGGTGGGGCTACGGAACGGACACGGATAGTACACTGTGTGCTGTCAGCATTTTTTGCGGACCCATTGAAATGAATGGGTCCGCATCCTATCCACAAAAAAAAAAAAATGTAACGGACATGGAAACAAAATACATTCGTGTACATGTAGCCTAATATGGGTGCTAAATTGCGCATATGAAACTGGTCTTGGAGTGTATTAACACGAGGCAGCAGTGGCGGATTAACATAGGGGCGTTCAGGGCCTGGCATCGCTGCACATACTGCGGCGGGGCACAGGAGCGCATAGTTCCCTGCCCCGCTGCCAATCACCACCATAGGGAGCAGATTATTACATGGGGCAAATTACTTTATAGGGGGGCAGTGTGGGGGCAAATTATTTCATAGGGGGGCAATTTGGGGGCAAATTACTTCATGGGGGCAGTGTGGGTGAAATTACTATATGGAGCAGTGTTGGGGAAATGACTATATGGGGCAGTGTGGGGAATATTACTATATGGGGGCAGTGTGGGGGAAATTACTATATGGGTTAGTGTGGCGGAAATTACTATATGGGTTAGTGTGGCGGAAATTACTATATGGGTTAGTGTGGGGGAAATTATTATATGGGGGTAGTTTGGGGGCATTGCTATTAGGGGACATTATTTTTGGGGACACTATACAGGCATTATTACCTGGAGCTGTAGACACTATAGGGACCTTCTGGATCATTTATCAAACTGGTGTAAAGTAGAACTGGCTTAGTTGCCCATAGCAACCAATCAGCTTCCTCCTTTCATTTTTGACAGTGCCTTTGGAAAAAGAAAGGTGGAAACTGATTGATTACTATGGGCAACTAAGCCAGATCTACTTTACACCAGTTGACCCCAATTATGAGAAATGTAATGTGTCTGTGTAACAAACTCTGTAGAGACGATATGTGGTTGAAAGAATTAGTCATGGTGGTCTGGATTAAACGGAGGAGAAGAGGGAAGTGAAGGTCTACATGACAGGAGAAGTCCCTGGATGTAAGAGGTATGTGGTGCTGTATTCTCCTATAAGTAGAGCTGGCTCACTACTGTGACCTGCGTCTCATCTTCTCCTCCCAATTTTTTTTTTATAATCATATGTATTTTAAATTTGGCAGCTAAAATTTTAATTTGTCACCTGCAGTCCTATGTAACAGCCCAGATAATAGTCATAACTTTCTGTGTACAGATAACGTGTTAGATTTTCGATGCAGTCCTATATAGCACCCCACATAACACAATAGTTCACTGTGTTATGTGGGGTGCTATATAGGACTGCAGGTAACACCTATGACATCTGTACTCAGAGAGTTTTGAGACGGTGGGGGTAGGATTCCTGGCCCCCTGCCAATCAGCTGTTTGAGGAGACCGCGATGTTCCAGTAAGCGCTGCCCATTTGATAGCACTGTGCTTGGTATTGCAGCTCAGACCCAATCACTCAGATGGGACTGAGCTGCAGCTAGACCACGTGAACGATGAATGTAATATGGCCGAGGAAGAGACTGTGGCGCTCACAAAGCACCGCAGCCTCTTCATACAGAAAAAAAACTAAAACTTAAACTAAAATGGAGGGAGGGGCCCCAAGTTGGGTAGACAGCCCCGGGCCTATCAAGCACTCAGTCCACCCCTGCGAGGCAGATTTGTTGAGAGAAATTTCTGTAATTGAAAATCCGTCCCGTGAATGGATTTTTGTTCTGCAGCATGCACTTGTATTTCTGCAAGTCCCATTCCGATGAATGGAACAGCTGCAGAAACAAATCTGCCATGTGTGAACACACTCTTAGAACTTGGAGTGTGGGGACAGCACCAACACTGCTGCCAAAACTGAATTTTCGCAGAATCAAAAAAAAAAAAAAAAGATTCACTTGGGCACTGTGCGTGCGATGTGCCAGTACCTCAGCCTTGTTTACTGGGCTGTATAGGGATATTCAGTAGTGTACGATCTCACTAGTGCAGTTTTATGCCTAGAACAGGGATCAGCAACCTTTGGCACTCCATCGTTTGAGGAACTACAACTCCCAGAATGCTTCATTCACTTCTATGGGAGATAAAAGAACTGCCAAACATGTTTGTATGCTGGAAGTTGTAGTTTCACAGCAGCTGGAGTGCCGAAGGTTGCTGATTAGTGTTGAGTGAACTTGTTTTTTAAGTTCTGCGTCCAAAGTTCGGGCTCGGGTTATCGAAGAATCCCGTTATGGATTCCGCTACTACGGACCATAACAGAATTTGGAATCCATAACGGGATTTTTCGATAGCCCGAACCCGAACTTTAATAAACAAGTTCGCTCAACACTATTGCTGATCCCTGGCCTAGAAACTGGAGCTAACATTTTGCTTTCCTTGGAAGCAGCAGTACAGTGGCAGTGGCTACAAAGACAAGCAGGTCTATGCAGGACAGTCGCACATCCACCGCATGTGATGACGCCTCAGAATCCAGATTTACTAAGTTAGTATAAAACGTAAGAAGTGCATAATAAATCACCGGGACAGTCATAAAATGGGTGTTAAGTGACAGCTAATAAAGTGCTAGAAGGGAGGTGGTGGATCCCTGCCCTGTGTATATGAATATAAAGTCACTTTTACTCCGGGAGCAGAGGTTACGTGCTCTGTAGTCCACACTAAGGCTCCTGCACACCACTTTGTTTGCTATAGCAAACTAGGTCAATTATTAGCACATTCCTCTGACAAGTACCAGAATACCAAAAAAAAAAAATCACACTGCATATACCAGTCAGTCACTACTGTAACTATCTTACCAAAGCAGAATCCTAAGTCATACAAAAAACCTAAATGCTTAAGACAGAGAAGAAAGTGAAACTTACCTGCGAGGATCATGAACTTCCACTGAGAACTTCTTTTCTCTGAAGTAGAGGTTTTCCAATTGTCTCCATTGAAAGATCTAGACAAGAACACAGCTGGAATCAGTCACCATCTACAATCAGAACGATCCCCAAAAATCACAGCTCCTCCAAGACTCCTCAGCATGGACTACAGACACCCGCTTTGTATCCTTGAAGTAGCAGAGCGCACTGTTATCTGTTGGTTCCTTTTGTGTAATTTGCAACTCCTAGATTTCCCTATACGCCTGGAGTAAGAACTGGCAGGAGAGGAGAAAAGAAGTCCTGGGAGCAAGCAGTAGCCATCTGTGAGAGCAGCTTCCTCCTTTCACAGTGGTGGAATGGCAAGGAATTCAAATTCCCCTGCCTCCCATTGGAACAGCCACTTCCTGCCCACTAAATGTGTAATAGTCCCTGACAAGCACTCTAGCTTGAAACAGCTTCTAAAAACCCAGCAGAGGGCGGGGGCCGAGGGCTGACCTTAATTCAAGGCAAGGCAACATGAGATAACAATGTGAGCTTGTAAAAGCCTCTCGAAATATTCACTCAGCACAGCTTTTTCTCAAGATGATGGTAGAACGCAAGCAGGGAAAGGGCTGGGGCTAAAAGTTTATAGGTGGTGCTAGGTTAATGTGACCCTGGTGCGGCTTCCATGTGAAAGGGTTGAGCTTGTATTTGTAGTTCATGTATTTAGGCAGGTAACACATGATAGTACGGCAATCACTGTCGCCCCAGTATATTAAACAAATGATCGTCCTGGTCGTTTCCCACTATAAGTTCATAAAAAGATCAGCAAACTATTGTTCAGCGTTGATCTAAACCAGGGGTGCACAACCTGCGGCCCGGGGGCCACATGCGGCCCTCAATACCATTCTTGCGGCCCCCAACCATCTGGTAACAGATATATATGTGTATGTCTTGTGTTTGCTCACATGTATCTTTCATGTATTCTCCTATTAGATGGGAGTCCTAGAAGTGTAACCAGACATTAATGTTATATACTGCATGTTCAATATGCCATAAATACAGTATTTCAATTGGTAATACCTCCTTTAAGTTTTATTTTCGGCCCTTGGAATTGGTTCAGGCTGACAATGTGGCCCCCAACCAGAAAAGGTTGGGCACCCCTGATCTAAACGGATCGTGCCTCCATAATGATTGGCATTGTGGATGGTGCTCATAAATAGTGTTGAGCCAACTTGTTTTTTAAGTTCTGCGTCCAAAGTTCAGGTTATCGAAAAATTCCGTAATGGTCCGTGGTAGCGGAATCCATAACTGGATTCTTGGGTAACCTGAACTTTGGAGGCAGAACTTAAAACACAAGTTCGCTCAACACTACTGTATAAATATACATACCCCTCATAGTGAAATTTATCCTTACAATGTGTTGGCTATAAGGAAAAGCGAGGAGTGAGGATGTTGTTGCCAGAGAGAACTTCTCCAAAATAATGGGGGTCATTTATTAACTGCGTTGCGCCAGTTTTTGGCATATGAAAAGTCGCAGGGCCCCATTTTGCGCTGTCCTCAAAACTTTTGAGTGGTGAGAGAGTGTCTGCGGTGTATTGGGGGCTGGGGCCGTAAAAACTCATCTGTTATGAGGTCATACCAATCTTTTCATTAGGATGGTGTTATATCCTGATGAAGAGACCAGTACGGTCTCATAATGGGATGTAATGTAATTCTTGTACCTGAAGTTATTAGAACATGGCACTGGACCTCTTGGAGTCTTTTCATCCAGCAAAGCTGCCAGAAGTGATGTTTCAATGTTTCTATACTCTTGAGGGCTCATGCATTCGACCATAACAGTTTTGTGGTCTGCAAATCGTGGATCTGTAAAACATCAATACCATGCCACCATTTCTTTTTTGGGCGACTTTCACACTAGCGTTAATATTTTCCAGTATTGAGATCCGTCATAGGGTCTCAATACCATAAAAAAAACGCTTCTGTTCTGTCCCCATTCATTGTCAATGTGGACAAAACGTAACTGAATAGAACGGAATTTACCAAAATGCATTCCGTTCTGATACCAGAAAGCAAACCGCAGCATGCTGCGGTTTGCTTTCCGTCCTGGGATGCTGAGCAAAACGGATTCGTCATGACCCATAATGCAAGTCAATGGGGATGGATCAGTTTTCTCTGACACAATAGAAAACGAATCCATCCCCCATTGACTTTCAATGGAGTTCATGACGGATCTGTCCTGGGTATGTTAAAGATAATACAACCGGATCCGTTCATAACGGATGCAGATGGTTGTATTATCACTAACCCTGCAGGATCCAGCAAAAACGCAAGTGTGAAAGTAGCCTTACCTCCTGCAGAAATGTCCTATTCTTGTCCACAAAATGGACAAGTAAAGGACATGTTCTCTCTTTTTTGTGGGGCTGTGGAATGAACATATAGATGCAGATAGCACTCAGTGTGCTGCTTGCATCTTTTGGGGCACCACTGAAATGAATGAGTCCGCTTATGAGCCACAAAAAAGGAATGTGGCTCAGTGGGAGGAGCAGGGTCCCTGCGGGCCACCAGATTAACTATAAGTTATGCCAGAAACTGTCTCAAGTCTACACCAACCCCTTGATTTGAGTTTCTGGTGCATCTGCCTCTTAATAAATTAGCTGCATCTCACTCCAGCGAACAGGAAATCAAGACTAACATAGGAAAGCCAGTCTTGATAAATCTGATAAATCAGAGATATTGTGAGGTTAACACTAAAAGGTGAGTTATTGGGGAGCAGTACGATGGAGTCCATTCCCCGGGGTCTGGTCACTAGGAGATTGCCCTATGCGGTGCTGTTTCCTCATTTTTCAATACAGTTTTAATAACGTATCATTGACATTTCTATATACAAATACAGCATATGATAAGATAAGAATCCTCCTGCCGCTGATTGATGGAGACAATATTAGTAGATTGTCATAACACAGAATGGTTACCCGGGTAAAATCTCGTATCTCTTCCTGTTATTGTCTCAACAGTAGGTGTCGAGACACAGGGAGCGGGATCCACCGCTCAGGGCACGGAGAACAATCCATTTCCTGTTTAGTCAACAGGATTAATGCACATAAGGCCCAAGTCAAGCTGGATGGGAGACAAAGGGGATACTTTTACCAAGTCCACTTTGGTCCATGTTTACTAAGCAGAGCTATGGGATGAGTAGTAAACAGTTAAAAGCCTCTGATGGAATTCAGTCCATTTGTGTTGGGGTACCTTCCCACTTGGCAGATTTATTGTACAAACTTCTGCAAGTGAAAATCAGTCAGGCCGGATTCACATGAGCATAATCTGGATGATTTTTCCGTCTTTATTACTCCCCTGTGTTACAGCCTGAGTGGCCCTAGGAAACTATGATGCTGAGAGTTTAGGCCAGTTAAACCCGCAGTCAGGCCATAATACATGGACAGAAAATACGTCCAGATTATTCTTGTGTGAATGCAGCCTTACATTCATCTCAATGGAGTTACTTTGGCGGCATGGATTCCTGCAAGCCCCATTCAGATAAATGGAACGGCTTTTCAGTCACAGAAATTTCTGCCAAAAGGTCTGCTACATGTAGGATAATCCTTTCAGGTACTGTGGAAAGCTGGGTGGCAACGCTTAAGGCCCCTTTCACGAGAGCGAGTTTTCCGTGTGGGTGCCATGCGTGACGTGAACGCATAGCATCCGCACTGAATCCTGACCCATTCATTTCAATGGGTCTGTGTACATGAGCGTTTTTTTTCACGCATCACCTCTGCGTTGCGTGAAAATCGCAGCATGTTCTATATACTGCGTTTTTCACACCGCTCTGGCCCCATAGAAGTGAAAGCAAGTGCGGGTGCGATACATTTTTTTTAACTGATGGTTGCTAGCAGATATTATGAAAAACGCATCAAAACGCATTGCATCCGCGCGGAAAAACAACTGAATGCAATCGCAGGCAAAACTTAATGGCTTTGCCTAAGAAATCGCACAGTTTTCACTGAACGCATCCTCTAAGCATCCGGACCTAATCGGACATGCTCGTGTGAAAGAGGCCTAAGGGCGGCTCATACACATGTCCATTGTTGGCCAGTGCCTGTATTGCAGCCCGAAATATGCGGGCACCAGCCGTTTGTGCACCACATCACTGATGCAGACCCATTCACATGAATGGGTCCGCAAATGGAAGGTGAGATACGGAATGGAGGCACAGAACTCCACGGAGGCACTATGGAGGGTTTTCGGTCCGTGCCTCCACACTGCAAAAAAGTAGAGCATGCACTACATTCTTGCGGTACGGACCGCCGGATGCGTATCGCGGGCCCCATACAAGAGAATAGGTCCATGTCTGCAGACGACGGACACACAGACGATGCCCATGCATTGCGGACTGCAATTTGAAGTCCACAGCACGTGCAAGGCCGGCACACCGTCGTGTTCATGAGCCTTAATACGGACGCAGTTATGGTTGCTTACACTTTTTTCAACTGTGGAAATCTAGCACCAAGAAAGCTTCTAACCACGCAAACAGAATAGTAAAAAATGAGTCCAGGAGTTTGTCCCTGATGAAATGCACACTTCTCCTCCTAGAAATAGTGATGAGATGTTCTACTCCCAGTATGTAAGTATTGGATCAGTAAACGTTCTGCACACTGTTACATTGTAATTCTAAAAAAGCAGGACAAAGGCAGGCTGACAAGGATCTGGAAGCGGTTCAGATTCTTCTGACTTGAAGGCAAGCAGAACGTCAACTGACTGTTTTCAAAATGCCACAACAAGCTGAACGCGGAAGCTTTGTGCCAGCTTGAAAATCTAATCTACAGATGAATTCTGTAGGTTAAAACTTATATTATCAGCCTCCGTATTTCTCACATGGTCACAGTAACATATGCAGGAATTATATACTACACAGTTAATCGTGTCATAAGCAGATCATCCAAGTGACATTAGAAGCAGATAAATTGAGGGGTACATGAACCACTGTTAAACTAATCACTCCTAATCACTAATTACTATCAAACACTAGCATCATAACTTTAGAAGCCACAACACTGTGAGAAGTCCATTGTAAGGCACATCAGAATGGTGATGGATGGGCACAGGGGATTAGCATGGGTCCATCAGGGGTTTTCTCCAGGTTTTGGTCACATACTATCAAAAGTGAGAAAAAACCTGAAAGAATCTCTGTTCACATCTATGTTGGAGGCTCCATTCCAAGCCTCCATTGCAGATTCCATCATAAATAGTGCAGCACAAAGAGCTATACTTTCTGGTAAAATGAAGGGCACTGTTCGTTATGGATCCTGAATTGCCCCATTATAAGTCAACGGGGCCTTCAATGTCCATAATTTGTCTAATTTGTCACAGTTTGAATGACATTTTTCTGCTTCTATGACTGAACAAGAAAGTGAAATTCCTAACACAGATGTGTTGTCAGCATAACTCAGACATGCCTACATTATCAGACTACCTGGGACACTCTGAAAAAACAGGGGGACCTCTCATTCTCCTGGAGTGCTGATAGTCCTGATAGATGACAAGAACACTTGTCCTTAGTCAGTCTGAACTTTGGGATTTGATGAAGCCTGAGTATAGAAATCAAGGACACTATGTTGGGGGTACCTGGGAGTGTGGTCTTGGGTAGGCCAAATGTCTTCCCATAGTGTCTCCCTGACAGAATTTCTCAGAAAGTATATGTAAGCTATATTACAGAGGCCACTGCCACTACAAATGAAGTGGATGTCCAAAATCAGGCATACCTAATTTATTCTCAACTTCTGCCAAGACAGAACTTTACATTTCTAGCTAGTCTGGCTAATCCAGCATGCATTGGACAATATGTATGAAGACAAGTGTGGCCAAACCCTGGAGGTGTAGGTAAAAACCTACTCTTAAAACCTGCTTTTAAAAAATAAAAACTGAAGGTTAATATGGGAAATGCCTCTAGTTCTTGTCTAGTGTCCATAGGTGTACCAGTTAAATACATTTAAAAAATGCGGATCTGTTGAAAAAGACTCAGTAAAGTTGAAACATCGCTCTGAAATGATGCTTTTGGTTCATAAACACATCACAATGCATTAGCTGAACTCAGGGAGACCAGCTACATAAAACACTGTGAAGCCTCATTTAAGAGTCTCAACACAGGAATCCAAAGTGCAAAGCTCCCTGGGAAACATAAAATGCAAAAAGATTGTGGAGCCCCAATTATGGGTCTACAACACAGTGAAAGCCAGATATCCCTCAAAGAAAGGAAAACCAAGCTAAGGGGTGTCCGCATTAAAGAGATCACCAAATTCACCATATTAAGTGGCCCCTATGTCAAGATCCCGCTTTTTTACAGGCTTTAAGGATGTGACGGGGAAAACCTAAGCCAGTTATCCATCCACAGACAGCTGTTTGACAGCTCCACGTTTATTTTGCATATTCCTGTTTCCCAGGGAGCTTTGCACTTTGGATTGCTGTGTTGAGACTCTTAAGTGAGGCTCCGCTGTGTTTTTTGTAGCTGGTCTCCCTGAGATCAGCTATTGTTGTGTTTGAGTAGTCTCCGAGGCATTGCTCCGGTTAGCCAGAATCCTACTCCACAATGATGAGGGGCAACACCCCGAATCAGCTGTCTGTGGATGGATACCTGGCTTAGGTTTTCCCTGTCACATCCTTAAAGCTTGTAAAAGAGCGGGATCTTGACATAGGGGCCACTTAATATGGTGGATTTGGTGATTGCTGTAATGAAGACACCCCTTGCTCGGTTTTCCTTTCTTTGAGGGATATCTGGCTTTCATTGTGTTGTAGACCCAATACTGTGGCTCCACATTAATTTAGCATATTGCATTAAACTGTAGGAGTGCTGCAGATCTTTTTTGAATATATATATACATGCATACACTGTAAATCTATGTTTGCCGTTGTGTGAAATTTCCTTGTAGAAATTTCAATGTACTCCTGTATAAGTAGTAGACATAGTGAAGAAAGCCATGGGAGAAGTTCATTCCTGAAATTAATTAGGGGACCACTTTATAAATAAAGGTTTCTACAGCCTGTTCTCAGACCACCCTAGGGTTGGTTATAGGTACAGTTGTATGGAGAACTGTAATTTATGGCGTTTCTTTTTGGTTGCTATGATCAACAAAAAAAAATTCAATTTGTACTCATTTTTAGCAAATCTATTTTTTATTCATTTTTTTTTTTTTTTTTAGAAAACAAATAGTGTCCAAACCATACTAACCACATATATGTGAACAGATTATAGAAAATACAACCCAATCAGTGCAGAGTAACTGGAGAACGCAAACTAGTTTAGTGGAGAAGTTCCTAAAAGTATTTTGTAATTACATTTAATTCCCAGAAACAACTGGGCAAATTCTTCGGTTCCAGCCTTGGGGCTTGTCATGACACACCTTGTGATAATGGATTGCTACCCCTGGGAGACCGGAGCAGTTCTGTACAAAAAGGTATGTAGATGCTCCCAGGGAAAACTGCAAGAATTCCTAACCCTGGGAGCCTGGGCAGAACCGGGGAGTTCCATTCCCCTGGGGATAGACGGTTTGGCTCTAATTACAATTCACATGAGCTGTGTGCCAGTCACATCATTCTAGACGTCCAGGGGCTGCTCATTATGAGTAGTAATATTGGTTATAAGGGTATGGCTACTCAGTCAGGTTTCTAGATGCAGTTTTGAAAGCCAAAATGAGGAGTGAATAATAACAGGAGAGAAAGTATAAAGGACAGATCTGACCTCCTCTTTTCTGAATTTACTACTGGTTTTCTCTTCCAAAAGTGCATAGAGGAACCTAACTGTGTGGCCGTACCCTAATTCTATATATTAGCACGTTATTAACTTCCCACATCTTGCAAAGCATCCAGGCCATCTTCTGAGCAGCAAGTTTCTCAAGAAAAATACGATTTTATCTATCCTAATTTTATATATTAGCACGTTATACACTTTCCACATCTTGCAAAGCGTCCAGGCCATCTTCTGAGCAGCAAGTTTCTCAAGAAAAATGCGATTTTTATCTATCCTGATTCTATATATTAGGTCATTTTTAACTTCCCACATTTTGCAAAGCTTCCATGTCGTCTTCTGAGCAGCAAGTTTCTCAAGACAAATGCGATTTTATCTATCTTTCACAATGTAACAATATAAACACACCGCAGAATTCTGTATATAGGACATGATTACATACTGCAAGTGAATATATGCAGAAAAAGACAATGCCCATATATGAGAAAGCACTGTAGGAGGTAGGACTCACGGCAGAATAACATTACCACCCATCAGTTTATGGTATGAATGACAAGATCCAGATACAGCGCTGCCTGGATGCCAGGATAAGAGACTGTCTGACTCAAAGTTAGTCATTATATCCACAGGCAACGAGCTTCTGCAGCGTCTATTGATTAGTACAGTAAATACCATACACATCTATTAACTCAATGATTTCACTCCCATACCAATGCTTATACCAACGTATTAAAAAACAAACCGGTTTTCTGTACAGCCCCATTGGGAGTCATTATTAAGACTGCTGTAAACACACACCTAGTGCGCCGACATTAACAATTGAGTTTGGTGGGGAGCGGCATGAGTCAATGTAGAGATGTATTTGTCAAGCTTTGAGGATGAAAGTATAAAAGCTTTATGAACCCGGCTGGTGCACAGTTTACACCCTGACTCAATACTGCACAGAAGGCATACGCCAACAGGGCATACGTCACTGTCTGGTAGTCTGGAGTCCAGATAGAAATAATCCCTTCACAACAATATGGATGCGGTGGTCCATACACATGAGATATTTGGCTGACAGCTATCACCCCCAACCTAAACTTGTATAATTGGCTTGGCTCAGCGTTTATCTTTATTTCAATGGGAAAAGGGAACAGGTTGCTGCCAGACCTGTCTGGTAGCGGCTTATCTACCAGCAGAACAAATGGATTGGGCATGTAAAAAGCCAATATGACCAATCCTGATCCCCCCCTGACATCTGCCTTTAGGGGAAGATGTTAGATTATTGATGGATCCACCAGGATTGGAATGGATCTGCTGATACTAACCTGATGGAAGAGGCAGCCTTACACATGAATCACACAATAGATCCATTCACTATGTGGACATAATATTCAACACAATGGTTTCTTTTCTATAGCAATGCTTATAGCAATATCATTAAAAACACAGAACCTGTTCTCTGTGCAGCCCTATTGGGCGTTCCTATTAAGACAACTGATACACACCTAGCCGGCCTACATCAGCAGTCAAGTTCTGTGGGGGGAAGTGTGGATTCATTTCGCTGTGTAGTTGTCGGGGTTTGAGGTTGAAAGCATAAAAACTTTCTATATTTATAGAGAGAGCTTCCCACGTCTCCCCGCCAACCTCAAAGCAGAGCGGAGGTGGGGGACGGGAGAAAGCTCCCCTCTTCAATATATAATGGAGAGTGAATCTGGATCGCACATCCTCAAAACTATGCTTTTGATATAACGACTGTCCTTCAGCATAATTACGTGGCATCTCAGCCCAATTTGTAATACATTGTATGCTGTGCAAAAGAGACATTAGTATACAGTATAGTATACTGCGTGTCTGCAATTGCTGCCTCAGTGCTGTGCTGGTGGGGCGGTGGGACCCAGAGCCAAGGAGGCTTTGCTGCACAATGAGGATGCTGTGTGGCTTCTGGGTCCCGCTGTCTGCTGCCAGTGCGGTGCTGGGGCGCCGGTGGTCTCCGCGCACTGCTGTGCCATTGAGTTTAGAGTAGGTCCCCACTTGTAGAGGCAACATTGTCGCGGTAATTGGGCCTATGCTCTTTGGTCAAACTGTATACTAATGCCTCTTTTGCACAGCATACAATGTATTACAAATTGGGCGGATATGCCACATAATTATGCTGAGACAGTCGTTATATCAAAAGCATAGTGTTTAGGATGTGCGATCCAGATTCACTCTCCAGTATATATTGTAACTCCCCTCTTCAATATACTTGACTCAAACTATATGTCCGGTGTATTCTTTGATCACGTGAACACCTCTGAGTTAGGTGATGTCACTGACACAGGTGGATTGTAATTGCACTACCTTAAATGGAGGTTATCAGTTGTAAGTTTGCATGTCATGAGTAAGGACCTAAACAGAAGGAGGGTCCGAAATGCGTAGACTGGATTAACTGTACTCTGTGCCATGTCTGTACTGGATTTTACCGCAAAGAAATAAAAGTGAAGTTTTATCGAAAGCTGGATCCAACTATCTATTTTCACAGTAGAATTCTTTGATCACGTCTATTGGCCAAACTGCGGATCTGTTCCCATACTATACTGAACTTACATGTATCAGCATAGTCTAATCAGTCTGTCACCTTCTTTACACATATTTAACTGTCATCATTGCCCAGTAGGTGATATAAATAGTTATCAGATTGTACTTTTCTTTCTAATTTCTGTGTATCTGATGTTGAAAAAACATAGCTTGATAATATATGCTAATGTCTTGCACGTGTCCAGGGGCGTTCCCCACTGATGCAAGTGCCCATGCCCTCTGGAGACTGCCATTGGTCTCTCCTCCCATGTTTCACTGTAAGACAGCCCAGTGTCCTTACATCACTGACTCTGCTCGCTACACTGCCGAGCCCAGGCATGTGCCGTACAATTCCCACTATGGCCGGCTGCATCAGTGAACTGACTGCACATGCCTGGGCTCGGCAGTGTAGCGAGCAGAGTCAGTGATGTAAGGACACTGGGCTGTCTTACAGTGAAACATGGGAGGAGAGACCAATGGCAGTCTCCAGAGGGCATGGGCACTTGCATCAGTGGGGAACGCCTCTGGACACGTGCAAGACATTAGCATATATTATCAAGCTTCGTTTTTCATCTTCAGATACACCGAAAACAGAAAGAAAAATACGATCTGTTAACTGTTTATATCACCTACAGGGCAATGATGACAGTTTAATATGTGTAATGTAGGAGAAAGGCTCCCTTTAAGTTATGTCTCACACCAGTTTGAAACTCTTCTATATCTTTTCTCTCTTACTTTATTTTGCTAGTTTGATCCTTGTTGAATGGAAATCTAATATCTTGCAGCATTCTAGGTCTTTTTGGTAAGTGGATACATTGAATATTATCTCCAATATTCCAAAAGGTGTTGCTTGGATTTAATTTTAAATTGATTCTAGTAATTCTTGTTCTCCCTGGATGGTGCTATTCCATGTAACTAGTAAAATGTGTTTCTGCATGTAATGGTAGGTACAGAGAATTCTGTGCTAGGATTATATTCTAGAATTCTGGTCTTTAAGTAATATATATTCAGGAGGGAAATACTATATCATATCCCAATTCCCAACACGATGTAAGAAATGTTAGGAACATAGTCCAGGTCCTAGTCGGAATGTCTTTGTGTATTTTATTTCCTGGTGGTCCAGCCTATTGTTCTCCCCAGACATTAATCATTCCGCTCTGAGCCCACATAGACATGCAATAAATGATGTGGTCTCAGCCCACTACTTATTAAATTCCACCCAAATCATGCAAATGTCTCAAAATAATAATAAAGGAAATACATAACGTGTGTCCAGTCAGCCATTGATATCCTGTTTAGTTGCCAAAGTCTGTCTCCCTTTGTAATCTGGCCTGCTAATGTAACCAAGATGTTCCCTTCAATGAAGGCCTCATCTATCAAACCACATTTGTTAATTCAGCGGCATTCTGACACGAGCCTGACCCTTTTATTCAGAAAACCAATTCCTTTGCTTTTACCTTGTTTTTTTTTTAAACCCAATCTGCTTGGTGAAAACCAATAGCGTGTCATCTGGCATGTCTTAAGATATGCATGCAATTTTTCAAGATACTGGAGCAATCTGCTCACGTGTATTATCAACTAGGTAAACCGCCTCCTTCAGGGGCCAATGGTTTTCTAGCTGTGACATACATCTCCACCAAACCATCTCGCATTCCAATTGGAAAGTCAGTGAGCTTAAGAGCTCCAGGGTATCTCTACAGCCACTTCTGTTTATTTCTAGCGGAGTCATAACCAGCAGAACCAGTGGAACTACAGAGTTACAATCTGACAGCATGCCCACTGACATTAATGGACAAACGTATATGTAAAGAGTATCATCAGGTTCCCACCGTCCCCTCTTTCAAAAGGAATGTATAAATGATAGCTAATCTCAACTGTATAGGCAAACAATTACATAAATCTGTCTATACATTAAGACAATTTCAAACACTCCGACAGAACAGAAAATTTAGCTAAACCTGTATCTTCTATGCAAAAATATGAGTAACAGTGACAATTTCACAATCTAAAAAATGGATCTGCATACATAAATATGAGATAATGCAATATTTTTTGAACACTATCCGTTTACCTACTTTGAAATTATCTATAGTCCACCCATGTGCGATGGCAAGCTATATAAGGATATTATAAATTTGTGACTGAATGGCCAAAGCTTACTCTGTTGTCTATATAAGAACAATTGCACATGTAAATTCAGCTACCCCCCTTCAGTGGCAGCAGGGCCTGTGAAATAATCTATACTTACCTCCTCCCCCCCCACCAATCTGATCGGTCTCTGTGGCTGGACTTCCGGTCGCTGCATGTAAACTTCCTGCACAGATAGCGTCATGGGTGCCTCTTCGGCAGGGGCGTAGCTAACGGCTCATGAGCCCTGGTGCAAGAGTTCAGCTTGGGCTCCCCTTCCCTCAGTGCTTTGTGTGTCTTCTTATGCAGCACAAGGGTTTTGGGCCCCCTCAGGCTCCTGGGCCCGGTAGCGACTGCTATCTCTGCACCCCCTATAACTACACCCATGCTCCTCAGCCTCAGCGCCAGATCACTGCTGGGTCATATGCCGCTTGTGAACAGTCACTGGCTGCAGTGGTGTACGTGACTCCATGTGCAGGAAGTTTACATGCAGGGACTGAAGTGCACTGAAGCCACAGAGCCCGAACAGAGCAACATACGGCAGGTAGGTATCACTCTCCTTATAGGTCTTGCTGGGGGGAGGAGGATGCGATTTTCAAAAATGTCATCCATGTGCTATGAAATATTCTGCAACAAAATCCACACATAACTTGACGTGGTATGGATTTGAAATCTACAGCATGTCAATATAATATATCTTGTGGATATCTGCTGCAGATTTCAGTTCTAGGGTAAAACCTGTGGGAGCATTTCCGCAACAAAAGCCACAGTATTGGGTGTAGATTTTTGGAATACCAGCAGATACGTCATCACTACAGTTTATAATCCATGTGGCCGTTCCCTCAGTCAGCACCTCCTAACGAAAGAAATACATGTGCAGTTTCTAATCTGCAAACCAGCGTGTCCAAAGGAAACCCTGGCAAACAGGGTGAGAACTTCTAGTAGATGTTCCTCCTATGGGATTTGGCCTTGTGGTCTCAGTGCTGTAAGGCAGCAGTGCTAGCCAGTGTCCTCATTTCAATGCAATTAATGTGTTTATTTCCTCCCACACTATGAGCTTCAATGTTAAAAGCAGAATTCTCTAAGAGTATGTATGTTACTTGTCTGCGACCGTCTGCCTCCGCTAACACCCAACATGGAAGTCTGCCACTGACGCTCTGTTTATCCTTCCAAATAATTAAGAGCTGCTGCAAGAATAACTGTTTATCAGAGGACAGCTTGTACAGTTCAGGATGGTCAGCGACAGGCAAACCACCCACACTTCTATTTCCGAAGGAAGAAAACTTGTCAGGTCAAATCTGAACGGAGAGATATCTTTCAAACCGTTACAAAGAATAAAAGCATGTTTGATTTATTACATTTTTCATTTTGCCAAACTGCCATATTTCGCCAGCACTCTGCTCTGTTCAGAGGCCGTTTCACGGAGAAGAAAACTCCTTGTGGTTTACACACTACGGATTTCTGCTGACTAGCTCTAAAACAAGGAGATCTCCTTTTAATGTATTTTCACACATGGCAGGTTTGTTGCAAACTAGAGATGGGCAAATTTCTTTAAATTTGTTTCAGGTCCAATACTAAGGTATCGGTCAAAAATGTGATTCGGGTCCAAATCAATTTTACTTGAATCAAAAGTGCTCCAACTGACACTATTACACTCTAAGGTCTCCTGGGACTCAATTTTTTCTCTTTTCCGTCTTTTTTTTTTGTAATTTTCTTTTACAATTTTTTCCATGCGATGACAGCAATAGAAAATAACGTCAGAGTGACACTTACTTATATAGCTATGAGTAAACGCATGGCTGACAGTGTTAACCTAACGCGTGTTTAGAAACACACTGCACAGTCGCATTTGTTATGCTTTTAAAAATTAAAAACATTCCAGAAATTGTTCCTTAACTGCACATTTACAAATGTTAGAAAAATTGCAAATATAGGCCTAATTAAACCCTCCCTGGCTGCAACCACACTATACACTAGTATTCATACACTAAAATAAGATTATTTGTGCACTTATAAATACTAGAAAAATTGCAACAGGTTTTTGGAAAGAAAAAGGCACAATTGTTCGCGTATTCGGCAAAATATATGCTTCTGGTGATGCTGGGAAATATGCCTATAAAACACTTATGAACTGTAGAAGCGTATTTTTTGGACAAATAGGCTCTGTCATGCACAGAAAAAAAAGAGTAGTGACTGTAAGACACTCAGTCTAATAAGGCTACTTTCACATTAGCGTTTTTTTGCGGATCCGTCATGGATCTGCAAAAATGCTTCAGTTACAATAATACAACTGCATGCATCCGTCATGAAAGGATCCAGTTGTATTATGTCTTCTATAGCCATGACGGATCCGTCTTGAACACCATTAAAAGTCAATGGGAGACGGATCCGTTTTGTATTGTGTCAGAGAAAACTGATCCATCCCTATTTCCGTTTGGCTCCGCACCACATCGCGGGCAGAAAAATGTTGCATGCAGCGTTTTGGTGTCCGCCTCCAGGGCGGAATGGTGACTGAACGGAGGCAAACTGATGCATTCTGAGCTGATCCTTTTCCATTCAGAATGCATTGGGGCAAAACTGATCCGTTTTGGACCGCTTGTGAGAGCCCATGACGGATCTTAGAAACGAAAAGCCAAAGCGCTAGTGTGAAAGTAGCCTTACTGCTCCTATCTTGTCCCTAATGATAAAACCTGACTTTCTACCTAAGAATTGAGTTTACCTAAATAAATGCATTTTCTTCACAGCCCCTATACTGTACCTGTAAGACCCTATAATAGCTGGCTTGTGTCTAATTGTCAGAGACATGACAGACACGTCATATATGTGGATGAGCTCACAATGGCGTCTGTGCTTCACCACTAGCGTACATCCAATATCCCCTCTTCTGACTTTCTGTCAGGCTGACTTCATAACATTGAAGAGCCAGCCTGCGGACCGTGGTCCTGCCCGGGATCATGTGATCCTCAGTCTTCATTCTCCCTGCCCTGTTTCCCTTCCACAGAATTTTTAAATGTAAAATGGCGGGTGCTATTTTGCGTGATTCTTCTGAAGCAAATCGCCAAAACTGCTAATTCGTTTGGAAGAAGAACTTTTTGTGAAATTTGTGACAAATCTGATTCTTTTAGAATCGATTTGCTAATCTCTATTGCAGATGTTTCTGTGACAGGAAATCTATTCCATATGTCTGAATTGGTTGTTACTGCAGAATTTGCATGTTTTTTTGGACAGTTCATTCAGCTGTTTGAGACAGTTGCAGATATTTCTACAACAAATGTATGGTGTGAACACGTCCTATCAGGGATCTGCAAGTCTATGATGTTCTTTCAATGAGGTTCCTGGTGCCAGCTGTTAGATTACAGTCTGTATGGTGAATTAAAGGGTTTTCTGGTAGTAGAATATTCATGGGATCTGTGAGGGTCTGACTCCTGACACCCACACCAATCAGCTGTTTGAAGAGGCCCCAGCTCTCCGGTGAGCGCTGTGGCCTCTTCCTACGTGACCATCATGTTTATCGGTTACATGGCCTATTTGCAGCAAGTGAATGGGCCTGGGCTGCAATACCAAGCACAGCTGTTATACAATGTATGGTGTCTTGCTTGGTTCGCTGTGAGGAGGCATCAGTACTCCTCGGAGCTCTGCTGCCTTTTCAGGCAGCTTATCAGCAGGGGTTGTAGGAGTCGGACCCCACCGAATGGATATTGATGACCTCTCCTGAGGATAGGTAATCAATATTGAACTGCAAAACTTCTTAAATGAACTCTAATGGGGTCATTTATCAAACTGGTGTATGGTAGAATTGGCTTAGTTGCCCACAGCAACCAATCAGATTTTACCTTTGATTTTTGACAGCTGCTTTGGGAAATGAAAGGTGGAATCTGATTGGTTGCTTTGGGCAACTAAGCCAGTTCTACCTTACACCAGTTTGATAAATGACCCCATATGTTCTAATATACAATTTCCGCTTTTTTTTTCCTTTGCCACACCACAGTGATTCTAAATAATGCTGCAGATATACCAGAAATTATAAAATAATTAAAATATTATTTTAGAACATAGAAGACTCTGAAGAATTATCAGATTAAAATGACTCTGTGGTAAACACTACAAGTGGAACCGTAAACTATTCTTTGTAAAGTGGTTTCCTATTGTAATTATTCATTAGACAGTCATTCAGACTCCCTAATGAATAATTCTGTACTGCGTTCACTTGACAGTGGCTGGATATTTTTAGGCCTTTGACTATAAAAAGATGCTGGAACATGGAAGAAAGCAGGACTGTATTATAGTAAGAATTCATGCCGCCCTAGGCACTTTACTGCTGCCCCCTCCAGTAATGTGGGCCTGTGCATACCACCCTAACATACACACAGATTTGTGCTGTGCTGCTTTGGTGTCCCAGGATTATGCTATGCTGTCTAATATCCAAGGTTTTGCATGGGCGTCTCGTGTCTGCCGTTCCCCCCCCCTCCCTCGAGCGGGCACCGGTGCCATGTCAGTTACTCTTCTCTCCCTACTGTGCCAGCGGTCCGGCCCACTCATCATCTGCCCACCTGCAGTGGGTATGGCTACTGGCATCCCATGTAGCGGATGCAGGCCATGGTCTGTTTTTGGAAGTGCATGGTCTCTCTGGCTGTTAAAGAGCCAGCACATGTCTCCATCGTCACCAGCCAATAGCTGGCAATCTATGGGTGTTTTAGGATCCTTCCCTGGTGGAAATGTGTCTGAGTCTTAGGTTGTCTAGTTCTATTGAACAATTTAGGTGTCTTTTTCTGCTGTCTGCCCATGTACTGACCTCTGCCTGTTTAAATAACTTTGACCCTTCACTGCCAGTCCTGACTTTAGCCTGTTTACCATATTGACCATTGATGCCTGCCGTGACCTCAGACTTGTTTTAAAGATTTGCACGAATGCTGCTGGCCCTGACTGCTGCTTGTTTCCTGACTACAAATATTGCATGACCTTTCGGTGCCTTGCACCAGTGTCTTTTGACCAGTGGGCCACCTGCTAACTACACTGGGACTATTCTAAAAGACGCACCCTAGTGTCTCCCCTACAGCGAAGGCCAGATCACTGTATAGGGTTTAAAAGGTGAACACCAGGGGACTGCCAGGATAATGCCCTTAGGACTAGCCCAA
Organism: Bufotes viridis; assembly: GCA_033119425.1. Taxonomy (NCBI): domain Eukaryota; kingdom Metazoa; phylum Chordata; class Amphibia; order Anura; family Bufonidae; genus Bufotes; species Bufotes viridis. Next base: position 185,442,257 of record CM065590.1, read on the forward strand.
AGTCAAAATGGTTAGTTGGCACAGTGGTTCCACTCCACACCCACTGCTCGTAACACCAGTATTATGCTGTGGGGTATACCCTCCAATATTGTGGGGTATACACTCCAATATTGTGCAGTGCTCTCTCCCAGGCCAGCCCTGACACGAAGTGGGACACGAAGAAACATCAGCAGTGGAAAAATGGGGTACCTGGACCAATGCTTCCACCACTCCTAGGACTAAACAGCAATGCCTCCCACTCTGCTCTTTGAACTCCAGTCCCACTCCCCTGCAGTACAGTTAGCAGTCCTCTGGGTACACACACAATGTCAAAGACAGTCTAATCCTACAGATCAGCGCAGCAGGACTTCGTCAGAGCCTTCTTGCTTCTGACAGCGGGCAATGGACTTGTGTGGACCACAACTAGTCACCCACTGTCAGATGCCAGTGATGAAGTCCTTATGCGGTGCTGACATAAGGGTAGTGGACAGTGGTGAGTATCAGTCTCCACTGACTCACCTCCTTTGAGAATTATTTTCTTTTCTTAACTCCAGCCTCCAGGGCCATGTTAACTCCTCCAGTCCTTTCTGGGGTGCTTACATTCAAGCTGGCAGGCAGTCAAGCAAGCGAATAACACTAATAACAACTGGCTCTGCCTTAACCAGAGTGAAGGGTGGCTTCTTCTCCCTCCTTGTTGGTGCCAGTGTGGTGTTGTTTACTGGCTCTATAACTGTGTTGATTGATGGAGCACCAGTTAGCAGGAACGGATGCCCCACCAATCAGCTTAACACTTAGCATAGCAGTGCAGAGGAGCAGGAGGAAAATTGCTTGTCTCTTTCCCTCCTTCTGCCTTGTCAACATACATGCTGGAAACTCCCCGTGAGTTTCAAGTAATGGGAGATACTCCAATTCTAGTACTGTTAATGCCTCCCTGCACTATTCCACTATAAGCACCCCCGCACCTTTACAGAAATAAAAAAATGTGGCTGTCCACCAGTGCCCCCCTACATGGGGCAGCCCTAGGCACTGGACCTCCAGCGCCTAGTGGCAAATACAGCCCTGAATCAAAGGATTAGACATTGATTAGATAGATGAATAGATAGATCTCAACCATTACATATGAACAGCAGATACATATCCTACAGCTAATTGCTCTATATGCAGACTCCCCTGATGATCGCAGTTATTAATTTATTTATGAAACACAGTTGTGGCCATTATAGTTGATGCGTGCTTTGGTTATCTAATAAGAAATACAGAATACAGATAGTAATGACATTACTACTAAGTGCTTTCCGCCGTTTGTGGAAGGAACTCTGACATACTCAGGATTTAATAAGTTCTTCCTACTAACCACCTATTAAGGTAGCTCATCATTGAAGCCACAGTCTTCATTGGAAAAAAAACCTTCAGGTTAACACTTTTGCACTTTGCTGTCTTGATTTTACAGTTTAATATTAATAATACAGTAGATCTCTAAATTTCTATTATGATTAAAGTAATTATTAGTTCAAAAAAGAAAATAAGAACAATGCACATATTTGGCAGCATGGTGGCTTGGTAGTTTGCCATGCAGTACTGCAGTCCTGTGTTTGAATCCAACCAAGGGTAACACTTTCATAGAGTTTGCATGGGTTTTCCTCCAACACTGTAAAGACTGTAAGCCCACTGGGGACAGTGAGGAATGACAATGTCTGTGCTGTGGGATATGCTGGCACTACATAAGAGCAACTTCACAAGAGTGTATTCAGTGGGGGAAATACGCTTCATGTGGACAACAGCATTTCCTGGACTGAAAACTGCTCCTGTGACATGAACTTACAGAATTATAATGATTTATAATGCTGTGTGTTCCTGCCTGACCTCCGCTATAGCGAATTGTACTGACAGCATTATGTAAGTGCAATTTATTACAGCCGAGTTTGGGCCAAAACACACAGCATTATAAATTATATAAATCATCACCAATCTGTGCATAATGCCCTGAATACATGGAAGGACATTGCCCTAAAAAGGCTGCAGTGACATTGCAAGAGAAAAGTGGAGCAGCACTCTGTAAAAGAACAATCTGATTATTTGGGATGGGCAATTGCTCTCTGTTCCACTTTTGATCAGTTTCGCTAATGCTTTTTATTAAAACCACAACCATCGCGTAGTACTGTTCAACTTGTTGTGGAAATTTTATTAGGATGTGTTTTTAATATGTCATGTTTTGTCATTATGTCTCTCAGTGTGTAAACCATTGGAGTGGATATCTTACTGTGGATGTAGAGAACAATCAGCTGCCGGGCGCAGAGGTCTCCGCTGGCAGTCTATGTGCTATGCACTGGGCTGTGGGCCACGGGGAGACTGATGCGCTGCAGAGCAGTGTTGTCTTGGGAAATGTATGTGCGCCAGCTAGGGCCCCCGCCCAAAGAGCGGATTTATTGGTTTGGCGTGGATGCATTTATTAAGAGAACAATATACGGAAAGGAATGTGCATTCGTTATTTCCAGTGCGCCTGATCAACCGCTGGAGATGGTGACGCTGTTCCTCTAAGTAGGCCCACATGAGAATCTGAGAATCCTGGTGAGCCTTGTTGAGCATTGATCACTGATCGGTGCTGAACAAGATTCCCCCTAGTGGTGATTGAGAGAAATGTTGTGTGTCATCACTTCCTGTATGTTTGTACTGTACATGAAGGGAGTGGTCAGGCGTTGGGCCTGCCCCTTCCTATTGTTATCCCTTTTGGCTATGTAAATAAAGAAGGAGTCTGGGCGAGAGAGCAGTCTCACCAGGGCTATCAACCATGAAGCATCTTATCTGATTACTGGAATAGTGGGGCCTTTCCTTACACAAAAGGAGCTTGATACACGTGCTTGTAAGCACGGGGTAAAGACATTTCTACAACAAACTGGCAGAATACCTCAGTGCTACAGAATGCTACAACTGTTAACTCAAGTTCTTTTCAGATGGGTGACCGAGGTCCATGAGACACATTTCATGTGACGGTCACATCATCTTATCTGATACTGTGCATTCCAGCCCAACCTTGGGTCTACTGTCCCGTGCTCACATGCTGTGAATTCACATTACCATACATCAGTATGTCTGAAAACAGCCATAATGTCTTAAATAGACATTTGCAGCAAACTTTAAATTGACACTTAACATGAAGTTAGAGTTTGCCATGAATGCCTTTTTAATGTGTTAAGTGGAATGTTAATGTTTGCTACATCTTTGCTGTTACTTTATCACTAGCAGTGAATCCTGTAATGTCTGAATGTGAGATTCTCTGCTGCTGGAGCTCCTGATATTTATTTCTCAGAAAACACTCTTTCAGCCTTGATCTGCAAGGAGATTGGGATGTTTGCACTCAGTAAAATCAGCAAGTGAATACTAATTCATCAGCAGGAGGCTAGACCAATATTGACGCCTCCTTGACTTGCACCTCTCTAGGTCTGCTGTGATATGCAAATTGCACAATCCATCAATTGCTTCTTCAGGCTGTCACTGCCATTATCTATTTGAGACATGCTGGGGAAATCGGAGCTCTAGTAAATACATAGATGCAGTACCTTAGGCTAAGTGCACATATGTGCTTAGGATATTCTCTTCTGGCATAGGAACAGAATACTGGAACCGTCAGATCTGGCATATGCTGGATACTGCTGGCGCCCGATGGATCCCCTTCCCTATAATAGGTTCTGTTGGGTTTCCGGCACAAATACTGGTATTTTGACTGACAAAAAACTGTTTTTTCATCCTTTATTTTTACTAGAATATGCATCCTGAAGGAATCTCTGCTGACGTGAACCTAGTCTTAGGGTTCATGCACGTGAACATATTTTTTGTCTGCATCTGATCCGCATTTTTTGCAGGTTGGATGTGGACCCATTCACTTCAAGGTGACTGCAAAAGATGCGGACAGCACACTGTGTGCTGTCCACATCCGTAAATATCCGTTTCGTGGCATCCGCAAAAATATAGGACATATCCGATTCTTGCCTACATTACAAGGATAGGACTGTTCTATTATGGGTTGGCTGTTGCATTCTACAAAAATGCAGAGTGCACACGGCCGGTATCCGCGTTTTGCAGACCACAAAACAGGCAACGGTCGTGTGCATGAGGCCTTACATTGTAGACATTGGAATATCCATCAGCTTTGGTTATATAGTTGATCATACCCCCAAATGACATGTACCCCAAAGGTAATGTGGCTGGCACATGTGTTATCCTGTTTACCGTGGCTGTTTGAACAAAAAAATGATCATGAATGACAGGCAAGGGGAGAATAATGGAGCCCATAGCCTTTAGGGTGAGATTTTTTAGAATGATTGCAAAGTAAATGTGGTGGAGTTGCCCCTAACAAAGATTTAGGAGCAGGAATGTGACAGTCGGCAGCTCTTACCTTTTTCCTTTGCATTTGATTTGATAAATTCGAAATGAAACTTTACTAGGTATTGACTGTTATAGTATGATATGGTATAAAGAGGACCTGTCACCCCTTCTGACATGTCAGATTAGTAAATACTCGTATTCCCCGTGTGATACTAATTCTGGAACATCCATTCTCATAACTCTTCATTGTGCCCAACCTCTGTTATTCTTACTACCAATTTATGAATAAGTAGACAACTGGGTGTTACCATGCTCCTTGTCAAAAAGGGTGTGTCCCTACACAGTCTGGCCCTGCACCACTGATTGGATAGTAACAGGCAGTGCAGGGACACCCCCCAATTGATAACACCCAGTATTCAGTTTATGCATAAATGTCTAGTAATAATAACCAAGGAATGCCACAATGGAGAGTTCTAAGGTTCTCCAGAACTGTTCAATTATGAGAAATACAAGTCTTTACTAAAACTGAAGTATCAGGAGAACGGACAGGTCCTCATTCTAAGGTGCTGATCACATTTGCACATGGCTTCCAATAATGGGTTTTGTCATGGTTTCCATCATTCTGAGGGTAAGGATAGCGATGGTAGGACTGCCAACAGACAGCAGAATGAACATAGCCTTAAATGTCTTACTCATATATAGATTTGGGAGACTGCAGTGGTATAAGACCACTTTATCATGCTGACAATGAAATTAAACATACCTTTCGCGGTTTCACTTTGTCATGGTGATCGTATTGGAAAATACCTTTGTAGCTAAGTCCCAACCACCAAGGGATTCCTTGTTTGTCCTGTGAAAAGGAGGAGATAGCATGTAGTGGTGTTCATATGATATCTATGAGATACGTATGTCCAGGTTCTTATCACTTATATAACACCATTGTCTTCTATAAGGCTGCAAAAAATAAAGGTCCCTATGAACTTGCTTGAATAGGCATTATTAATACTATATCGCCTGTAACCCTCCTTATAAGTGATTTGCCTATAGGATGTGATATTACAAAATAAGGTATATTTTATTACATATGACACACACAAGCATATTGTAACCTTTCGGACATTTCTACCCAGAAAAATATGCAAATAACAATGTTCCATGGGATCTTTCTTAGGTAAAATATACATATAACTTACTTATGATTGCTCCAGTCAATGCTTATCGTGTTCAGAAGTTTTAAATCGCTAGGTCCCCAAGGTGGGAGTCCGTAAAGTGAAAGAGGGTGCACCGTGCATGTACGGCCGCCCTTCATTCATTCCTATGGGAGCGCCGACTATAGCCGAGCACGCCAGCTATATTTTCGGCAGTCCTATTGAAATGAATGGGTAGCGCACCGCGCAAGCGCAGCCACCACTCCATTCGCTTCTATGGAGCTGTCGGAAATAGCCGAGCCAGCGCTTGCCCATTTTCAGTGCTCGCATAGGAATGAATGGAGGGAGGCCACACATTCGCGGTGCTCCTTCCTTCACTTTGCGGGCTCCGTTCTAAAGATGTGGGACTCGCACCTACATTGGGGGGATATCCAAGTGATATGCCCCCAATGTCTGAGGTGAGGCAACCCCTTTAACATTCATTGGATTAAAGGTTCAAACTTGCCATACATATCAGATAAATGTCAGCCGAACACACCAATGTTTGCAGGACCAGCCAACAACATAATGGGGTAGATTTACTAATATGTACTTTAGGCTCCATTCACACGACCGTATGTTGTCCGCAAAAAAACGGATCCGTTTTTTTGCGGATTAGATGCTGTCCCATTCACTTTTCTTCCATTGCACAGCTCAGCAAAAAAAATGAAACATGTCCTATACTTGTCAGTGAATATCAGGACATGGCCCTATTGAAGTCTATGGATCAGCAAAAAAACTGAATGCAATCCGTTTTTTTGCGGACACGGATCCGTTTTTTTGCGGACAACATACGGTCGTGTGAATAGAGCCTTATACTGTCTAAGAATACAAATCATAGTCTTAATGTTAAGAAAATATACCTTTGTAAATGTGGAGTATTATAAACCCTGCACCAGATTTATGCTGAAATTCCCTTTATGCGCCAAAAATGTGTCCAGGCACCAGAATTTTGTCTGTGCACCAAAAATGTGTCCATGCGCCACAAAAAAAACTGTCTAGTCTAAGTTTACGCCACCTATAAGTAGGCACAGTTTCACCTATAAAAACTGGAGCATTTTCAATAGTAAACCTGCCCCAATGTGTATGGCGTGCTCCTGACTCTCCCCCTACAGCAATCGGCAGTTAGATTTCAATTGCTCAATCCTTTTGTTCTTGGGAGATTTGTTCATCCCTTCTCCCCTTTCAGGAAACATGCATGCTTGACCAGTCCGAGTATGCGTGTGTATGGAGGGGTCAAGAGCGTTAGTTGAACCAGCTATGTAATGTGTATGGCCAGATTTAATTTTGCTTGAGTCTCACATCAGAGCTGCTTATACATGCATTAACCTTATCATCATAAACAGTAAAGGAGTGCGAGGCCCTGTCATGTGATAATATATCACCCATCTCTTGTAACGCTAGAAAGAAGTAATGGAAGTCTCCTGTGGGATCCTAGCTTTTTTCTTATCAATAATTCAACAATGTTCTTCTGTAGACCTCTGAGACCAGACAATGAGTCTGGAGAGTAGGGAGTGGGAGCACATCGCGGGTGAGGATGTAGGGATGGAAGGTCACCCTAGCCATCTGCTGTAGTCCTATCATATGTGCAAGCTAACAAAAAGTATAGTATGGAGAAACGTCTTTTCCTGCACCAAGGAAAATGTCAGTCAGTCACTGTATAGACTGACAGTTGTCAAGTGTGGCCATGACGGCAGTAGAGACACTGATCAACCAGTGGAGAAACGTGACAGGTTTAAACCTTGGTATATCAGATGTCTCCTGGCCGCCATACTTCATAAAGCATCTGGGGACTGAGAGATTAGACACATGGGTTTTCTAAGAACTAGACAGTCTGGACATGACATTTGCTACTACGGCTGTGGTACAATTAAACCAAATTGTTGTTCCACTTAAATATAGACATAATACATTTCCTAAAGTGTAACTGCCTTTTAATTTATTTTATTTTTTGCTAATGGTTGGGGCAAGTGATAGGTAACATTTTTCTGATGTACTTTATTTAGCCAAAACGTAAATTTTTTTAGAAAACTGGGGCTGAAACGGCTCTTAGCAGCACTCTCTGAAAGGAGCGTTGCTAAGGGCCATCCATCTCCTATTAGAAAAGGGGAGGATTAGATTTTATCGAAAGGGGGATATAAATGTAATTTTAACTCCTAAGACGCCTGTGGCCACCGGGGGAGCACGGGAGGCAGAAGCACAGCGCCTGCACAGCCCGTCTCCCCTTTATAAATAGGAGACGGATGGCCCTTAGCAACGCTCCTTTCAGAGAGTGCTGCTAAGGGCCATTTCAGCCCCAGTTTTCTACCAAAAATAAATGGCAGTTACACTTTAAGGAAGATATGTAGTGATATCACAAATACTACACAATTGGAGTCATTTATCAAACTGGTGTAAAGTAGAACTGGCTTAAATGCCCATAGCAACCAATCAGCTTCCTTCTTTCATTTCGGACAGCTCCTTTGAAAAATGAAAGATGGAATCTGATTGGTTGCTATGGGCAATTAAGCCAGTTCTACTTTACACCAGTTTGATAAATGACCCCAAATGTATTAATCTGAAGTCAGCAGCATAATATCTTAATAGTAAAATAAACTGTGAGATTGAGAAGTCTAAGGAGTGGTCCTGATGCTATTAGCAGTCTCTAGACATTATTGCATAACACAAAGTATTATCCCATATTAGAGATTACATGCAAAGCTCCCATTTAGGTGTAAAGCTTACCTTAACGGCATAATAATGCACTCCATACGTGGGAAGGGATTCTACAATACTCATATAACTGGAATATAAAAAATATGAAGCCCATGTGAAAACCGATCGACAAATAGCAGCTAGATTCATTCCATTCAATGTAATACAGTATTTCAGATCCGCCTTTCAACACGGTATATCAGCACTGGAACATTATATCAAGATGAGTTAATTTCCTGAACTTTGTTTCAAGTCCAATTCGCACAAATTGGCCATCATATTTGATTGGGGTCTGAATAAATTCAACCCAAATCAAAACTGCCCGAGTTGCCCTGAAAAGTCGTGTATGACACCCGGTGGCCTCGTAGCACTGAATCAAAGAGACAGCAACATATATGGTTATGGTAAGTACATGACTGCTGGTGGTAACAAACAGCCTGTTTAATAACACACTGCACTGGTTTTTTAAAAATTTTTTAAAACCGTCCAAAAATGATCAGTTTTAGGTGGCAGATGCCTTCGCCGCTGTCTTTTCATCTGCAAATTTGTGTCTTCCATGCTGAGTGATTTATGAGGTTGAATAACAGAAGTTTTGAATTTGCCGAAATTCTATTTGTTTTGTAAATTCGTAAAGAATTCAAATAATGAAGAATTGACTCATTCATCTCCAATCAGTTCCACAAAAGAGAGTTCACGAAAACATATTGAAAACTACAGAGGTATCATGGTGTCTAATATGTTTTATGGTTTGTCTTGTTGACTAAAATTATAGATTCATTTCTAAGAGTTGTTTCTGTCAAATTAAAATTAAAAATCAATTAATCAGTCCAAAATGAGTCCTACCAGTTTGGTGGTGATTCGCGTCTATTGCTCTGAGGTCTGTTTCACACAGGCCTTAAAATGGCTCAAGGTTAAGATTTGTAATAAGGTTACAACTTATCGTGGTCCGTATTATGGATCCAAAACTAAGGTTGCATTTACACCAACAGTTTATCTGACAGATTTTCCGACCAATCATTGGTCAGATGGCCGTTTACACACACAGATTATTTGTTATACACATCAACTATTGGTCTGATTGGCTAGAAATTCTGATAATCTGTTGGTGTAAAAGGTCAATTTATATGAAGAGAGAATCACACAGATTTCAATGCAAGTTGCATACTTCACATGAAAATCCCCAGTGTAAATGATGATGAGTGATTCAATGCCAAGAACATGTTTGAACATGGTGATAGTTTTTGAAGAGGTTGTCCCATAAAAAATATTCAACATTTTTCTAAACTGGATCTGAATCCTAATGTAACTGCATGGAAAGTAGTTTAGCCTCTCAGTTATTCAATAAAATCTATCAGTATAGCACCACCTGCTGTTTTTTTTTCTGTTCTTTTTTCTCTGTCCATCTCTAGTCCAGTAATATTGCTAAGGAGGACTCACATGCTCAATTCCATCCTTTTACTGCCACCAGCCGAATTTACTGTTAGAAGCTGTGACAGTTACCGGGAGAGAACTATAGAAGAAAGGACACACCCCTGAGAAAGGACACACACCCCTGAGTTGCCAGCCTGGCGGGAATCTAGCAGAATAATTGGAGCAATGAATGGAAAGATCTCTGGATCCATGTGAGTTATAGGAGTGGTCCTAGATTTGTTAGAAAGAGATTTAATTCATTGCAATAATCATGGGATAACCCCTTCTTCATGTGTCACAATTTTTAGAAAACATTTCTGTGTTCTTTTGCTGTGATAGCATAAATCAGAGCAAAAATAAAAATAAAACCACCAAAACATCTACAAAAAGGTACCCTTACATGAATATCCTATAAAAGAGAGAGAGAGTGCTCGTAACCTGCCACCTATTAGCTGTAAGACTCTGTTCTGCTAGACGGCTGACACAAATACTTACTTTACAATAGCTTGTCCTCTAGTTTGTCCATTGAGTTTCTTGTAATATTCTATAACTCTGTCCTCACTGCAAAAGAATGACAGAAATGAGCCATTAGCTATATTATAGTTACACATATTTACCATCCATTTAATGAAGAATGGGAGAGGTGAATATATAAAGACATGAATTCTTAGTGTAACAAATAATAGCAATTACTTTTTTTAGAATGTTTTCTATTGACACACAAAAATTGACTACGTAATAATAAAATCTCGCAAACATTAGAATTAGTGAGGCTACCAAGAAATATGTTATATGAAACATGCGAAATATGCTAGAGCTGGGGTGTAGTCACCAATCATCCATTATTTCCTAGGATAATCAAATCTATTTGATTTGATTTTCTTTCTTTTTTTTCCTCACAAAATACCACATAATAATAATGATAGTAATGATCGTAATCTCAGGAACCAGTTGTGGATGGCTCATATGGTACTGTAAGGTTCTTAGGAGCAATAAGGTCCATGATAGTCTCAGATAAACTGTAACAAACATCAAATTATCTGAAAGCAACTTAGTTTTCCCCATTGATCGGAAGACATAACATGAATAATATATTCAGTAAGACCCTGGTGACAACTCTTTAGAGAACTATGAGAGCCAAACCTCCATTATTCTCCATTGCATACATAACTAGAAATGTTCAGAGAGTCCAAGCCAACTTTGGAGACCCAAGGTCTACATAAGATTGCTGGATGGTTTGAGTTATGCAACATTCTCCCCCATCCCCAGTAATTTACCTATGAATATCTCTGATTACTTTGTAGGACAGTAAGTGGTCGGATTTGTGTAGCTTTGCAAATCGTGCACTTGCAAAGCTCATGAAACCTACTGTCATCTCAGCTGTTCTCCTCCTAACTGCTGTACTCCTGAAAGTCCTTGGCAGCTGTGAAAATTCCTTGTCTGGAACTAGACCACCTGCCAACATTAGAGCTAGGCAAAGTTGACAGACTGACTCTTCCTGCAGAAATCCCTGCATAAACCCATACTCTTCCTAACTGCATAGACCAAAATGCTCTCACGTTGTATATTTCTTCTAGCTAACATGCATGATCCTTCTCGGTTAAAGCGATGGATCTGAAGCTAAGCTTTACCTCTGGTAATCTTGCTAATGTAAAATGATGCATGGTTTACCTAACTTCTTTTTAAATATGTTTTAATTAGTTTATGTTGCTTTGTGCTGCACGCTCTCCATAAACTGTGTGTATCCCACATAGGAACCTTACAGATTTTCTTACTGATTATAAACAGCATGGCTACCATACTGAATACAGGAACCTTGGAAGCATAGGAGGTGCTATAATAACCTGTGCAGATTATGGAGAGTGTGGAGCAAGGGTTCCACAATATCCTTGTAACAGAGCAAAATTAGCTAGGCGTCTGTCAGCAGATTTGTACCTATAAAACTGGCTGACCTATTACATGTGAGCTCGGCAGCTGAAGGCATCTGTGTTGGTCCCATGTTCATACGTGTCCGCATTGATGAGAAAAATTATGTTTTAATATATGCAAATGAGTCTCTAGGAGCAACGGGGGCGTTACCGTTACACCTAGAGACTCAGCTCTCTCGTCAACTGCTGCATCCTCTACCCTTTGACTGACATGACCAGACAGTGAAAACATTTACACTGCCTGGTCCTGTCAATAAAGTGCAGAGGGCACAGCAGTTGCAGAGAGATCTGAGCCTCTAGGTGTAATAGCAATGCCCCCGTTGCTCCTAGATGCTCATTTGAATATATTAAAACTTCATTTTTCTCAGCAATGCGGACACATATGAACATGGGACCAACACAGATGCCTTCAGCTGCCAAGTGCACATGTAATAGGTCAGCCAGTTTCATAGGTAAAAATATGTTGTTTTAAAGTTTTTTTTTCAAGATTCTGAAATTGATGACCTCAGGATGGCACTGTGCTTGGTAAGCTGTGAGGAGGCTGTGGTGCTCTTTGAAGTGCCATGACCCCCTCAAACAGCTTATTATGGTGGTTCCAAGTGTCAGATCCCTGCCAATTTGATATTAATTACCTATCCTGAGGATGTCCATCTATATTGTATTCTAGCAATTAAACAGAACATAAAAAATACATTAGCTGTTGGTTTGGATTTCCAGGCATGACACAAACATACTATGGAGGGAGCAGGCCTTCAAAGATCCCTGCATCACAGCAGCTTCGAATGAAAGAGTCTGCGCAGTCGCATCAAAGTCCGCGCAGTCACATCTACATCTACAAACCTGAATGATATTTTATGAACATTTCATCAGTGCAGCATCTATAATTTTCAGTCCAGTCATGATGGGTCATGGCATTTGTTTATAGAGTCATTATGAGCAGCATTACAAACCCGGCGATGTAAGAAACATACAGACACAAGCATAATTTGCAGCAATATTGTAACAATACCAGTAAGCGAGGGAGGGGTGCTCTTTAAGGGCTTGTGTGGGAAGTGCTGGCAACTTCTTTAAATCTGTTCTTGTTAGTTCATCACTAGGAGAAGAGAAATGAGAGCGGATCAGAATACATAACAAAGTCACACGTATCTGACCTATACAGCTGTCAGAATCCCGCCGAGTGATGGCTCATTTCTTGGCTCCTCCGCCAGGTGTTACTGCACAGAATAAAGTGACCCCATCATCTGTTTTGAAGTTTGCTTTTGAAGAAGATAAAGTGAGACATAAAGCCACAGAAGGAGCACACAAAGCGTTACCAGTCCTCTTGAGCTTGACATACTGTACTTGTCAGATCATATAGTTCAAGGCTATTTAACAAAGCAGATGTTCTTTCACCATATAATATTATTATTTTTTATATCTTATCATGGGCTCATGCACACGACCGTATCCGTATTTTGGTCCGCAAACCACAGATACACAAAATACAAATAACGTCCACATGAAGTGCTTATTTTTCTCACTCCCACTAATAGAACGGGACCTGCAAACCGACCAGAACTGGACAGGTTCTATAATTTGTGGAACTATAAAAATGGATCCGCAAAAAACACTGACATCTGCATGGCTCCATGAATGAGTGCGCTGTCTGCAAAAAATGTGGATGGCGCACAGATGAAAAATATGTTGTGTGCATAAAGCCTTAGGCTTAGTGCTATGTTGTGGGCAACATAAAAGCCTGCCAAAGTTCTCTGGATCTATCACGGTCTGATAGTGCTGCATGCCCGCTCGACACCACTGACTATAATGGGAACTGGTGGGTGTCCGGTTGCTCCCCAGCACATATGCCAGGATTTGGTAGGTCAAAATTGCTGCATGAAATGTTTTTGTTGTCCGGCCAAGTCTTGGCAATTATGCCGGGAAGCGGCTGTATCCTCTCTGGTTCCCATTATAGTTAATAGGGTCCAGTGGGATATGCTGGATCCAAAGAACTCTGTATGTAAATATGAGAGAACTCTGGTTGTGTGTAAATGCCAAGACCCTATCTGTGAGATACCTAAGTAAGGCCATCTTCACACAAACAAGAAAACAAAAAGGAAAGAAGGTTTGTACACAAACATAGAAGAGGATTCTTCACAGTAAGAGCAGTGAGACTATGGAACTCTCTGCCTGAGGAGGTGGTGATGGTGAGTACAATAAAGGAATTCAAGAGGGGACTGGATTTATTTCTGGAGTGTAATAATATTATAGGCTACAGCTACTAGAAAGGGGTCGTTGATCCAGGGAGTTATTCTGATTGCCTGATTGGAGTCGGGAAGGAATTTTTTCCCCCTAAAGTGAAGAAAATTGGCTTCTACCTCACAGTTTTTTTTTGCCTTCTTCTGGATCAACCTGCAGGATAACAGGCCGAACTAGATGGACAGATGTCTTTTTTCAGCCTTATAAACCATGTTACTATGTTATATGCGGCACAGCAATCCGACAGGCTGTTGCGGCAGAGAACATCCTGACGGATTGCTGTGCCGCATGTATGAACGTAGTCTAACTTAGGCATCTCATAGATAGGGTCTTGGTATTTACACACAGCCAGGATTTAGACTGGTCACACAAATGGGTACACATGTACACAGGTACACACACGTGCACACACACATGCATCTGGAAGATTCATCAAAGAACCTTGATGAATGGGTTTAAAATAAGATGCAAGGGTGGAAGGTCTTCTGTTTTACAATACAAATATAAGGATGTTATATAAGCCTTATAATATCATTTAGTAGAGTACATATATATCTAATATATAAAGCTGAGTGTATGTGTGTATGTATGTCCGCTAAAGGAGTCCGCACTGTCGCATTCACAATCACGAAATTTGACACACATGTACATCAGGTGTGCGGGAAGGTTTTAGACTGGGTCTCGACTCTCTAGCACGTACTGTTCCTGAGATATTCCCAAAGAATGCATTAGCCAAAAGAAGCCTGGTCACATGACCCTAATCAACCAATAGAAGCTCGCAGGCCCTTAGTCTCCACATACACACAGTTTTACACCAGGTTTCCATAACAACCTAGCCATTTTTTTTCACTGCTGTAGGTCGGCTTTAAAGAGGCAGGGAGCTGTGGATGACACTGTTAAGGGAGCGGAGTGCTGTGGAGGTCACAGTTAAAGGGACGGGCGCTGTGGCGGTCTCTGTTAAGGGGGAAGGGAATGGTGGAGGTCACAGTTAAAAGGATGGTCCGCTATGGAGGTCAGTGTTAAGGGGCAGGGTGCTGTAGATGTCACTGTTAAGGGGGCAGGGTGTTGTGGAGGTCACATTTTAAGGGAAATGAGCTCTGTGGAGGTCACTATTAAGGGGGAGGGTTATTGTGGAAATCACTGTTAAGGAGACAGGGTACTGTGGAGGTCCCTAATAAAGGGACGACTACTGTGGAGGCCACTGTTAAAGGGCCGGGGTACTGTAGAGGTCACTGTCATGGGGGATACTGTTGATATCTTTTAACGACACACACAAACATGAAATGAAATAGATGAGATATACCCGTGCGAAGCCGGGTCCTTCTGCTAATATATATATATATATTTATCACTGGCGTTACTCAGCTTCAGTTTCTTATGATATAGGTGCAGTAGGATATTGCTCAATGGGTAAACAATAATTCTGTTTTTGTTGGAATAATCTGGTTTATTATACGAGTAAAACAAACATGACTATGATGAGCTGGTTTCTATTCTGATTGTGTAACTGAAAGTATCAACCCGGGGTTTTCATCAGTAGAGTTTTCAATAATGACCTTTATAAAACAAATTATCTTATGTCTTTATCATATATGTCCAGGAATCTGTAGCATATCTATGGCGGTGAAGGTCATACACTCAACCAGACCTCATGCTCTTACGGTCTAATTGTTCTTGAGTATTGCCTTTGTTTGGTAGAGAGCTGATATACAGTAGATTTGGCACTGGGGCCCACACACAAGTATGCAATCTGACAGGTTCATACCCCCATAAAGTCTGGTTATTCTCAATGGAGGATTTAGAATCTGAAAATCTATGTTATTAAACGCATTGCAGTAAGTGAGTAATATATTACATTATCATGCAGTAATATTACAATATTATTATAACAGTAATACTACTCACAACCTATCTTAAAGCACGATTACATGCTGTATATTATAGCATACTTTTATAGTGAAGAAAGTGAAACATTTTACTTTCCCAAATGTAAAACTGACTATCTGAAACCCTGGAATGTGGATTTCTCCCACCATGTCCTGCAAAATGGCAAAAACTGCTGAGTAAGTGTGAATGAAATGCAAAACATAATTTTCCAATCAATAAAGGAGCCGTAAAATATACCGTGATCATAAAAACTGGAAGCAGACTTATGTTTCAATGGTAGCTTTTGTCCTTCTACATAACAAATGAAAGCAAATTACAGTGGCAGCGCCAGCAGAAGCCTTGGGAGTGTAAACCAGTATGGATGAGAAAATATTGAAGACAAAAGACACCTTTGTGGCGCCTCAGCCATTTTCTTTGCAGCTTAAAGAATTCAGTTCCTTTTATACCTTCCCTATTGTTCCTTTATACATGTACCCTATTATTAGAGAGCTGACATTAATGATCATACTTCAGTAATACTATTAGTATCTGAGCACACAATAAAAATGAAATATGCCGACTTGTTACACTGTATTTGATGTTGTTATTTTAAGGTCACTTAGTAACATCTTTCACTTTTGGTCATGGGCGGACTGAGTACTTAAAGTGGCCCTGGAAAAAAACTAAAAGTGGCCGCATGTTGTAGGCAGGTTGAAATTGACAGAAGGTGGAGCAACACAAGTAGGCGGGGACAACAGAAGTAGGCAGGGCTTCAATGCCGTAGTGTAGCACAAAATAGTGCCCCTGCAGAACTAAATACCACATGGTGCAGGAGAAATTGCCGCTAATTGTACTAACTCACATAGAAAAAAGCAGGCCCTGACTCAGAGTCCAAATGGGACTACTTCTTGATGGTAGTATGGGGGATACTACCATCAAGAAGTAGTCCCATTTGGACTAATGGCACAATGCTTGGTTGTTGCTCCCTTCCTGTACATCTTGTAGAAGAGGAGAACATTTGTCACCCATGCTCATTTCACTTCAGCCTTGTTTTTACATTTTGTGGGCCAATTAAATAGAATTTCTGGTGAATTTAATTAAAATGTGTGTTAAACCTAAAGAAGCACTCCCACAAAATGTATTATTCCATAACCTGTTAGAAAGGTACACAATGTAAACTGTAGTGTATGTAATTTTCTGTATTTGTGAATTATCCCCTCCCTTCTGATCCTCAGTGGTGTCATACAACTGACCCTTCAAATAACACAGCATCCTATGTGTGGACAGGAAGTCAGTTTCTCTATGTATTCCTATGGGAGCCTCACTCTCAGTCTCATAGGAATGAATAGAGAAGTAACTGACTTCCTGTCCTGTGACAGTTGGAGAGGCATAGTGCTGGACACTGTTGAGGATCAGAAGGGAGGTTATAATTCACACAGTCACCGGTAAGAAGATTACCTTCAATACAGTTTACCTAGAGACCTTTCTAACAGGTCAGAGAATAAATTGTTTTGCGGAAGTTATACTTAAAAGAGCCTCTTCTCCATCCGAATTTCTTTCTTTTTACAAAGTCTGATTAATAATGCATACTGATATAGGGAATGCCATGGCTTGACATGTTACCAATCAGTTTTTTACCTTTTTATCATGTCAGCCCAATACCAACCGAGGTTGGACATGAGTCATTTAAGACAAACTGGACACTAGATATACGCTGCCCAACAAATGGGGTTGTCAAAAGCTTTTCTCTATCAACTTGAACAAGGCCGTTAGCTAAAGGAGTTCTCTACTGTAGACTGTTTTTTGTTTTTTACAAAAATGCAGCAAATCATCCTATAATTATATAGTATATCTTATATATTCCATTATGAGATGTCATAGGCATTTGGCATAGAGAATTACAGGGTATGAGAAACTCCTGTAAGAATCCTAATGATCCGGTGTGCAATGATTAAATGTGGAGTACAGTAGGTATCTCAAGTAAGCAGGAAGGAGATTCCACTCCTGGTGTCTGCAGTCACTTAACCCACATGTATTCAAATTTGAGGACAATGTGTTTTCTAAAGCAGTAACCGCTTTATTGGCAAAGAGACTTGGCAGAACTCAAACAAGAGTTTACTTTATTCTTTACTGCTATATCAATACAAATTTAGAAAGTTTAGGCAGTGAGCAACTAGAAAGAGGACCTGCCACCTCTCCAGACATGTCTGTTTTAGTAAATCCTTGCATCTTTTCTTAGGATTCTGTGTTGTACTGTTCTGCTGTTATTCCTCCTAGAAATGTATGAATAATTTGACAATGGGACATTACCACTTGTCAAAGGGGTTTGTCCTTGCACAGTCTGATAATATCATCAATGATTGGACAGTATTAGTTAACGGCCATGTGGTCAGGTTTCTGCATGCAGTTTTGGAAGCCAAAGCCAGTAGTGAAGTCGTATTTATCCTGTATACTTACTTTCCTTTTATGATCCAATCCTGATTTTGGCTTTCAAAACTGTAATGAGAAACCTGAAGATCTGGCTGTACCCTAATGGTATAGGGACACCCACCACCCCCTCCCAATTGGTAACACCAAGCTGTGAATGTATTCATACATTTCTAGTAGGAAAAACAGAGGAACATCACTATGCAGAGTTATAAGTATAGATGAAGAATTATTGTATAATAGGGACAGATCCTCTATGACAATGAAAGTTATTCTGGCCTTTCTTGCAGTAAACTGTTGTGTACAGCACGTTATCATACTTGAGGAAGGGAGTAGCAGTAGGGGGAAACAATGGTGATGTCTATTAGCATACCTGAATTAACAGGGGACCTAAGTGGAACAGACTTGCCAGGATGTAAGATACTTGGACGTTTCCCATTCACAAGCGTGAACAATACAGTATAAGGTGAAGTTGGAATGACTTTTTTTTTTCCTAATAAAACTAATAGAACTGCTACAAACTAAACAGACTTTAAGCAGCTGCAGTGGAGATTCTGCACCCCAAATTACAATGGCAATTCACAATACGATACTGTAGACGGGATGTTTAAAAAAAATCATCCACACACAACGGAAAGAAAGCATGCAGAGACATGAGCATGCTGTGGACTGTCAAATCTGCGGCATGCTAATTATGTTGTGGAAAAGTCACCGCGGATTTCACGATTAACAATGCAGAGGGTGAGATCCACAGCCAATGGGCAACAAAAGCCACAGATCATCTACTCCTGCCGTAACCAGCAGCGTCTTCCACACAGTGGGATCTGGTACCTATATACAGCACTGTAGGTACTGCAGAACAGCTGACTGATGGGGCTGTTGGGAGTCGCACCCCCACTGATGTGATATTAATGACCCTTCCTAAGGATAGGAAGATATAAAAATCTTGAAGAAACTCTTTAAGTGCCTTTTACACGGGGCGATTATCATGCAAAAATTTATATAAGTGAAACTTCACAATCATTGTGAAGAGATTGCAAGGCCAGCGAGAACAAATTTACTTAAAGGGGTATTCCCATCTCAGACAAATGGGGGCATATCGGTAGGATATGCCCCCATTGTCTGATAGGTCCACCTCTGGGACCCGCACCTACAACGAGAACGGACCCCTGAAGATTGTTTAAACATGCGCCTGCTTCAAAGATCTAGTACAATGAAGAAGAGACAAGTGATTACTTAAAAAGGACCCGCCACCACTCCTGACACATCTGTTTTAGTAACTACTTGCATTCCTCATGTAATAAAAATTCTGGAGCATTTTTCTCATATTATTCCTACTAGAAGTTATGATTGAATTGCCAGCAGTTTGCAATAAAGGTCCAGCTGGGTGTTACCAGTTGTGGGTGTCTATGCACAGTGTGACACTGACAGCACTGATTAGTTAATGTCACACTGTGTCGGGACTACACCCAGATGGACCTTTACTGTAGACACCTGGCAATTGATGTATGACTTCTAGTATTAAGTGATATTTACAGAGGGAATATTCCAATATTAATCCTATTGAAATGGCTGCTATTATTGTGTTTAAAGAGCCAGCATGATCAATCCTATTAAACCAGGCATATTACATGGTAGGGTTGATCATGCTGATTACATTGACATTTGCCTTATGTTTTAAAGGGGTATTTCCCATCTCGTTAGGAAATGCCCCCATTGTCTGATAGGTGCGGGTCCCACCTCTGGGACCCGCACCTACAACGAGAACGAAGTGGGGAGTGCTGTGGCTGGAGGACCCCGGATTTCCTGGGGTCCGTCCACCACCAAGCGCTGCTCCCCGCTGCTTCCACAGAAGTGAATGGGAGCGCACTGCGCATGCGCGGCCCATGCTCCCATTGATTTCTATGGGGCAGACGGAAATAGCCAAACCACCGCTCGGCTATTTTCGGCGGCCCCACAGAAATGAATGGAGGGCGGCTGCGCATGCGCAGTGCGCCCTCCGTTCATTTCCCCGCTCTGTTCTCATTGTAGGTGTGGGTCCCACCGCTATCAGACAATGGGGGCATATCCTAGTAATATGCCTCCATCATCTGTGAAGGTAATACCCCTTTAAGATTAACTGCTGCAGGGAGGGGAGAGTGTATAGAGCACAGTAGTGGTGCTCCAAGATCTAAAACCAGCCCCCTGGTGCTCCAACTAGGTCATCTGCATAAATGTAACAGCGAATATATCGCTGCAGCAGTTGATCGTATAGCCATAATACAGATATAAATTTAATCAGCATTATCATCCCTACCAGGCAAGGTGTCTGGTGTAATAGGGTTGAACATGCTGACAGAAGCTTTTTAAGTTTAAACGGTTATTAAAAATTGAAGGTGATGGCCTTGGAAAATCTGCCCAGCATGGTGGCTGAGTGGCTGGAATTGTCACCTTTCACTATGAATATGTCCAATATTAACATATACCTAGTCAGCTGCTTTCCTATGTTCCAGATTGAGAGGCTCAGCTTTGAAGACAGGGTTTACAGTCTGTATACAGCTCTGCAGAACATGCTCTAATGTTCTAGTTCATAGCACTGTAAAGTAGAAAGGGATGGCACAGTACCAGGAGGCAGGTGAAAGCCCTTCTTAGGCGTCCATGCAGCTAGATCCGCTCATATGTTTATACAATATGAACCAGGTTTCTTTCTGGAAACAAGTGAGCTGTGTGCTTTCTCTCCTTGTAAATCCAGCTAAATTGCTCACATGCGGACACCTCTTTCATCTCTCGCCCCTCACCTCTTGCTCTAAAATATCTTGTGCTGTGATTCCAGGACTGCTCAGCCAACAAGCAAAATCTCTTTAGACAGTTTATAGACTGTTGCTTAGGCCATTGGTACTAATGACCTTATGAACGGATTCTGCCACAATATCTGCAGTGTTTTCCATCAAGGTTGTAAAAAGCGTGCGCACCATGTCTGTAAACAGAGCCACGTTTGGAAATATTATCGCCATCTATACAGGCACATAGAACTGCTAGCAGATGTCAATATACAAATGACTACAGAACACACAGTATAAAACATTGCACATAAACCCATATAACTGATGAAATGAACCCCAGGAGCCAGTCAATAGATGTATTCATAAAGACAGCAGATGTATAATGCAAAATCCAGATGTCAGAATGAGAACAGATTGAGGACGAGGCAAAAGAAGACCCATGGAGGCCAATGTATAGAGGCTGCTCTCCCATGAATTTTCTTAAATGCCCCTACTCATCTCCTCCTCCGCAGGAATGTGGTGCTCCCCCTGCTGTTAGGGTGTAGGTAGCAACATTAGGGAACGTGTTGACTCAACCTGTTCAGCCCATCAATCTTCCAGGTCATCTATTGTGGTTACCTGGGTTCTGAGTGGTCATGTAATGTGTGGGATCTGATATCACACTCATAGTGTACGCTATATGTAGCTGCCTCCCTGTATTAACTAACCCTTCATTACATGACACCAGTGGTTGGACCCACACCAATGCCATATCTCTATGTAAATCAAGGAATGTCAGATATCAGGAGTAGGGCAATATTTCTTAACTACTCCATGCAACTACCTCTAGTCAAAGAAATGGTAACCTTTAGGCTACAATCAGTAGACAGTAAGTACCTGTAAGTACCTGTAGGCTATGATCAGTAGCCAGTAAGTACCTGTATGCTATGATCAGTAGTCAGTAAGTACCTGTAGGCTATGATCAGTAGCCAGTAAGTACCTGTAGGCTATGATCAGTAGTCAGTAAGTACCTGTAGGCCATGATCAGTAGTCAGTAAGTACTAGAAAGTCTAGGATAGAGGGGCGTATGTGTCTTCATCTCCCATCTCCAATCTATATTAATAAGAGGTCTGGGGTTTAAAGGGGTTGTCCATGATTTCATTATTGGTGGCTTATCTGTAGAATAAGCAATCAATATATGATCCACACCTGAAGTGAATGGGAGCAGCACTGCAGTTACCAGCTCCATCCAGTGGACAGTACTGTGTAGTTCTGGTGGTGACTTCTGGCACAGAAACTACCCTGAAACAGCTGATTGGCAGGGTGTAGGTGTTGGACTCCCACTGATCATTGATATTCTGAGGACAGGCCATCAACAGTAATCCTAGAAAACCTCTTAGTGAGATAATAAATGCATATTTCCAGCTTCTGATGATGAAAAATAACAATCCTGCAATTATACCCCGATGACTTAGTTGTCCTGCAACAGTGCTCCCATAACTGCCATCCTGCAACAGTGCCCCCATAATTCAGTCATCCCCTAACAGTGCTCCCATAACTGCCATCCTGCAACAGTGCCCCCATAATTCAGTCATCCCCTAACAGTGCTCCCATAACTGCCATCCTGCAACAGTGCCCCCATAATGGAGTCAACCCCTAACAGTGCTCCCATAACTGCCATCCTGCAACAGTGCCCCCATAATGGAGTCAACCCCTAACAGTGCTCCCATAACTGCCATCCTGCAACAGTGCCCCCATAATTCAGTCATCCCCTAACAGTGCTCCCATAACTGCCATCCTGCAACAGTGCCCCCATAATGGAGTCAACCCCTAACAGTGCTCCCATAACTGCCATCCTGCAACAGTGCCCCCATAATTCAGTCAACCCCTAACAGTGCTCCCATAACTGCCATCCTGCTACAGTGCCCCCATAATGGAGTCAACCCCTAACAGTGCTCCCATAACTGCCAACCTGCAACAGTGCCCCCATAATGGAGTCATCCCCTAACAGTGCTCCCATAACTGCCATCCTGCAACAGTGCCCCCATAATGGAGTCATCCCCTAAGAGTGTTCCCATAACAGTCATCCTGCAACAGTGCCCCCATAATGGAGTCATCCCCTAAGAGTGTTCCCATAACAGTCATCCTGCAACAGTGCCTTCATATCGGATTCATGATCCATGAAACAGTGCCCCATAAGGGAATCAGCCTGCAACAGTGCCCCAATAACAGGATTGTGTAACAGAGGAGGAGAGAAGGAGATGTTTGCGATAGAAGAATGGCTTGGTGGCCATAACCCCCCTAAATGTTCTGCAAAATCTGGAAACATATGGGACAAACCTTGTAGACTGTGAACCCATAACATGATATGAGCAATAAGCCATCACACATTCTACACATTCCTGTTTTCATGAAGGTATATGCTCTTGTCTGAGTGGTCGGTATATGAAGTACAAGTTATAGATATTGAATGCAGACATGGCAATACGTTTTCTGCTTAGCCATCAAGACTGAACATGTGTCTTGAACCAGCCCATTGCAGTCACTGATCTTCTCTATAACGGTGCGTGACAAACAATGTGGTGTTTTAGGCTCAGCTCCAACAAATACTTATCACGGTTCTCATAGCATGCTGTGCCTAACTTGGCAGGAACGTTCACAACACGCTCTATTATCATATTTTTCCCTGAAAAAACTTGGCTTCCCTTCTAATGTTTACTGTACACCAGGAGATTTTTAGCCTGATAGCTGACGGGATGCTCCACAAAAATGTTAGCTAAAGTAAGCTTTCAACAGACTGACACATATTTCACGTAATGAATCAAAAACTTTTTAAAACCTAAATGGCCGTTCATACAGCGTTTTCTACAGCAGAATTTTGGCGCAGGCAACCGCGTTGAAATCCAGCTGGAGGCTGCGTCCTTTCTTCTTCCTATTGTTTTCAATGGGAGGCAGCGCTTAAGATTGCAGAGTAGCGGTTTAAAACTGCGGCCCCAACAAGAAGGGACATGTCTGGTCACGGCTGTGGCTTCAAATCACTGCTTTGCGATCTTCAGCGCTACCTCAAATGACAAAGAATGGGAGGCAGAAAGGATGCAGCTGCTGTTGAAATTTCGACTAAATTTCGGGGCAGCTGTCCATGCTAAAATTTCACTGTAAAAAACACTGTTAAATCTAACCCCAGACATCTCTATGGAGAAATCTATACTTACCTGGTCCATGTCTCTGGGCACTGGCTCCCTGGTGGTCTTCACTGGAGTTTTGGACCGGTCTGTCAACTTCCTGCACAGACGGGTTTATGCCATGCAGCCCATGGCCTCAGTGGTGATGTGTCCTCAAGAGGCACGTCATTGCTGGGTCACGTGCTACTCGGAGACATGCCCCCTCTCAGTCATTGTGGTGCACATGACCCCATCCATGCAAAAGTTGACAGATGGAAGTCTAGTGAAGAAAGTGGGAGAACAGAACAGTGGGAACTGCTGAGTATGAATTTCTCCACCAGTGTCTCTGGTTGAGGGGCAAATTAAAAAATTGCATGGATGGGGTCATGTGCACCACAATGACTGAGAGGTGACATGTCTCCGAGTAGCATGTGACCCAGCAATGACGTGCCTTTTGAGGACACCACCACTGAGGCCATGGGCTGCATGGCATACATGACCCGGTCTGTGCAAGAAGTTGACAGACCGGGTCCAAAACTCCAGTGAAGACCACCAGGGAGCCAGAGCTAACAACACCTGACAACCCCTTTAAGGAGACTAGCTGTGTATGGAGACATAGTGGTAATGCTCCATGAGAAAAAACAGTGCAAAGATGTATCTTCCAGAAGAAGTGAGAAATTGAGCTAGTGCCACCTATTGACACATACCCTAAATCGGAATTAAAGGCAGACTGCAGACAATAAGCATTGAGAAGTGATAGGTCCATTTTAATACCGCCAGATATTACTGTGCGCTGATGTACGTGTATACTGTGAATACAATACGAGGGTTCCTTCCCCTAAATGCTTCTGCTAACTGGTGACCTAATGTGTTTCCTGCATGGCAGGATAAAAACAATGATTGTGCTATTTCATGCCACATATGGAGATATGGAAGCCAGATTACCAGATTAAGGCTCCACACAGCGATATATAACCTGTGTATTAGACTACGTATCTTACAATATTATGTAGGGCATGTGTCCTAAAAGTGATGAGAACCCTTATCTAGTCACAGAATACCGGAATAACGAGCAAAACGTTCATTCATCGGATGAAGCGATCTTTAATGCGGATGGATAAATTATCGTTTCTGGGCAGCAGAAAAAATGCAGCTGTATGAGGACGAGATATAGCAGCAGTCATCGCTTGTCATCATACTGTGGAGGTGATCGATGCACTTTAATACAGTTCTTCACCTCCGCTAAACGAGCAGGCAATTGTTGGGAAGGAACGCTTTCTTCCTGATAATGGGCTGCTGGTCAGAGCATGTAGATCCAGCATTAGGCTTTCAGTTTTCCATGAACATTTGCTGGAACCATTCATGACTACATGTCTTCTGCCTACTGCCCTGATAAAACCCAGTATGAGTCTGATGAGTCCCAAACCAAAAACTGTGTTAGTATCACAGGGATACAGCACTTAGCACAGGCCCCAGGTTAATCCTTGCTATGTAAACAGCCATGTTACCTGGGATTAGCATGTAGAACAGATTTGATGTGAGTGTACCGGTGATTATGATGGTGAAGAGTACAAAAATCCTGAGCATGGAGAGGTCTATCCCAAGGTCCATGCATATATTCCAGTGGGTCTGAAATTTTAAGCATTTTTACATCGTTCTTACACCAGATGCTGTACAATAATCTGATGCATAAAAAAACCGACATTATGGTATTATGTGAGGAGTTTACTATTCATTTTACGGTTTATGAAGCATTTCATATCTGCACTTTATTTGGGAACTTTTCACTTTTCTTGACACTTTTGAAAAGGGCATGAAAAGTGGATGGGGTTTAAAGGGGTTGGGCCATCAATGTCAAGTAGGTGCGAGTCTCATCTCTGGGACCTGCACATATCTCCAGAACGGGGCCCCGAAGTGAAGGAGAGCACACCATGCATGCTTTCCATTCATCTCTATAGGACAGGGGTCAGCAACCTCCGGCACTCCAGGTGTTGTGAAACTACATCTCCCATCATGCACACTTGTTCGGATGCTCTCTAAACTCCCACACAAGTGGAAAGAGCATGTTGGGAGTTGTAGTTTCACAACAGCTGGAGTGCCGGAGGTTGCTGATCCCTGCTATAGGAGTTCTGAAAATAGCAGTGCCAGCGTGGCCACCTCGCCATTATCTGTATATAAACTGTAAAAAGTTGTCCAAAGGAGCACATATGTGAATTCCCGATTTAGAATGGTTTACGTGAGATTTAACCTCCTAACAGTCACATTAAAATTGGAAAAACGCTCCCAAAAATGTCACTTTTTTTATTGTGGATTTTTAATGTGTGTCTGCAGTAAATCTTGTTGGGGCACAACTCAGACGACAGTATTGCATTTTGAACCTCTTAGTGACATAATTAATTTTAGGCCAATAATATTTTCTCCTTTGTGTTCTAACAGTCATAACTTGTTAATTTTTTTCTAATTTTTTTTATTTTGCAGGATTAGTTTTTTAGGAACAATTTTGGGGTATATCATTTTTACATTATTTTGTGGAATTTATTTACAGCTTTCACTGTGTGGTAGAAATAACATCATTTTATTATGTGGGTCACTACAGTGATGATAATGTCACATTTCTATATATATTTTACTATTTTTCCTTTCCTTCTCCAGACTGTGGAGGGGGAGGGCTGCTTTAGCTGCTCATATCTCTGGCTTGGTACCTAGCTACTGTAGCTTTGTATTGTCTGAAAGCGGCCATTCCAAGCTTTCACACAATACCAGAATAACATTATCTTCAGTACATGAGAAGCTATCACTGTTAGAAATCGGGATGCAGTGAATACAGCTGAAAGTAAAAGAAGATTTTACCTGCGATTATTCCTGGCTTGATTTCTAACAGTGAAATCTCCTGTTTAGCTTGGACTAATGCTGTCAGCTTTCAAACAAGACCAATTCCATGCTAGCTGCTACCATTCAGGAGATTTCAGCAGCTAAAGTAGCCCTCCCCCCTCCACTTCTGCCCGAGCTCAGCTCGGGCAGAACAGTTAGGTACTTTTGCCATAGCTGCAGCTGAGCTCGGGCAGAACAGTTAGATGGTTAAAGGGGTTGTCCCACAAAAAATATTCTTCAGTTTTCAAACCAGCACCTGGATCTGAATACTTTTGTAATTGTATGTAATTAAAAATGTATTAAAGCCACTGAGTTACTCAATAAAATATATGTCTGTATAGCGCCACCTGCTGTTTTTTTCTTCTTATTTCTTTGCCCTTTTTACTTAGGCCGCACATTCTCAGTTTCATCCATCAACTGCTTCCTGAGCTGTTATAGGGCGAGAGCTACAGAAGAAAGACACGCCCCCTGAGAAAGGTCACTCCCCTTCAGCTGTCAGCTTGATATAAATCTAGCAGAGCAATGAATGTGGAGATCTCTGGATCCATGTGAGGTACAGAGCTGGTTCTAGCTTTGTTAGAAAGAGATTGCCATATACTATATTATGTCTGATTTTCATTTTTCACATTAATTATGGGATAACCCCTTTAACCTTTCAACATAAAAAACATATTCACAGGGCAATTATTTTGAGAGTTCAGTATTGATGGCCTTTCTTAGGTCATCAATATCTTACTTAACTCCCAGACTCTTCCTAGGCCAGTGACGTCACGGTTACTGGCCACATGACCCATTTGCAGCTCTGTCCCAATCAAATGAATGAGCCTGGGCTGCAATACCAAGCACAACCACTATACAATGTACAGCGCTGTGCTTGGTACGCTGTGAGGAGGATGCAGCGCTCCCCTGAGCACCGTGGCTTTTTCAGATCGCGGCGGCGCCAATCTGATATGGTTAGTCTATCCTGAGGATAGGCCATCAATATAGGACTCCTGGAAAACCCCATTAAAACCTGGTGAGTCGGGAAACGATGCTGGCATTAGTTCAGCCCCTGGAGCTATTTCTTGCTCTACTGCAGAGTGTGTATATATCAACACACATATAGTGTATAGTGTATGGTGCGTGCCGCTTTGTGCGCTCTATGTTAGTAGCTCACATTTCACTGCGTAATTAATCTGACAAATCAGGTATCTCTTTCCACTGCTTAATAAACACACTTACAGCTCTCCTTAAAAGGCTTTTTGTGTGTCTGCTTATGGGAAACATAAAAAAAAATCCCCCACCCCATATGGCACGAGATGTAACAGAAAGATTAAAGCCATATTACATTTCTTGGCCCGCCCTGCTGATTTTCTTAACCCATTTATTGCTGGACACGAGAAACCCAATCCGAGTAAACAGCATATGTTTATCCAAGACCATTCTGCTTCCTTTATACAGAACCTTCTACTAGCTATCTAGATATGCGTTTAGAGCCTTGCAGAGATTTCACATTGCGTATTTAGGCTGTAGTGAATGGAGAGGGTAAACCAGATCTGGCAAATCTCAAAAGTAACTGGAGAACATGATTTATACTTTTAGTTCATTTTCCTTGAACAGAGCCGTCGTCTGGAGAAATTGTAATGCCAACAATGCAATGAAAATGAAGGGAAAATGTGTTATTGTTGGTGATAAACTGCTCTAATGACCGAGCGTTTTTATAGAAAGTATGTATGTCAAAGGAGACATAGTATTCCTTAGGAACCATGGATCCCAGTGCATGATACATACACTCCAGTTAAGTATTTTACTTTCTCTGTTAATGTATTAGTGGAGATTGGGATTTTGACACAATGCCCCCCGTGACAACAATTAGCTGCCTAAGTGGAAAGATGGAAGCCTTGTCCTAGGGATACAGAAGGAGATAACTCGAAAGTACTAGCCTTGTACCTTAAAGCAGAAATAACTCAGCAAATAAGTTACTTACAAAAAAAAATACCCTAAAGGGGCTTTCAAAATACCCTGCAGAAATATTTTTGTCAGAAAAGGGTATTTTTTTTTAACTTAATATTCATGGAGAATCATTTTTAAAGAATTTGTTGGCTGTACTTTTTTATTTCTGTAGCACTATACCACTGCAAATTACACCTGTTATCTGTTAGAATAATAGTAGATAATAGAATTGGAATGACAGTATGACAGTTCTGTTGTTCTCTAGACTGGCCTAGATAAAGATGCCCACAGAAGAGCATTGCATTTATCACTAATTTAAGACTGGTAGATGAATCAGATGACTGTCAGGAAGGTATGCTTGCTCGTCAGTGGAGGAGACCGCCGCATTTACATGCACAGTATGGGAAGGAACGATCACTAATGCCATCGCTCATCCCCATACAGAATCACTGTTTGCCGACAGCAGATAGTGATTAGACACCACGATCTGCTGCCGGCAAACAATGATTTAGGTGACGGCTTGAAAAATCCAGTTACCCAATGAGCGAGTGCTTCACTCGTTCATCAGATAATCGGCGGTATGAACACTTGTTAGCGATGATCTGCTCGATGTTCGGGCAGTGTAAAGGGGGCCTTTAGTCTCTCATCCCCTTCCCTCTCTGGCCGTAGTGAATGGTCTGACTCTGAAATTTAAGTGAGACTGTTTGCTGCGCTAAAAGTCCAAGCATAGAAAGAAATTAAAGAGCCAGGGCAGGAAGTAGAATACATGAAGTGCCTTCAAAAAATTATATCTAAAGAACATCTGTTCTTCAGAATATTCACGTTCAGATGCTGTGAGAACAAAAAATGTGATGGTAGTGTCCCTTTTAAGGGTTAATCCATCTGCACAACCCCTTTCTGCATGCTCTTTTAAGCCATTTGGACATCATATGGAGCAACAAAGGAAGGCTCTTGTTCTGGAGAACTCAGCACGATCATGCATTTCATGACTGCCCATTCACTATTTCAGTGAAAACCCCTCCTCAGCTCCACCCGCCACAGAGGCCTAGATCTACAGCGAAATATAGAACGCAACAGCAAATATATCACTGTTACATGACCCGTAACAAATGGCAGCACAGATAGTTCAGCATGGTGGTGACAATCTGGACACCAGGAGCATGTACTATAGGTGCCTGGGTCTAGTGGCAACAGCATGAATTCAAAACTGTGGCTTCTACGATCAATCTTTTATTTGTATTCATTTTCAGTAACCTACTTAAAGGAGATATGACATGATTGATGTTAAATGACATGACCTGATGAAAATCAGATATTATATACATTACTATATGATAATACCTTTCTAACATTTTCCATTTGTGATAGATCATCTTTAGCCTGGCAACTCAGGGGTGTGTCCTTTCTGCTGCAGCTCTCTCCCTGTACCTAACACAGCTTCTATCAGAAGATATGGCTGGTGCCAGTTGAAGATGTACAGTGAGCGTAGTCAACAAGCTCAGTGAGTTGGACAAGAAATAAGGAAAAGAACAAACTGCAGGTGGCGCTATACAAATACATTTTATTGAATAACTCAGTAGTTATACAAAATTTTCAATTACCAGCAATTACAAAAGTATTCAGATCCAGGTGCTGGTTTGAAAAATGTAGAAAATGTTTTGTGACACAACCCCCTTTTTTTTTTACATTCCTGCACCCCCTCAAGCTCCGATTGGCTACTGCTATCTCATGATCTGGGGTGTTATGGATAACCTTTATTCATGCCAGGAAGTTGGAGATTGATTGAGGTTACCACTCGGAGACCCGAGCAAATTTTTGATATTTTCTATTGGCGAGGGTTTCAAGAATTTTAGATATTTTGGACAACCACTTCGGAGAAATCTCTACAATTTCAACCCTAAGCTTCACACTGAATATGTAGCCTAACGCTATGCTATTCTGGGTTAGGCGCACCTTGTATATACATGTTTTTAATCTATTTCTGGAAGTTGAGGCAGGTCCACGGTTCATGTGTCCTTCAGGTATCCACAGAGACTGCCATCCATCACAAGCCATGAAAGGAGTAAACGGCATTTATATCAATGGTAATGTTCCCTGGTTCCAAGATGAAATATGATACAATGAAAATGAAAGGGAATCTTGAGGTCGGACCCCTAAGGTTTTCCCTTGTAGAGTACCGGAAACCAGGATTGGAAATGATTGTATTCAAATCATAACCAGCTGGGTATTCCGAAATGAAAAGGTTAAAAAACAAGAAGCTCTGCAGCATGGGATATTCCTGAGCTCCTGTTAACAACTGCATTTCACATTCTGGAGGAAGAACAGATCTCCTGGAAAAAGCCATGATTGAAAACAGAAACAATGGCTTCTTGTGTGGATCTAATGGTAATTGTATATTATTATACAGAATTTAAAGAAATGTTTGCTGCGCTAAGATGTCAGGAGCCCACGGCAAGTACAGCAAGATCTGTCTCTATGTATGTAACAAGACCTAGTTCAACCAAGTAATAAAGAAGCACACACGACATACAAGAAAGGAGGCAAAGGCACTGCAAAGTACTCACGCAGTCCGTGCTAAGCGCTCTGTCCTAGTCTCCGCACTGCCATATGTTATTATTTACATACTTTGCCTGATGTACAAATGAGATTATTTTGCCCTTGGTCCAAATGTGCCAAAAACAATACGTACACAAATCTGCATGTATGGAGCCTGTAAGCCAACATACGGAGCCCTACGGTTTTGTCTGAACTCTGCGTACCGCCATATGCTGCATTCCTCCCTAAACAGCGACATAATACAGTGAAGGCCACAACATTTTCTCTATAGTAATTCATATGCCTCTTCAAAGGCGAGTTACAAAAGTACAGCAAGTGTACCCTGATGGCGCCATGTTCTGGATCGGAACCACAAATAAAGCCGCAGCCTCTTCAAACAGCTGGTCCGAGGGGGTTCCAGGAGTTGGACCCCCACCAATCATATATTGATGGTGTTTCCTGAAAATAGGTCATCAGTACTGAACTCCTGGAAAACCCTTTTAGTATAAATCTTACTGCCTTCTACTATGAACAATCCAGATTCTTAATATAACTAGTTCTTAAAGGGAACCTGTCACCTGGATTTTGTGTATAGAGCTGGGGACATGGGCTGCTAGATCGCCGCGGGGCGGTGCTGGGCTCCTTCGCTGGACTCATCTCTCAAGCAGGACTCATCTCAGGTTAATTTGCATATCTTTAAAATCAGTTTTTTGACAGAATAATAGCACAGAGATCTATGGGGACTGGATATTACGGACGTGCTAGCGGCGATCTAGCAGCCCATGTCCTCATCTCTATACCCAAAATCCAAGACGAGATTTTTCACTTGCCCCCGCAACAAATAAAATTCATTATTCTGAAGTCTTTACCCCGGCTGATGATCGGGAAGGAATGTTCTTTATCGTTGCAGCTAAACCCTCCACCAATCAGCCAACCAATGAGCAAAGATTTATCAGGGGATTGGATCCTTTAAGCTACCGCAAGAATAAAAAAATGATCAGCAGCTTATTTCCTTGTGTAATATGTTGTTGACATGATGCAAACTGTGTAGGGGAGTGAATGATCGTCTTAACGATTGTTCATCCCCCTGCAGTTTGCATCACCCTCGATTTATTTATATCACCTATTGGGGCTTGTTAAGGCCTGACCTTGGGCCATGTAAAGTACCATTATGTACAGGCAAAGAGCTCTTATTCACACTAATGAAAAATGCTGAAAAATGTACCATGCAAGGTGATGCCTTATTCACACGTCAGTGTTCGGTCAGTGATTTACATCAGTGATTGTCAGCCAAAACCAGGTGCGGCTCTAAACACAGAACAGGTCCAGATCTTTCCCTTAAACCTTATGTCTGTGGAGGCTCCAATCCTGGTTTTGGCTCACAATCACTGATGGAAATCACTGCCCAAAACACTCACGTGTGAATGAGGCTTAATACATTTGGTGCGCAACATAAAAATAATCCATATCCATTTAAAGGTGTTGCATGTAATTAAAAATTTAGTATGGCCACTGAGATCTACAATAAAATGTATCTGTATAGCGCTACTTAATGTTTGTTTTGTTCTTATTTATTTGTCCTGCTCACTGAGATGGCCGCACGTGCTCAGTTTCATCCTTGAACTGCCTCCTGAGGTATGATAGGGAGAGCAGAGACATGCCTCCTGAGCTGTGATAGGGAGAGCAGAGAGACGCCTCCTGAGCTGTGATAGGGAGAGCAGAGACACGCCTCCTGAGCTGTGATAGGGAGAGCATGGACACGCCTCCTGAGCTGTGATAGAGAGAGCTGAGACACGCCTCCTGAGCTGTGATAGGGAGAGCTGAGACACGCCTCCTGAGCTGTGATAGGGAGAGCTGAGACACGCCTCCTGAGCTGTGATAGGGAGAGCTGAGACACGCCTCCTGAGCTGTGATAGGGAGAGCTGAGACACGCCTCCTGAGCTGTGATAGAGAGAGCATGGACATTCCTCCTGAGCTGTGATAGGGAGAGCAGAGACACGCCTCCTGAGCTGTGATAGGGAGAGCAGAGACACGCCTCCTGAGCTGTGACAGGGAGAGCAGAGACATGTCTCCTGAGCTGTGATAGAGAGAGCATGGATACGCCTCCTGAGCTGTGATAGGGAGAGCAGAGACACGCCTCCTGAGCTGTGATAGGGAGAGCTGAGATACGCCTCCTGAGCTGTGATAGGGAGAGCTGAGACACGCCTCCTGAGCTGTGATAGAGAGAGCATGGACATTCCTCCTGAGCTGTGATAGGGAGAGCAGAGACACGCCTCCTGAGCTGTGATAGGGAGAGCTGAGACACGCCTCCTGAGCTGTGATAGGGAGAGCCGAGACACGCCTCCTGAGCTGTGACAGGGAGAGCTGAGACATGTCTCCTGAGCTGTGATAGAGAGAGCATGGACACGCCTCCTGAGCTGTGATAGGGAGAGCAGAGACACGCCTCCTGAGCTGTGATAGGGAGAGCAGAGACACGCCTCCTGAGCTGTGATAGGGAGAGCATGGACACGCCTCCTGAGCTGTGATAGAGAGAGCTGAGACACGCCTCCTGAGCTGTGATAGGGAGAGCTGAGACACTCCTCCTGAGCTGTGATAGGGAGAGCATAGACACTCCTCCTGAGCTGTGATAGGGAGAGCATAGACACTCCTCCTGAGCTGTGATAGGGAGAGCAGTGACACTCCTCCTTAGCTGTGATAGAGAGAGCAGAGACACGCCTCCTGAGCTGTGATAGAGAGCATGGACATGCCTCCTGAGCTGTGATAGGGAGGGCTGAGACACTCCTCCTGAGCTGTGATAGAGAGAGCATGGTCACACCTCCTGAGCTGTGATAGGGAGAGCAGAGACACGCCTCCTGAGCTGTGATAGGGAGAGCAGACACGCCTCCTGAGCTGTGATAGGGAGAGCAGACACTCCTCCTGAGCTGTGATAGGGAGAGCAGAGACACGCCTCCTGAGCTGTGATAGAGAGAGCAGAGACACATCTCCTGAGCTGTGATAGAGAGAGCATGGTCACGCCTCCTGAGCTGTGATAGGGAGAAAGCTACAGAAGAAAAGTCACGCCCCCTGAGCTGCAGCAGAAAGACACTTTGCTGCAGCTGCCAGCTTGATATAAATCTATCAGAGCAACTGAGGCAATAAATGAGGAGACCTCAGGTTCCAAATGAGGCAGAGGGCTGATTCAAACTTTTTTAGAGATTGCCATATACTATATACATAGTATAGTATATGCACTCTATATATATATACATTTTTTAAATGAATCATGTTATAATCCCTTCAATACTGACAGTCACAGATTTTTGTATGCCTTCTAGTATTTTCCACTGCTGGTACAGATACCCTTGCAATGTTAGGTAAAATGCTGTGGTACCCCTGTCATAATGATATTTTAAACACTAGTAACAGGCTGATTCTTAGATTAAAGAACCCCATTAAACCGGGCATAGTGCCTGGTAGAGTTGATCCTGCAGATTGAGGGGTTATGCTGTGCTAGTATATTGATGACCTATCCTCAGTATGAAGTCGGTAGGGATCCGACTCCTTGGCACCCCCACAGATCAGCTGTTTAAAGAGGCCGTGGTACTTGTGCTGGAACCACGTCCTCTTCACTGTCTAACTGAATGCCATCTAGCTTGTAGTGGCGGTAGCTGCTCGTCCCATTGGAGTAAAGCCCTAGGCTCCAACAACATTGCCTGCATGTCTCCATCTCCCAGCTTGTGGAATGTAAACAGGGCTGGACGTCAGCCGGCTGCCTATAATCCTGAAATATAGCACTCTCTTCAACCGACTTGTTTTTCTGGTGATCACTTTACTGAGTACACTTCAGTCAGCTGTGCATAGAAAGGCAAAGCAAATCGATTTTATGTCCGCTGCATCTTATTTTCATGGCTCTATGACACATCTTTCCTGGGTGTTTCTTCTATTACATATTATGTGCACTTTTTATAGGCA
Organism: Bufotes viridis; assembly: GCA_033119425.1. Lineage (NCBI taxonomy): Eukaryota > Metazoa > Chordata > Amphibia > Anura > Bufonidae > Bufotes > Bufotes viridis. The sequence goes on from CM065590.1 coordinate 185,477,497, forward strand.
GAAGAATCCAGATACATATTTTCTGAATTAAAGCGTAGATCTTCCTCGAGACGTCCAAAAGAAACAATGTATGCGCATGAGCAGTGCAGTGGTTATCACGTGGAACTTAAAACAATAGTCTTCCCCTCCTCATTGAAAATATACATGAAAATAATCCCCGTAGGTAAAATAAAATAATGCAACCCTTGGAAAGGAAAGTGATACTTTGGTAGGTATGGACTATGAAATGACAACTGGAAAAAGAACCAGTAATCTAAGTTGTGTTGGAATATTTTTTGGGCAATACAGGGGGTCGTTTCAGACACCGGTCTTTATATGCCCCTGCGCTGGTGGAGGATCCGCCAAAGTTATGAAGAGGCGCTTGTCTCCCCATAAATTTGGTGCATCCAGCGCAATTTCTAAATGTAAGACAGCTTCTTAGCTGGCTTATATTTTGACCAGTTTCTACGCCTGAAACAGGCGTAGAAAATGATGAATGAGACAGGGCTGCCAGCCTGTCCCCTCCCCCGCCCACTTTTTTAAAAGTCGCAGATTGCAGCGCCAATAACCTTTGTGCTGCAATATGCCAAATATAGGCATATTTATGGATAGTAAATGACCCCCATAGTATTTTCCGACTTTAAGGTCAACACTATAAGTGACTATCTTAACAAACAAATGAGAAGTTATACACTTACCTTGTGAAGTCTCCCTTCGCCTCCTAAAATGGAGACAAATAAAAGTTAGAGACTGGTAAAACCTATGACCGCTTCTCTTCATTGTACGTTGTATTTGTATTTCACAAGCATTTGGAGAGACGCACAGAAAAATTACAGGGCATGAAAATGTCATGTAGCCATGGGAATGGGGATTCTCGTTCTCCTTACAGAGATCCAGCTGGTCTAGAGAGTCTTACAGGGAAGGGAAGAAGGAAGAAAACAGTCCCCCTAGTACCACTGCTATAGGTGGCTACCCTGTAAGTCAGTGTCCAGTCCATTAAAGAACCTTGAAACATGACTAGGGATATCAGCTGAACCAGTACACATGGGTAGTCATGTTTCACGGCTCTTTAGTGCTGTGAAATATGGTGGTTCTATATAATAAAGAATATTATTATTAATAATTCCCTACAAAGGATGAAAATGGAGTACAGAATGCCATCTAATACATCAACGCCTGCAGAGGCTCCAGTTTTGATTTGGGGTTCCTTTTGCCTATGACGAAGTTGATTTCTTACCTCCAAAAACTTTACATACTACTAAAAACATCTGACTCTATTAAAAGGCTATGGTGGAACCCCACACTAATATATGTAAGTGGAGGGCTGACGATCTTAGGAGAAGAGCTAGACCTTTAGTTATCACATTGCTAATAGCAGGCTTGGCCTACACAGACTGAAGGCCCTTTCACATGGGCCAAGGATTAGGGCAATTATCAGGAACGAGTGTTTGTAGGAATGCTTGTTCTCACCTGGAAAACTAGCAAACTCAGATAAAATTATAGTTTGCTGGCAGAATATTACCCTCTGTAAACAGGGATGTAGTACTGGCAAGCACTGAATCTGTATGAGGACGAACTACTGCAGTAGCGATCATTCTCGCTTATACAGAGAAAATGATTGCCGCAAGTATTTGCAACTACAGCTCAGCTATAAGACGGTTTATTCCTAATAATTGATTGTCTATCGGCCTGTATAAAAGGGCCTTTATTGGGAAAACCAGTCACACTGCTCACTGTCCTGAAGCTAGTTCTCTGGGCATCTGTCAGCAGACTTGTACCTATGAAACTGGCTGACCTGTTACATGTGCACTTGGCAGCTGAAGGCACCTGTGTTGGTCCCATGTTCATATGTGCCTTCATATGAAGATGAGCCTCTAGGAGCAACGGGGGCGTTACCATTACTCCTAGAGGCTCAGCTTTCTCTGCAACTGCAACGTCCCCTGCACTTTGATTGACAGGACCAGACGTCATGTTACACCCCCATTGCTTCTAGAGGTTAATTTGCATTTTATTAAAACTTCATTCTTCTCAGCAATGTGGACACATATGAACATGGGACCAACACAGATGCCTTCAGCTGCCAAGTGCACATGTAACAGGTCAGCCAGTGTCATAGGTACAAATCTGCTGACGGATGCACCTCTTAGCTCCCCCTTTTTCCTAATCCCTGAGAGTTGTTGCATATTGGCAAATAGGGTGACCTAGGTAGGCGTAGCATGGGGGGTGTAGGGGCAATTTCCACGGGGGGTATCCAGCTGCCTGGTCACAGTGGTCCCATTTATCAGGGAGCCACCTGACCATATGAACATTAGGTGCACGGATTTTGCACACCCAGCATCATCAGTGCAGTTCGGATGCTTAGAAAGCTAATAGACCTGTGATGAAGTCATTGCAGGTTCTGAACAGTCTAAAAGTAGAGGGAAGAGCAGACCTGCTGGGTTTAGCAGACCCTGATTCTACCCTGTGCCCATAGGTTAGGACGCACAATACTTCGCTTGCTCTGGGCACTGGCAACCCACACTACGCCACTGCGGGTAGTGTATTCTGAAGGATTATAACACAGTTCATATTGCGCCCTCATTTCCCAACATATCCATATTACTAGTGTCAAGGTTGGTGGTAATATGTAAGTCAATTAAAATACAGTTACATTTAATTACACAGGAAACAGTCAATAGCAGGCACTAATTCAGGAAACAGGAGGATTGTCATCATACCATTACAATAAATACATTTTAATATAATCATATACCATAAACTGAATGTTGCAGTATATTTTAAAAAATATATGTGCAGGATAAAATTCCTTCTACATCGGGACCCCATAGTTTATTGTTCTGGAAGCTCTTCTGCCTGGACACTGAACTCTTTCCCATGGCCGATGGGTTCTTACTTACAGAGAAGCTGAGTTTCTGAAGAATGGCCTTAAAGAGGCCCCGTCCCCCCATTAGAAAGCTTCGTGTTAGTTTTTAGTCTTACTATCTTTCAAACATTTACAATTAAGAGCATGGGGGAGGGGGAGATGTCACTGCCCCAACCCTACTTAATGATGCAGAAAATCCTTGCATGCCACAGGACCATTCAGCCTCAACTGCCCTGCCTGCTTAGCAGCTGTAGCCCCATAGTAAGTTGCTAGGAAGATCTTAATCCCTGATCTATGCCTATTTTATCTTTGTGCCGCTTTGATTCCCCTATTGTACAATGTCACATAGCAACACTGGATAGCAGCAAATCGTGACGTTCAAGGACACTATTCAACAATGACCTCTGCATTGTACAGCTCTTTTTCAACTCAGACCTTGTAAGCACTGCCAGAGAGAATAGACAGACAAAAAGATAGCTTGAAGATCCTGGTCGCCAATAAAAAAGGCTATAGGGCTTTCAACCATTTCATGTCATTTGCATTTTCTATAGTCACTCAGCTGTCCTCAAATATTGCCTACGGCAAACAACTGTATCAGCTAGACATGAAGACACATTGGGAAAACCCTCCCGACTCCCCATAATTAAGCATGACTTTTCATGAAACTGCAAAGATGTTACCAGTTTAGTTGTTTTATCCTAGAAACTATCCACTGCACCAAATTAGACAGGACTGCAATGGAGACTGGAGTCTGTTCAATTTAAAAAAAATTAAAACTGAGAACTTTGGAAGAGAAAATTGGTATTCGGTACAGTGTTGCATCATATTCATTCTCAGCCTCTAATGATGTACTGTGCAGGAACATATATGTTCAGAAGACTGTGGAAAATGGCTGCATGGTGACTCCATAGTTAGCGCTGGTGTGTTGTAGCATTGGGGTCTTGGGCTCAAATCTGACCATGGACAACCTCTACATGGAGTTTGTATGTCCTCCTCATGTTTGTGTGGGTTTTATCCTGGTACTCTGGGATCAAAGACAATAAAAAATCCCCACATCTTGAAGGCCAAAATAGGCCTTCCAAGACTATAATTGTTTACGGTGCTGCACCTATACAGCATAGGAGCAGTGTGAATACCACCTGTGGACATGGTGTGCATGCCCAGGAGGAATACATGTACCACACTACTTGGGTAACTAGTAACAGGAATGTAACAGTTATTGGTTCAGTTTTATGGTTTTTGCTAGCCAGAAATCTCACATCTCATGTGGATCTGATTCCACATTAAGAGCTGGGACTGAACTGACAATCTGGTAACAAGGGCCTCCAGAGAACAAATACAAGCTGTAGCAGGATACATGGGTGGACGTCAGGACCCCTTCTCTGTACTGTGACCTGGTGCATCTCATTAAACCGAGCTTGTTTCCTAAGAGCCACTAACTGTGACAATGGGATGTCTACACAACCATAGAAAACACAAGCAGAGGATGAAAATGCAAGAGTCTTATTTCAATTTTATTAAAAAAGTCAAGTTAAAAAAAAGGTCTTTGGTTTCACATGGGGCTCATTAGACGTAGAAGGGACGGCCAAGTTATCCTACACACATATGGATTCTGAGAAACTAAAAAAAAAAAAAAAGGCAAGGTTGCGATCTTAATTGATATCACATTTTGCATCTGAAAGCATGTGGTGTGTATGATGTGGATGACAATGCTTTAGATTTGATTATCTTCCTTCGTTCCCCCATGTGAGAACCATCTGATAGGCGGTGGAGAAAGCCTTCTTACCTGCAGGATGTATGCTGCCAGTTCAAAAACAACCTCGCTGTCAACATCTATCAATTCCTGCAAAACGCAAAGAGAAAAAGATGTTGTGAATTTGCAGAGAACAGGCTGCTCCAAGCTGTATAATGTAGCGTGCAGAGCTGCGCTCTTGTGGCTTTACATCAAAGGCCTGCATTACATTGGGACATGGAATGCTAAGACAAGGGGAGTAACATTAAACCTTCCTTCTAACATATATTCTGCCTAACATAAGAACAGTCAAAGGCCCTGCAGTTATTTTCATCCCAATTAAACAAAGATTAACATACTCTGTAACCAGCTGTCCATCACACAACCCATGATGCTTTCCCATCACAATGCTCATATACACCAGCCTAAATTTCCGCATTCAAAAGGGAGCAAGAGCAATCTGTCAAGTATGTTAAATTCCCCTGCTCGCAGGGCTGTCGGTTGTTCTCTATTTGTAGTTCCCAAATGTACCACGAGGAACTGAAACATTTGTTGGCCAAAGAAAGGGATTTCCGGAGGCTGAGACAGCAGAAAAGGTATTCCTGGCACAGCAGAAATATGACCCTTCATATCGAATCTACTGAGACTGCCAAATGGATTATTTATGTGCTCGTAGATCTAATGAACGGAGCTATCCATGACACAAAATAGATTCAGAACAAGTATGGGATTGGAGGGGTCTAAAGAACACTATAATCATTTGCAAAAAGGGGTAAAACAACAAAGTGAAACAAATGTGGTATAAGAAGGATAAAGTCACCAGTTCATTCACATGACCGTATGTATATATGGGGATCCACAGAATACAGATACAGTCCATGTGGCATCTGCATTTTTTGTGGACCCGTTAGCTTCAAAATGCATACGGTTGTATGAATGTATCCTAATTTTCAAGCACAGTCCCGGGTCTTAAAGAGGACTTGTGATTAGTATACTACATTTGTTTTACCAGTGTTTCCCTGTACAGGCTTCATATGTAATTGTTAGGTAAGGACACTATAGAACAGTACTGAGCAGTGGTGCTGAATGAGTGCTGGGAATCCTGCACTGGAGTAAGAAAGTAAAACACTACAACCAGCTGCAGGGTCTATGTGTCTCTCCCTCAAGTCTCTATAGCCTTCTATGGACAGCAGTCATATACTGATCCTTCAGAGAAGATGAAAATCTGTCTCATCTCTATGTCTAGCAAGGCAGAGCTTAGCAGTGAATAGGAAGTGACTGATCAGTGTATGAGGCAGAGAAGAGAAGGTGCAATCTATCACTGGTGGTTGTGCTTGCAAACTATAGGATAAAGTATCAGCCTCTCTGGTGGCCGAGACCGTGGGAGCGCACATAGGCCGGTGCTTTTTCCTATAATGTGCAAGCACAACCACCGCTGCTGGATTGCTGGGTGGTCATAACCATGGAAACAAGCAGTATATAATGTGATGGAAAAATGGATCCAGCCAGGAAAGGAAGCAATATGGACAATCACAATACATTAGTAAGTGCCTTCTATTAACTTCCTCTACATAACAAATGCTATTTGGTGAAGTGAGACAACCGCTGTAAGTATATTTTTTTCTTGTTTTTTTCACATTTGAAAAAAAAAAAAAAATGACACGCAATCTGGTCTCCTTAGGGTATCTCCTATGCATAGGAAACAAGGCATTGATGTGGAAGTTCTGCTGTAGTCCCAGTGTGTACAGTGATGTATCTTCACAGGGGAAGTGGCAATAGTAAAGAATCCTAATATCTGCAGTAGAGAAGCGTCTATGGAAATTATTTTAAAATGTTCATGAAATGATGGCTTAGGACACAGCGGTGTAAGAATGTAAAATGTATAAGGCTGGGTTCACATCACATTTATCCCTTCTGTTTAACGTATACAAAATGCCTATATGTTAAGCGGATGCCTCAGACTGATGCCATACAGTGGCATCCATTCATCATAGAATTCCATTGTAAAAAAAGTATACGTTTTTTTTTACCAGACTCTGCAGGATACAAGAACATTGTGTGCTGCGTTTTTGTATCCTCTTTTTCCTAACATATAAGTCAGATGGAGGCATAAAACGTGATGTAAACCCACCCTTAAAAGCAGTGGTAACCTCTAAAATTTGGCAATATTAGATTTTATAGCTGTAAAACTACTCACCGTAGAAAAATCCTACAACCCAGATACTAAACACTCAAATAAATTGCTGCAATGATATTTCTGGTTTGGATCCAGTCTAAATACTATAGGGAACTGTGCTTTCACTAATAGTCCCATTTAATGTCATTATTGCGGTGACTTTCTTTACAGCCGGAATGAAACAAAGTGAAACCACAGGTTTAAGCAAAATACCATTCAAACAAATCCTCCTGTCTTGAAATATGTATGTGAGTTTGAATAACGTCTTCTATGGGAATCCTGCTTTTCACTTAGTGCATTGAACTTTGAAGAGGTGATCAGTGAACTCTGAGAACCCAAACAGTGAATGTCTCTGAATCCAGGATGCAGAGTTCCAATGAATAGCTGGAGGCGGCCACTAATGACATCCCGACATCATTCCCCTCCTACAATCCAGTTCCCTCTCTCTCAACGGCTCTGCAAGTCATGGAGGCTGCTTCCCAGAGAAGGACAATTGGAGTTCTGTTCTTTCAGGGTCCTGATTTAATTAACAACCTCTTGAACTATTATAAGCCTTTTTATTTAAAAATCTCAGAGTCAAAACCTGCACCTTCCCATCAAGGTCAATGACACCGGTCACTGTGGGGAATCTTCTTAGCTTAGCCGCAGCTCTTCATACCCTGATCATAAGGGTGGGGCACTGGACAAACGGCAAGAAGAAAGAATCTTGCAAAAATGCGGGTAACAATGTTGTTGAATAAGCCCCACATATGGGTCTATTCTGCACCACTGCATACCTCCCAACTCTACCGTTTTAGAAACTATAGTTGCACCAATTTGAGCCAACTTTTTAGACAGATTCTAGGCGCAGACACATTAGTAAATCTGGCCCAGTGTTTTTTTTTTCTAGTGGATGCTATGAAATCTTGGGATGCCCCAATGCAAGCCGCATTACACAGGTATTCTCCCCTAGAAGTATTACACAGGTATTCTCCCCTAGAAGTATTGCACAGGTATTCTCCCCTAGAAGTATTACAGGCATGGACAGGGGTGCACCTAGACTTTCTGCTGCCTGAGGCGAAAACTGAAGCCCCCCCCCATGCCTATTTCATAACCTAACTCCTTTGCCATAATAAAAGTGCTAATTGCCCATGGCCCTTCTGCTGCTCCCTCTTGCCCCTTCCTGGTGCTGCCTAAGGCGATCCTCATTGGCGGTGCACCCCTGCCCATGGGGCTGTAGTTCTGTACCAAGAAAAGTATAAAGATTCCCAGAACTTGCGTTTGGTGTTAGTCATTATTCTTTGCCATTTCCCATCTTTCTTATAACAAATTCCCACTGCATGTTTGGTTTTAACTTCCCCAACTATGATTGTAACTGGTACTATTGTCTGTGAGTTTAAATACTAAAACTAAAAGAATTCATGTATCTCACTTCATATTCATTCAAAGCACCCCCATCCCGCAGTGACTAATTCTTAAAGCAAATAGTCACCAAGGCAAGGTCTCAAGTATGTAATGACAAAGATGAAATATAATTAAAGGGTTATTACCATCCTTAAAGAAATGGCATCTAGCTGGAGTAATGTATGTTATAACCTTAGATCAGGGTGCGGATTTAGCATTGTGCCCACTTTACTGTTTTTCTCTGCAGTCAATGGCCGGGAAACTGATGTGTAGGGAAAAAAAGCCCCTTTCAAGTGAATGGGGTTGGCTGCAGTTCCCTGACCAGCTGGGTGGCCACAAACACTGTTCTGCAATTTAGGAGGGGGCACAGCACTAAACTAGTGCTGTCACGATTAGTCGGAGACCCCAAGGTCGAGCCCCACCAATCATAAAGTGACGCCAGATTCTAGCTATATGCTGTCACCTTATTAGATAGGAAAACCCATTTTGCAAATACAATCTATTTGCAGAACCTGCCGATATGTAATGGGGAATTACTAAAATGGCAATCACCCAACATTCAATGATTAGGAGAACAACTTGAGTTGGAGCTATTTGACGGCACCCATGCAGAGTGAATCCTTCATCAGGTTTTTTTTTACCAGTCGACTCTAATTAAAAGGGCTGCTAATAGGACATCAGTAGAGGTAATGCTGCTAAGGGAAGCCTATCTGATAATAACCCTATACTAAGGATTTATTATTAAAGGCTCCAGGCAAACCTGATACACAGATTTTTGTACTAATTTTGTTAAGAGTATTCATTTTGGGACAAAAGCCATGTTTATGACATCCCCGTGCCAATGGTGATTGACCAATTGATTCAAAGGGGTTTTCGCAGACCTTAATACTGATGATCCTCAGGATAGGTTATGAATATCAAATCATTGTGTGAGTGTGTGTGTGTGTGTGTGTGTGTGTGTGGGGGGGGGTCTGACAACGTGAATCCCCACTAATAAGCTGTTTCTAGCAGCAGCTCTGTCCACTGTGTATTTTCCAGCACCGGGGTACTGTAGGTCAGCTCCTATTCACTGAAAAGGGGGTTGAGCTGCAGTACCACTACAAAGTGGACAGTACCTTGTGCGTCCAGTTCTGTCCACTTTCCAGATCACGTAGCAATACCTCCCAACTTTTACGATGGTCAAAGAGGGACACTTATGGTTCCCTGTGTAATAGATCAATTTTTCCTTCAAATCTATACACTTTAATAGTTTTCTCTTACGAAATAGCGCAAAAATAATCTGAATATTGAAATTTCTAAACTCCCAACTGCATCAAATAATGAAATAATATGCAGGGTGGGGTCAAATATAGAGAGAGGAACCAGACAAACACTTTCTGGATTAATATTGTGAATGTAATAATGCAGATCTATACCTAAGATCAAAAAGAGGGACATATAAGGAGTAAAGAGGGACCGAGGGACTTGGGTCAAAAAGAGGGACATATAAGGAGCAAAGAGGGATAGAGGGACTTGGGTCAAAAAGAGGGACACTTGGGAGGTCTGCGTGGCTGTTTCAGTTGGTTGCTGGGAGGTTCACTAGTCATGTATAGCTATAGGGAGGGAACTATAGGCCCTAGTCTTTAGAATTGGATTATCAATCACATATGCCTATTAGAGGAATACTGGGGTGGGCTGATCGGTAGTAATTAATTTTCTATGTGACGTAATAACATTAAGAATCACAAAGAAGGAGCCCAGTCAGAGACAGACACAAAGCACAGTTCCTAATATTGCGCTCTATTGACAGCTCAGAGTCAGGAAGCTGCTTATCTCTACCAAGCAACAGTTTGTACTAAGACAATAGTGTTTAGTCAACAGGAATGTCATTTTTCTATAGACTACGGCTAACGCTACCCATTCTTGGCAAGAAATCTCTCTGGCATATTTGTAATTGTTAGAACCAACTGCTGGGACTGTTCTGTGACCTTGTCCTCTTTGTGTTAGAAAGTACACTCACACTCCCTGAGGAACACCCTGCCCTGAATACACTCCGGTGATAGGTGCCGCATAAGAAGCTCAGGCAGCGCTTTTCATCTTCCATGTCTGAGCCAAGAGAATCTTTATGAGAACAAATGCCGGAAGATTCCTCCTCCTCCTATTTACAGTGTGTTATGGCCATCTCTTTTATTGCATGTAAGATATGTTCCTCCTGAAGCAGAAGGCTGTTTATTATCAGGCTCAGGAGACGTGCATTTTATATGACCCTAGTCTACATACTGGGGGATACATCACAATAAAGTAATCCATCTGCGTGTTAACAGTCCGTGTTATACAATAGGGCGCACTGAATAGAAGGTTAACCTGCCTTATCTGAGGTTTTACTATATACACAGCCATTGTCTGGTAGGCTCCTGCATGATATTACATTATTTAATGGGCTTGTGCCGAGTTTTAAAGTCATCCCGCTAATCAACCGTTCACTGGGGGTCTGATCACTTGGACCTCCACCAATCCCAAGAACAGGAGTTCCATTCTCTTATCTTGATGAGAATGACCGGAGCACTGTGCGTTGCTATTTCCTGCAGTCCCATGGAGAATAAATGGCATAGTAGGGTGCATGCCCCATCTGCTACTCCATCACGACAAAGGATCAGACATAGGTGGTCCCAGTGGTCAGACCCCTGCATATCAGCTAGTTATTTCCCATCCTTTAGGGCTGTCCTGAAATGGAAAAACAAGGATGTTTTCTCCCAAAACCAGTGTCACCCATGTCCAAAGGTTGTGAATGGTGTTGTGGCACAGCCTGCTCACTTCAGTGTAGCCCAGCTGCAATACCAGACACTACTATTCTAACGGAAGGTGTGGCATTGTTTCTGGTCATGTTGTTCTAATTCTGGACAACTCCTTTTACGTGAGCACTAAAAGTGGATAAAAACGGTAATGTATATTCAAATAGAGATTAATAAGCCCCATCCTTTGCCTAAAGTGAATGGAGGTGAGGCCACCCCTCTAGTCACCACCATGGGACTTCCAAAAACAGCTGAGTATATTCGAATGGAGAGGATGCTGTGTATGTGCGGTGTGCTCTCTGTTTTTGAGATAGGAGCGGGTCCCAAAGGTGGGACCTCCAACGACTGGACTTTTATGTCATATCCTATTGATATGCCATAAATGTCCCAAATATATAATGGGATTTGTTATGTCTCTGTTCGGGAAAACGTTTTGTTAGCGGAGAAAAAAGTTCTGCATACAGGATTTTTATCTCCACTATTTTTTACGATAAGCCCCAAATGAAGCCTCCGAGGCAGATGTGAATGTAGCCTTAGCTTCATGTTCTTCTGTCCTGGCTTAAAATACATGCAATAATTCATTCTGGCCTTTCTCTCCAGATATCTATTTAAAGAGGTGTTCACATCACGTTTTCCCCCAACATTTAACATATACACATAATGTATGCGTTAAACGGATGCCTCGGATGGATGTCATAGAGTGACATCCATCACCATAGGGTTCCATTGTAAAAAAAATATACGTTTTTTGCTGGACTCTGCAGGATGAAAAAGCACAGCTTACTACGCTTTTGCATATATTTTTTTTCCAAATGTATTTGTTAATCGTGTGACAAATACGTGATGTGAACAGCCCCTTAGTAGGTTACACAAGGCATTTGTTCGGTTTTGATACATCGTAAAATGAATGCTTTTCTGGTAATTGAATGGGGAACTACTGCCATCTAGTGGGAAACAGATCTATTGCACTTCTAGAAAATGTTTCTTCTGAACTTACCAGTTACTGCAAACATATTGCCTAAGCAGTGAGCAGCAGTACGTCTTTACAGTAAATAATTCTAAATTTCCCATTGTTAAACATAACACAATTGTATGATGATGATGATAATAAAAATAATAATCGGTTAAAAGGTCTCAAAAATTCTCCTAAGGATTACATGATTCATATCCAGTTCTAGAAATCACAGTTAAAAGTCAGTGCATTACTGTCAGAAATGTTGACCACAGATTGCTGTCATTTTGCCTGATTTAAACCATGCCATTTATGGCTGACTATAAGGTGCTATTAATCCCATTTCTTCTACTCCAGGAAGCTCAACACAATGTGGGGCACAGTGCCACAACTGACTATGAGATCAGTCTACCCACATTCCAGACTTAAGCCTTGTAGAATGATTTTGACAGTGGTTTGCTACACAAACATGTGTTCTCACCTTGTATATGCAGGACTTGGCATTTAAAAAGAAGAGCTCAATAGTGGCATTGTCCTTTAGGTAAGATATACTCTCAATGTAGAACCTGCAATACAGAAGAGACGATAAAAAACATGCGGAATACATCACACGAGCAAATGCTTGGAATAGAAAAATACATGATAAGGCTGCCCATATACAGTGGCATCCGCAGGTGGATCCCCTCTAATTGCCAGCCACATCTGTGCTTGCCATTATTTCAGTTTGGCTCCATTCAGATGACCGTATAGCTGTCGTGCACGTGTTGCATACCAAAAACAGCGGGCCTGCAATATACAGGCACTGACCGTATGAAGTCCGTGCTGCAGTGCGCACCCATTGACTTGAATGGGATCACGATTCTCAACATACGACAATCGATAGGACATGTTCTGTCCAGAGGCATAGACTTAGAAGGACATGGAGGACTTCCGAGTGTTTCCATGGGCTTCCAATCCGTGCCTCTGCACCGCAAAAGATAGGACATGTCCTATCTTTTGCTTTATGTTGCGGATCGCGGATCCATTCAAGTGAACAGGTCCGAACCACATCAAAGAGTTAAAACAGTGGCCATACGGTCGTCTGAATAAGGCCTTAGGCTAGTTTCACACTAGCGTTGGCTCTCTGGTAGGCTTTTCCAACAGATAATCGTTTGCCAGAGCTCTCTGGATCCAGCATGGCCAGATGTTACAGCAATGCCTGCTTGCTCCCATATTGACTACCCAGCAAATATGCCAGGATTTGGCTGGACAAAAAACGCTGCATGCAACAGTTTTTAACCAGCTGATTCTTGCTGATTCCATATTTGTCAGGTAGCAGCCAGATCTGTGCTGGATCCCATTATGTCAATGGGAGCCTGTCGGTAATATCTGGCTATGCTGCATCCCCAGAGCTCCGGCAGGCTGATCTCTGCTGGAAAATACTGCTGGAGAACATGCCGCAGATGTGAAAGAGGCCCTAGAAAGTACTGGTGGAGCCTTGCAATTAGCGGAAAACTGCATGTCGAACATGCAGAAAGGCTGCACCGTGTACGGGTGCCCTAAGCTGAACATGAAGGTAAGTACTGGTGAAATGTTATAAGACTTCTGCTATATTCCAACATGAGACATGGATGTCTGTGTATATATCTTAGCATTAATCTGCCAAAGCTCAAAAGAGAGAATGCTACTCTGGGTTTCTGAGCAATATATATGCGTTGTCTGAGGATACTCTTCCTCATTATGGAGAGAGCCTAGTATGCTTAGTATGTGTGTGAAATACTGTATGCCAAGTAATTACCTTCTGGGTTTCTGGGAAAGATATTCAAATTAGCTTTCCTAATCCTCTCCCATGCAGCAGATGTAAGATGTGCTAATTTTAATGTAGTTTTCCCAAAAACCCAGAGGAACGTTGGCTGGCTTACCATACTCCATATGCATACTTGGCACCCTCCATAAGGAGAAATGGTGCTCCAACCAAGGATTCTCAAGCAGCCAAGCAAATTTTATTTGCTCAGCTCTGCTAAAGGCTAGTTACCCAGAAAGAGCTGGGTTCCTGTTATAAGTCACCCAGTATTCCTTTCTTTTTAGATGCTTGTATGTCTCTTTTCTAGAGAAGCATTATGTTGGGATGCAAGCACAGCTATAGATAAAAAATATTATTATGAAAAGCACTGATTGAACAGTTTGAGGCTACCACAGGGGATAATCTTATTAGAAAAAAGCTCTGATTGAATAGTTTGAGGCTACCAACAAACATTTATTGGGAAACATAAATATTTGAAGCACAAGTAGGTATATATAAATATACTTTCTAAAGATGAGCAAATTAGTTCTATCAATTTGGAATTCACCCTGAGTTAAAAAAAAAAAAGGGATTTTAACTAGAGATGAGCAAACTTTTTCAATTCAAAGTTCAATTCAGACCTGAATCAATTCTGGACTAATCAAGTGTGCTCCAATCAACCAAAAAATTGGTATATAACACCTTCCAGTCTCCCAAGACATATTTTTTCTAAAAAGCCTCAGCAAATAAACATGAGTTTAGAAGAGGACAGAGACATCTGCTCCCCGATTCATGCAGCAAGCTGAGAATTGTCCAGGTATCAGGCCATGCAGAGACAATGAGTAAACCTATATGTTTCAAAAACCATGTTACATCTCTGTGGGTACTGCAATGTTAAAGGGCTATTCCAGGAAGTTTCTATTGATGGCCTATCCTCAGGAGAGGCCATCAATATCTGATTAGTAGCGGTCCAACACCTCCCTCCCACCAATCATCTGTTCCTGAGTGGCTCTAGCGCCATAACTACACAGCTCCATCTATTATTTAGTGGACGGAATAGGTAACTGCAGCGCTACATCCACAGAAGCGTATCACCGTGTGAAGGAAGAATAAAGTATATTAATTGAGGTGTAAAAAAAAAAAGGTACAATACAACTACTCCATGTGTTTGCTAAAAATACTATCCTTTGTTTTCCAGTGGTTACTGCCAGATGTAATGACTGCGATTGAACAGCTAGCGCACACATCTGTTATTGATGTACTACACCCCCCAACATTACTAGCTATTTAGCTTTTTAAGAATGGGAGGGTTCTTTCATTTTGATAAATTCCAGAGAGGGTGAACACCCTCATAGGTGACTTGGTTACTAAAAATGAAACATAATTGACGCTATTGACGTTTGAAACTTAAAGGTGTTATCCAACCCCTATAATGTCCCCCAAAATGCCCCGGCCCCTCATACAGGTTATACTTGCCTTGCTCCCCGGCACCCACGTAGCTCCTGATGTCCGCATGGCCGCCGCTGCATCTCCCCTTCACGCCGATCAGAACATCTGGTGACAAGGGGGAAGGGGGGGTATTTGGTGGTGCAGCAAATAGCAGGCCGCGATGGGAATGAGTCTCCCTAGCATCACAGAGGCTCGTTACAATCATGGCCTGCTATTGGCTGACCCCCTATCGCCGGATGTTTTGATCCGAGCGATGGGGAGATGCAGCAGAAGCAGTGCGGGCATCAGGAGCAACACGGGTGTCTGGGAGCGTGATAAATATAACCTGTATGAGGTACCCGGGTATTTTGGGGGGCATTATAGGGGTTGAGGTTTTCCAGGACTATAATATTCCTTAGTCTAGGCAGTCAGTATCAGATTGGTGTCTGCTCTCCTCTCATTGATTACCAGACACACTGTACATTTAGTTGTAGCTGTTCCTAATACTGCAGATCAAGGCAGCTCAGTCCCATTCAACCCAGCTGCAGTATCAGGCAAAGCCACCACAATGTACGGCGCTATGCACCCACCCATCAGATATTGATGACCTATACTAAGGGAAAGTCATCAGAATACAGTCCCGGAAAATTATTGTACGTCAGGAGAAGTCTCAACTTGCAATACAATGGCTGCACAGTTCCTATAAATAAGGATCCAGGCAAGTCCTAACTGTTAGCTGGAGGTAGCTCAGCTCCCAACAGTTCTATTCTTCTATATGGGTAGAGTCCTTACTAAAGATCCCAGCCTTAGCTATAACAGAAATACAAAGTATACACCATCTATATATCATGTAATTGGATAAGGGAGCAATGCCATAATTCTAACAGTAGGTGGCGCTGATGTATTTTCTCTCCTAATCTCTGCACTTCGTTGGTGAAATAACTGAAAATCGAGGAATAACCTTTCCTATTGTTAGAAATAAAAACAGGGGATTCAAATAAATCTACCAGCCAAAAAAAGATCCAAATAAAAGCAAGATGAGCTGTATCCTCAAAACAGACCACACATATAATTGTAAGAAAAGAAAAAACACAATTCAGGCCTCTACAGGCCATAGATCATCATGGGACAGAACGACATGTAGGTTATTGGCATGGTCATGTTTCGCAAGGATTTGCTTAAACCGCACAGTCTATATTTTACAGTGTACAGCCTTCTTGCATCACTCTCGACTTGACCCCAGATGTCACTATAAGTGAATGGGACCATTTGGATTCCTGTTGTTTTTCATCAGTTAATTGTTGTCAGCAGCAGACAGACACTCATTAAAAATCAAAGCTGTATTTTTACACTCAGTAGCATGGCAGGTCCCTTCGTTAGAAGAGTGTTACTATTATTACAGGCCTATATATAGCATCTGCTTAATTAGCAAGGCGTAGTAGAAGGAGGAAAATGATTCTGAAGAGTGTTTACCATGCACACACAGACAGCGGCGAGGGAGGTAGGGACCGGCGCAGACACAATTATCCTCTACTGGGAGCTGACAGCAGACTGGAGACTAACTTTGCCAGTGTCGAGAAAGCGGGAGTCAAGGAGATAAGGAGTTCCCAGGAGGATGAAGGCGGCCTTGTTATGAAGACACAATCACAGATGCAATTTGACTGTACTTTGACAATGACTTGACATCAGAACAAAAAATCATCTGAGACATCACAGACAAGGAGCCTACTTTGGTTGAAAATTTTCAGCAACTTCAAAAGTGTTGGCTCTGCTGCAGTCTTCAAGCAGATTGTGATGTCTGGCATGGTTTTCCTGGTCTTTTACACTCACTTCATGCTAACAGGAAGTTACATTTATATTCCCCATATGGTTTTCCGAGAATACATGATTTCTTTCTACACTTTCAACATTTTTTTGATGATTTTCTGGACATAATTTTTTGAAATCATTCTACTTCCTGTCTTGGCTCTTTAACTTCCTCCTTTGTTTGGCCTTTTAGAACAGCAAACAGCATCACTTAAGTTTTCAGTCAGACCATCACTCTGACCAGAGAGAGACTCCTGTGGTAATTCAATTAGAGCTTCACACATTACACCAAGCGTGATGCTTCTCTGTGGCCATCTTTATCCAGGTCTTTCAAGGGATTAGTAGGGCTGTCATCCTAACTCTACACCTACACACTGTTATCCCAATTCTACACCTACTATTGTCTCGGTGTTTACCCTTCAGAAAACATCTTTCTCTCACAGCAGCAGTAAACTGAGAACAGATTAACTATCTATATAGGAGTTTTAGCTCTCTGTGCTGACTAATACAGAAGGATAATATTCTGTATATCATTTTCAGTGGCGTAGTACTGCTGAAATGAAAAGAAAAACAGCCAAAAATTTGCATTGATTTCTATGAATATTGATTTAAAAACTACCTCATTCCTGGCAGAATGTACCATTAAAAATTATAGGCACAACACTCTCTTTTGTCTACACACACTCACTTGGCTACACACATTACACGCACTGCAACTTATTACAGTGTTATGACGGTGGTCCGTGCCCGCCGCTCCACTCTTCATAGCAAAGTTGTACCACCAAACTTGTGCTGTCCTTTTCACACAGGCCACCGCCTGCTTGCTGCCAGCACCACTTATGCTGCCCATGGGGTGCACACTTATTAGAGTACACTCTAATATTCACCAGCCAATGGTTGGCAACCTGAGGGCATTTAAGGCACCTTCTAGAGGCAGAGCTTCATTGTGAAGTGCACTCCGCACAGCTTCTCCCCTCTGCTCTGAATGACTGCTGTAGTGGTCTCCTCATTGGATGTTGTAGCTGTCACTCAGACAGAAATGACTGTGAAGCAGCTCAGTGCAGAGAGTAAAGAGCTCTTCACATTAAAGCACCCCCTCCAATACCCTTAAAGGAGCAGAACCTGGTGGAACAAAACTTCATATTCAGACTAACTGAGCGAGTATCTGCACTCCTTCTCCAGTCAAAATCTAATGGCTGATGGAGACAGCAGAGCAGACTCTTGGAAAAACCTCCTTAAGACGTCATCACCTCTGCACTGAGAAAATATCACTGTGAACAATATAATATGATGTAACCATTGAAAAAATGACCATCAAATGTAGATATTTTGCCATTTAACTGTAAACAAAATAAACACACAAAAGGCTCCATATATAAACGGCAATCCCACGGAGTACTGAAAGGAACAAGCTATTATAGGCCTATTAATGAGCCTCCAAATAGCTATTTTGGTCTGCAACTGTGACCCAGAATGTTATGCTTAAGAAAGCAGAGACAGTAATGAGTTTAATGGACGTAGCCAGGATAAACTCTGATGATTTCTCTACTACCTCCCATTAGTGAGATGAAGCAGCTAGTGATTAACTGCAACTGGGACCTTATTCTACAGATCTACACAATATTTATGTTATGGTATGGTCCAAAAACAATGTTCCGTTATAATAAAAAACAGGTGTGATCTATCTACAGTTGCAAGAAAAAGTAAGCGGACCCCTTCAAATTACCTGGATTTATTAATCACTGGAAAAATGTGGTCTTATTGTTATCTGAGACACAAATTCACAAACACAATCTAACTAAACTAATAACACACAAACAGTTGCACCATAAGTAACCCTCTGTGTTAATGACTTCTCCATGAGTTAATTGGCAAACAGTCTTTAAATTAAGGAGATGAGATTGGAAGTATGTGTTTCACATGTGATGCGCTATTAAATAAAGGCACACAAAGCCTGGTTACTGACAAATCTATTCTTCTCAAGGAAGACTGGTTAGTGTGAACTATGTCTTGATGCAAACAACTTTCAGAAGACCTCAGAAGATGTCATAAAGATACGTAAAACTGGAAAAGGTTACAAAGTATTTCTAAAGACCATACACCAATCCACAGTTAGTCAAATTGGAGAAAATTAAGGCTGTTGGTACTCTCCCTAGTAGGGGGTGGGGGGAGGGTTCTGTTAAGATTGCTTTAAGAGCACATCAATCAATCAAAGATGTGAGAAAGAACCCATGGGTAACAGCAAAAGACCTATAAAGTCTTTACATACTGCGAAACCTCTATTTATTTGTATGCTATTAGAAGAACACTAACAAGAATGGTGTTCATGGAAAGACACCAAAAAGGAAGCCCCTTCTTCCCAAGAAAGCATTTTGGCCCATGACCATCTATATGTTCCATAGAGCATCTGGGAAAATGTTCTATGGGATGGGTGAGAATAAAGTGGACATTTTTGGCACAAATGCACAACGCTATGTTTGGGGGGGAACACTTCAACCCGATACCAAAACCTTATCCGAACTGTGAAGCTTCATGGTTTGGGGCTGCTTTGATGCCTCAGTTTTAGGATATATGCTATCATTGAAACAGTAAGGGCAGCAGTCCACGACCTCAAGCTGAAAAGACGTTGAGGGATGCAACAAGGCTAAAGCCCTAAAATACACAAGTAAATGTTTGAAAAAGAAATGGCCAAGTCAGAGTTCTGATGTTAACCCTATAGAGATGCTGTGACGTGATCTGAAGAAGGTTGTGCATCCAAAGCATCCCAAAAATATTGATGAACTGAAACAAATTTACAGGGAGAAATGGTCTGAAATTCCTCCTCAACGTTGTCAAATCTTATTTGCAGTTACAGACATTGTTTGTTGGGGGTGATTTCTGCTAAAGGGTGATCTATAGGCTATTAAAGGAGTTATCCAGGATTTAATGACAGATTTATCTATATAGGATACATCATCTATATATGTTTATCAGATTGGCAAAGGTCGAGCATCCTGTACCCCAGCTGTTCTGCAGTAGCCCCGACACAGAAAATAGGTACCGAAACTTCACAGCTCTGTCCATTATGTAGTCGAAGCTAGTTACTGCAGCTCTGCTCAAGTTCACGTCAGTAGATGGAGCTGTGTAGTTCTGGTGCCTATTTTCAACGCTAGAGCTATGTACGTTGGAATAGCTGATCAGTGTGGTGCGGGGTGTTGGACCCCCAGAGATCTGATCTTGATGACCTACCCTAGGTATAGGTCATTAATTGTAAAATCCTGGAAAATTCCTTTAAATTCAAGGGCTCACTTACTATCTCTATCTCTATGCACTGCTGACATTTACTTCATGTGCTCAATAAAATACATGGATGATAGTTGTTTCTGTTGTTAGTTTATTAGATTGCATGATTATGTTTGTCTATAATTGTGACTTAGTTAACGATCAACCCCAAATTTATTAGAAATCAATACAAAAATCCAGGTAAAAATGGGCATGAAAAATGGACACAGACACGGCATGTGTGCACTATAAGTTGAGACTTTTTTGAGCTTCTCGGCACTTGAGAAAAGGGTGTGGCTTAACTTTTAGTATAACTTTCGCCAGAAAGTGGCGGAACTTATAGCTGAAGTCTACGCCAGCCTGTAACTGGCGTAGACTTCAGTTTCTGATGCAAGGTAGGGCAAAGATGTGCCTAATTTGTTAAAAAGCTTCTGCCTCTTAACAAATCAGGCGCATCTCATGCCAGCGCAGGGCGATCAAGACTGGCGGATGGATTAACATTGGATGAACATTTTAAGTATCTGAATTGCACCGATTTTCAAATGTTTCTAATGTGATCCTCCTAATATGCACACCCGACACCAGCATGAAGAAGTCAATGGGTTTTCTGAAATGGAATTAAATGAACCAGTGAATGTGTTGCTGTGAAACGATCAGAAAAGAATCAGGTCTGGTGCTGGAGAGAATGAACACATCCAATACACACACTGCTGCCCCTGTGAACAGGAACATGCATATCATTTATAAAGCTGCATGTGAATATTCAATACTATTTTAGTGATCTATGTTAGCTGTTTCGAAGCCAGCATCCAGCTGTTATATCACATCTGCCAAAAATACAGTGCTTTACTGATCAAGAGTTTATGGGACACCTTCAAAGGGGTTTAATATTAATGACATCTACTTAGGAAAGGCCATGAATATTACACTGATGGGCTCGGACTCTCAGCAACCCCACCAATCAGATGTTTGAAGAGCTTCATTGCATGCCAGGCTATACATTTTGTAGTGGCTGTGTTTGGTACTGCCTGTTAAAGGGTTATTCCCAACTCAGACAATGGGGACATATTGCTAGGATATGCCCCCATTGTTTGATAGGTGTGGGCCCCACCTCTGGGACCCACACCTACATCGAGAACGGACCCCTGAAGATTGTGGAGGGCACACTGCACTGGCTTGGCTATTTCCATCAGTCCCATGAAAATGAATGGGAGCGGTGCCTGTGCAAATGCGGTGCATTCCCATTCAATCCTATGGGGAGAGTGCTTGGTAGTGGCTGGACCCCGGAAAACCCGGGGTCCTCTGGCCACCAACTTCCCCGCTCCATTCTCAGTGTAGGTGCGGGTCCCATATCCCAGCGATATGCCCCCTTAGTCTGAGATGGAAATACCCCTTTAAGGCAGGTACCGCAGAATGTACACACCTGTACCTAGTAACAAAGAGGTCACAGTGCTCAGCCGAACACCAGGATCCCCTCAAACAGCTGATCAGGGGGGCCCAAGGGTTAGATCTCCATCGATCCAATATTGATGGCCTTGGCTAAGGATAGGTCAGCTCTATTAAAATACCAGAAATCCATTTAAAGAACATTTGCCAAGAAATTATTATTATTAGAACCAGTGTTATATCATAATATAATCTCTTGGCTATGCCTTTGCTGTTAAGCCCCATCCCTTCTATTGCCACCTTAGAAAACTTACCAGAAGCAAAAAAGTCGCAAATTATGGCGCAAATATGGCTTGCTCACATAAAAGCCTTGATAAACCTATGTCTTTAGTGACCAGTGGTGCCACTTGTTGGGAATCTTTAATCAAAGGTGACATGTTGGCTTTGACATGTCTGTTTTAGGGAATGCTTGCATTTCTCAGAGAAAAATAATTCTGCCGGATCTTTTTCTCAGGACTTCCTGTTGTACCGTTCCTCTAATGTTCCTCCTGGGAATATATGAATAACTTTACAAATGGATGTTTCCATTTTCCTTGACCAAAGTGTATGTCCTGAAGGTACTTACATGTTAATTTTGTATGTAGTTTATGAAGCCAAAACTTGGAAAAAATAGAAACAAGTAGAATTCTTCCTATATCAGGCCTCATTCACACAGTGGATTTTGCAAAGGCAAGATCCACTGTGGTTTCTGCACAGAGCCACATGAACTACAGTGTGGCTTCCCATTAAGAACAATGGGAGGAGAACTCCTCGTGGCCACCGGCAGCTTTTTGTCTTGGGAGTTTCGCCAAAAGACTGTGTGTGAACAGGGCTTGACTCTGCTCCATTTACAATCCATTCTTTGTTGGGTCTTCAAAAACTGCAAAGAAATAGTCTGCTGATCGTGTCAGCACTGACTGCGCAGTGACGGATTGTGGAGGTATAAGCCCCTCAGACAAGGGAAATGCCCAGTAGACAATTCATTCCCAATTCTCAGGCAGATTAACAGTACAATGCAGAAGTCTAAAAAGCTCCAGCATTGCTATTTCATGGGGGATAAAAGTATTTACTAATGGGGTTTTTTCCGAACAAGTCAGTGAGGTGGATCTTGTAGACTTGTTACGAGAGAAGGCTTTGACCAAATACCTTGTCTGAGCAGTGCGGGTGAGGTCACGTTACACGCAGGCCGGTTGTCTATAAATCAGAATAGTAATTTGGAGCATGTTGTTTGAGAAGTATACATGAAGTACAGGAGAAGCAGAAGAGTTAAGGATTATTAAAATTGGCCTCGGTCAGTATAAGACAAAATCTGCATTGGGTGTCCATTGCCCATTTACTGATTATAACGCGGCACTGTACATGTGATACTTTCTATACCACTTATTTGTGTGATAAAACCAGTATTATACTGAAATCAAACCAACATGCCACTTACTCTATTGATTATCCAGTACAGCAGATTCGAGTGTTTTAAGGCATTAGATAAGGCACAAGGAATGGTTACTTCTGTGCTAAGCTGAAACACTAAGGCACTGTCTTAAATGCACTTACTACGGGCACCATTTGCTACATAATATTACGAGGGTTACTCTAGACGCAAATAACGTTTCCAATCTTGTCTAGAGCGTAGCCAGCCTGATGATTCATGGTGCTGACCCATATTCCCGTAGGAATTGTAATTAAAATGTTGTGGCTAATTAAAGCAGAGCCACGAGGATAATGAAATAAA
Organism: Bufotes viridis; assembly: GCA_033119425.1. Lineage (NCBI taxonomy): Eukaryota > Metazoa > Chordata > Amphibia > Anura > Bufonidae > Bufotes > Bufotes viridis. Next base: position 185,500,764 of record CM065590.1, read on the forward strand.
CAGGTCATCACTAGCCAATGAGTAACAGTTTCGTACGTTAGAAATCTAATGGAGATAATGTCTGATAACATGGCTTATGTGTGAGTAACTAGATGTTCCTCCGTACTACTTGAAAATCCATCTTAGTGTCTCATCACCTGGAAATACAATTTATAATATACAAACCACTATAGGGCTTGATATTGTTCCCATAAGAATCCTGATTAACAGTCATAGTAAAGGGATTGTTCCAGTACAAGAACTAATCTCTTATCCACAGGAGCCCCAGCAGTCGGTCCCCTACCACCAAACGAGGGACGGTGTTCCCCTGTTTGCCTGGAGTGGCAGACACATGCATGTTCGCTTGTCTATTCAACTCTATGGGACAGCCGGAGGTAGCCAAACGCTTATTAAATGTGTATACCACTCCATTCAAATGGGAAAATATAATGTTTATGTATTAAACAAGTATTAAAAAATAATGAAAAATAAAGGCATTCTGCATTTCTTTTAAACTGATGAGCTATCCTCTGGAAAGATCGTCAACATCTAACTGGCGGGGGTCCGACCCCGGGGATGCCCGCCCATGAGATGTTTGAGAAGGCAGCGGCACTGGCAGTAGCGCCGCGGCCTTCTCGCTGTTTACCGCAGGCCCAGTGACGTCACGACTTGTATCACTGGCCTGGGTGCGGCTAAGTGAACAGAGAAATTCCAGAGAAAAGCTTTAAATATGATAAAATCATATTACGGTATATAAAAAGCAAAGAAATGTATTAATGACCTTCACGTCAAGCAGGAAAAATCTGAAGATAAATTATAGTGAAGAAGATTTTATCTAAATGTCAGGTGTTATAAAGAAATAAAAAAATGCTGATATGGAAAGACAAGTATGGCTGTCAGAAAGGAAAGGCATATAATCTGAGAAGTCAAGAAGTGAAAAGATTGTCAGTATAAGGACAATAAAGAGCAGTAATGTCAGTGCCATCATGTTGGGAAGCAATGCGAACTGCAATGAGGTCCAATGTATTCTGCTAACTGGTCAAGAAAATAATTTACAACAGATTTCTGCATAGATGGCCCTATTAGGTGTACAATGCTATTGTTTCTGTCAAAACCATAAGCACCTTGGCAGAACTTGATGGACCCCATTATATGTTAATGGATTTCATTGGGCACAGCTGGAATGCGTTGTGGTACACATCCAGCACCTCGTGTCTGAAAATGGAAGCCTCAACGCAGATGTGAATAGCTAACACATATGTACAGTATTATATATATATGTTTCCTGTGTATTTGAGGACCAGTGTCCTTGCTTATATAATGGTAAGCCAATTAACACAAGTAGAAGGGACAACAGTAGCCTTCTATCAATACAAAGTCAACCAGGTTGTGAACAAGTGTGTGGACCACTTGTTTTGGGATGGTGGTGTGCAGGGTGGCATGAACCAGCCCAAGGAATGGGTCCCATGCTGACTTTCACTAAATGACTAATCCTCTCTATGTATGTCTCTGGCTCAATTATGTTGAGATTGTGCTCAGGTTTAATCTCTGAGACTTCAAACCTTATAAGATGTCCAAAATGTCAGTGCATACTAGGCTTGAAAGGCACTGTGTTATGGAACACCTCTCGCTAATTTACCCTTTAGACTATTTCATAAAGTCTTTACATTTGGCAATCAATGAAGCCTTTAAGTTGGATGTAGTCATTAACATGATTGATCATCATGTAAGAATTATGTATGGTACATCCACAGGACTGACAGTAGGGCTGAAAAATTCTTGGACATAATGAGGGAGATTTATCAAAACTGGGGTAAAGAAAAACTGCCCATAGCAACCAATCAGATTCTACCTTTCATTTTTCAGAGCTCCTTTGGAAAATGAAAGATGGAATCTGATTGGTTGCTATGGGCAGTTTTTCCCCACACCAGTTTTGATAAACCTCCCCCAATGTCTATTATATTCAGGACCGCGGTGTTAACGTACGTTGACACCAGATAGAGATTGACATTTACTGCTGATGACGTTCTCACAAAATCAAACTGTCTTAAAATAGAAAATTCTGCAGCAACTGTAATCAATGGCAAAGTACCAGCCTCACAATTTCTCCATCCTATTGATCTCCGCTTACATTGTATAAACCAGACTCTGCAAAATCTCCTGATGGCAGCCTTCAAACAGCGTGCAATTAGACATGTGCAAGGGGAAACAGATGTTGCGGAAAAATAATTGCTTGTCTGCATTTTTGATGATCCCTTCCTTTTTAATTCCAAACATGCAAATCACTTGCCTGCTATCTGTTAGAAGGGTGTCTGAGGAAAGCATGCAGCAAACTTGTTTAATCAGCTCTCCAGTTTACTTTATGTGGATGGGCTGCAGCGTGATTTGGGTTGGCGGGTTAACAAGAACAGAATTCCTCAGGAAGTTAATAAGTGCACAGTGATATAGTACAGCCACCTGGGTCAACCAACACGTGTAAACGCCGCAGAGATGTGGGGGAGGCAATGCAGGTCATTTGTCTGTTTTCATAACTTGATGCACCGGTCGGGTGTACTCCTTTTTCTCGATTGACAATTATAAGATTACAGACATAAAGGGGGAGATTTATCAAACTGGTGTAAAGTAGAACTGGCTTAGCAACCAATCAGATTCCACCTTTCATTTTCCAAATGAGCTGTGATTAATGAAAGGTGGAATCTGATTGGTTGCTACTATGCCAATTCTACTTTTAGTTTCTGCATACATTTTACATCACACAACTAGCCATTTTTTTTAATTAGGTGTTTTAGCTAGTGTTAACCAGTGTTGTAAAATACTACCAATTACTGTATCATACAATACAAATCAGGGCGTTCATACATTTCGTAAGCCCCATTTTATTACATGGGGGCATTTACTAAATTAGAGACAACTAATCTCTATTGTAAGCCCCCCTGCCTATAGATGGCAATGAAGACATATTTTAGAGCAGTGCTTCTCAGATTGTGAGGTGGGCCTCACCAAGGAGGTGCCCCATCATTTTGGTGAGGCTCAGCTTGGGCAGTTTTCACAACATTGGTCATAAGCTGCACAGGCCTTTTTCTTAGCAACATGACTGGCTCCTTTTGGGCTTATATTAAAATTATACCGAGTTTAAGAGACAAATGAAAAGCAAGCTGAATGTTTTTTTGACTTTTACATAGTCTTCACCATAGATGGTGAGGCCCAAATGTGACCATGCTCTGGTTAGTGAAAGCCAATATAAAACGATTGAGAAGTTTTTGAGAAGTTGTGTTCTCATCTCCTTCCAAGAACCTCCTGTGTTAGTGTATGCACACAAGTATCTAAATATGAGCGGGTTTAGGTTAAGGTGCATTGGGTCCACCAGAGAAAAATATTTTGAAGACCTTCTATGTATACAAAGAACATATGAAACATAGGGATGGGTTCATCGACAGGCTGTTTGCCCTATGCAGAGCAGGAAACCCAAAAATAAATGGAATGGCCTTTCATCCAAAAAAGCTAACAGTACTGTGATATGTAGTACAAATTATATTTTTTTATGTCCAGTATTCTAACACATTTAATATTTTGCTAGCTCCTGGGCTAATACTCGTTTATATAATCATATCATGACTGTGATCATCTGCAGTGTCGGACTCTATGTGTGACCAAATGCGGACATGCATGAGATATCTTGCTCTAGGCTGCTTGCCACTTTCCATTCCTTGCAAATATTGATAATTTTGATATTCGAATAAGTTAATTATTGTGATGGATGTGTTAAAAATAAAATCTCTAGTAAGACAGACAACCTTGGCTTTACAACGATTCAACATTCAAAAATCCTCGTTCTCTATCAAAAGCTCAGCAGGACTGGAGGGCTGATAAAACATTACGCCGAAGCATTTGGCTAATTTGATACTGACCCACACACAATAAATACGGAGAAAATCAATGAGTATTCTAACATAAGATAAAGAGCTTTTGCCATGAAACCCTTACTGCGAGGCTGCCAACTCCAGGGAATTAAAGCCAAGTATCTAAAGCCATTAAAGATGCCTGACAGTGCACTAAAAACTGCACATGCTCCAGGGTGCACATGCTGACTACAGAAAAAGTATACACATGATCACCGGTACTTCATTTGGTTTCAAAACTGACAATTATAATGTACAACTGTTTAATGGTAAAATGGGTCCACCAACAATAGATATCCAAAAAATAATCATATTCGATACTATGCTTGTACTAACCAGCTATGCCATTCAAGTGACATATGACTTAAATATTTCACTATAGCGGGTCCTGCACCTGGGACCACCATCCGCATCCTGTTAAGACGGTTCCTGGCATTCTAGAAGTCATTGGCATAGTGAGCTACTATGTCAATGAGAAGCGGTTTCCTGAAATCATTCATAGAAGTTCAATATCCTATAAATCGGTGTATTCTAAATGGGGATTTGTTTCCTGTGTTCTGCTTTTATTGGCATCCTCTGATCACAATGAAATATAGTAGCACTAATCACTATATCCTGTTGTATAAAACCCGGTTATTGCTATAAAACATTGCTTGAAAGTTTCCTCTGTTTTGTCAGATCCACTGATTACCTCTGACAGCCAGGCGTGACTTACTCATGTCCTTACTCGACCTCCCAATCCGACTTATTCTCTACCTGTTTTAAAGGGATCTGAGTATAGAATCAATCTGAATGTCTCTCTACTATGCATGGGATTAAACAACAAATTAATAAAAAACCCTGGGATCTCATTACTAAATCAGATTACTCTTTTGTCTGACGGCGACCTCCTATATAACATGATTTGTATTTCACTAAAGTAGCTTTCAGAAATCATCCTCTAGAAGGATTCTTTCAAAAGATTCTTCTAGGCCCTTTCAAACAGACTCATTCAACACAAGTAGCAGAAATATCTTTCCCTCTGTGGCTGGCTTTAGTTTTGTATTGTCATTTCTATCTAATCTTAGGCTGTCACCATGAACCTGCAGTATAATCTGCTATGAGCATTGTATAGAGCAGGAGGAGCTGAGCAGATTGATATACATACTTATAGAGAAAGATTCTGTAAAATTCTGTAAGTTTCTGTAAACTTCTAAGCATAGAAAGAGTTGGGATTTAAATAGATAAAGTCTTAATGAATCTTTTCCCAAAAGTCTATATATCAGTCTTCTCATCTCCTCCTGGTCTATAACATGTTCTCTGCAGACAGACATAAACTATGAAATAATCTATAAATGGTGAACTAAGTATGGCTTTTAGGGAGCAGTGTTGTGAGAGCACAGTTTCATTGGACATTAATTGAAAGCATGACTAGTAGTCTAAATATAGTTGAAAATGCTACCCGTAACTACAAGAATTGATGGTCAGACCTGTTAGTAATTAGCTTTAACATATGCTTAATTAAATCATCAAAATATCACACGTTACATGAGAGCTAAACAGGATTCACTAGACATTCACTGTGACAGAAATTGCCTAAACTAGCCAACATTTGTCCAGCATAATATATGCGGCACAGAAGAGCTTCTGGGTGACAAATTCAATTCATCTTATTGAAGTCTTAAAGGGGTTGTCCGCTTTTCTCTATTGATGATATATCCTCAGGAGTTTATCAATATCAGAGTGACCGTTGGGGGGTGGGGGGGAAGAAGGGGGTAGCAGCAACTCCCGGCACCCCAGCCAATCACCTTTTTGAAGAGGAAATAAGCGCTCATCTCTTTGCTTTCTCTTTAAACAACTGATTGGAGGGGGTGCCACGAGTTGAGGGGGATGCCTTTCCTGAGGGGGTGCCTATGCTGAGGATAGGTCATTATTAAAAAAATGATTAAAACTCCTTTAAATCTTCATAAGACTGGATTCACACACATTGCTTTTGCAGTCTTTTTTAGCTAAATCCAATTCCATTTGAATCCATGTCAGCTGAAAGATCATACGGCCAACAACTATTTCGACCGACTCACTGTTACAGACATGCGTACCAGACACACGGACTTTAGGAGCAAACTACAGGAACTTGGACAGTGTTCACATGTAACAGAACTTGGCAAGACACACTACAGGAACTTGGACATAGCAAATACAAAAGCATAACTAGGACACAGGAGTACAGGAATACAGACAAAAGCCACCATACACAGATGGAAAGCTCCATACAGACTTTAACAGAGCACAAACAATGGCTAGGACACTAGGTCAGAATTCAGACATAGACAACATGTCAACAGAACAAACCCAAACGATGAACTATTGCTCAGACAGACACCAAACAGACCAAAGCAAAACTTGACATGACATGAAAGACAAGACATAGTTGCACAACCGGGGCAGGTCATAGCACTCAGGAGACAACTAAACCAACACAGAACTCAGGAACAAATATAGCAGACTTAACAAACCAATTCGTCGAACAGATATAGACACACACATAACAATGGAAAGATTTACCCTCGCAATACAAGACTGAGAAGGAGTATAGGGTACAAGCACATTGGCACAATTCATACCACAAGTAACCAGGACCAGGATACATGGAGCATTGGCAACATTAACCGCTATTGAACAAGACAGCACAAATCTATACTCACAAGCAACTGAGGCTGGCGTGGATGGTACAACTGTACAAGTGAAACACTATTATAACATTCACAACTGCCTTATACAAATACACATTTGGTTCAGCTGAATGTGTATTCAATGGGAATAAAGGAGAAAACCGCTGCCAGACACTTTTGGGACAGCTCATCTCCCAGAAGAACAAAAGCATTCAGTGAAAATATTACTTTTTCCCGATTCTTCAGTGCTCAACATCATCTGTTCGGCCAATATTAAACTGTTGGCCGAACCCTCCTTTCTCGGCAGATTTGGCTGGTCTAAAATCCACCTCATGGTTTAGGCGGCTGCTCTGCCCCTCCTATTATCTACATTGCATCTTGCTCCTAAGACAGACCATCAATGTTTATATTCTCCCTTAAACGACTTAACCACATAAGAAAAATGTTCAGTCCTTCACTAGGACCCCAGGAATACAGTAGTGGCTCTAAATCAAAGACTAAAATTTTTCAATGGACACTATTTAGTTGGAGCTTTTTTCAAGTTTAGAATATCTTGGCCTTATGGCATCATACATGTAGACCAGGCATGCTCAACCTGTGGCCCTCCAGCTGTTGCAAAACTACAACTCCCAGCATGCCGAACAGCCTACAGCTATTAGCCTACAGCAGGGCATTGTGGGAGTTGTAGTTTTACAACAGCTGGAGGGCCGCAGGTTGAGCATGCCTGATGTAGACAATTGACCTGATGGCAGTCTAGTGGGCAATTCAGATTTCATGATCTGGACTTTGGTAAATGAGACAACCCAGTATGTAATATACATATTTATGGCACTATGTTGCATGGTGCTACATGCTTTTATTTCATGGCTATCTACAACAAATGGATGCTATTTTAATAGAAACATAAAAAAAAATTAGTTGCTTTCTCATACTATTTCAAGTAGCCTGCAGATCGTCAGGGTTCACTATATCAATGCTAGGCCCAGTAATGAGGTTAATTAAGTACCCATGGCTCTTCTCCCACTGGGATCACTTAAAATCTAGTTTCTTCGACGATTCCTATAGCTCCTGCTGTTGACCATTACATTTCATAGGTCCCATAACTGCACTTCCGGATAGTGAAAAGATGCACATAACTCAACACATGTTATTCCTGATTTCACAAATGCAATGCTTTCCTTAGAATTCCCAAACCTTTTAATTAAGAGCAAAAGCTCCAGATGTCAAGTTAACAGATCTGGCTTGTACCAAGTAACCAGACATCAGTAATAGTTTTCTTTGTATTTCTTTACACCTCTCCATCTCCTTAGTAAGTTCTTTGGACAGAATTTCCATGTTATTTCTAATTACTTTATCATCTGGGGACAGGGAGTGTCTGGTATTTTGGCAAACTAATTGTGGGGGGAATAGAATACAATGAAAGTTAATGTTCAAGCCTTACAAGCTCCCTATAATAAATTATTGTTAGGCTATTTGCATTCGACTGTATGTATTCTGTGTTCCGCGAACTGTGGATCCACAAAATATGGAGACCTTCAGTGTGCAAGCTGCATTTTTCTCAGTCCCGATTATAGAAATCGCTATTCTTGTCTGCAGTTTGTGGGACGGGCATACTGATGAGAACAGTGCACAGATGACATCCCTGTGCTGTCTTCTATTTGCATAGACCCATAGAAGTTAATAGGTCCGTGTGCTATCCACAAAAAATCAGGATTGGATGTGGACCCAAAACACAGTCGCGTTTTGTGCATTGTATGTTCGTTTTGACACCGCTGGACATTTAAAGTGATTGTCACACCAAAAATATTATTTATAGTTACATCCAGACCATAATCAAACATTTTATGTATTTACACTTATTATAAATGCTTATCTCCCCAAATATTCCAGGAATAATGTTAGTATATTGCCGGTAGGCGGAAGCACTCCTGCTGTGTGAGCTGGCTGCTCTAAAGTTGCAATGTCTTTTCTGCTTCACAGAGGAGATCCTGAGCAAGCATAGTTACAATAATGCGGTCTCATTCTCTTTTCACTTGCTCAGAATTTTCTCTGAGAAGCAGAGAAGATGCTTCAGAAGAAGTTGTCTCACCACATCGGGGATCCCTCCACAAACCCAAAGGAGAAAGACTGAGCATGCGTATCCACCTTTGCATGTTTGCTGAGGTGGCCACAGAGAGGTTTATTAGAAACTACAGGTGGCGCTACAATGATATAAATGAAAACAATGTTCATAATTATGGGGTGAATTTAACTATAATCATTTTCGTGGCATATCCCTTTTAAAGATGGCCAGTCAGCTCTCCTGACAAGTTTGTATTAGCAAATTATTGTATACCACATGAAACAATGAGTCTGGAATAGGGATGAATCCATTCTAACTGATCGATTCATCTCATTAGCAAGAGTTCTTCACTTCTGAGGGGCTGTCCCTGCAGTTGAAGAAGCACCCACCTACCCCTTGATTGACAGGGCTGGAAATCTCGGCCACCCCTGACAATATCGTGCCTGTGCCAGTGCTCCGAGTAACGTCACAAGTGCAGAGGCTCAGCTTCCGCTTATGGAACAGGGACTGTTCATGCGCCACTACCCAGAAGTGTGGCAGCGCATGTGCAATTGCTGCTCCAGTGGTGTAATTGAAGAATCTTGTAGAGGCGTAAAGGTTAACTGCATGTGCATTGGCCTTTACTGTATCCTAATATTTTGTAGTGCTCCATAAAGTTATCCAATACCAATAATTAAAAACAAGCCAAACAACACAAAGACAAGTACGTACCTGACACAAAAGTATAAGACAACTGGACCGGACTTTTTGGGAAAGTCATGTTCAAGTACTCTTCGGTCCAACTGTAACCAGTTTAGATGTCCCCTGCCAAAGACAAACTCAGGTTATCTTGTGAAGACACTTTTACAGTAAGGTACAGAAGTATATAGAAGAACAGAGAATATTCTGTCAAAGATTATTAAGTGCAATACCGTAAAGGAAATTCAGTCTACAAAAGTCATGCAAGTACATTTCAGACCAGAACCAGGTGGCCATAGACATTAGTTGATGGTTGAACAGCAGTTGAACAAACAAACATCTGATAAATGTTCCTTCCATAGACATGGCCATACACAGTTTGTTCCATATTGAGTGACCATATTCAATAAAACCGGGCTATAGGCAAAAAATCTTTCAGAGAACATTCTTTCAAAGAAAGACCTTTAGTTCATGAACAATCTTTCTTTGAATAAAAGATCTTAGGTCTATTTGACAACAACATTTTTTAACGCGGCCGTGTCATGGGTTGATAGAGGTGTGTCATGGGTTGTCTAACATGATCGTTGTTAAATTTCAACCAATGAACATTTGTTTTGGTTGAAATCGTCCATTTTAGTCAAAGTTAGATTAATGTGTATGGCCACCCTTAGGCCAGTTTCACACAAGTGTATTACGGGGGCGTATGTGCGTCCATAATATGTCCCAGCCTGACCACAGGCTTACTGATCTGAACTCAGAGCATCATAAAACTCTATGATGCTGAGAGTTTGGGCCAATAAACCTGTGGTCAGGCTAGGAGGCGTGTTAGTATTACTGGGGCACATACGCACCTGCAATGCTCATGTGAAACTGGCCTTAGGTTGTACTAAGGTTGTACTTCTGGTAAGAACATGTGGATCAGAAAAGCTTCCGCACATGCACATTCTATATAGATATTCAGATCTACACAGGTCTCTAAGACATAGCCTTGTCGACACGAGTCAGAAGTAGACATCTCACTAGAACCAGGTAGTAATGCTGAAACATAACCACTAAATTAATAAAAGATGAACTTCAGTCAAATTTCTTTAAATAGGCTTAAATTGGAGACAAAATTAGATTTGGACGACTTTAACTGTAATTGTTGAACATGTAACACGGTCTTTATGTAGTGAGTCTATAGATTTGGCTTTGACTAAAATCTCTTAGTGCCTAGATGCTGGAGTCTGACCTCATGTCTCTGATTGGTGTATTTTACAGTAGTTCATTTCACATCGGAAGGGAATCAGAATTTATGACCATTGTCACTACTGTCAATGGGACATGTATGGCTTCCATTGATATACTGAGGGAAGACAAATGATCAGGCAGTGCAATCATTGTTGCTCATGGCTCTGGGGCAGCTCTCAGTAATTTTACAGTTGTCATCCTTTTTGCTATTTTTATTTTAACTCTTTATACTCATTTCTCCATCAGGCAATTTACCATTTGAAATATTCACTTAAAAATTGTAATTTCTGGACTTTTCTTTGTACTTTCTATGTTTATGTTATACATAAAACATTTATTTCTACTTAATAAAAAAAAAAAAGGAACTGTCACCACTAAATGCAATGCAATCTGTAGGCAGGATATTATAGAGCTGGAAAAGAAGTTTGAGATGTAATTGTACGGATATAGATTCTGTAAAACATGTAATTTACACATTTAACAGCCAGAACCTCCACCATGTACAACTATCAGTGACTGACAGCTATCTATGTATACACACTTACACAGAGAATGCTATCAATCACTGATAACACCTCCACTGTGTACAAGTATCAGTGACTGACAGCTAGCTATGTATACACACTTACACAGAGAATGCTACCAATCACTGATAACACCTCCCTCGTGTACAACTATCAGTGACTGACAGCTATCTATGTATACACACTTACACAGAGAATGCTATCAATCACTGATAACACCTCCACTGTGTACAAGTATCAGTGACTGACAGCTAGCTATGTATACACACTTACACAGAGAATGCTATCAATCACTGATAACACCTCCCTCGTGTACAACTATCAGTGACTGACAGCTATGTATATACACTTACACAGAGAACACTGTCAATCACTGATAACACCTACCCCATGTACAGCTATCGGTGACTGACAGCTATCTCTGTATACACAGTTACACAGAGAATGCTATCAATCACTGATAACACCTCCTCCTGTGTACAACTATCAGTGACTAACAGCTATCTATGTATACACACTTACACAGATGTCCCTCTGTGTACAGCTAAAATCACAAGTTTTACTTAATCCCATCCCACAAAACGATATATCAAATCAGCTCCTCCTGCTCCATTATGTGCTGCCTGCAGATTACACTGTGTTTTGTGGTGACAGGTCCTCTCTAAGAATATGTCCTAGTGCAGAGAGCGCACGTGTAAGGTGGAGAGAATGGAAGTGGTGGCCCCGATAGGAATTCTAGTGGTTCACGGTGGCTATCCTCAGTTCAATGATCCCTGGGGCCATGCAGGGAAGAAAAGGCACACCCTCTCTTTCCTTGGGGGCTTCTGCCTGGTGTTGATATTAGGTAGATGGGTGCAAGGTAGGAGGAAAGATGCAGGGGCCAGCTGATTGATTGCAATAAATAAAGTCTCTCTTTACTGAATTAATAATGGGTGTTGTAGTTCATACACAGTAATAGGCACAGTTCTAAAGTATGTTAACAGAGTAGGCTTTTTTCAAAGGTTAGGCAGTAGCAATGATGGAAGTAATCCTCCCTGAGTCTCACTCTAAGTTCACTTTACAATCTTCCCAAATAACCACAGACAGGCAATTCCCCTCTCATTAACGCTTTCTGCAGTTACAGGGTATAGATCTCAGATCCAGATGGCCACTCCATCTCAAAGTGTCACAGCAGTAAAGTCTTATTTCCATAAATGAGTTGTACCTTACTGTCTGGATCCAGCACAACCTTGATGGTTCTAAACCTTCCATAAATGTCGATTCACTGGCAGCTTTTCAGTTTCAGGAATTGTGTTTCCTTGACGAGGCTTTACTTTGGGCTCACACATGCAGATCTTACCTCTAACTTTGCCTAGCTAAGACTCAATAACCAGGGGGCGGAACAAGGCCAACACTAAGGCTAAGACTGCGAGTGTTAACTATTTGTTGTCCATACACAACCATGTGAGATACACAGTGCGTAGAAAAAAATGAGTGTTTTGAGATTAAAAGTAACTCTTGGCAAACAATGCACTAGGAGAACTGTTATTATTTTAGGAGGACTACAAGTATTTCCTAAAACAGAAGTGCCAGGAGAGGAGACAGGTCCTCTTTAACCACAGATGTTGGTATACAAAGCCTGTTATTTGTGTAGAGGACAGCATCAAATGTAATTTGTATCTCGGGGAAGTGTTCAATGTTATATGCCACTGTAGAGGGCATGTACCATATCATGTAATAGATTTCTCACTCACTAACCCATGCTTGAAATGAACTTATTGATTTCAATGGTTTTTGCCTCCTAGCATAGGCATTAGAAGAAAGGGCAGAATGCTACAAAGTATAAAGAAATGAATAAAAATGAACTGCCTTTATACGGACGTTTAAGAAGGGAAGAGAAAAAGTATTAACCCTTTGACTTTTTAATGTTTTCTTGCAAAGCAACATTAAATCACAGTCCGTTTAATTAGGCTTTTAGCAGCTAAACAATACAAATATCTAAAGCCAAGAAGCCAATGTGCTTGATGGCTTGTTGCCGCTGTTCTAGATAAATTATTAATCCAGTCAATATGGGTCAGTATTTAACATACGCAGTGTACATATAGACCCTGCAATGTTCCTTTAATCTTCTTTACAAACCCAAAAACTGTTCAACGCTGAGCAGGGTTACCATGAGTGAACAAGCTCAATTCCAATTACCCAGTTGGACTGAGGTCTGGACATAAATATGGTTGTTTTTAAGCCATGTAGCTTTACTTTTGCTTTTTGGGGTTGCTGTCTTTCTGGAAAATACATTTTCTCCAAGTTCTACTTTTACAGATTGCAGCAGGTTTTCCTGTATGTTACTACATTCATTTTATTTTCTGCCCCTTATCAATGCCTAGAGTAGCTTAGCCACAACATGATTCTGTACCCTAATGATGGGTTTTATGATTTAGTGGGGTGGTTTTAGAACCACAATGCTTAATTTTTGTTTTCTGGTGCCAGATAGTCTTTTTCCATTTTCGAGCCACTTATGTTTTGTTTTTTTTGCAACCTGGAGCTAAAATATCATAGGGTTTTTTTTTTTTTGCAAAATGTTTTTCTTTTTAAAGAGATTCCGGTGGTAATGCCAATTGTGGACTTTTAACCCTTCAGATGCTGTGGTGAAACAAGGGTCTCTGTATTCCCTAATGATATGAGGCTGTCGCACAGTAGTTCCTATGGACGACACCTCTGGGTCAGAATATGGTATGAAAAGAATAAAGTATTTTTTTCAAGGATTACATTTTTTTTTTCAGGATTAAAATGCAAGAAAAAATATGTGGTATCGCCGTAATCTTACTGACCTGGAGAATGAAGGTAACAGGTCGGTTTTACTGTATAGGGAACACCATAAAAACAAAACCCATAAAACTGTTACAAACTGTTAGAATTACTTTTCTTTTTCCAATTTCACCCCATTTGGAATTTTTTTCAAGCTCCCCACTACATTGTATGCAATATTAAATAGTGGAATTATAAAGTGCAACTTGTCTTGCAAAAAACAAGCCTTCATACGGCTATGTGAATGGAAAAATAAAAAAGTTAAGGCTTTGGAAAGGCAGGGAGTGAAAAACAAAAACATCTCAACGTACAAACCTCCGGGGCTCAAAGGGTTAATGAACCTTTTTGAGGGTATATTTACTTGGTGTGGTAAAATCACATTTTTTTGCTTAATTGTTGCAAAATTGTGGCAGAACAATGCATATACATGTATTTTCTGAAGTTGCTGCAATTTTTATTATAATCACAGCAGTAAACCTCAAGTAGACCACACCCTGTAGACATACCCTAAATCTACTATGATTCTATGTGGTTACTGGAGAAATACTGTGCAAAGAAATGCACAACCCATATAAAAGGCTTAAACCACCCAAAACTTTTTGTCTCTATCCAGTGCCAAAGCATTACTAATTTTCGAAAAATATGAAGTATAATGGAATATGCTGCAGCAGAATCCAGATTATGGGAAGATGTAGTGACAAGGCAATCCATAATTCTACATTCTACCAAATGGCCACACATCCATTAATTCATTTATGTTAGGCCCCTTTCACACTTGCGCTTTTGATTTCCGTCCTAGTGTTCCGTCCTCGGGGCTCTAGGACGGAAAGATACTAATCAGGATAATCCTAATGCATTCTGAATGGAGAGAAATCCGTTCAGGATGCATCAGGATGTCTTCCGTTCAGTACGTGAACGTTTTTTGGACGTTGACAAAACCGTAGCATGCTGCAAATTTGTCTCCGTCCAAAAATCCGGAAGACATGCCATAATGCCGGATCCAGAATTAATGCCCATTGAAGTGCATTAATCCGGATCCGGCATTAAGCTAAACGTCGTTTTGGCGCATCGCCGGATCCGACGTTTAGCTCTGCGCATGCATGGGGCTCCGATCAGTTACCATGGCAGCCAGGATGCTACTGAAGTCCTGGCTGCCATGGTAAGTGCTCCGCAGCAGTGTACTTACCTGCGCTGCGGCCTCCGGGCGCTCCTTCATGACGTCACAGGTCCGGGCGGCGAATTGATCTATGTGCCGCGGGGACCTGTGATGCCATGAAGGAGCGCCCGGCGACCGCAGCGCAGGTAAGAACACTGCTGCGGAGTACCATGGCAGCCAGGACTTCAGTAGCGTCCTGGCTGCCATGGTAACCTGAAAGCATTTCGAAGACTAATCAGGATCCTGATCAGTCTTCAAATGCTTTCAGGCGACTTGCGTTCTGACGGATCCGACGGGACGGAAGTGCCCGCCGGATCCTCAGAACGCAAGTGTGAAAGAGCCCTTAAAAAAATACTAAGTATGTATGTGTTCTTATCTTAGATTAGAACATCAGCTCTCCTTTTCCTATGGAAGCTGGAGACAAGTTGAACACTTTGACCACCTGAGTGCTGCAGCCTCTTCTTAGGCCAGGGACGTCAAGTTCATCAGTCACATCTCAGTCCCTTTAACATTAATAGGTCTGGGCTAAGGCATCAATCAACTGCTGCACTCATTGGATCTCCATGGCCTCTTCAAACAAATGGGACGCCTTCAGATCAGATATTTATGTCCTATCTTGAGGATAAGTCATAAATATTCTACTCCCAGAAAATCACTTTAATTTCTTATTCTAGGTACATGGATATGTTACAGTATATGTTGCATATATGTAGGGATTTTGACATGGTCCAACGATCAGCCATCCGAACCTCCATGATCAGCTGACAAACAAGCAAATGCATTTTTTTAAGCTGATTGGATCCCTTATGGGAGTATAGAAATAGTCGCTGGTTGGCACCTCTCCCTGTGTAAACAGTGGCTGTGCTGCCAACATAATGTAAAGTATATGAAGGATGAATGATCGTTCATCCTCAGGGGTGGACTGGGAACTAAAAGTGGCCCTGAAAAAAAAAAGGTAAAAGTGGCTAAATGTTGCAGGGGGGTCCAAATTGACAGAAGGTGGGGCAACAATTAGGCAGGGCCAACATATGTAGGCAGGGACAAGAGAAGTACAGAAGTAGGCAGGGCCAGCAATACCATAGTACAGAGCAATATACTGCCTGAGCTAAACCAAATAGCATGGTGCAGCACAAAATACTGCCACCTGTGCCACAGTATTCAACTATATCGTTGTCCTGAGGACGTAGATAGAGTTGAATTCAGGAGGACGCTTGCGGCTGACAGCTAGGTGCATAAGAGAGAATCAAATTTTTACGTTCCTGGTGGCCGTGAGGAGGACTCGGGTGGCCCCCTGGGCATCGGCTCACAGGAAAATTTCCCTGTAGGGTCTATGGCTAATCCGCCTCTGTTAATCCTCCATGAGGTTCTCATTGGCATGTATCAAGGCATGAGTGTCAATCAACTTGTAAAAGGACCTTACACCTCTATGACTGCCTTGGATTATTACACAAAGAGAAGGTATTTGTATACTATGGGGGAAATGTATCATTTCCCTTCTTTCTTTTTTAGTATTAAAAAGTTGCAAAACCCTGGTTTCATAAATTGACTGCCTCCTCTGCCAGTGCAGGCCCTATCAAGACCAGTGTAACACACACTAGTCTTGATAAATCAGGGCCTATGAGTTCCAAAACTACCATGGAACAAGCAATGCCAACTTCTCCACTTGTCAGTGAGAATTTGGGAAGAACAGATATAAAGTATGACAAGACATGCAATTTCTAAGGGTACTTTCACACTTGTGTTGAAGGATTCCGTCAGGCAGTTCCGTCAACGGAACTGCCCGACAGTTCCATAACAACGCTCGAAAACGGATTTCATTTGCAAACGGATCAGTTTGCAGATCCGTTTGACAATAGTATTGAAATAACGGATCCGTCTTTCCGTTGTCATCCGTAAAAACTGATCCGTTATTTATTATTTTACCATTTTTAATGGTCTGCGCATGCGCAGAGTGGAAGAACGGATCCGTTAATGCGTCAATTTTCAATGTCGGATCCGCCCTTAATACATTTCAATGGAAATTAATGGCAGATCCGTCATTCCGTCAAGTGTTTTTCCGCATTTTTGGACGGAGACAAAAATACAACATGCTGCGCTTTTATCTGCGTCCAAAAAACATGAAAGGACTGAACTGAAGACAAACTGATGCAAACTGAACGGATTGCTTTCCATTCAGAATGCATTAGGATAAAACTAACAGAGGACGGAACTCAATGACGGAAAACTTTGACGCTAGTGTGAAAGTACCCTAAGATAACATCAGTGGCTTATCTACATTCATCTGATCAGATAAACCAGATCAAAACACTCTCTGAAGCCTTACGCGAAAATATTATGGACTGAGTGTGAAAATAATTTGATAGTTTTGATACATGAATAAAATGGGAGATAATAACATGGTGTTTCTTAGTATACTTCTTATAGTGTATGGAAAAATCAGAGCAACAACTGGAATCTGAAGTTTTAACTAAATTCCAACAGCCTAGTACAAGAAATCCTATGCAGGTGATACAGAGACTTGACCGATATGATTTCTGGAAGTGAAAATCCCTTATACTGTGCAACTTCACTTTGTCACAGCTCCAAAATGGATTGCTTAGTCAGACCATGGCTTAATACATTATGCATGCTTTCAACAACTTTCCAAAATCTTCAATGCAAACCTTATTACTGAAAACTTCAAAAAGTAGCTGTTCCTCATTAAAAAGAACGAGCGCTTCAAGACATTACAAAGAAGGCAAATATGGCACAAGTGGTGCTTGCAGGTCACATAGGAACACTTTATGGGCAGAAGGCACAGGCTGTTATAATAGTTCTTTCCCTTGTTTTGTTCTTTATTACACATTGTGAGATCTCATTGAACACAGAAAGGTGTTCTCAACAGGTAGAAAGGAATATATTCTGCTTGCATGGAGCATATGGACGTTTAAGTTGAAAAAAAAAAAGTCTACACGAAGGAGAACATTTTCCTATCATTGGTTCTACAGCTTTTACAACTTGAAGTAGAGTAATGAGGAACTATGGTGCTACATGTATCAGGTATCTAATAGCTATATGGCTTTCCAGTATGGTTGACATTAGATAATTGGGTCTTTCGCGGAAGGTGATCAAGCACTCATAGTGGCTGGTGCTCCCATATTAGTCTTGATCCCCCCCCCCCATGCCCAAGAGTGAGATGTGCCTAATTTATTAAGAGGAAGATGTGTCCTCCAGCTTCAGCTATAAATTACGTCAGTATCTGGCATAAGTTAAAGTAAATCCAGCGGACTAACACTGGGTTCAGACCTGAGCGTTTTGAAGCCTAGCATTTTCTGAGCGTTCAAGACGGGCGTTAACGCGCGTTTTTTTTAAGCGTTTTGGTAAATAGTGTAGGCGCGTTTGACGCGCGTTTATGTGATTGACTGCATAGTTGGCCAATGACCAATGATATAGTTTGGCCAATCTGAGTGCTTTAGAGGTGTGAAATTCCATGGTGGCTGATCCAGCATGTTGGAAACTTTGAAAAACGTGCGTCCATAGGCGCGTTTTACGCTGCACAAACGCCCGAACAACACGCGTATCGCGTTTCCCATTGAAGTATATTGGCACCAAACGCTCGAAAAACGCCCGAATTAACGCGAACATACTTGCTTATGCGTCGGACGTTTTTAGGCGCGCTCGAACGCGCATAAAAACGCGCAAGTGTGAACCACCCCCATTGGAATGCATGGTTCCTGTGTGTTGTGTGTTTTTTTGCGCGTTCGAACGCGGCGTTTTACGCAAAAGTGTGAACTGAGTGTAAAGGAGGTTCCAACTCTTCATGCTAAGCCCTTGCCCATTTTCTCACCACTTTGTGCCATAATTTGTGACAAATGTGCCATTAAAGCATTAATAAATCTCCCCCTTTACATGTCAGTAGTAGCAATCTGATTGTAAATCGCATATAATACATTGCATACATTGAGCTTTAATCAATTAAATCAACTTACGTTTCATCTGTAAAGGCTATCCCAAAATATTCTTTTTCTTTCAGGTTGAAATGGGATGCCACTAAATCAAGCAGCTCCTTGGCTAGCAGTTTTGGCTACAAAAGAAGAAAGATGTGATTTATCAAGGGCCATGATACATCATGTACATAATTGCATACAGACAGTAAAGCGTGCTGATATATTTCTTAAGTAATGAATAATGATTCAAAAGAGACCTTACTGATTATGGTGACCAAAAACTACAGTACTTCAATGCATCATCAACATCTAATCAATAAAATGCTTCATTCTTACCAGATGACAGTTTGAAAATGTGCAAAATAAAAGATAGAAATAGATAAGAGATACATAGAAAAAGGCTTGAAAAAGGCCCCATGCAGCACGGCTGAAACGTTGCACATATGGGTGAAGAAGGTTTACTTCTCTTCTCACTTTAACCTACTTGGAGCACTGGTGATTTCTTGCTTTTTTAAATTGTGCTCGTACCAATGCATTTTCACAGTGTTGTTTAGTTCAGACGGATCAACAGATAGATGATAGGTAGATAGATAGATGGATGATGCGCTTTATTTCAGATAGATAGATAGATAACAGATAGGAGATAGATAGATAGATATGAGATAGATAGATAGATAGATAGATAGATAAATAGATAGGGAGATAGATAGATTAGATAGATAGATAGATAACAGATAGGAGATAGATAGATAGATAGATAGATAGATAGATGATAGATTAGATAGATAGATAGATAGATAGATAGATTAGATAGATAGATAGATAGATTAGATAGATAGATAACAGATAGGAGATAGATAGATAGATAGATAGATGATAGATTAGATAGATAGATAGATTAGATAGATAGATAGATAACAGATAGGAGATAGATAGATAGATAGATGATAGATTAGATAGATAGATAGATAGATAGATAGATTAGATAGATAGATAGATAACAGATAGGAGATAGATAGATAGATAGATAGATAGATGATAGATTAGATAGATAGATAGATAGATAGATAGATAGATAGATAGATTAGATAGATAGATAGATAGATAGATAGATAGATTAGATAGATAGATAACAGATAGGAGATAGATAGATAGATAGATAGATAGATTAGATAGATAGATAGATAGGAGATAGATAGATAGATATGAGATAGATAGATAGATGGATGATGCGCTTTATTTCAGATAGATAGATAGATAGATAACAGATAGGAGATAGATAGATAGATATGAGATAGATAGATAGATGGATGATGCGGTTTATTTCAGATAGATAGATAGATAGATAGATAACAGATAGGAGATAGATAGATATGAGATAGATAGATAGATGGATGATGCGGTTTATTTCAGATAGATAGATAGATAGATAGATAACAGATAGGAGATAGATAGATATGAGATAGATAGATAGATGGATGATGCGGTTTATTTCAGATAGATAGATAGATAGATAGATAACAGATAGGAGATAGATAGATATGAGATAGATAGATAGATGGATGATGCGGTTTATTTCAGATAGATAGATGGATGATGCGGTTTATTTCAGATAGATAGATAGATAGATAACAGATAGGAGATAGATAGATATGAGATAGATAGATGGATGATGCGGTTTATTTCAGATAGATAGATAGATTTGTTATAAAGACACAGATACATTATAATATGCAAAACCGTTTTTTTCAAACAACTTGATCTCTCTTTCTATCATCCGCTTAGCAGATTTGCTTAAAACATCTACAAATGGTTGCCAACAAAAAAAAAAATTCTGTTTTACGAAGACTTCAATAGAAAAAACATATCCTTCACTTAAGTTTTTTGCAGATGCAAAATGAGAGTCTAACACACTTTTGCGTACACCAAAATATATGATGGATGCTCTTCTGTTTGCATCTGTTTATATAGGTTTTTAGCGTAGCTGGTAAAGATATAAGTGGATGCTAGAACCAAGATATGAACACAACATAAAGGCCCCTTCCGAATGGCCCAATTAAGCAGATGATTGTTGGAAAGGAAGTGTTCCTTCCTGACAATCAACTGCTATCAGTGAAGGAGACAGCTTCATTTACATGCAGTGATCTCCTCCACAGTATAGGGAGGAGTGATCGCATATGCCGTTTCTCGTCCACATACTAAGTTACTGTTTGCTGGCAGAAGATGCTGTTTAGACAGCACTATATGCTGCCGGCAAACATTGATTTAGGTGTCCGCACCAATGATCCTATTGCCCGATAAACAAGCATTTCGCTCATTAATCAGGTAATCAGCAACATCTTTACAGCGGCAGTAATCCTGCGTTCATAGGAATGCTCATTAGCTATAAACTGCCTGAACATCTGGCCTTTAGTCTGTCTATTCCTGCCTTAAGTAAAAAAAAAGATGGAATTAATTTTCACATGAGAACCCTGCCTATATGTCATTAAAAAAGAATACACAAGATGCTTATTTATAGCAAGTAAAATGTCTGATTACTGACATGTTTACAGAGTAAAGATAGAATTATACATTAAAGGGGCTGTCTCACTTCAGCAAGTGGCATTTACCCTGTAGAGAAAGTTAATAGAAGGCACTTACTAATGTATTGTGATTGTCCATATTGTCTCCTTCATTCATTTTTCCATCCACTGCTCATACCCAGGGGTTACGACGACCGCTACAGCGAGACGCTTTTGTCCTATAGGGTGCAAGCACGGCCACCACTACTGGATTACAAGGTGGTCATAAACCCTGGAAACGAGCAGTATATAGTGGGATGGAAAATGAATCGAGCCAGCAAAGGAGGCAATATGGAGAATCACAATATATTAGTGTCTAGTATTAACTCTGTCTACATGATAAATGACATTGGCTGAAGAGAGACATCCCCTTTAAAGACTAGGATCCTCAACCTCAAACATTTTTCTTCTTATTTGTAACATGTCTTTAAAGGCAGGCAGGGACAAGGCGAGCCTCACTAGCATCACCCACGATGCAAGGGAGGCTCGTCCCTGCCTGCCATTGGCTGCTCCCCCCCGACATCCGTGTGCAGGGAGAAGCAGCAGCGCCGGGAGCGGGGTAAGTATATTACCGGTGAGGGGCCCGGCACATGTGGGTTTTGAGAAATTGGATAACCTATGGCTATGGACACCTTTGGGGGCATTGCTTTTACTTGCACACATGCACTTTTGACTGAAAACCAGTTTTGCAAAGGAGTTGTTTGCACTGTTTTTTGCAACTGCTATGTATCACAGTTCATACAAAGCTGCAGAAGGCCATTCACAGTGAAATCCATCAGTTAATCTGATGGCTCAGTCTCCAGTCTTGTGCTCTCCTCTTCTGAGTTGTAACCATTTTTTTTTTAACCAAAATCAAAGTTAAACTGGTCATAAATCAGCTTAGAATAGAGGAGCTGTAGACCAAGCCGTCAGATGAGCTTTTTGACTGGTTTTACTTTATACGGCTTTCTGAAGCCTGCTGTGTACTGTGATACATATTAGCTGCAGACTGGTAGATGCTTGGAACAAACTTCCAGCACATGAGGTAAACATATACCTCGGGTAAACCTAATCTAAGAAAAAATAAAAGAAGGAAATATCATAAGGGCAGACTAGTCTTTTTTTTTATCTATGAGGAATTGGTATCCGGTCATCTTTTATGGTAATGACTAGGACATCACAAAATCTTGACAATAAAGAGTAATATTCTAAATATATGAAATATGATGTTATTGCAATGAGTTTTTGCATCATATATTCTTGCTTGTCCATTTTTGGTATAATAGATTATTTTGGTCACAGCGATTTTATCTTTCCTTGAAAAATGATACATCCATTGTCCATGTAACGTGTAAACATCTATGACATAGCTGTAACAGGCACTGACTGCTACTTGTACCACACTTGCATGACTCACATCTTCTTCCAGTGAACAATGGGTCTATACTGTGAGCCCAGGAGAATCTCACCCATTGCATGACCGAGGATCACACACTGCATAAAAGGCTTCTGTGTCATAGCTCGGGACAGTCTGAGTGGTTGTGACTCAATTTCTATGCACCGGAAATGAATTTGATATAGTATTACATATATTTTATGGATTTGGACACTAATTAAACAGCTTTTTAAAGCAATTGCGAGTTTTAACCCCTTAAGGACCGGGGGTTTTGGGATTTTTGCGTTTTTGTTTTGCGCTCCCTGCCTTCCAAAAGCCATAACATTTTTATATTTCCGCTCACATAGCCATATGACGGCTTATTTTTTGCGGGACAAGTTGTACTTTTTAACGCTACCATTTATTTTTGCATGTGATGTAGTGGGAAACGGGAAAAAAATTCCAAATGGGGTGAAATTGCAAAAAAAAAGCAATTTCACCACAGTTTTACGGGTTTTTAAATTACAACGTTCGATTTGCGATAAAACTGACTGGTTAATTTTATTCTTCAGGTCAGTACGAATCCGGCAATACCTAATATGTATAGTTTTTCTTGCGTTTTGATAGTGAAAAAAAATTAAAAGTGGGAATTTTTTTATTTTATTTTTTTGTCGCCATGTTTTGACCCCTATAACTTTTTTGTAATTATGCGTACGGAGCAGTGTAGGGGCTCATTTTTTGCGGGGCAATCTGAACTTTTAATTGATTCCATTATGGGGTGCGTATGATGTTTTGATCACTTTTTATTCATTTTTTTTTAGGAAATGAAGCGTCCAAAAATGGCGAATTAGCCATTTGGACGCTTTCTTTCCGTTTTTATGTTTACCGTATGGTGAATATTTTTTAATATTATTATAGTATGGGCGTTTTCGCACATTGCGACACCCATAATGTGTAATTTTTTTATTTTTTTATTTATTTTATTTTGATTTTGGGGAAAGGGGGGTGATTTGAATTTTTATATTTTTTTTATTTAATTTTTATTTTTTAAACTTTTTTTTTTTTTTACCACTTTCTTATAGTTCCCATAGGGAACTATAAGATGCAATCATCAGATTGTTATTCTCATATATTCCAATGCAATAGCATTGGAATATATGAAAAATCGCATATTTCCTATGGAGCCTATTACAGTCATAGGCTCCATAGGAATACTGTGTAGTAACCTCAGGTTTCATTCACAGAAACCTAGGGTACTACATGCATGCCCGGCTCCCCTTGTGGCCATCAGGGAGCCGGAGCAAAACCGAAAGTGAAACTTTCGGTTTTTGCGCTGATCAGATGCCGTGGTCAGGATTGACCACGGCATCTGAGGGGTTAAATGTCCGCGATCGGCATCGCTGCCGGTCGCGGACATGAGCTGCGGGTGTCAGCTTGATGAATCAAGCGTTTACCCGCAGCTCATGCGCCCGCTCCGTGCGGGAGCGGGCGCCATCTTTAAAGTGCGGACGAAGGGCGTACATGTACGCCCTTCGTCCTTAAGGGGTTAAATATGTCTGCTTCACTTCCGTAAATGCACAATGCTCTATTGAACTGTTCATGACAGCTGAGGACCTTTCCACTTTTGAGAATGGAGAGCACTTCTAAAGGGGTTGTGTCACTTCAGCAAATAGCATTTATCATGTAGAGAAAGTTAATACAAGGCATTTACCAATGTATTGTGATTGTCCATATTGCTTCCTTTGCTGGCTGGATTCATTTTTCCATCACATTATACATTGCTCGTTTCCATGGTTACGACCACCCTGCAATTCATCAGCGGTGGCCGTGCTTGCACATTATAGGAAAAAGCGTCAGCCTCTCTGGTGGCCGGGACCATGGGAGCGTCTATCCCAGCCACCTTGTATCTGCGCTGCAGTGGTGGCCATAACCTCTGGATACATGTAGTGTATATTGTGATAGAAAAATGAATCAAGCCAGCAAAGGAAGCAATATGGACAATCACAATACATTAGTAAGTGCCTTGTATTCACTTTCTCTACATGATAAAAGCTATTTTCTGAAGTTAGACAACCTCTTTAAATATGTTCACATGACTTAAAGGGAGTCTGTCACCACATTTGGTCATTATAGACCGAGTACACAGTGTTCTGGCTTAACTTCAGATGATTTAAATGGTACCTTTGTTAGTCACTTGTATGGCTCTCCTACGGCAAAAACGAACTTTTATATATATATGCAAATGCGGCATGTTAGATGTTTGGATGGGTGCAAGGCAAGGGCATGTACATTGCATGGGCCACTATATGGTGTAGGAGTTGGAAAACCAGGTCAGAGATAGAAGAATAAAAATCTCTCTTTACTGTAGTGCACCATAGAGCTAGCTAACAACGCTCTGCTAGTTTATAGCTCCTCCTGCCCAGCTAGTTACATACACCATCCCCTATGACTGGGACATTACATCATAGAAATTAAGAAAGAGCTGCATGGACATGTTTATGTGACCAAAATCCAGAACATAAGATAGGATAAAAAATATATAAGAAATACATTACAGAATGACAGCTACCTTCATAAATGATTATTTTAGACAAAGGTTGATGCAAACCGGAAAACGCCTTTAAAGGAACTGAGCTGAACAACTACATGGATGTAAAATACTATGTGTCATCTGCACCATCTGAATGACAACGCATCACCTTGGAAGATGTACATAACTATTAAACATTTGAGTTTCCCAGGCCCGTGTGTCTGGAAAACATTCCTGATCTCATTGTGCCTGCTGAGCAGGGGGCTGACTATCTAAGCGCGCTAGTATTTTCAGACAGACATTTTTTTTTATTACACCAATTAACCGTTAGAAAAGAATCCCTACACTGTCATTCCCATTCCGTCCTTTTACTTTGTCTGAAAAAAAAAACACACATAAAGAAAAAAGGATACTGATGTAATGGATTTTACAAGCAGGGGGTCAACCATGAGTTCAGCAGACTCCACAAACCAGATATCCCTATTTCGTATGTACAGAAAGGCATGTAGGAATATTAACATACTAAAAATACCCCAAAAAATGAAACTAGAAACCTGCATTATTTAACAAAGCTGACCCGTACAAACCCATGTTAGCTCAGTTAATAAGACACTGATAATTAGAATGTACCGGTAAGTGATCTTCGCCCAATTGGGCCATTTTGATTGAGCAAATAGATATGTTTTATCGGACAGCAACATACACTTGTCAAAGCAGTCTTCAATAAATTGCCTCTTCCATCCATAGATGAAAACCAGGTGCATAGTTACTGAGAGGGTATGTTGTAACCAACTCTACCATACAAGATGTAAAATAAGTCTTCCCTGAAGACTTCATAAGCTGGATAGACACATCAGAGAACTTTCATTCAGCCAATAGCTATATTAAAAGGAAACCTGTCACCATGAAAATGCTAATAAAATTGCAGACACCATGTTGTTATAGAGCAGGAGGAGCTGAGCAGATTGATTTATAGTTTTATGGGGAAAGATTCAGTAAAACTTGTAATTTATACATCTATATCCATGTTCATTCTGGTCTTTGAAGTCAACGAGGAGGTCCTATCAGTGATTGACAGCTATCTGTATACACAATCATAGAGGGAAGGGTGTCAATCCCAGAATGAGCAGGAATTTAGATATATAAATTACAAGTTACACTGAATCTTTTCCTACAAATCTATACATCAATCTGCTCAGCTCCTCCTGCTCTATAACATGACACCATGGTCAATGTACCAGGTCCCCTTTAAGCTGGTCATATACTAAGAATATCATCCACTTTCTGAAGACTAGCTGGATGACAATAGCATGCATTAAAATAACAATGATCTCTGCCATCATCTGTGTCCTAGTCTTGTCTTCCATTGATTCAGATCAGTTTTTTTGGTATGAACGGCTCTTCAACTACAGCACCTGACAACGACTGAGAAATCCATCACAGCATATCTACTTTCCAACAAAAATATGCCTTTGTTTGGCTTTTGTGATACTTGTTTGTGTCATGAAAAGGAGCCGGTGGTAGCAGAAAATGGTCTAAATCAGCAATCCAAAATCTCTAGGGTAGAGCCAGCTTTAAGCAGGCATGAAATTCATAGGAGATAAGCAGCATGTAGAAACATACGATGCCGTTTATCTCATGGGAATAAAAAAAAAATCAAAGTTGAAAGACAAGGGGTCAGCCAGGCTGTTCCCCCTGTCCTAACCCATTAGGTTATTGGCAGTTCCTTTCCGGTGAGCACTGGCATTCATGAACTACACCCCTATTCCACTCTTTGAACAGTATATATAAGTGGTTTAATAAGACTGGTTAGAAAAATCAGCGTTGCCCTTTAATGTCAGAAACAGTCACAAAAACATAAAACATGATTCATGTATGTACTTGATTAAAATAATAAAATGAAGAAGCTGGCTACTTGCCATTGACTTTCTTCTTGAGCTATTAGTAATTCCATGTATGTATGCATAGGCCAGGAGTAGAAGACAGAAAAACCTGGGGGAAGGTCTTCACTACTGAAGAACAGAGCTGTTTGTAAAACGCATTTCAACTGATTTATTTGGAGCCGGTTTGTTCTTTCACATATGCTGCATGTTACGCTCACATTTGGAAACATTGTGAATGTGCACGTAGTAAAGGTTGCCACTGGGTATAACCTTCAGCTTGTTCTAGTTGTCCTGAGTTAACCCGTATTTTACTCTTAACTTGAGAAATAGAGGGAAATTATTCATTTTTATATATTACACATAGTGCAACCTCTCTAAAAGACCACCTCCATATTTACAATTCATTTCACCTTATTTCCCTCTTCTTTCACCCGACCATCACTCTTGAAGGCTATTCTTCATTGCAATTTCTGATTATTGCCGCCGTGCTCCCACCGAAGTAACATGGAGTTGTGTAGTTCTAGCACTGACTAACGGTCCCAGAGCCACCTTGAAATCGCTGATTGGCAGGAACGTGAGGCATCCGACTCCTGCCGATCAGATATTCATGGCTTATCCTGAGGAAAGACCATCTATAGTAAAATCCTGGACAACCCTCCAAGCGTATTGCATTCATGAACTGGATCTGCCTTCTATACAGTTTACCAGCTCAAAGCAACCCATGAGACTCTCTCTTACTTATATTCTCCCCTGTCTATGTTCAGCAATTAACTGGTTTGTATGAGAGGATACATTATTATTAGTTATTCAATGTATTTGCACTCCTGTGCTTACTTATTTATTCAATTGCTTACTTAGATTTGGTGTCTTTTAGGTAATTGTCATTTCAAGTGTCTTTGTTATGCTATGTGCCTTTAGGGTATTTTTATGAAATGTGACTCAATTTTTTATAATAGGTATCGTATGAGCATTTTTGGCATTTTGTACACTGTACATGAGTGACCACATACATTATTGTATGTTATATTTATAGGGGGACCAGCACTTACCTTTTTCCTTACATTTTTCCTTACATGTTTTAATTGTTTTTTAATTCTATTGTTAATTAATTGTTCAATATAGATAATATTTTCAGCTACGTGATGAGAACATAGTCCTACCACTTTACAAATCACTAGTCAGACCACACATGGAGTACTGTTTACAGTTCTGGGCTCCTGTGAACAAGGCAGACATAGCAGAGCTAGAGAGGGTTCAGAGGAGGGCAACTAAAGTAATAACTGGAATGGGGCAACTACAGTACCCCGAAAGGTTATCAAAATTAGGGTTATTCACTTTAGAAAGAAGACAACTGAGGGGAGATCATATATTTATGTATAAATATATCAGGGATCAGTACAGAGATCTCTCCCATCATCTATTTATCCCCAGGACTGTGACGAGGGGACATCCTCTGCGTCTGGAGGAAAGAAGGTTTGTACACAAACATAGAAAAGGGTTCTTCACGGTAAGAGCAGTAAGACTATGGAACTCTCTGCCTGAGGAGGTGGTGATGGTGAGTACAATAAAGGAATTCAAGAGGGGACTGGATTTATTTCTGGAGTGTAATAATATTACAGGCTATAGCTACTAGAGAGGGGTCGTTGATCCAGGGAGTTATTCTGATTGCCTGATTGGAGTCGGGAAGGAATTTTTTATTCTCCTCAAGTGGGGAAAATTGGCTTCTACCTCACAGTAGTGGTGTCCATCAGTTTGTAACTAGTACTTGGCCATCTCTGTCAGTTCTATTAAGAATGAATGGATTGTGCATTCTTGACCTGCCGCTCCATCAGGATAGGGGGACAGGACCCCTGTTCTCCAGATCAGACCACCACAAGTCAGTTATTTTTTATCCTGTGGATAAGGGATGTTTAGTGCTTGACACAGCCCATGTACCTGGAAACATACATGCTGAGTGATTATATGCATGGCAATGTTCACAATTCATCTGGAGGACGGAAGTTCTTTAACATTCTCTACAATGGCCATGGTCTTTACTGAACCATTCCAAAGGTGAATCTTGCTGTGTAGATGTAGTCGTTTATCTCATCCAGCTTTATGATAGAGCTAGTTGGTTTCTAATGCGATGTCTAAGTGAAATCTTCATATTTTAGTCTAGTTATATATCTTGTATACTAGATGGAATCTCTTCTTGAAGGATTATAATTGAGCCACATCTGATTCCTAGATTTCCATACTTTAATTATTTTCAGCAAGCTACTTGATGTCAATATTGAAGCTGATAACACGACTGATTAATGTTGGCCAAGCCTGAACTGGCCAACCTTCTAAAGTGCCTGTGGTCCTCCAAACTCTCACCGAATAGACAAAAAGAAGAGTTTGTTTGGCATGTTGGCTCTCATATGCTCAATCCTTTAGGTTTTAAGGTTTTAAGCTGCCAACAACCCTTGAAAATAAAGCTTACTGTGTATATCACTAGTAGATTTAAAGTGGTATCAAATGGATATTGGGCAAAGAGATTATTTAGAGCTCACTAAATAGAAATTGAAGATCCCAGGATTTCCTGTTATACACAGTAGTAAAGTTCTCATAGAAGGGAAATGGTTCTCAAAGAATTATGGTCATCATTGATGTTTAAGTAACTTGACAGGTATAATATCTTCTATTTGTGAGCTATAACATTATGTTAACAAGACAATTGCTCAACTCTTGTGTACAGTTTCCTATCGTGAAAGGAATGAATAAATGCATCAGAAGTCTAGATATAGAATATGAGACCTCACTCATTCAGGCAGATAACAAAGGTGTGGGCAGGTTCTAATGGAAAGCAATTCAGTCCATCTCCGCCCAGCTTATCTGACTGTCAGTCTACTGAATGATGTCATTGTTCCTGGTTTGTCCTGAGCATACAGAAGATAGGATTACATGTATCTGAGATCTGAATTCATTATCTATGTAGGTTTTTATTAAATTAATCCTGGCATTTCGTGATGTATATTCTTCCTGGGTTAGTATTAAAGCTGCCCTCTGGCAGAGAGACAATGGGCCTCATGCATGACAAATAGTGTGGTGATGATCATAGTAACCAGATTACTTCTTTTAATATCAAACATGCTCTGGGAGAGCAGAACCTTGGTCATCATCCATTTTTAGAACTTCTAAGGTTTCTAAATTTGCAGGTTCACTTTTGGGAAATTTCTGGATTATGTAATTGGCATTTAAGTGATGTTATTGTCACATTAGATTTATGAATGGTGGTGAAGCAAGTATGGACGCTGTGCTATAGGCGTTATATAGGCTGCAGTAAAGAACACCTGCTTTTGAAGACATATTTTTAGATGATAGGAATTTATTCTCTCACTGTTGCCCTGATTTGTTGTCAAATCCTTTCCCCCAAAGGAAATAATTTATTAATAAAAGTATCACTCTCTACCATACATGTAGGGGATTATTAAAGGTGTAAGAATTTATTTTAGGCTACTTTCACACTGGCGTTAGGTGCTGATCCGTCTGGTATTTGCACAGACGGATCCGCACCTATAATGCAAACGTTTGCATTAGCTTTAAAAAAAATTGTCAAAGTCAAAACGGATCCGTTTTGAATTACATTGAAAGTCAACGGGGAACGGATCCGTTTTCAAATGCACCATATTGTGTCATTGAAAACGGATCCGTCCCCATTGACTTACATTGTAAGTCAAAACGGATCCGTTCGGCTCCGCATCGTCAGACGGACACCAAAACGCTGCAAGCAGCGTTTTGGTGTCCGCCTCCAGAGCGGAATGGTGACTGAACGGAGGCAAACTGATGCATTCTGAGCGGATCCTTATCCATTCAGAATGCATTGGGCTAAAACTGATCCGTTTTGGACCGTTTGGGAGAGCCCTGAACGGATCTCCCAAACGGAAAGCCAAAACGCCAGTGTGAAAGTAGCCTTAGCCTCTCCACATGATATAACACACTAGTCAATCTGCCACGAATCCACTGTAGGAGCTCATACAGTACATGTGCCTCGTGGCGTTGATTTGAAACAAGAATCCTTTTGGTTCTGTTCACGCTACCATTAGGTCAGTTCTATCTGGTTTCCATTGCTTTTTAATGACCAGGAGAGCATCTCCTGTGCTGTTCTTTCCTTACCTGATTGATAAAAAAAAAAAATCTAAAAAATTGAAATCTCATTGATTGCAAAACAATGTGATCCATCACACAAAGAATCTGTCATAATTGTCATGGAAGCCGTGACACTAATGTGAACAGCACCCTCTTTAAAATGGTTTTCCGAGACCAAAAATGTACCAGCTATTAGCTACGCTTGGAAAAATAATTTCCAAAACCATGGGTCATGTGATGCCACCTACAGTGTTCCTTTTTGTTTTCAGGATGGGACATTCTTTAGTTCCTTTTTTAACCATTTGAATGTACAGGGTGACACACGAAAAAGTAGCCCGCCTCCAGCGATAGTATGACAAAATGAACGAGCAAGTGTTTTTTTTTTTATTATCCACGTGTCACAAAAGATGCTGACAGTGGTCCTTGTTCACGTCTATGCATGTTTGAGCACATACCTGCTACAGTGAGTCACCAAATAAAGATACAGAAATACTAAACAATTTACTCATTTAGATGTTTTCTTTAAATGTATGTCATGCTTTTAAAACAACCGAAACATTTTCAGGCTCTCAACCCCTTTAGCCATATAAAATAGTCCTCTTGCTTCACAGCAGTATTCAGGGACAGGCATGGTGACTTTGTCCTTGAATCTACAAATCAGACCAGCCTGGCCTGAATATAAAGCATTGTGACATCTGTCATTGTGTTATAGAGGCAATGCCAGGGGCATCAAGAAATGTTAGTGCACCAGTAACATTAAGCCTTGGTGCACTCTTGTATCCCTTTGAAGGAGTTGAGGGAGTCTCGTCTGAGCAGTACAAGGGAGCTGTAATCTCTCAGCCTACAATTGTCTGTAAAAGTAACCCTACTACAGAAGTACCCCTCAAAAGAGGGAAACCAGACATAAGAAGCTCTAGAGCTTACAAAGCCATGCAAGCTTTAGACAGCGAGGTACTTTCCTGCTTTGGATTACTGATGTGCCAACCTCCATACCTTAAGATGGATTGGCCACCCGTCTAAATTTCTGCACTACTTGGTCTGAAAACTGCATAAGGACTTACTAAGAACCTTATAGCATGCCTGTCATTTAGCTGAGAGTGTTCTTTAGAGAGAAATAGGAGTACTATAACCACCATCATTGTTGCTATCCATATGCTGCTAATAAGAAAATATTAAACTGAGATATACTGTGGAACTGTGCCTTGCTATTATTTCTATTACTACCTCTATTATTTACTTATAAAAAGAGTTTTTTTTATGACACTATGATCATTGTCTTCACTATCCATCAGTCCTTACACCCAGCAAATCATCCAACATCAGGGGCACCCCAACCAACACCAGGTTTTAATAGCAAGGTGTGCTCCAAGGGAAAAAAGCCCCCTAGGGAGTGCAAGAGTAGAGATCCCCACTTTTACTTGAGGGTACTACTGTCACTCTCACAGCCACAACTACCACTCCCATCCTCCATGCACTCCTCCTGGGCTGCTGCACATTCCCATTGGTAAATGGATTTTCTGCAACATGGAACCAACATCCATATGGTGCCTATTTTAGGTACTTATAACAAGTACAAGTGATGGCCTGTAGTTCTAGCATTGCCTTGCAGCCATCAATGCTGGAGAAATGTATGCAGAAGCACATACACAGAGACGTGGCCATGGATGTCATGATAAGCATTACTGACATTTTACTTTGGCTTGTGTCTAGGAGTCCTGGGATGTGGTTTGGCTGTGTTTTTTGGAAGAGGCAAGCTGTGGAAAATCAGCACATAACCATCAAGCTTTACGTTTGAAATGTTAGAAGTGAAGGTTTTAGCTGTCCTTTAAATGTTGTTTCACATGATGTAGCATGTGTGTGGTATGGACACTGCAGCCGAACTGTTGGATTCTGCAATGAAGCCAAGGGAACATCTGGTTCACACATTTCCCTTTAGTATAAAAGAATACTTTTACAGTCGCAGAAAATGAAATTTGGGTAATTGCACTTTGTCAGAAGGAATTGGTCTATACTTTTAACATAAGATATTAAATGTAAAACACATCAATAGTTTGTATCATTTTATAATCCATTATACAATGTCTACAAAGCAGAACTCACTAATTATAAGCCCCGGCATTGTACCCATAAGGTATCCACTTTCTTGTCCCCATTAGATTTTCTGAATAACCGATTTATACAGATACTCCCCCCTCCCAAAATATCACAGCATAACCAAGCAGAGGAGAGATCACTGCAGCCAGGAAACTATCTATCGAAGAATAAAGAAATTGGCAATTGATACCCGTTCCGCTATCGGGGCATTCAGAAGACTACCCTACACATTTAGTGGTTAACTAGTCCTGCTGAATAGGAGGATTCAGCTGACATATCTACCACCATGCACATTCAGTGGTAAACTGGTCCCGCTGAATAGGAGGATTCAGCGGACACATCTACCACCATGCACATTCAGTGGTAAACTGGTCCCGCTGAATAGGAGGATTCAGCTGACACATCTACCACCATGCACATTCAGTGGTAAACTGGTCCGCAGAATAGGAGGATTCAGCTGACACATCTACCACCATGCACATTCAGTGGTAAACTGGTTCCGTTGAATAGGAGGATTCAGCGGACACATCTACCACCATGCACATTCAGTAGTAAACTGGTCCTGCCGAATAGGAGGATTCAGCGGACACATCTACCACCATGCACATTCAGTGGTAAACTGGTCCCACAGAATAGGAGGATTCAGCTGACACATCTACCACCATGCATATTCAGTGGTAAACTGGTCCCGCAGAATAGGAGGATTCAGCTGACACATCTACCACCATGCACATTCAGTGGTAAACTGGTCCCGCAGAATAGGAGGATTCAGCGGACACATCTACCACCATGCATATTCAGTGGTAAACTGGTTCCGCAGAATAGGAGGATTCAGCTGACACATCTACCACCATGCATATTCAGTGGTAAACTGGTCCCACAGAATAGGAGGATTCAGCGTCCACATCTACCACCATGAACATTCAGTGGTAAACTGGTCCTGCTGAATAGGAGGATTCAGCGGACACATCTACCACCATGCACATTCAGTGGTTAACTGGTCCTGCTGAATAGGAGGATTCAGCTGACACATCTACCACCATGCACATTCAGTGGTAAACTGGTCCCGCTGAATAGGAGGATTCAGCGGACACATCTACCACCATGCACATTCAGTGGTAAACTGGTCCCGCTGAATAGGAGGATTCAGCTGACACATCTACCACCATGTACATTCAGTGGTAAACTGGTCCTGCCGAATAGGAGGATTCAGCAGACACATCTACCACCATGCACATTCAGTGGTAAACTGGTCCTGCCGAATAGGAGGATTCAGCGGACACATCTACCACCATGCACATTCAGTGGTAAACTGGTCCCGCAGAATAGGAGGATTCAGCTGACACATCTACCACCATGCACATTCAGTGGTAAACTGGTCTCGTTGAATAGGAGGATTCAGCGGACACATCTACCACCATGCACATTCAGTAGTAAACTGGTCCTGCCGAATAGGAGGATTCAGCGGACACATCTACCACCATGCACATTCAGTGGTAAACTGGTCCGCAGAATAGGAGGATTCAGCTGACACATCTACCACCATGCACATTCAGTGGTAAACTGGTTCCGTTGAATAGGAGGATTCAGCGGACACATCTACCACCATGCACATTCAGTAGTAAACTGGTCCTGCCGAATAGGAGGATTCAGCGGACACATCTACCACCATGCACATTCAGTGGTAAACTGGTCCCACAGAATAGGAGGATTCAGCTGACACATCTACCACCATGCATATTCAGTGGTAAACTGGTCCCGCAGAATAGGAGGATTCAGCTGACACATCTACCACCATGCACATTCAGTGGTAAACTGGTCCCGCAGAATAGGAGGATTCAGCGGACACATCTACCACCATGCATATTCAGTGGTAAACTGGTTCCGCAGAATAGGAGGATTCAGCTGACACATCTACCACCATGCATATTCAGTGGTAAACTGGTCCCACAGAATAGGAGGATTCAGCGTCCACATCTACCACCATGAACATTCAGTGGTAAACTGGTCCTGCTGAATAGGAGGATTCAGCGGACACATCTACCACCATGCACATTCAGTGGTTAACTGGTCCTGCTGAATAGGAGGATTCAGCTGACACATCTACCACCATGCACATTCAGTGGTAAACTGGTCCCGCTGAATAGGAGGATTCAGCGGACACATCTACCACCATGCACATTCAGTGGTAAACTGGTCCCGCTGAATAGGAGGATTCAGCTGACACATCTACCACCATGTACATTCAGTGGTAAACTGGTCCTGCCGAATAGGAGGATTCAGCAGACACATCTACCACCATGCACATTCAGTGGTAAACTGGTCCTGCCGAATAGGAGGATTCAGCGGACACATCTACCACCATGCACATTCAGTGGTAAACTGGTCCCGCAGAATAGGAGGATTCAGCTGACACATCTACCACCATGCACATTCAGTGGTAAACTGGTCTCGTTGAATAGGAGGATTCAGCGGACACATCTACCACCATGCACATTCAGTAGTAAACTGGTCCTGCCGAATAGGAGGATTCAGCGGACACATCTACCACCATGCACATTCAGTGGTAAACTGGTCCAACAGAATAGGAGGATTCAGCTGACACATCTACCACCATGCATATTCAGTGGTAAACTGGTCCCGCAGAATAGGAGGATTCAGCGGACACATCTACCACCATGCACATTCAGTGGTAAACTGGTCCGCAGAATAGGAGGATTCAGCGGACACATCTACCACCATGCACATTCGGTGGTAAACTGGTCCCGCAGAATAGGAGGATTCAGCTGACACATCTACCACCATGCACATTCAGTGGTAAACTGGTCCCATTGAATAGGAGGATTCAGCGGACACATCTACCACCATGCACATTCAGTGGTAAACTGGTCCCACAGAATAGGAGGATTCAGCTGACACATCTACCACCATGCATATTCAGTGGTAAACTGGTCCCGCAGAATAGGAGGATTCAGCTGACACATCTACCACCATGCACATTCAGTGGTAAACTGGTCCCACAGAATAGGAGGATTCAGCGTCCACATCTACCACCATGAACATTCAGTGGTAAACTGGTCCTGCTGAATAGGAGGATTCAGCGGACACATCTACCACCATGCACATTCAGTGGTTAACTGGTCCCGCTGAATAGGAGGATTCAGCGTCCACATCTACCACCATGAACATTCAGTGGTAAACTGGTCCTGCTGAATAGGAGGATTCAGCTGACACATCTACCACCATGCACATTCAGTGGTAAACTGGTCCCGCTGAATAGGAGGATTCAGCTGACACATCTACCACCATGCACATTCAGTGGTAAACTGGTCCCGCTGAATAGGAGGATTCAGCGGACACATCTACCACCATGCACATTCAGTGGTAAACTGGTCTTGCTCAATAGGAGGATTCAGCGGACACATCTACCACCATGAACATTCAGTGGTGAACTGGTCCTGCTGAATAGGAGGATTCAGCGGACACATCTACCACCATGCACTTTCAGTGGTAAACTGGTCCTGCTGAATAGGAGGATTCAGAGGACACATCTACCACCATGCACATTCAGTGGTTAACTGGTCCTGCTGAATAGGAGGATTCAGCTGACACATCTACCACCATGCACATTCAGTGGTAAACTGGTCCTGCTGAATCGGAGGATTCAGCTGACACATCTAATCTCTATGTCTAACTTAAAAGGTTTGGACTGAAATACTTTTAACATAGAAAATAACAGAGATCACCTTAGTTTTGGGTTTTACTATAAACCTATGATAGAGAAAATGTTTAGCAAATGATTCCAAATGATTTTTCTACTTTGCATTTACAACAGCTGCTTCCCAGGGACCCACCTGCGGGGTGAGGGGGCAGCCAAGGATATTTTACAGTGGGAAGGAAAGTAAAAGGACATTTGTTTGCAAGAGGAAATGGACGCAGAAAGTATGCAATAAACAGAATTGTTCTCTACTTAGATGAGAATGATTTACAGATGGGATCCTGCTCCTGAGGTAGTGGGGATGGAGAAGTGACTGGTCGCAGCTGTATACTGAAGTCATTGCTTCTTAGCTTTTTACTAAAAGGTCTGCAGACAATGAAATGCTATCTATTATCCTACATAAACTTGCCGTATGACAGTGGTTTACATTACAAGTATTCATGCACTGAATGTAATTGTATGCTCAAGAAACTAATATTTATGTCACTCCCGCCAAACACAAGTTCACTTAAATATAATATAAACCTGATAAGATTGCTTCTCGAGATTGCACCTACATCGAGAACGGAGCTCCATAAAGTGGTGCGCCCATCACCAAGCGGTCTCCCTAAAGAAATGAATGGGAGCACACCGCGCATGACCAGCCACCATTCCCATTCACTTCCATGAGCCCAATGGAAATAGCCGAGCCAGCGCATGGCTATTTTCAGTGGCCCCATAGAAATAAATGGAGGGCGGCTGCGCATGTGCAGTGCGCCCTCGACCACTTTTATGGCTTCGTTCTTGAAATAAGTGTGGGTCCCAATGATGGGACTCACATCTATCAGACAATGAGGGCACATTTTCTGAGATGGGACAACTTTTTTAAAGAGGCACTCTGGGAATTTTTTTCCTGCTTATAATTCACATGGAGCGAATAGCTGTGCAATTAACAATCTTACAGAGTGCTTTACTTCTGAATCACCAGCTCCATTCTGGTCCTTCCATTGTATCTTAAGACCACAGTTCTGACTTTCCGAATCATACAGGTTCTTCTGGTTTGACTGGGCAATGAGACTCTCATAGGAATAGCATAAGAAGTCTACCTGTGTATAGTCTGAATTGACTGGACTGGTCAATGAGACTCTCATAGGGATAGCATAAGAAGTCTACCTGTGTATAGTCTGAATTGACTGGACTGGTCAATGAGACTCTCATAGGAATAGCATAAGAAGTCTACCTGTGTATAGTCTGAATGCAGGTCACATGTTACAATGGATACCGGAGCTGGTAATTCAGTCATAAAGAGTTTGGATTTTTAGCTGAACATCTATTTACCCCATGAGAATTACAAATGGAGGAAAAAATAAAAAATATTCCCAGAGACTTTGAATTAAGTGATGCCATACTCCCTTGCTGAAAAGAGTTGACTTCTAGGTACTTACTGCACTAACTGTTGGAAAGTGGTTGGGATCAAGTCTGGGTGAGGTCAGGACCTGCTGGACTGGTTAATGCAAATACTGGTCCAGGTCATGGTGAAGAAGAGCTGGAGGAGAACCATCTGCTCCTACTGAAAACTATCTCTTTCTCCACAGGACCTGTGTGCAGTCTACAAGCTACTACACAACCTTTCATCCAGGGCAAACAGCAAATCAAAGCTATAGGATCTAGCCAGTAATGTATTAATACATCCCTGTTTTCAATAATGCAACTTAAGCAGGCAAATTTGACCGTCAGTATTCTGGAACATCTTACTCACAACTATGATAGTTGCCATATTAGTGGTCACCCATCTCCGAAACTAAGAAACAGAGTAATAGAGCTGTTAAGTATTTAACAGAAGTGATTTTTATCTATTTTCCTGGGTAACATTGCACATGTTTTTATATTTCTGCAGAATGTACTAAATTCAATAGAAAAAGCCTAAGCATTCATTTGGGTTAGATATGGGTCAGGTTTGATGCTCCTACATTTCCCATAAATGTGATATTATAACTTCCATGCCTTATAATATTAATAAATTCTGTGCTTCCATGGAGAAGCAGCAATCCCACAAGACTACTGTAACTAATGATAACTCTGACCCTTAGTCATCTACAGTAAATTATAAATTCATGTATTATTAGATTAACAAGGTGTTTCCCACAGGGACATGCCTGATCTTAGTTTTCCACCATAATAACATGCATTCAGGACCATCTATAATAAGCAAATAATTGGGAACGAACAAGTACATGAATCTGAGCCGGCTAGATGAGTCTGGGCAAAAGATTTATGAGGCATTTTGCAGTAATATTACCTGTGATCCGCTTGTACCCAATGGTATAAATATAAGAAGAAGCACTACCATATGTTTTCCTGCAAATGCCTAATCATACTGGCTGAGTCAGCGTTTATGATATAGCTAGGCAAGAAATGAACATGGTCGGGTTTGTTACCCATATCAGTTCCGGTGCTCGGTTTATGAGTAAAATAAATTAAAACTAGAGAGATAAGATAATCATATAATCAAGTGAGCATAAGCCTTTATGTATTTTCCATGTACAAATATATTATCTTTTCTATATGTAAAACCGAAATAATGTATCAAAATACTTCCTCATTTGCAGGCACTGACGTAGTGAGCAGGCCAACTTCCTTTAATTAAATAATGGCAAAAATAAAGCACTAGAAATGCCCTCACTTAATGGTGTTTTCTCGACTTTGGACAGTCACTATTTGTCAGA
This sequence comes from Bufotes viridis, assembly GCA_033119425.1. Lineage (NCBI taxonomy): Eukaryota > Metazoa > Chordata > Amphibia > Anura > Bufonidae > Bufotes > Bufotes viridis. The sequence goes on from CM065590.1 coordinate 185,540,608, forward strand.
AGGGTCCCTGGACAATAAGCAAATCAGAGTTCCCCCCTGCTAAGACCCCCCACAATCAGCTCTAATCTGTGGTGGCACCTGGCAGTGTGTTCAATTTCCCTGCAGCACCACCACAGGAGAAATTAAGTATTGCACAGTGCCCACTCTAATCAGGACAGGACAAGACCTTCGTGAGGGATGCTCTTCGTAACTGCTCTCCACTGTGGTCATAAGATTAAGATCCTGAACAGAGAACTCAGAATCCTCTAATAGGGTGTATGAAAATAGTCTCCAGAGCCATATGCATGGAGTCTGAACAGAGCCTCTGTGGTACTGTGATATATATACCGTATTACAAAGATATTCTCCCCTAGAAGCAATGTTCCTAAGGAAGAATAACTCCATTATCTGATGGAGCATGCCACAATTCCAGATGAACAAGCAACAGGTCATACTATTATGGCTCCCTATGATCCAGAGTTTGTATGAAGATGCTTTATCATATACACATGGGTGCATTTGCTGCTACATAGTACTGGTTTTTAGTGTAGTTTCTGCTGCTAGTGGATGGAAATTAGTGATTTATGGTCATATGCGTGGATATGGGTAGTAAATAAACTATTGCAAAATGAAAAAAGGACACCTGGAAAACTTTATGTGATTTATCGGAGATTGACAAAGTATGAACTGCTAGTGGTGGTCAGTCAATGATCCTACAACCAAGGTGGTGCACCCTTTATTTTGGATTCTGCAGTAGGGTATATGTTAAGGCTGGGTCACATTAGGACCGCATTCACACAGTATTTGGTCAGTGTTTGATCAGTGATTGTGGGCCAAAACCAGGAGTGGAGGCTACACAGAGATAAGGTATAATGGAAAGATTTTCACCTGTTCTGTATTTTTGGCCTGCACATGCTATTGCTTCACAATCACTAATGGAAATCACAAACATTTATTGTGTGAAAGCGGCCTAATAATGGGTGGCATCTCCCCTTGCTGCAATACAGGTTGTCACTGGTCAGCCATAGGTTGGGTATCCTCCTGTGGGATGTCATTCCAAGCTCTATTAACTTAGACCCATAGTTCAGTGCATGGTAGAGCCTTGACCCCATCCAGTTCCAGATATTCTCAATGGGGGAGAGATCTGCCAATTGAGCTGGCCAGGGGAGCTGCCAGATAGCCTGAAGAGCATGTTGTGTAAAAAAGTCAGTAGGACTGGTTCCACAATGTTCTTTATACACAAAAGGCTGGTCAATGTTCCTTCCACTAATACCAAACTGGAATGGTCATGGTAGCTAATGGAGCACTAAACCATGAAGCCTTTTGGTCCTATATGTCTCTGCACTTTGCATAATGGGAGTAGGTGCTCTCCAGCAATCCCAAGAACTCTGATGCAGCCATCATTAGTACCAAAGCAGAACCTGCTTTCATCACTGAACACTATTGTGTGACACTGATGGTTGCATCAGAAAGCTCTATGGACAGGGTATGTAGATACTAATACATTTACTGTATATACAACACTATGTTGTATATACAGTAAATGTATTAGTATCTACATGAATACCCACTGGGTCTCATCTATATTAGTTACACATTGTTGAAAAGAAAAAGGAGCACATCTATAATAGCCCATCTGGGTTGTTATTACTGGAAGCCACAAATCTGTAGGATATGTAACTGCAGGGTGTAGTTTTAGAACTAAAATGAGAAAATAATCTTTAACCTCTAGAACTCAATTGTTCTTTTTATTAGCGGAGGTCAGACACAGGAAAACATGAACATTTACTCACAAGACTGGGTTTAATGATCCTTTTCTTTATGACAGTAATTTAGGACAGTACTGTTTTATAATTATTCCTTTTAAATTTTCAAATTTCTAATTTGAAAAGTTGAAAATAAAAGAGAATTTTTTTTTTCTCATATTCATGAATATACATTATGGGGCACCTTTATTAAGAATGCCGCGTTTTCTACGCATAAACCAGGTGTAGAAAATGGTAAATGAGACAGACCTGACGGTTGGTTCTCTTCCCCGCCCTACACACGCCACAACCCCTTTTTAGACCTGGTGTGAGTGGGGTAAAGTTGCAGACCTTTGCGCCACAATCTACACCAGAAATATGCCTAATATAGGCGTATTTCTGTTTCATAAATGACTCCCAATTTATTAAGTCTTAGGTCTACACAGCAAGCATAAAGTGGTCAGTTGACTATGTACATGAAGCAACGCAGTAACATGAATGTTGTTGTCTATGTTCTTCCCAATGTTTTAGTCTAGAATACAGATCTCCAGGTCAGTTGTGAAATTCATACAGAAAATATTTCACACCATGTGTAAAAGTCACTACTAACACACACTTCCTGGAATTCAAAGCTGTCTCAGAAGTATTCATTCATCTCTTAGCCCAGTCTTCCTCCAGCACAGCCTTTTTCTTCCTGCCCCCACCCATGCTTGACAAACGGATGTGAGTGACCTTCCAGGAAATGCCAATTAGAAAAGTCTAACCTTCTCTCTTACATATCCTCCAAGGATACTGCAAGACACCGATGATAATATTCAGCAAGAGTGCTATAGGATCAATATGGCGTCAGCTGCAGCAGTTTATCCGCGTCTACCGCAGACCTCACAACTGTCCTTGTCAATACTCTCAATGCTAGTTTGGGTGGATTTCATATGACACAGGAAACCATTCTTCAACATAAGTCAATTTCCAGTATCTTCTTATACAACTATGATTTATTCTAGTTTTAGACAAAAAGGGAACTAAACATATCCCAATAGGACTAGCTGATCTGAGACATGTGCACCCGCCAGCTGAATTTTCGGTCCCATCTCACTATGTGTCTGCCTTGCTGAGAAATTAGTTCTTTAACAATATGCAAATGAACCATTAGGGAGGTGTCCTTGCACCTCGTTGCACCCAAAGGTTCCGCTCGCTCTCTTGCAAGCAGGGCTGGGACAAGGTCCACCACCAACAGAGGCTGAGCTGCCCAAGTGCGCCCCCCCCCACCCCCTCCAACTTGTGGATGACACTGCTATGGGGGATCTGTGATGGATGACACTGTTATTGGGGAATCTGTGGATGACACATATGTGTCATCCACAGATCCACCCTCCCAATAACAGGGTCCATGTAGGAATGACCCCCAATACAAGGGGTGAGGCTGTGGGGTTGTATCTGCTTTTTTGATGACAGCGCCAGCGGGGCCCGTGCAGTGACTGTATTCTACTACACCCCCCCCCCCACACTGTATATAATCTTAACTATATAACTGTAGTGATTTACTACAGTTATATAGTTAATAAGATTATATCCAGTGAGCAGGGGATGGGGCTGTAGTAGAAAACAGTCACTGCACGGGCCCTGCTGTCATTATGAAATAGCATATGTGACCCCCACCTCTTTTATTGGTGGTCATTCAGTAAATTAACCCTGTTTTGGGGGGTGGAGGTGTCTGTGGGACAAATATGTGTCATCCACAGATTCTCCCCATAATAGGGTTCATTTACTGAATGACCACCCAAATTGTGGTGACCCAATACATGGGAGTTGCATCTGCAGAGCTTTTGTATAATGCCACCCCACACTGTAGTGTCCCCACACAGTAATGTCCGCCACACTGCCCCCTCGCACAGTAATGTCCGCCACACTGCCCCACACAGTAATGTCCGCCACACTGCCCCCCACACAGTAATGTCCGCCACACTGCCCCCACACAGTAATGTCCGCCACACTGCCCCCACACAGTAATGTCCGCCACACTGCCCCCACACAGTAATGTCCGCCACACTGCCCCCACACAGTAATGTCCGCCACACAGTAATGTCCGCCACACTGCCCCCACACAGTAATGTCCGCCACACAGTAATGTCCGCCACACTGCCCCCACACAGTAGTGCCCCCACACTGCCCCCACACAGTAATGTCCGCCACACTGCCAACCGCACAGTAATGTCTGCCACACTGCCCCCCGCACAGTAATGTCTGCCACACTGCCCCCACACAGTAATGTCCGCCACACTGCCCCCCACACAGTAATGTCCGCCACACTGCCCCCACACAGTAATGTCCGCCACACTGCCCCCACACAGTAATGTCCGCCACACTGCCCCCACACAGTAATGTCCGCCACACTGCCCCCACACAGTAATGTCCGCCACACTGCCCCCACACAGTAATGTCCCCACACCCCCTCAACCACACAGCAGTGCCCCACATAGTAATTTGTCATGCCCCCTCTTGTCATGCTTTTTCTGCCCCCTGTCATTCTCCCCATCTTTTCATGCTCTTTTACCCCCCATGTTGTCATGCTCTTTCTGCCCCCATGTTGTCACAGACTTAATTAAAGGGGCCCGGCATTTTCACTGTACTTAATGCCGGGCCCCGTCAGAGCGCTCCTCTCACCTCCATTATGGTCACTGCTCCAGGCTTCCGGGATCAGGCCCCAGCGCTGCCTCACATTAAGCAGGTGGGCGGAGCCTAACGGAGGTCCGTTAGGCTCCGCCCACCTGCTTACTCTGTTTCTAGTTAGAGCCTGAGGCAGCGGGCCTGAAGCAGCATAATGGAGGTGAGAGGAGCGCTCTGACGGGGCCCGGCTCAGGGAATGACAGGAGGGAGCGCTGAGCGGTTCCCCCCTGTCAGTCCCTCTCCCTCTCGCCGGCCCCTGCCTGCGCCCTGAGGCTGGAGCGCCCTGAGGCTGGAGCCTCCCCAGCCTCTGTGTCGGCCCGGCCCTGCTTGCAAGCACTCCCACCACTCTGACTGACAAGGCCATGTAGAGAAGATGTAATCACGTCTGGCGCCAAGGTCTTCTGAAGTCTTCAGTGCTTGGACCAGGCGCAGTACTGTACGGAAGCGCCCCAGCTGATAGATTCTGTACTGTGCCTGTGGAAAACACTGAAGCCAACGTAAAGGTGCAAGACTTCAGGAGAGTCAAAGTGGTGGGGGTGCGGCATGCAAGGGAGTGAGTGGAACCTCTGGGTGTAACGAGGAGCAACGGCACTTCACTCGTTGCACCTAGGGGCTTATTTACATATTATTTAAAAGTAAATTACTCAGCAATGCAGGCACATGTGAGATGGGACCAATACCATTACATTTAGCTGACAAGTGCACATTTCTCAGATCAGCTGGTTTTACTTAGATATATTTGGTGACACATTCCCTTTAATATTATATGCTGCAAAAAAAATAAGATGAGATATATAATGTTGGACAAAATGGCAGCAAAGTAAGTTCCATTCTATGCTGTATAAATATATACAGTATATATATATATATATATATATATATATATATATATAAGTCCGAAAAATGAACAGCACTTCCAAATATAGAAAAAAAGGTGTTTTTTATTCACCCATATGGTGCGACGTTTCGGCCCAACTTGAGCCTTTTTCGATTTGGGCCGAAACGTCGCACCATATGGGTGAATAAAAAACACCTTTTTTTCTATATTTGGAAGTGCTGTTCATTTTTCGGACTTATATTGGGGTAAGAAGCCTATTCCCATTGAATGTGCACCCGCTTGCTTTCTATTTTGTCAGTGCCGCCATTTTTCGTGTATATATATATATATATATATATATATATATATATATATATATACATACACACACACACACACACACAGAGTGAGAGAGAGAGAGATAAAGGTCTACTTATTTACCTGTACGAGAAGTTCTAACTTCCTGTCATCTAGGAGGTGAACTTGACATCGCCGCCCCTCCGTCATCTGTAAATGGACAGAAAACTTGGTTATTTATTTGTGAGATAGAAGAGTTCATAAAATCAACAGAGTCTGTGTTTGTGTGATCAAACAGTGTCAAATAATAGGACTATGCCTAAGGCCTTGTTCACACTTCTGTTGGAGGCTCCTTCATATTTGATGGGAGTAATAGGGCAGCTCTTATCTTTCCAACAGAATGACGGACCCCATTATACGTCAGTGGAGTTTGTGAGGATGACAGATCCGGAACTCCATTATCTTCCATTTTCTGCTCCTAAGTGATCTCCGTAAAGCACACTGCAGACTTGACAAAAGCTAGGCTAAACGAACGATAAACCAATTCATTTGCATAACATCATTTATATCAACCTATAAAATTCACAGTGCAGGATATGGTAGGGTGAACCCTTACATAGTCCAGAGGATGATAAGGAGTATGACATGTTTCTTTTCCATGAACCGAAAGGCACAGTGCAATACATATTACATGTATGTATGGGTATGTATATACGGTATATTCATACACACTGATATACACATTCTGGTGTTTTAATAACTTGCTGCATCTGTTTCAATTATCTGCATGTAATAAAGTGAGTTATGAAATATGAATGAGTGTTCTTGCATAACTCAGTTGTTGTCTCCTGCTGTGTGTGACTTATTACACACTAGTATATACTATTATTGAGAGTTTTCTCTTTAATCGTTGGTATACGGTTTCTAGCAGTGCTTAAAGAGTGCCTGTCACCTCACACATCTGTTTTAGTAACTACGTATATTACCCATGCCAAAACAATTGTGCAGCATATTTTCTTATATCTCTCAGTCGTGCTATTCCTCTAATATTCCAACTAGAAGCTTATGAATAAATTGCCAAAAGATGGGGGGGGGGGGGGGGGGAGTCCAGTTGGGTGTTAGGGGTGTGTCCCTGCACATTCTGCCACTGGCAGCACTGACTGGATAGTGTCAGATGGGGCAGTGACACACCCCCAACTGGTAACACCCAGTAGGACCTATTGGCACGTCAGTCATTTATGAGAGAAATTTCTGCAATTGTGAGCATCACTCAGAGACTTGGCTAGATGGGATCGATTTGAACAAACTAACTGTATTAGATGTATAATAGCTGTAGAAGCAGGGCTACATAGGCTTTAAATGTGAACAGAGCTGTTTAAATTCATTGACAGAAAGCAGAGAACTTGAAAATGACGAGGAAACAAAATCAAACACAGTTATGCGACTATTCTTATGATTATTACTCTATCTATAATATTTTATTATACAATAAATAATCCAGATTTTTAAGCCCCAGCAGCCCCTTCAACTACAGACAGAAGTGTAGCTAGGTCCTCCATCACTCAGGGCACAGATTCAATCTGCTGCCCCAGTACTCTATCTAAATGGCCACAGACAGAGTGGCTTGTTGGCACCTCAACACATGGTACATGCCCCACCTGCTCTCCTCCCATTGATGCCTATGCTACAGGTCTTGTGAACAGCTTGTCAGTCTGACTTTGGGGCTGCTGGACTATGTCTGCACTCCACACATAAAACAGTAACAGGATAGAAATCTGAGGCCTAGCTTCAACTGGATGCCACAGATCTGCTTTACTTATACTCCAATGTTTCTCATCAGAGGAAAGTAGTTTTTGGCTATGCGTTCCATATTATAAGTTCAACATATTAAAGACCGCCTCATAAGACTGTACTGTAAGATTGGTATTTTACTTTACAATCCATGAAATCTTTTTTGGAAGCACAACAAGACAACAAAAGTAAGAGTAATAATTCAGATAGATATACAAATGTTCCAAAAATAGAGAAAAAAAAAGCATGGATCGCACAACCCCATGCTATGCATTGATCTATTACTGCTTCTCAGCACAATTCATATCATTTCTCCTAATTTACATAGCGTACACAAGACATTAGTATATGTTTTGATCAAAATGCATAGGCCCACTCACTAGGCCAAGGTTGACTTGAGTGGATATCTACTCTAAATTGGTGCAGCGCCACATGGTGACCACCACCGCCGCAACACCACGCCAGCTGTTGGTGCAACCCAGCAGTCCAACAGCACTCCTGCTGTCAGACTAAGCCCCCATGGCACTAGGCAGCACCAACCCACAGGCACAGCACCACAGCAACAACAGGAGCCATGCAGCGCCACATACATGTGGGACCTAGTAGGAGTTTACTAACCCTCCTGGCATGGTGAGCAGACCAATGCATGTTGATCAAAACATATACTAATGCCTCGTGCATGTTATGAAATTAGGGCTTGGTATACTATTATTTACGCTGAGAAGCGATATAAATTGTGCTGAGAAGCAATAATAGATTTATGCATAGCATGGGAATGTATAGAATTGTCATGGAAGGGCCCTGCACCCGCCTGATAAAGGCCACAGCCTGCTCTTGGCTGCTATACCTCTTTCCCTGTCCCATAGGGTACATGCACATGTGCCTCCCTGCTCTTATAGGGTCTGCATACCTATTCTGCATTTTCACTAGTCAATGATTGGACATCTGTGGGTACTTACGGTGCCTTTACCCATGGAGAGGTGTCTGAGCAATAGGTTGCCTTGTTCACTAGTAAACTAGTGAAGGTGTGCTATTCTGACCATCTGCCCATGTACTAAACCTCTGCCTGTGTTATTGACTCTGACCCCCGCTGGCTGTCTTGAGCTTAGCCTGCCTCTCGTATTGATTCATTGCTGCCTGCCTTGATCCTAGACTAGTCAGTTGGATATACATGGACTCTGCCTGCCCTGACCTTGGCCTGTTACCTGACTGCGAATATTGCCTGACCCCCTCAGTGCATCTCACCAGATTCTCTGCCCCCATGGGTTAATTGGTAACTACACCGGAACTATCCCAAGAGGTAGCGGCCTGGTGGCTTACCAGCAGCAAAGACCAGATCCTTGTACAGCAGCTAAAGGGTGAAACCCGAGGACTGCCAGGATAACTCACTTAGGGATAGCCCAAAGTTAAACCGATTAGTTGGCTATGGTAGTTCTACACCCAATGCCCTTTACAACAAAATTCTATGAAATTAAAATTAGATGTACTTTACAAATTTGCTAAAATCAAAGTCTAATAGGCTTCACCTTTAGTTGTCTGTAAGCTGTGTCCTAAGTCAGCATGTCCTATCAAATTTCTAACATAAATAGATAACACAATACCAAAGTAAAATAAAAATGGAGTCCCTCTCCTAGTATACTGGTAACTAGTATGTTGAGCGTTTGTATAAAAATGGCTCACAGCTAGCACTTTTTTGGATTCTTTGACATAATCAGATGTTGGGATCTGGTGCAAACCTGCCTTCTAAGAATTGGGAGCGCCATGCTATGGTGCATCTGTGGGTCCAGGAGCTAAAGTATGGCTAGTCTCTATTGCTGAGCACAAGTTAAGCAACTACAATTATGACGTGTTAGGTGTACAGAGGGGTTTCCTGATTAGGAGCCCTAGAAGAACAAGCTGAAAGCTACATCCAGATAGCTTTGGAGGACCACAAGTGTCCACTTGAGTGGCACACTGAAATACCTTGTTTTCTCATGCAGCACCAGCAGTCAGGGAAAACAATCAAATGGCCTAGACACTGTAAGACCCCCTTCGAGCAGCTGCTGGCAGGGGGACATGCAATTTTAGTTGTTGTCCCAGCTGGATAACTCTCCTTAATCACAGATATTTTCTATGTACCAATTTCTGGAAATCAGTCTGGTAATCACTTGGAAAAAAAATACCACCTAGTACAATTATCATTCACGAAGAAACAAATGTCACCTCTGCCTTCCCCCGGGAATGAGGTCAATGCAGAATTCTATCCAGTTCTCTGCTGAGCAGAGACTATCTGTTGGTGGAGCACAGGACTGACTCAGTTGTTGGCCGTGGCTTTAGAAAGTTGCTGTTCTGTTGGATTTTACTACATTATTGTGCAGTGATATTGCACATGTTGACAGATTCGGGTATATTTCTACTAAGTATTTCAATTTAAAGGGGGAACAGACTGCAAAAACAAATTCTTTTCAAATATGTCTCATTATCTGAATGAAACAACAGGTTCAATAAAAGGATGAAGCAGTGCACTGCCCCTGTGGTGACATCTTCCCAAGTGGCACATCACTGTTGGGTCATCTGCTGCATGGGGACATGTCACTACTGAGGCCAGTCATTGGCTGTGGCATCCCACATGACTCTGTCCGTATCCGGTCTGGAAGTAAACCGGCCAGGGGCCGGAAGATTGCCGAATGAAATCAGGGTCACTGGGATAGAGCAGCAGGGAGCAAGTGAGTATCATTTTCTCATTAGGTAACGCACACTCTGAGATCTAATAAGAAAGGGCCATAATCCTAAAAAACCCCTTTGGGATATGGGAGGTGGTACAAATTTAGTATACAGGAGAAGATGTAGCATTAGGGATACAAGAACTTATACAATATTGTACAGGAAATTATGAAGTATTGGTATACAGGGGGTGATTTTATAAGGAGTAACAACTATTGGAGCTGAAACTAATTAAAGGGGTTATGCAGTATGATGATATTGATGACTTAACCTCAGCATAGATCATTAATATCAGATTGGTCAGACTGATCAACTGTTTGAAGAGGGGTAGGAACCCCAATGATCTCATATTGATGACCTATCCTGAGGACAGGTCATCAATATTATCACACTGCACAACCCCTTTAAAGAGGACCTTTCATCAGTTTTGACATAGGCTGACTATGTCAAAACCTTGTAGTGCGGCCCCACTAATGCGATGTGTGTGTTTTGTTTTCTAAACCCCGGACAGACCGCTCAAAGCCAGCGGTCTGCTCTGATTGGATCGCGATCAAAGCCAGGGAAAAGGAGACGCCCACAGCAGAAGACTGCGTCTCCGCCCTGTTGCGAGTTTACAGATCGGTACAATACAGAACGTGGCTCCACAGCGGACAAACGTGGGGGGGGGGGGGGGGCGGGGGTGGCGGTGTTTGAAAAAAAAAAAAAAACACACATCGCATCAGTGGGGGCCACATTACAAGGTTTTGACATAGCTAGCCTGTGTCAAAACTGATGAAAGGTCCTCTTTAAAGACTTAAGTTTAAGATCTAGTATTGTGAGGAACCTTTTTTGAAATTACCTGTCCACTACTGTGTGGTGCTGAATGCTTTTTTATTAAATTGTATTTATAATATTATTGCTATAAACATATCTTTTTGGATATCCGGGCTGGTAGACGACACAAGAAAAGGGGTGGCACTGCCGCGACCCCGATAAATTCCACCCCCCACAAGGTGCACAACCTCGCCAGACACTGGTGATGCTGTTAACGGTGCTCAGCTTGTAAAAAAGAGAAAGAGATATCTCATGTATACAGGTAGAAGTAAAAAAGCACAAGCGGCACTCACCCAGCTGGATTAAAAGTCCATACTTTATTGTTTCCTATGTAGGATATTCAAAGGTCCATTGGTAGCTTGTGCTTTTTTACTTCTACCTGGATACATGGGATATCTTTATGGATAACCAACGTTTTAATAGATTCAGTGGTCATAAAGTTGGCTAGCCTGTATGAATCACATTCCATTTAAAAATACAGTTTGCAATGTGTAGATGGGATTTCCTGTGTTGTGTGCATGACTACATTCAAAAAGTATGGACTACACTTCCGTCCGCATGTGAAATATCTGATTGTGCCTCCATATGATTCAACACTTAGGAATGTGGTCCGTAACCCATGTGACCCAGTGACAGGGGACACATACAATGCAAATTATAGCATTACATTTCTAAAAATGCCCTCAACATATTGAATGAATCAATAGTTATTCGAAGGGTACTTACATTTTATATACATCTGATGTACTGAACAGGTGTGTAAAAATTTAGGGGCAAAGGTCTCTGTTCATATACATGAGAAGTACAAAAACTTTCATTCATATTTTTGGCAACACAAAACAACTGAAAGGTGGCATGAAGCAGGATGTGCTCAACCCAAAAATGCAGTTGTGCATATATATCCAGGGGAGCAGATCCTGCACTTGTGGCCCGTTGCTAATGGTGATTCCCAGCAAAAATGCATATGGTGGAGGATGCCCGCAGCAGACCACACGTGCCACAATAGACATATAGTGATAAATAATATAACAATATAGCAATAACAAATGACAAAACAGGTGCACACTGCGGTCTTACTAAGCCCTCAAACTGATGTTAAAATTGAGAGATTAGTCAACATGTCCTGCAGTGGAGGACATGTCTTAAGCCCAAGCACCACGCCAAGGTTTCTCAAGTAGCTCGGGACCTAACACTCACCTACCTGTGCCATATAAGCAATACCAGGAGCCAGTGGGCACCACAGGAATGTATAGGCCGGCTCACAGCAAACTCCTTAGTTACCTCCAGCATGAAACCATGCATGTAATGGGAGAAGGGAGAGGCCTGTGAGCCCCACCCAAGACTGGCTGATATGGACCAGGCCTCACAGGTGCACCTAAATGTACACCTGTGCCCACTGGCTCCTGGTATTGCCCATATGGCACAGGTGGGTGAGTGTTAGGTCACAAGCTACTTGAGAAACCGTGGCGTGGTGCTCAGGCTTAAGACATGTCCTCCACGGCAGGACATGTTGACTAATCTCTCAATTTTAAAATCAGTTTGAGGGCTTAGTAAGACCACAGTGTGCACCTGTTTTGTCATTTGTTATTGCTATATTGTTATATTTTTGGCAACATCTATCTTAGAAGACGATATCGAATTTAATGTACATTGTCACAGAATATGAGTGCCGGGACATATAAAACCATAATCAACATGTTATGATTATGGTTATAAATTGTCATTATTGGTTGCCCTAGACTTGTAAATTAACCTTAAGAGGTACAATCTCATATTTTTATCCTTTCAATTTTCACGAGCTATAAACCATATTTACACCTGCATGTAATTTCTACTGAATATTTTATACAGCATCAACCTATTCAGGAAATATATCAATTCATCCTCGATGATTCCAACTCTAATTTCCATATAGCAGCCACACAAACAAAAGTCCATTTTATAGAAAAAGCCAGATGTATTGAGAACTGAAGTAACTCACACAAACTCAAAAGAATGTACGAATGTCATACAGTTGTTGCCCTGGTTGGGTTGAAAATCTGCATAAACCAGTATGAACCACTGTGGCGCCATGACCCCCAGCATTCTACACTGAGAATGTCATTTACAATTGATGGAAAACAGAAAATAACCATTAACCAGGCATATCATTCACAACTTTGATGGGCATACCCCAGAGAATTTGGGAAAAACCTTTATCTTTTCTCTTTGGGTCATGCAACAATGTAATGTTTCAGAACTGTCATGGTTCATGAAGAAAGCCTGTGTAGATATTCCAAAAAAATTATCAAGAGCACAAATACATCACTGTGCTATGTACATTTCATCACTGGTGCTGCTGCAAGTCGACTTTCTATGTACGGCCTCATCAGTATTAAAGAGGACAATGTACAGAGAATCAGATACTGACATTTTATTTACTTATAGGTGTCAAATTACTCAGTAACACTACCAAAAATGTAAATTGGATTCACTTCTCCAAGACAGACCACCATTGATTTACGAATAAACTAACACATACATACAGGTTTATAACACAAGTATAGGCACATGTAATTAGATTTTTACTATGCATCTTGTCCTGCAAATGAAATCGAGGACAGCATCATCTGTAAATCTACAGTTGATTGAACCTCAAAATCAAAAGATATTAGTGCGCTGACTCTGAAGGAAATGGTGAGGCAGCTGTAATTTAAATAAACGCGTATGTAATCAAAAGCATCTTTTTCTCCATGAGGAATACTCCGCTACCGGGTACTCCGATTTTCTCCCACACTCCCTAGGCATACTGATAGGGAACTTAGATTCTGAGCCCCATTGGGGACAGTTGGATGCTAATGTCTGTAAAGTGCTGCGGAATATAGTAGCGCTATATAAGTGCATAAAATAAATAAATAAAGATAAAATTAAAATCCAGCAGAACAATCAGTGACAGGTTTATAACTTGGGCCTACCAAAACTATTTCCCTTTTTTCCATATTGAATTTGACAGACATTTGTTGGGACACATTATCGACACTGATATCTCCTGTTTACATCAGACATCGCTATTGCAGCAATATGCCACCTAATGCTAATGACATCATATGCAAAGCAAGAATCCAACAATATTAGCAACTGAGCAGTAAAATACGAAGAGCAGAGACCCAGACCTTCTGATAACATGTGTGTGATCCATCAATGAAAGGAACATTTCACCTTTCTAGACAGTTCACAGACACATAATATCTAAGATAGTCATGACTCAATAGACCTTTTTCTCTGGAGACCTCAAACTTTTCAGCCATTGGGAGTATAGTCTACATTTCTTGGTATATGCAAACGTTGCCTCATCTAATGTGAAGGATCTAAAATATTCCAAAATCCATAGGTCTTATAAGACGATTACAATATGATAAAGTGTTTCACTAACATCTGAAGAAAGGTTATAGTAACACCAGCTCTGAGTGTTCAAAAGATAGATCTAAGTATTTTGTACAAACTCAAAAGACTTGTTTTCTATGGTGAAAAGCTGAGGTTTCTCACATCATACTATTAGTCTATGCTAGACTTATGCATTTCACAATGAAAAGCCACATCAACACTATGCAATATCTTAAAGGGGATCTGTCATGGAAGTACATTATGTTCTCATGTGGTCAGGGGCGTAGATAAAGGCTCATGGGTCCTGGTACAAAAGTTCAGCTTGGGCCCCCCTTCCCTCAGTGCTTTGTGGCCGGGGGCAGGGAAGCTGCCTGAGACAAAAATTGAAACGGCACCCCTTCCCCCATGTCAAATACTTGACCTAACCCCTTCCCTCCAGCCAGAGGTGTAACTGGACCAGCATGCACTTTCTTCTAATACTGGTGTCTTCATATGTGGAACAAGGGTCTTTCGGCTCCCTCAGGCTCTTGGGCCCGGGTGCAACTGCTACCTCTGCAGCCTCTATATTCCCCTGTGCTTGTGGTTCAGGAGCTCCAGGTTCCACTGCCAATACCAACTTGGGTCTGGTAAAAAGAGCAAGCACGCCTAGAAGTGTCTTTTGCATGCCTGGACTATATTCTGTCTACTTGTGCTATTTTTGAAATTGGTTGCAAAAGTAACAAATATGTTCTCCATTGGAGGTTCTCTTTGGCAAAAAGCCAGGTAGACACATTACTACAGCCTGTAGGAACCAGTTAGAAGCTTCTAAAAACTAATGAGTTTTCTAGTAACCAGGCAATAGAAGTCTTTCATCTATAGGGAGCAACCCAAAGAGTTAGTCACCAGCTTGTTCTGAAGTCAGATGTCCCCATGTTGGAATGGTATTAAAATCTTCTAGTCATCAGAAGTAGTTGACACATTCCTACACATAGGCCAATATTTGGCTGAACTTCTGAATCTGAACAGAAAATGGGGTCACATATGGCCATATTAAGGACGCATTCACAATTTATTCAGGAGATCTGTTCCTCTATATGTCCATTATGATTAAGAGTGGAAATGATACTGGTACGAAGAAGAAGTGAAATATATCATTCCGTAAGCAACTTTTTGGGGGCGGTTTTCCTTCTGTCTTCGGCTGAGATTTCTTTCTTGATGGAAAAAAAACATGTTTTCTGAAACACAGCAATTGCTAATGAAAATCACTATCTGTAAAACTCAATCATACTTCTGACAACAAGCCTCATCATGTGGATTGGATGCTGGCCCATTTATTTTAATAGGGCCACAAAAATGCGGACATCACAGTGTGCTGTCTGCATCCGTATCTCCGCATATCCGTCATGCAAAAAAGTTGAAAATGTCCTATTCTTGTCTGTTTTGCGGACAAGAATAGACAGTTTGACAATGGGAAATTGAGGATGCACGCGGCCAGTATCCGTATTTTGCAGATCTGCGGTATGCGGACCTCAAATAGGTCGGGTTCATGAGACCTAATAAGTAAAAGGTCAAAGACAACAATAATAATAAGCTTTACAATGTGTCACCTTGAGCATAGGCCTATAGACTTTCCCACCAACTCATGTAGCTCTATGATACATATAACTGTCCAACAAGCCAGGATGACACAGCCAAAGAGAAACCTGCCCCATAAGGAAGAAGGAAGCAAACAGAAATGTTCTTCTATGGGCTTTACAACTGTACACTCCATAAATGACTAGTGTAAGCAGAAATGATTTAAGGCCTTGGTAAATTTATATAGCGTAGCATAAGGTTTAATAATTGTGTTTTGACACCTTATCCTGCTGGTGTCAATCACAGCTGCCATTCGCTCTCCTCTATGCACAACATGCTTGTTTTTTTGAAAGATTCCATTATTTAAGATGGCTAAATAACTAAAATATGGAAAAATATGATTTTCAGTCTCAGCCACCACTCGTAAGGACACTGTCTTCTACAATCGGCTGGCATAGTCCACTTTACACATATGTACATATAGAAACACCTGCCGAAGGGTCAGTCGTAGTCATTTTGTGATATTTTTCAAAATGAAATTCTGTGAAAATCTTAAAAACCATAAAATAATTTTAGCCTTGAAACCAATCAGATTAAATCTATTAAAAGCATATCTAGTTCTAGTTCCTACTAGACTTTATGTCTTTAGTACTCAGTAGAATTGAAGTCATGGAGTCTGCTGTCTGTAAAATTCAGAATGGCCACCAGGTATGAAACCTGACAAGGTGGACTATGCTTTGGATTTGTAATCTCCTTATAGAAGCATTCATTTCTACACGGCAACGAACGTATTGTCCATATTTAAGTAACTTGCAATCTGGCATATGGTTAGATGTTAGCCAAGGTTCTGTGAGGTGGACATCTTCATGGCATCCTGGCTGGAGCCTCATAACAGCCTTAGAACATCACGATGATTCCATGTGGATGTAAATAGGCCTATAAAAAGGCAACTGGTTAATTAACACGTATGACCTGGTAACACATAGCACGGTCTGTTAATGACATGTCAGCCGGTTGTAGCACTGGCATCATCATTGATATTCCATATGAATATGGAAGTGAGTGAAAACTCTGTGTCAGGTGACTCCGGCGTCCACCATGACAGACTGAATGCAAAGCATGTGCAAATAATATTCTGAATTATTTACCAGCCAGATACTGGATGCAACATGAGCCTGTTCACACAACCTTTTACAATGAGCTAAAAGGTAAGGCTGCCTGTTTAAAAATGCAGCAGGAGATGACAGGGCAAGATGCCCGGCACCAACTGAATTTAACTCTTTACCAGACCAAAGTCCTCTGTCCTTTGGACATGTTCTCATTGCTTCGATGAGCACTTCCATTATTTTAGTCCCTTCCAGCTTCCCTTCTCTGCCACCACCCCCCTTAATAATCCCCATTGCAGCTTTTTCCCTTCTCTTTTACTACCATTAAGAGAGTATTATAATGGAGGAGTGTCAGGTTTCCTAGCTGTATGCTGTCTGGGTAGACTGCCTACATCACTGTGTATAGCACGAAATCCGCCAAGCCTATTTATAGAACTGAACGCCTCCTAAAACCCTGTGACCATGGAAAAAGGTGAAACCGGTAATATTTTACTCTCTCTGGCAGTGAGCCTGCCAGCTGCAGTGCAAACGGGCATTACCACCTTCCTCATCATGCAACTGGCATGCCTTCTAGAGTATGCCCGAATGAATAACATCCTGTCCCCTGTGCCATCATCCACAAGTCTGTCTCTTTGCACTTACTAGACTTCAAAGTGCAATCTCCAGCTATGTCGCCTCTATTCCATCTGTCTTTCTTATCCAGTGTGACATGGCTTCTTAAGATCAAGGAAATAGTGTATTTGCAAATGCATTTCTAGTGTAAGCCACATCTATCATGTCCATAGTAGCAAAATGCCATGGCCATCCCTACGTGCCAAACCACGGCGAACAGACAGAGATGTTCTGTGTATCATTGTATATCGAATAGATGTATAGAAGACACACATGTAAAGTCCCATATCATAAATGTTTGTATGTATATATATATATATCTATGGTAAGGAAATGATTAAATAGATGTATAGAAGACACACATGTAAAGTCACATATCATAAATACTTATATATATATATATATATATATATATATATATATATATATATATCTATGGTAAGAAAATGATTAAATAGATGTATATAGAAGACACACATTTAAAGTCACATATCATAAATGTTTATATATATATATATATATATGGTAATAAAATGATTAAATAGATGATAGTAACATATAAGGATATTGTTCTGCAGGCTCAGGTGTACATCCATTACATATACAATGCCTGTTCTCATGTATCCAGCAGTCATTTTCAGGACAATTAAATTAATTTCTAATGGAAAACAGACAGGGTGCTGACACGTTACCTTCTTTTTAGGATGAGACGCTGTGCAGAAGCCAACCCCAGAAAAAGCATCCCATTAGATCCAGGTTAAACAGGCTCACGGCCTAACAAGCAGCATCCATTTCCATCTCCAGGACCTCCTCTGTAGCTTTGCTGGAATACAGACACAGCCCCTCTTGCTGGCTTCCTCCTGTATGTGTGTGTGTATCTGTGTGTGTGCCTGGGATTCTGCCTCTTTCCACTGGGCTATTACATCCTATCACCCGGCTAACCGTCTCTCACATCGACACTGGCTGTGGTCCAGGATGCACCGCAGAAATGTTCATCGTTACAAAGAGAGAAGAGAAAAAAAACCGAAAATAGTAGAAAGTGCTCGCCACACTACAAGGAGATTCATACACACACATAGGCAGAGCATGCCACTGGCTGGAAGGAGGGGTGAGAAAGCTGCCTCAGCCCAGTGCTTTTCCCTAGGTTTTTCCTGCATTCCTCCCTTTTTTAATGACTCACGTGCAGACAAAAACACACTTTAAATGAAAAGAGGCTGCCTAGTGGTGGGGGAAGGGAAGGAGAATAGAAGAGGCTGATGCTGATAATGTGTAACCCAAGCACCCCAGCAGGCATGCAGTGTATCAGGCTGGGGCCCTGCACCACACACTGCAGAGCCACATCTGTGCAGCAAGGAACCTGCTCCTAAGAGATCCCAGCTAGGAACACTGCAGAATGTCTACTAAGAGTCTCTAAAGTTTCATTTTATTCTTTTAACTTAGGCCTCTCGTACACGAACGTATTTTCTTTTCGTGTTCATTCCGTTTTTTTTCCACGGACCGTATGCGGAACTATTCATTTCAATGGGTCTGCAAAAAAACGGAAGTTACTCCGTGTGCATTTCGTTTCCATATGTCCATATTTCCGCTTCACAAAAAAATAGAACATGTCCTATTATTGTCCGCATTACGGACAAGGATAGACTGTTCTATTAGGGGCCAGCTGTTCCGTTATGCAAAATACAGAATGCACGCGGACGACATCTGTATTTTTTGCGGATCCGTTTTTTGCAGACCCCAAAATACATACGTTTGTGTGCATGAAGCCTTATTTACTGCGAATGTCTAAGCGCCATATAAAAGGAATAAAATAAAGAACTAAGATACAGCTAAAGCACAGAGTAATAAAAGGACAACGTATTAGTTATTAAGATTATTAAATAAAATTATTACAAGCTAAAATAAAAGTTTTACTATATTAATAGAAGTCAGAGGTGCGAAAATATATGACAAATGTGTGATTGAGTGAAAAATATGCATTAAAGCAGGGGTGCACAACGTTTACTGGTTGGGGGCCACATTGCCAGACCGAACCAAAGATGAGGGCCAAAATGACAATTTAAAGGGGTATTAATAACTGAAATACAGTATTTATGGCATATTGAACACACTGTATATACCATTAATGTCTAGTTCCAGTTCCAGGACTCCCATCTAATGGGAGAAATACATGAAAAATACATGTGAGCAGCCACAAGACATAGACATACATGTCTGTTACCATATGGTTGGGGGCCGCACAAAATGGTATCAAGGGCTGCATGTGGCCCGCGGGCCGCAGGTTGTGCACCCTTGTATTAAAGGGTCTTTCCATTTTCCTGGCCGGACCTGTGGAGAGAGCGATGCTCACCTACTCCCTGCCGCTGGCTTCGGGCACATTTGCGCCCCCGCAGTGTTACGGTCCCCATATGTCATTATCCAGTTTGACAATCACTGCAGTCAATCACTGGCCCACTGATAGGAAGCAAGGGGGGCGCATCACCAATGCAGCCAATGATTGGCTGCAACGGCTGTCAGACCGGATTTTGACACCGGGAGACCGGAGAGTGGCAGCGACAGCGGGGGAGTGAAGGGTAGTGAAAGAGACAGAACCCAGTGGTGGGGAGCAGGTAAGTATGCTTCCCTCTGCAATTTCAGCCTTGTGGGGGAGGGAGTCTGGAAAGCCCCTGAATATGGAAATCCCCTTGAAGGATAACATTTAATAAAATAGAAAATTCCTTTAAAGTAAGCAAAAATTGTGGCCAAAGACTTTAGTGTCTATATTTGTTTCTTGGAAGACTTTCTTGGAATTTTTTCATAAGTGGCTTCAGTTCAAAGAACTTTGCCATTTGGAAAAGGTATTGTACATATAACTACTACTGTAGGTGGTCCATCAGGAAACAGGTTGCCAGAGAATGGCCAGTTTCACATGAGCGAAAAATTGACACATTTATGCAAGTCCTGGCCCGGGTCCAATCTAATGACCCGACCTGACAGTCCGTCGGCTTAGTCTTTTCTTATTCATTGGTGTCCAGTGACCATGTTTATTGTCAAAATCAAGTAATCACATACACATTCAAAAGTGGCAAAAATGTAGAAGGTGCAGAAGTTCTGGACAAAAGCTGTGCACACACACACACACACACACACACACACACAGCAGTTAGATCCATTGTTTGTTGTCCATTGTGTGACTTACGTGTTTTTTTTTTAGTAATGGATGAAGGTGTCCTGAGTAGATGTATAGATGTAGACTAAGCTACAGTTCTAGCCGGGGTCAATGTGGACAGGCTGGGGTGACATTCATGGGAAGTGAGATAAACAAGCCATTTCACAAGATAACTGAAAAAATATATCTACCTGTCAAGCAATATTTCAAAAAAGATATTTGTGTGATTCTGCCCCATTTGTTATGGGTAAGTGTGGCGAAACCAACCGCGCCACTGGGTTTTGGAGGGGACAGATTGCCAGCCTCTTGCCCCAGGATTATGGGCCCTCTCATCAGCCCATGCTAAACTTAAACCCCATGGCGATTTGACTGTGTTTGTGGCATCTGAGCGCTGTTTGGATATATTGAGCGCTCAGATCCAAGCCATCTGGGGATATGTTAAATGTCTGTGTGTACTGTAAAGGGTGGGACATTGTATATTGAATAATGATGTCTGTCCTATTGTCCCCACGTGTGTATTGGCGATTTCCCTTTGTCCTGAGAGATAATTGAATGAGTCCTCGATTGTCACCAGGACAGAAGACATTGTGTATTCTCCTGCCTGTGATGATTACATTAACCTGTGTAGGGTAATTGTATCACAGGCAGAGGGGAGGGATATGCTGGGGGTGTCTGTATTGTCCCATTGTGTGTGATTGGCTGCTGTATCCCTTGTCGCAGTCTTCCTTCTGGTCCCCTAGGGGAGTGTCCACCAGGTGGGAGACCTGGATAAATACCGGGCAGGTAGCCCTCAATAAAGTGAGAATTCCTGTTTAACCATTAATACGGAGCCTCGTCTCGTACTTGGGGGGAATTGCTACGTCAGAACGTTCTCTTGCCTGTTCCAGGAAAGGAGGACTTCGTATGGTTCCAGTTCGGTGGATTCCAGCGGTTGTGGGTTGCTGTGCTCTTCTCCAGGGGAATCGCCCGAACGGTATTAACCCTCACTATACCGGGTTATACCGTAACAGTAAGTAACAATAAAGCCCACATTTATTAGATCAGTGATAATGCACCTCTACGTCATACAAGGCGTTGCATTCTGCAGTATGTGTCTTACTTAGCAATTGATCTTAACGGAATTGTTCAGTGTCACCGAAGTCCTCAGTGATCGAATATAAACAGATCATGATGGATCCTGATCATGACAGAACAGATAATGGCTGATTCAATGGCTATACTTTCAAGAAAAGGTTCATTTGTTGACTGATCCCTTAGTATCTATTTTTTGAATATCATATATAATACAAAAACACATAAATGTGATTTTTATTTTGATGTGGCCAAGGGAAATGCAATCTTAAAGTGCCCATAAACCTCTTCTTAGCCTTTCATACACATACCTGCTCATCTGGGCTGAGCATGTATTTTTTATAACGGGAAGAGATGAGAAAGTTGCTACCCTGAAGAACAAAAGGACCAGGCACTGAAATTCAACTCAAGAGATCCTTCCACCTCTCGCATCATCTGTTGGGGGAGAGCTGGGGCCGTCCTACCAAAAAAGTTGAGTTTGGCTGACAATAAGATATATATGGAGGTCTTTAAAATATGATTGTCTTACAATAGAATGGGTCCATGTGTGAAGAAACCTGTCCGCTATTAGTCACATCATGACTCAGAAGGAGTTACTCCAGATGCTTCCACAATTACTGTACAGTAGACACGATGTCACACTGATTTTAAAAAAGCCACCATTAACGACATTGACCCGAGACAAGAAAAATCTTTAATAGGAACCTGCACAAGCAACAAACACCTAAATGTACTGTACAACAATGCAATAGTTACATATATCCCAGTATCAAAGAAAAGGTGTAAACTATGACTATGAAAGGGATGATCCCACAGGACATCTGAGAACGAAAGGGTTGTGAATACTTCAATTTTCTTAACAGCATAAGGAGTCAAGATAAAGTTATGTCTTCAATTATGCTGGCAGCAGGAAAAGGAGCTGGCAGCTGGATGCTGAGTCAGTGAAAAGTCCAAGAAAAAGAAGTCAAGAAAGGAAACAAATCGATAGGATCTGCCCTTCTGTATATAGTTCAGTTTCCTAGGCGGCGATTCTCTGGCTTTTTTTTTTTTAAAGATGAGGATCTTGCCAAAATATTACAATAACAGCTTTCAGCAATGTTTCCCTCACCTCACACAAAAAATAATAATCCCATGATTCCAGACTAGTTGTATTATTATGGGAAATTAATACACATTGTACAATGGAAAAAGAGTGCATATGACTTTTTGAACAATTCACGTATCTCTACCGTAAACCAGCATTGGTTTAACGAGCAAAGCATGGATTTAAAACCTTATATTAAGAATTATAGGCCTGATATTTATTCCGGCAGTAGATGGGGATTGCTGCTACAATTAACAGGAGCTAATTATAATGTGTGGAAATCTTACTCTAACCTACAAAGACTTAGGCTACTTTCACACTTTTTGGCTTTCCGTTGTGAGATCCGTCATGGGCTTTCACGAGTGGATCAGTTTTGTCCTAATGCATGCATTCTGAATGGAAAAGGATCCGCTCAGAATGCATCAGTTTGCCTCCGTTTAGTCACCATTCCGCTCTGGAGGCAGACACTAAAACGCTGCCTGTAGCGTTTTGGTGTAAGTCTGATGAAACCGAGCCAAACGGATCTGTCCTGGCACACAATGTAAGTCAATGGGGACGGATCCGTTTTCTCTGACTCAATCTGGCACAATAGAAAACGGATCTGTCTCCTATTGACTTTCAGTGGAGTTCATGACGGATCTGTCTTAGCTATATTACAGATAATACAAACGGATGCGTTAATGACGGATGCATGCGGTTGTATTGTTGTAACGGATCCATTTTGGCAGATCTATGAAAAATCAGCCCAAAACGCGAGTGTGAAAGTAGCCTAACCCAAGTCTGCTCCATCCTACATTTTTATGCTAATTCCCAGATATCACCCCACGTGGAACCTCCTCTCTGCCAAGAAAAACCTCCTAATATGTACCTTTTTAATCCCCCTCTCACATACAAGACTTCTCCATGTGCCTGCCCTTTCTACTGGAACTTCCTCATTTCACCTGACATTCTCCAGCCCTCCAATCCTTTATAAGTGTTACTTCGACAAGCATATAACCCAACCTAAAGAATTCCCCAGGTGATATTTCAGCACCTCACATGACTAGACGCGCTTACATCGTTCCCTGGCCTTGTATCTATTCCTGTTACATGTACTGTTACATGCATGCTATAGCGCCCCCTGCTTTTTTTTCCATGCCTCTCAGTCTTCCAACTAAAGTGTTCAATGCCAATGTTCATTTATTCCCAGTAGCTCAGCTCCACCACCTGGAGCAGAGTGATTCCTGCTGTTGTGAAGGCCAGCCAGTATGAAGCAACTTCTTCTTACCCGCACTAGTCACATTAGGTGGACGTTCTGAGAGGGAATGAAAAGAACTGAAGAGAATGCCATGACAATTATGTAGCAGCGATCCCGAGACACAATGGCATTTTTAAAATGACTCCAATTGAAAAATGGTTATATTTTGCATGATCTAGCAGAGCAATATAATACCATATACACATGATTGCTATATTACCAAACCAATCATTTTAAAGTCCTATTCACATGGTCAGTGACAGCAACTGATCAGTGGGGGTCCGACCCCTGCCAGTCAGTTGTTTGAGAAGGCATTGGCACTCCTGTGAGCACCACGGCCTTCTCACAGTTTACCAAGCACAGCACTGTATATATTATAGCGGCTATGCTAGGTATCGCAGCTCAGCTCCATTCACTTCTATGGGGATAAGCAGCACCTAGCCCATGTGACAGATGAACATGTTGTCATTGGCCTAGGCTGCAGCACTACCGTGAGAACCAGTGCCTGATCGGCATGGGTCCCGGGTGTTGGACCCCACTAATCAAATACTGATGACCTATTTTTTTACCTATTGTTCTGGACAACTTATCACACATCCACAGAAAGCCAACCTTTTTTATGGACAAATTGAAAAACCATGATGAATGATAAAGATTATAAGTAATACATGTCTATAGCTCAATAGACTGATAATTCTATTGAGCTATAGACAGTATACAGGATTTACATCACAATAGACAGAATTTACTGTGAGCTGGAAAATCATGATATTCACCACCATCATTTTTTTTTTTTCATGCACACAGAAAAAAAGTTGCCTATTTTTACAGACTGTCCAGAAACTTCTGGACAGTTGGCAACCCTGGGCACCCTGTGCACCAGAAACTCGTATCTACGCCAGCCAGGGGCTGGTGTAGACTTGAGCTATAACTTACACCAGTTATTGTGAATATGGCTGAGATAGGCCCCTTCCTCTCGAACTAAGCCCCACCCCTGAAAAAGTCACAATTATGGAGAAAATATGCCGTGCTCTATTTTTTGTGGGATAATAGTGGTGTAATAGACTTGATAAATGCCCCTTCTAGTTTTAGAAAAATCATAGTGCCTAGCTTGCCAAGGGGCCTTGGTTTTACAGAAAATGGTATGACTTAGAGGAGAAGAGGCATGGCTTATTATGCAACAAGTTCTGTCGCAAATTAAGCTTACCAATAGTTGGTTTAAAGCTAGACAAAGTTTGGCACTAAATGTATTATACAGCATGAACCACGGTGATAAATTTGGTGCATCTAGACAGCTTGTCTAAGTTTATGCAGTTTATGGGGTGCTCCATTTAAGTTGCTCCGTTCCACCCTGAGGTTAATGGGATGGCTCATAGGAGGACAAGACCACCGAGTATCTAACACATAAATTGCTCCTCTAGGGAACTTTTTTCAAGCATAATGAAATATTGCCCATATGTATTATTATTGTGCTGCTCTGTATTTCATTTCTTGTAAGTTGAAATTGTATAGTAGTTGTTGGCTCAGGTATTTTTTAAAGAGGAGGAACATGTCAGTTAGCTGCTCTCTTCCAGATAATGGTGCAAAATGCTCTTGTGGCACCAGGAAGCCCACTATTTGCAGGGTCTTCCTCCTTAAATGTCACCTCAAA
Organism: Bufotes viridis; assembly: GCA_033119425.1. NCBI lineage: Eukaryota > Metazoa > Chordata > Amphibia > Anura > Bufonidae > Bufotes > Bufotes viridis. The sequence continues at coordinate 185,566,243 of CM065590.1, forward strand.
GTCCTTAGCAAACAGGACCCCCAACATTCCTATTTGTCCCTGTGCAATCTGAAACAGTTCATTCTTTCTAATTTGCACAATGGGTTATGTGGGACATGGATTAGGGCAGTGTTGGCTGACCTCCGGCGCTCCAGCTGTGGTGAAACTATGACTCCCAGCATGCTCTCTTCATTTCTATGGAGTTCTGAGAACAGCCAAGCAAGTGTGCATCTTGGGAGTTGTAGTTTTAGCTGTAGTGCCGGAGGTTAGCCCCACAGGTTTAGAGAGTACTTTAATCTGCAGGGTTAGGAGGAGGATGACTTCATGGGTAAAAGCCCTTCTATTCTTATAGTGCACAACTCACTAACGCTTTATAAAAACTGAAATATCCGCACAGCTTAAACACTCACTTTCATCAAACAGCCATAAGAAAAAGTGCATACAATTTTTTAAAATTAAACTTACAGTTAAAAAAATAATCTGTCAGTCACAAACTCCAACCCTGTAATGATTTGTTTTCTTTTTTCACCAGCAGAGGGACTAATGATTTTGAGTGGCTGACCCCATCCGTCCCGTGGGTTGAGTCAGTGATTATAAATCACCAGCTTTCAAAGTCAAAGGTTAGGGAGCAACACGGGATATGACCAGGCAATGATTGGTGAGGGACTGAAATGGTTGAGTTGGGACTAACAGACCTTAGATAAAAAGGCAGTTCCTAAACTATATCCATCACAATTAGGTTGATTTCCCTCCAGTTTCCTGCAGCAATAAGTGACTTGCTTTAAACATAGTCATTTGTTCCTTTGTAACACTTGCAGGATAGTCCTGTAAAAAATGTTTTATGGTGTCTGAATGTCCTCTGTAGCTGCACAATGTAAACGCTTTGTTCTGCAAGTTTTCATGTTACAGTATCATTTCAACAATTTAGCAGCCCGTTGCTTTTACCTACTGGACACCCATTTCCCATCACCAGAAAAGGGTTCAGTAGTATATTAATGTGCATACATGTCATGCTGTCAAGCAGTGATGCCCAACCTGCGGCCCTCCAGCTGTTGCAAAACTAAAACTCCCAGCATGCCAGGACAGCCTACAGCTATCGGCCTACAGAAGGGCATGGTGGGAGTTGAAGTTTTACAATAGCTGGAGAGCCGGAGGTTGAACATCCCCGGACTAATAGATAAGGGTCCTGAATGTTGTCCTCACTTATTTCTTTTGAGTCCTTACATTTTCAGTGTATTTTGGGCTTGTTTCTGACAGATAATATTAGGGAAATCAATTCAGTCAACCGCAGAGCATCCTCAGATCAGGACCATCATCTATTCGCAGGATAGAGAGTGGCAACAAAGGGCACCTCTCACATTATTTGTTCACATAGGTTTTTTCCGCCATAGTGGTTAAATACACCCATGGGGACCAATGTCCTTTCCATCTCGTGATAATTGAGGCTATAAACTAGGAGCTAATTTTATAAAACCAATGCCCTCTACACATGAATTTACATATTCATCTAGCAGGAACCCTGTATCCACTGCCAGATGCTGGAACCAATATTTTAATGGCCGAACCTCAGTGTCTGAGACTGTTTTATTTCATTTCTTATTCATGATGAGTGCACATGCTAACCTAAAAACTGTACACAAGATTTTGCAAAAGGTAGGGTCACAAACCTCTTTGTTTATTCTTATGGGTAACCTGGGACATATCACAGCACCTCAAAAAACCACTTTAGCAGTACAACGTCTCCAATACCAGATCTTCAAATGAATATGTTAATGGCTATACCTCCCTGTCCTTGACTTGTACTGTCTACACCCTCCCCTTGTCCTCACCCGTTATATCCTCTTGACTTTGCCAATTTTCCACCAATTAGCTATCTTGAATTTGTCCTTACCCAAATAACCTATAGTTCTCTGCATTCCCCACTGACACCTGCACTAAAACCACTCAGTCCAGCTCCATCTTGCTCAGATTCTCACCCAACTACAAACCACCTCAACACATATAATATTGCCATTTTTGAGACATCTCAATGGCTCCCTTTATGGTTCTCACCCTGATCCCCCAGAACTCCTGGCTCTTTATGGAGCCATGATCTACTGTAGGGTATAAAGAGTTTACATAGCCAGAATCTGCAGTCATTTTAGTCAAGTCTATTGATTTTGTTAATTAGCAAATAAGATTATCATGGATTGACTTTGGCCCGTCTTTATGAAGCTATTTATATGCAAATCATTAGTAGTAAAAGTTTAGGGAATTCGGCTACTGTGTGTGTGTTTGTGCATGTATGCTTATGTTCAATTACTCTTCTATGAATAATCAATTTCTATGATTTGAATGCTCATCTATTATTCATCTATTGTTAGCAAATTAAATACTTTATGGATAATCATAGAGGACTGTATAACGGCTGTACTAACATGAAATATTTTCTACAACAATATGGTGTGACAATATGCAGGGCTCAGCAGCATTTGACAGTGATGGACAAGCAGTGTGATCCCTATTGAACGTAGCCTTTCTTTTGGGAAAAGGATAGGCAAATCATCAAGCTCTGCCTCTAATGCCACCAGATGAGAGCAGAGCATGGTAAGCTGATCTGCATATCCTCTTCCTAGAATTACAAAGGATCTTTGCCTGGCCTTTAAGACTCCTTACAAAGATTAGGAGATACTGTATCTCCCATAGCCTTTTTTTGTAATATAATAATATTAGTATTGTAGGGATTTATAATAGCACTGGTTGTGTGATAGAAAAGGAAGTTAAAGAGACTGTGTCATCAGAAAATGACTTATTGTTTAAATTATGGCTGGTCTGATAATCGAAAAGAACCTGAAACCGACCATCGGCCTGATTAACTGATGCCACTTTGCCTAACTCTTTTTTTCAGTTCAGTTTTTTAAACATGGCATAGCCACCAGGTTTCTGCTGTTTCAAACAGCAGAGACCCGCAGCACAGGGCATAAGGTTGATCACATACATTTTACCCCTCAGATGCCGTGGTCAAATGTGACCATGACATCTGAGCAGTCCGGAAGCGGGAGCCACGCACTCCTGCTCCCATAACAGCGTTCACCAGCTGAGATCAGGGAACCTGTTATGATGCTCTAATAGCCCGAAATCTCAAGCAGGCTTCTCAGCTATTAGTGTAATATACCAATACAGGCCACTAGGTGTCAGCACTGTATTATATTGAAAATGAAGTGTTCAATGATGGACATATAGCAGTGATAGCTAACCTGCGGCCAGTGGCGTAACTATAGGGGTTGCAACGGTCGCAGTTGCAACGCGGCACCTAAGCCCGGTGGGGGGGGGGCCCAATTCAAAGTTTGCCTCGGGGCCAATAGAACTCAAGTTACGCCTCTGCCTTTGGCAATCCAGCTGTGGTAAAACTATGACTCCCAGAATGCTCTATTCATTTGTATCTAGTTCTGAGTACAGCCAAGCAAGGGTACATCTTGGGAGTCGTAGTTTTACCACAGCTGGAGTGCCAGAGGCTAGTCATCATAGCTATATGGACATCAATGAACACAATGTTCAAATAAAAATAAAAATACTTAACCAATAAAAATACACATTATGGGCATTGCCGCGTACAAAAATGCTCTTACTATTAGAATATAACAATATTAATCCTATACGGTGAATGGCGCAATGGAAAAAAAATATAAAAACAGCCACCTTTTTTTGTTACTTCAACTCCCCAAATTTTTTTAATGAAAAGTGATCAAAAATTCACACACACTTCAAAATGGTATCAATAAAAAGTACAGATCGCCCTGCAAAAAATGAGCCCCCACACAGCTCCATACACATAACTACAAAAAAGTTATAGGGGTCAGAATACAGTGATTAAAAGATATTTTTTTTTCAAGATTTTGAATTTTTTTTGGTATTATTGTAATCATACTGACCATGTGCCATGAAGAAACATACTGGGGTGCCAGTGTACTCCCTCTGGCCAGGCCAGCCCATACAGCCTTCCTGGCCTGGGATATATGTGGGCCGGGCCAGGCCAGCCCATACAGCCTATCCCTGCCTGGGGTATATGTGGGCGAGGCCAGCCCAGTATACAGACGTCCCAGCCTGGGATATATGTGGGCCAGGCCAGCCCATACAGCCTTCCTGGCCTGGGATATATGTGGGCCAGGCCAGCCCATACAGCCTATCCCTGCATGGGGTATATGTGGGCCAGGCCAGCCCATACAGCCTATCCCTGCCTGGGGTATATGTGGGCCAGGGCAGCCCAGTATACAGAGGTCCCAGCCTGGGGTATATGTGGGCCAGGCCAGCCCAGTATACAGACGTCGCAGCCCGGGGTATACATGTGGGCCCGGCTAGCCCAGTATAGATTCCATACTTAAGCATATATTCAACAAGAGAACATAGAGAGAAAAAAAATCACAGTTTTTTTTTTCTAAAAGTGCAGAACTCAAAATATGATCAAACAATTGGTGTATTATAACCAATTATGGTGTTTTTATGCTTAACATATTTTCGATGTTACTTTTAATACTTCAAGTCAATATCTATATTTAAACAAAAACCATAAAATCCTGCAGTTTTCACAATGGCCACTAAGCCTAATAATAGACGCCTCTTCTTTTTCTGCAAAAACTGGCCTGACCATTGCATTATGTATACCAGGTGGGCACATCATAGAAACTGGCCATGTGAAAGGGCCCCTGAAGAGCTCATTGCCCTTGTTTTCATGGTGGGGAGAAATGTGAGAATCTGTGCAGAGTGCTTCTATCCATTAACTAAGCACTACAGGAAGGAGAAGGAGGGCAGTAGACCATATGAAAGAAGGCACATTTCTGTTCATCATTAAGGGGTCGTCTGGAATTTATTCTGTATAATAAACTGAATTTGCTGGACTCCTATGATTCATGAAATGCAAATTTTTATAAAAACCAAATGATTGTTATTACAATCCAGCTTTGCTTTTCCCATGTCCTGGTATAACATTTCAAATATCCTGCTCCCTTTTCATATCCACACTATAATAATATTAGTCGGACGTAGCAGATTTACCAGGACTCTGAACCGCACAGCAAATTGTTTTCCTTCTAACTCGTTCCTTCCACTTATCAAACAGCTGCCTACTGAGAATAGCTTCATATAAGAGATTATGTGTGGGCGATCAGAATGAAATCTGTGTAGACATGGAGCTCTCCAAAATAAACATATTTCCCACTACACCATATTTGAAGTGCAGCACTCAATCACCACCGTGCCAATCATCCTCGGAGAATCGGCTTTATGAGGGCATTTAGGAATCCCTGTGCAAAGGATTGTAGAGCAAATCACGTTTCAGCTAGCCACATATGATGTCTGCAAAAGCCGGCATAAAAACATACTAAGATGGGTGATATAGTAACAAGGTAGACAAGACTTGTCTACACGTTGCATTTATGGTATATAATTGTGACCTGAGCATTTCACACAGAAAAGTCCTGTTTAGCATGTGCCTTGTAGAAGTAATCAGCACGCACAGACTGACTGCTAGATGTACTTCTGCCCTACTCTCCATATAGCGATCGTAATGAATTAGCTTTAGGCGCCGGTCTTAATAACCCGTGCGCTGGCCTCTACATAACTTTGGCGCATCCACTGCCGGTCTAAATCTACACCAGCTCCCTTGCTGGCTTAGATTTCGAACATTTTCTATGCCTAAAACAGGCGTAGAAAATGATAAATGAGACGGGTCTTGCGGTCTACCCCTTACCTTTCCACACCATGCCCCCTTTTTTAGACCTGGCGTGAGCGAGGGGAAAAGTCGCAAATTGTGTCACAATCTGCAACAGATATATATGTCAGAAAACTGGCGCATATCAGTTAGTAAATGACCCCCATAGTGCCTTGAAGGAGACTATATAGTTAATCTGTTAGTTCAGTAGGTGACTTCAAAGAATGAGAAGAGCGTCAAATAAGTGACATGGCCCTGGTCGTGGTGCTGACAAAAAGACGCGAGTGGTTTGCACACTGTGCAATCAGAGCCTGAAGCAAGGCATAAATGTTCTAAACCTGAGCACCACCTGCATGACCAGGCATCTAAATGCAAAGCACGAGCTGCAGTGGAGTAAACACCTGAAAAACCACAAAAGATCTCAGGCTCCTCCTGCTCCCTCTCTCGGCCTCTTCCTCCCCCTCTGGAGTGACAGTGGCACCTGCCACCCCGCAAACACCACCGCCTCCACCACTGTCACCGTCACCAAGCATCTCCACACTGTCCCATGGAAGCGTTCAGCTGTCCATCCCCAAACACTGGAGAGAAAGAGGAAGTACCCCGACAGCGATCCCTGGCCCTGAATGCCAGCATTTCAAAATTCCTTGCCTTTGAAATGCTGTCATTCTGTCTGGTGGAGACAGAGACTTTTAAAAACCTTATGACGGTGACTGTCCCACAGTACGTGGTTCCCAGCCGCCACTACTTTTGCAGGCGAGCGATCCCTGCCCTGCACAACCATGTGGCGGACAAAATAAGGTGTGCACTGCGCAACGTCATCTGTGGCAAGGTCCACATAACCACCGATACATGGACCAGTAAGCACGGGCAGGGTTGTTATATCTCCCTAACAGCACTCTGGGTAATTGCAGTGGCGACTGGCCCGGAGTAGGATAGCAGTTTGGCGCATGTCCTTCTGCCACCGAGGATTGCAGGACGTTTCTCGTTGCCTCCTGTTGCCTCCTCCTCCTACTCCGCTTTCTCCTCATCCGATCAAGGTAACACCTGCACCACCAACTTCAACACATCCAGGGGGAAGTTTAAGAGAAAAACCCCACACCGCTCAGTGGAGCTGTGGACGGGCATGGAACAACAGACCAATGAGTGGTTGGTGCCACTGAGCCTCAAGTCCGGCCTCGGTCGAAATCTCGTAGAAACTCTGGGCCTAGCCGGTTTGATGCACATCCCTTGCCTAGTGCACGTGCTGAATTTGGTGGTGCAGAGGTTCCTGAAAAACGACCCCGATATGTCAGAGCTGCTGAAGAAAGTGCGGGCCGTCTGTGTGCGCTTTCAGCGTTCTCACCCTGCTGCTGCTCGCCTGTCTGCGCTGCAGCATAACTTCGGCCTTCCCACTCACCGCCTCATATGCGACGTACCCACAAGGTGGACCTCCAGCTTGTACATGCTGTAAAGACTGTGCGAGCAGCAGCAGGTGATAGTGGAGTTTCATCTGCAGCACGCACGGGTGAGTCGCTCTGCGGAACAGCACCACTTCACCACCAACGAGTGGGCCTCTATGCGGCATGTGTGTGCCGTGTTGCGCTGTTTCGAGTACTCCACCAACATGGCAGCATTACTATCCCACTTCGATGTCTCCTTAAAAAAACGCTTCGGGCGATGATGGAAGAGGATGTGGCACAGGAAGAGGAGGAGGAAAAGGGATAATTTCCACGGTTATCAGGCCAGTCATTCACAAGTGGCTTGGACGGCGGGTTCCTGCACCAACAGATACCAGGTACACAACTATGCAGCCAGGACACAGTTCTGGAGGATAAGGAGGAGGAGGATGATGATGAGGAGGAACCGTGTTCACAGAACGAAAGGTTCCATTTTACCTAACTGTAGCTCTGCCGTGATTGCTGCCACCTGCTGGTGAACCAGGCATATTACATTTGAACATAACAGTTACATTAGAAAAGCGAATGCACCGTGTAGTGGACCTGAAATAAATACACAAGATGACATTATATTAGCCCATTAGAGATAGTAGCCGGGTGGAGAAGTGGTAATGCCACTCTGGGGTGTTACACTATCTCATAACTATCTATTATCTATCCATCTATCTATCTATCTATCTATCTATCATGTGTATACATACCGTATTTTTCACCCTATAAGACTCACTTTTTCCCCCCCAACATTGATACACCGCCACGTTGCTAAAGAGCGCAGTCGGCATGTGTATCAATGAGGAGGGGCTGTGGGCGGCATCTTGCTTCCTAATGACAGCGGGGTCTGGTGCAGTAACTGTATTCTACTACGCCGGGCCCGCTGTAGTAATGTACCGGTAGTTCCAGGCGATGTTTAAAATGACAGTATAATCTTAATGCTGCCAGTATTACCCTACCTAGTATAATGTAAAATCGCAGGCAGGACTGGAGTCAGGAGGCCGGGCGGGAGGCGGCAGCGTAACGTCATGTGCCTGCTCCGCCCACTTTATGAATGAACCAGACGGCGCAGGTGCGTGACGTCACCCTGCTGCCTTCTGCCCGCCCGGCCTCCTGACTCCAGTCCTGCCTGCGATCTTACATTATACTAGGTAGGGTAATACTGGCGGCATTAAGATTATACTGTAATTTTAAACATCGACTGTAACTACCGGTACATTACTACAGCGGGCCTGGTGTTGTAGAATACAGTTACTGCACCGGGCCCCGCGTCATCCACAGATCCCCCCATACAGTGCCATCCACAGATGCCCCCATACAGTGCCATCCCCAGATGCCCCCATACAGTGCCATCCCCAGATGCACCCATACAGTGCCATCCCCAGATGCCCCCATACAGTGCCATCCCCAGCTCCCCCACATAACAGTGCATCATCCCCAGATGCCGCCATACAGTGACATCCCCAGATGCCCCCATAGCAGTGCCATCCCCAGATGCCCCCTTAACAGTGCCATCCCCAGATGCCCCCTTAACAGTGCCATCCCCAGCTCCCCCACGTAACAGTGCGTCATCCCCAGATGCCCCCATACAGTGCCATCCACAGATGCCCCCATAACAGTGCCATCCACAGATTCCACCATAACAGTGCGTCATCCCCAGATGCCCCCATACAGTGCCATCCACAGATCCCCCATAACAGTGCCATCCACAGATTCCACCATAACAGTGTGTCATCCACAGATCTCCCCATAACAGTACGTCATAATACAGTCATGCACAGAACACCATTAGTAAAAAAAACACCAAAAGTACACCTTTTGGTTTAATTCTTTTTTTCTTATTTAGCTCCTCAAAAACCTAGGTGCGTCTTATGGGCAGGTGCGTCTTATATGGCAAAATATACGGTATGTGTGTGTGTATATATATATATATATATATATATATATATATATCTGTATGTATACTGTATAAATTCCTAGTGATTACACTGATTTACTGTAATAAGAATAAATCACTGTAAACCATCGCCGTCTTGTTCCCATGTGTTTCGGGCAGTCTCCAGAGTCTTCATGGGCATTTCCTGTAACCTTTCAGTACACAAATAGTAATTCTATCTAAATTAAGTAATAGCTTCCTATTTTGGTCTGGATTTAGCTCAAACTAGACTATAAAAATACATGAAGACAAAGTTTGTGGTCTAGAGACATCACCGGACTCTCCTCATCCCTATTAAACCCGCGGTTACTGCCAGGCAGGCATTTAACGTCGCTAAAGAAGCTGACAGGAGGAATAATGTACAGGAGAGCGTGGACTTTTGGATATTCTAGCCAACACTGCTTCATTATTCACATAAGGCCAATCATTTCTATACTGGAGCTGATAACAATCACAATCGCTTCCAAATAGATGCACTGAGAATAAAGAGGCATACAAATAATTACCTATGAATATTATATTAGGAAAATAATGATTTTGTGGTAAGAACTATAAAAATAAATCCTTTTACTTCTAAAGCAATAGCTTTAATGTTTAAACATTTTAGAGGCGCTTTCTAGGACTTAGGCTGGGTTCACACAACGGTTTATGTCTCTGTTTGATATATACGGGGAAAAAAGGATACAAAAAACGCAGCACACCACATTCTTCAGGTAAAAAAACGTATAATTTTTACTTTTTTTTTGCAATGGCGCTCTATGGTCAATGGATGCCACTGAATGTCATCAGTCTGTATGCTTTTTGATACGTTAAACAAATGGTAAAAATGTGAAGTGAACCCAGCCTTATACAGTGATAGCCTATCCTTAGGATAGGTTGTCAATATCTGATGAGTGGAACCCTCAGAGATCAACTGATGGAATGGAGCTGCAGAGCTCGGCCTATTAAGTCTCATCCATCAGTCCCATAGCCTTTGTAAAGCTCTGTTCCATTCAATTGAATAGGACAGACCTGCAATACCAACCACAGCCACTATGCAATGTGTGGGGCTGTGCTTAGTATTCTATGAAGAGACCACAGCACTTATCCGAGCACTTCAAACAGCTGATTGGTGTGGTGTGCCAAGACTTAGACCTCCACTGATCTGATCTTGACCTATCCTAAAAATAGGTCATCAATATATAAGTCCAGGAAAACCTATTTAATGAACTTACTTGAGAAATTGTAGTCCAGCTCCAGTTATGGAGGGTGATATATCAATATAATCTTCCAACACTAGAGCTGTATGTGGGGAACATATAAAGATCTCCCCAAAGGCCTACAGATTCAGATGTTGTGTCCAGAATACCGCTACCTGGTGGCTAAATCATTACCTATAATGGGAAAGCCTGTTTTTTGCAGGAGTTTCTCTATCATACATAGCATATGATGCTTGGTGTACAGTTTCATGTTCATGTTCAGAAAATGGCATCTTTTGATGTCCATAAAGGGACACATTTTGGAGCAAAATATATTGTGCTGCTCTGTGGTATATGGTTCTAGTGGGATGGTATTGCTGACCCTGCCTATTTGTGTTGCCCAGCCTTCTGTCAATTTGGACCCTTCTACAACATAGGGCCACTTTTAGGACTTTTTTCCAGTAAATTCTCAGTCCGCCCCAGACAGCGGTCTCTTTTGCTACTTAGAATATTAAAAGGCCTCATTCAAGCTTACATGTTTCACATGTTAATTTTTGCCTACTATATGGTGTGCAATGCAGTAAATGGAATCAAGGCAATGATATCTTCAGTTTCAACCTGCTTGATCCATTGTTCCTCTAAACCAGGCATCCTCTAACTGCGGCCCTCCAGCTGTTGCAAAACTACAACTCCCAGCATGCCCGAACAGCCTACAGGTATCAGCCTATAGCAGGGTATTGTGGGAGTTGTAGTTTTTACAACAGCTGGAGGGCCTGCTCTAAGGGCTCATGCACAGGACCGTATATATTTTGCGGCCCGCAGAAAACAGATCCACAACAAATGTGGATCACGTCCGTGTGCATTCCATATTATATTTTGCGGAAGAGAACAGCTGGCCCCTAATAGAAAATTCCTATCCTTATCTGTAATACGGACAATAATAGGATATGTTCTATTTTTTTGTGGAACGGACATTGCGAAAATATGGAAATGGAATGCACACAGAGTAACTTCCGTTTATTTTGCGGACCCATTGAAATGAATGGTTCCGCTTACGGACCTGTAAAAAAAACTGAACGAAAATGGAAGAAAATACGTTTCTGTGCATGAGCCCTAAGAGATATATTCTCATCAGAACTATTTCGCAGTGGGCTATGCCTCTCCCCCAACTTACCAATCCGAGCATGCTTGTTACAGAGGAATCGGGGTTGGCAGATATCTCAGAATTAGAATACATTATATAAAGGCCTCCTCTGCATGTTGACTGTAAAGTATCAATCAAAACTATTTAAAAGGTTCACAGACTTTACCCCATGGACTTGTTCATAGAGATGGGATAGGCTGGCCATGCACTTTATACAGGCTGTCAGCTGTATCGTTTGACCAACCGCTATCCCCCCAACCTTCTATTCATCTCCATGCTCAGCCATGTGGTCTGAATGGGGAGAGGGGATAAAGCTCCTACCAGACACCTTTGGCAATGGCTTATCACCCTGAGAACAAAATAATTGGTCATGTTGAAATCCAACAGCCTAATCACTCTATCTTCCCACCTTCTGTTGGGTGGAAAGTCGGGAGACTGCCATACAGATTAGATCGTTGTACTACCGATTGGTGGTTTCTGCACTAATCTAATGTGCATGGCCAGAATTTCATTTCTTCTCAACTAGCTGATACTCACAATTAAATGCTACAATGATACATTAAAAAGAGCCATTATTTAATAGAAAACTCTCAGGAGATGATCTCGATCTCACAAGCTGATCTAAAAATGCTAACAGATACTCTTATAATAAAATAGACCTCAATTAACAAATCCAGTAAGTGCACTTGTCCCAACATTCTAGAATTTTATTCACCAGTGCCTAGATATATTTCTAACAGTATGTACAACCAAAAAATGTTCATCCAGTCGATTGTCCCTTGGGTCGTAACAAAATGTTGGGTTCAGGCATGACATAAAAGTTGTAAATGCAGTCATTGTGTTGGTAACAATATTACTATAAAGTCGCCAGAGCATGAGCAAAAATCATAGCTTCCGCCTTTAGCTCAAAGGGGCAAATGGTACATCTGTGAAAGTGCTGCTCACTAAAATGCTGTAGCATAAACCAGAGAGAATAGGATTACCGAACCATGCATGGGGTCACACAGTGTAATCCTATTATGTGTACTGGTGTGAGTAATTAACTCATCGTACAGGGTTAATTGGGAAAGCCATTACTGAATAAAAGCAGAAATCATTTTTTGGGGTATGTGAGTAAAAAATATCCGGGAGTGACATCATCGGGCAGACAAAGAGGTATTTGTATCAAGAACGTCATGAGTTAAAATGTAAGGGGAGATAACATCTATGGGAGGGAGGAGATTGCCGTATTCCTATTTTGGTGGACTAAGTTTCTGAAAATAAATGTAGAACGTGTAATTGTGTCCAAAGCACAGGAAATGCTTCTAGAACAGAGACCAGTTCCCGCGCACTGCTTCCAATATTTCTGGGGTAGAATATGTCGAGGATGCAATGGAAAATATGATGCTTATAACACGTACATTACTGATATTCTAATTGTGCTATTTCAAATACCACAAATGTCTGGTTCTACTAATCCGGAGGTTTCCATCAACATCCTTTACAAAAACTATTTATGACGGTAGATGTAATTTTGTAATGTATTTCTTTTACCGTTATTGCTCCTATCTTCCGTTCTGGGCTGTGGTCACATGACCATGTCCATGCAGGTCTTTCTTATTTCCTGTGATGTTATGTCCATACAGAGGCAATGAGAGGAAAGTGCCTATGTAAGTAGCTGGGTCGAAGGAGCTAGAAACTAACTGGGTTTTGTGAGGGGCGGTACTGGAGGTGTGATAGAGAAAAGAGAAGTGCATCATGGGATTGGTTGGATGCAACAACAGGAAGTGCTAAATACAGGATGAAAACAAACCAGAGGGATTTGTCTACATTGTAAAAATGGGTCAGAAGGGTCAATATTGAAAAAAGATGGGGGTAAGATGTACAACTACATGTGAATATCTGTTACAAACTATAGTAATCACAGAAAAGCCCTTTAAAGCAGTTATTTGCACCTGTCATACAGACTTGCTCCTCAAGGAAGAAGTTGCAACTAATATACTGGGTTCACACCATTCCGGTGGTTCATGATAGGCGTATACAATGCGGAAAAAGTCCTTTGACGTACATTTACCCATTCTATACAATAATATTTCAATACATGTATATGCCGATAAACATGCATACTGATTATAACACATTTTTAAAGGGAGTTAATGGCAGCTATAAGTAACTGTACAGGTATCCTGTGGCAAACATCTGGGGTATAGAGTCAAGAGACCCTTTCAAATGTTCCCATTACCAGAATATTAAATTATCCTTGCAAAATAATGTCACCATAGAGTATTACAGCCAAAAAAGGGGAAAATTCCAAACGGAATGATGTAGAATATAAATCATAGTAGTTACAACGTTCTGTGAAGAGTAGCAAGACGGTTTATGTGCCATGTGGCATAATGAAGCAAAGAACCTGCCAAAGGTGAGGAGATAACTGCTTCAACATATTGAGCTTCTACTGACAGATGGACACCCCCGAAGGTGACAGCCTAAAACACCAACATAAGGAATCTTCAAAGGACAAGGTTGAAGAGTGAATTAGAAAGCCTAGAGGTAAAACAACAGATCTCTTCTAAGTACAAAGGTAAGGTGACCTTTGTATATTTTGTCCATTTTAATTAAGTAATGGTTCTCGTAAAATAGCTGTCATTTTCTTTGGTTATAAAAATGTCATTGAGGTATAGATGATGCTGCACTTAAGGACCATCAAACAACAAATAAAACATATGCAACATGCATTTTGTAGCAATTCCATGGAAATTAGTTTTTTGTCTTTTGTTAATATTTCAGTGTTGAAGAGTAAATGTGCAGCACCACAAAGCTGCTCCAAAACACACTCAACCAAAAAATGTAAAATTATATCTGCCATCTCCTTTTTTCTAATCTGTTTTTAATTTCTGATTGTAACCTTTACAAACCAAGAAGTGGCGCCAATTATTAGACATAGTCGCCAGTGCAAAAACTGCAGGATTTTTGGTTTTAGTTTAAATATAAAAAGAGGCATGGGAAATTAAAAATAATAATTCATCATAATATCATCAAAAATTATGTATAAATATGTTAAACTTAAAAAAGTGATTTAAACAGCGGGTCATTTTCTGATGACACATTCCCTTTAAGCTGTCCATACATAAGACATGTCAGCCAAGGTGGCTAATTGATGACTGACCATCATTTGAAAATGTGACGCAAACTATTATTCATGGTGGCTGATGGCTGCATTCCGACTGCCAAAAATGTAATCCATGGTCTTCTAAGTACAACTGAATATCATGATTGGCCAGATTCAACTTTTCATTTCCCACTTTGTGCAGGCCCCAGGGAGTCATTTTTCTAAGCAGACGCCTTCATCAGCCATTTAGTCTGTAATGTTGCTGGAGGGATCCTTCATACATACATCAAGGTAGTGGGGGCTAAAGCAACTGGCACAACCACTACACAGTAGACAGAGCTGTGGTTCAGTCCACTGTGTTTTTTCTGGTGGCTGCTGAGAGCAGCTAAGCGGTGGGGATGCTGGTTTTGGACCTCCTCCGACTTTACAACTATATAGAAGCTGTCCTTGGATGATAGTGCTAATATAAAAAACGGCACATTTCTCTCTTGTGGAATGGCAGTTTACACAGCAGTAACATGAACCAATGTTCATAGACAATAAGTTAAAGGGGTTTCTGGTAAAAAAAAAAATATTTTAACAAGTTCCACGCCCACTCTGGTCCTCCATGCTGCCAGTCATTGGCTTGAGCAGTGCATGTGGCCATGCTCATAGCCGGCTGGATGTAAACAGTGCCGGGATCGGTAGATGGAAAGAGGAGGCAGTAGTGGAGCAGGTAAGTATGAATCTTCGCTTGGGGGCTATGCTGCGAGAACTTGTTAAAAAGTAATTTTTACCGGAAAAACCCTTCTTTCCAGTGCACTTTGCATTGGATGTGTGCACTGTAGCATTCCTGATCTGTACAGTAAGTTGTCACAGTGTGTGGTTTTTATGATTTTATTAGCATACTTTCACATGCTGTACTTGTTTTGAGAATGGAACGCCCCAATGTCCCATGTAAATGACCCGCACATAGCAGCAGCTCTGCCCTTTACAATACATTGGCAGGACGTGCAATTTCTTTTAAGGCTAACACAAACATGAGGCTGTAATCTTCTGAACCCTTCTCTTTCATTAGCCCGCCTGTGCACACTCATTTTATCTAATGCTGTGTTCTCTATGACGAGATTTAATTACACGCAGTGATCTGAAAAGTCAAAGCCAAATTATAAGTTGATGTATAATTTATGCCGCTTCAATTTTCCAACAAAAACTCCCATTTGCAAAAGGATCTAATAATGTTCACATACGTAATTAATCCACAACATTTATTATTCTTAAAACACAATACTCAGTTCTTTATAAGGACTTCTTGAAGATAATTTACTCTGGTGGATGTCCTTATTAAGAGAATCATCAGGGGAATTTGCCCAGCGTCTTCATGTGTGAAGCTTTATTGGTTTATTGTGTACAATCTAGTTCATGTTTTATTCACTTCATCATCTATTCTCCCATATCAGTAATATGATGGAAAGGCTGCTTACAGGATGGTCATATCATTGCTCAAAATACCTCCAGCCCTGGAATATTGTCTTCGGACTTCTAAGACGCAATAGCTGTACACAATCTATTCCTTTACATATAAATTACATTTTCCGATTTTTTTTTTAGACCTGTGCCTGGTATTTTTTTCTCTTCATCTTTTTCTTTCATCTTTCTATGACTTTATTTTTCCCTTCGCTTTGGCAGCACAGGAAAACTTTTATACTCCATTCACCAAATCCAGTTTCTAAGGCAAAAAAAGATGTAGTACCTTTCCAAAATCAGGTGCAACGCAGCACCAAGATGTATTAGTAAGCTTTATGTCACCTATGACTATAGCAAGACACTATAAGTGACATCCTGCAGATTGACGGCTATCTCTACATGGCTCTCAGTCACTGATAAGACCACCCATATGACGCCAATGTATAAAAAGCGCAGAGATTTAGATGAATTAAAGGGGTAGGTCATCAATATCTAATTAGTGGGGGTCCAGCTCTCAGCACCCGATGCTGATCAGATATTTGAAGAGGATGCAGTGCTTTGGTGAGTGCTGCTGCTTATTCTAGACCAGTGACATCACATTCGCCAATCACATGAACTACAGTATGTTCAGCTCAGTCTCCTTAAAGGAAATGGGCCTGGGCTGCAATACAAAGTACAGCCACTATACAAAGTACATGTATATGCGCTCTTCAAACAGCTCACTGGTGGCGGAGCTGGACCCCACCAATCAGATATTGATGCTCAATATGGTGCTGCCCGAAAAACCCTTTAGTTACAAATTTAGCCGAATTTCCTATCAATCTGCTCAGTTTCCCCTGCTCTATAACATGCTGTTTGTAGATTGCCCTGAATTTTTAGGTTAACAGGTCCTCTTTGAAGGAAATCTGTCACCACGATTATCTGTAGCAATCCATGGGTAGTACTGCAGATAAGGAGTCGCTATATTTTTATACTGCCACTCCGTTTCCCCTGCTGTCGGCGCTCAAAGTTGCGCTGAAATACAAAGTCCGGACTACTGGGCTGTTGTAACATAATGTAGAGGACTTACAGCAGTCCTGACAATGTATTTCAGCACATATTTCAGCGCTGACAATGGAGGTATGGGAGGCAGAAGGAAAATAAAAATTTGTGATATGAACTTCTTATCTGCAGTACCGCTCATGTATTACTGTAGATCATGGTGACACATTCCCTTTAAAGCTTCATTCACATCTGTGTCAGAGCTTCCATTGTTGTAGATTCTGTTCAAAAATCAGGACAATTAAGCTGGACAGCATGGTGGCTCAGTGGTTAGTAGAGCTGGGGGCCTAGGTTCAAATCTAACATCTGCATGGAGTTTGTATGGCTTTCCTCAGGGTACTCCGGTTTCTTCCCACACTCCAAAGACATACTGATAGGAAACTTAGATTGTGAGCTCCATTGGGGACAGTGTGATGCTAATTCTGTAAAGCACTGGATTAGAGCTATATAAGATAGCAAACTAAAATAAATACCATTCTGCATTATTTTGCCTGGTATTGCCTGATGGAAACATGAGGGCCACGGTATTGTCAATGGAGTCTGTCAGGTGCTATTATTTTTATTTGATTATTATATATGAGAGCTCACTTTCACAATCCCATCCATCTGTCAGCCTGTAGATGCTACAACCACCTTTCCATATGGTCCTTCAAATTACTGATGATGTCCATTAAGCAGATGGAGCCATAGTGCAAAAATTTAAGCTGGGAACCCTGCTGTTACACTGTTATCTCAAGTCGTCCCCTCTACCCAAGAAAAGGACCCTTTCCATGGTCATTTTCACCTCACTTTGATAATGTTTCTGTGATTGTAGAGAGAGGAACTTTCTGTAGGTTCATCCATCCTAAAGGAAATTGGGATACTTCCATACTGAGCAGGGTTCATACCCTGCCTGGTCTCTGCCAGTGGATTTGGTCTCCTTTGCTCCCCGGCCGTCACTTCATCTCCCTGCTTTGCTGAAATCAACATCCTATTGACCTGTCCCCTTTGCATCCCCTTTGGTCTGTTATAGTCTTGGATGACCCCTTTGGTAGATATTAAAGCACAGGAGCCAAATGTTGGGAATGGCTGTTAATAGTACAGATGAAATCAATGACCTCAGTATACATATTAGGCCTCTTTCACACTTGCGTTCTGAGGATCCGGCGGGCACTTCAGTCCCGCCGGATCCATGAGAACGCAAGTCGTCTGAAAGCATTAGAAGACTGATCAGGATCCTGATCAGTCTTCGAAATGCTTTGAGGTTACCATGGCAGCCAGGACGCTATTAAAGTCCTGGTTGCCATAGTAGTAGTGGGGAGCAGGGGAGCAGTATACTTACAGTCCGTGCGGCTCCTGGGGCACTCCAGAATGACGTCAGGGCGCCCCATGCGCATGGATCACGTGATTCATGCGATCACATGATCCATGCGTGTGGGGGGCCCTGGCGTCACTCTGGAGCGCCCCGGGAGCCGCACAGACTGTAAGTATACTGCTCCCCCGCTCCCCACTACACTTTACCATGGCAACCAGGACTCTAGCATCCTGGCTGCCATGGTAACCATTCAGAAAAAGCTAAACGTCGGATCCGGCGTTGCGTCGAAACGACGTTTAGCTTAAGGCCGAATCCGGATTAATGCCTTTTAATGGGCATTAATTCCGGATCCGGCCTTGCAGCAAGTGTTCAGGATTTTTGGCCGGAGCAAAAAGCGCAGCATGCTGCGGTATTTTCTCCGGCCAAAAAACGTATCGGTCCTGAACTGAAGACATCCTGATGCATCCTGAACGGATTTCTCTCCATTCAGAATGTATTGGGATAATCCTGATCAGGATTTTTCCGGCATAGAGCCCTGACGACGGAACTCTATGCTGGAAAACAAAAACGCCAGTGTGAAAGAGCCCTTAGTCTTATAGGTATAAGAAGAAGAAATCAAGTAAAGTGTATGTGGAAAGTAGGGTATATGTTGCCAAATATTTGAATAATACAAGTACATTATATTCCCTTAGTACATCAAATGGAATGAGAGTGGCTCCCGTTCTTGACTGATGATAGGCTGTTCACTGATTTAGCCTAGAAGTGCATATCTTTCCTTTCTAAGGAGATGCTGACTGCTCGTCTTCTATTACATGTCTGGTAATGTGGCTTAAAGATGGTTTCTGGGACTTTTCATTTTTCTGCCTGGACTTTGTCATTCAGAGACTGGATCGTGACCCTTTGAGACAGAAAAGGACCCTGAATTTATGTGCATGAGTATACACTGCTCCTGCTCTTAAATTCATTAGCGTCAATCTGCTAAACCGTGAAGTTTGTCAGGTAAGAATATACTTACATATAATTGAATCCCCTTGCTGAGATGCATAATGGCAGACAACGGTAACTGTTATCATATTGGTATAGATAACTTACTGTTCACAGGAACAGAGGGTCTGTTTTTGCTAAAGGATACTCTCGCTGTGTAAGTGCTGTTACATAACCTATGTAAATGGAAAACCCTAGAACATAGTCTACAGCTGAAGCAGGAACAATACTATATGTCCGTCCAGCAATGCTACTTGAACTCCGTTCTTGGATCACACTATGGCGTAGATCAGAGATGCTCAACCTGCGGCCCTCCAGCTGTTGCAAAACTACAACTCCCAGCATGCCTGGACAGCCTTCAGCTATCAGTCTACAGCAGTGCATGTTGGGAGTTGTAGTTTTACAACAGCTGGAGGGCCGCAGGTTGAGCATCCCTGGCGTAGATAAATACTCCTTTAACTGCGGGTGATATGGATGTGTCACTTTATCAGACATAACTGTATAATGTCTGGTATTAATATTCATATTAATTTTAACACTTGTACATAGTCTAGGCAAAACTCAAAAATGAATAGTTGGCTTTCATTGAGAACCTTTATTTGTAGAGTACACACTGGACTGTACATACCTCTAAACTCTAACTGCCCATGGGTGTAGCCATTTTCCATACAACACTCCTCATAAAAAAACTTCCATAAACACTTATGTCTATGGTTTCACGCATATTATAATTACACGATTAACTGAAAAATGATACACATTAAAGGGGTTACCTTACAAAGACAACCCGTGCTCGTGTTAGGGCATTTGGACATCAAAGAGAAGTCCACATCCTCTCTGAATCAGAGGCTCTTGCTGTAACGATTCACCAGTTCACCTCTACCCATGGCCAGCGTCCTTCTCTCCACCAATGCTTTTCCTTTGCATCATCCTTCTTGGTATGTGGGCCTCACATATCTGCCTCTTACAGGGCCAGTGTGCGCTTATTGTATTATTGACTTTTACTAAAGCCCAAATGCTCCAGACTTATTAAAGGCTCGTGGCAGCAAATGCCATTTATCATGTAGAGGAAGTTAATACAAGACACTTACTAATGCATAGCGATTCTTCATATTGCCTCCCTTGCTGGCTTCATTCATTTTTCCATCACATTATACACTGCTCGTTTCCAGGAGTTACGGCCAATGCTACAGCACAGTTACAATCTGGCCACCAGAGAGGTGCTTTTTCCTATAGTTTGCAAGCATGGCCAGTGGTGCTGGATTGCAGGGTGGTCGTAACCCCAACGACCCATGCATTATCTGACCAGGATGCTGCCTATTGCCTTGGTACTGCAAAATAGTGTCTTCAGTCCTCCCACATGCCAGCCATTGCTAACAGAAACTATTCCAAAGGTAGCAACCTTAGGATCCTCTGTCAGAATATCCATAACCTGTTGCAGTTGTTAAAGGGGGTTTTCAGGGTCCTGAAATTGATGAACTATACTCGGCATACATGAAAAGACCTGGTTCCACGTGTAGTGGTTGTGTTGGGTTACTGCAGCCCAGCTCCCATTCACTTGAATGTATCCCAACATGGTCACTCATAGTGAACGGAGCTGTGTTTTGCACTGGAGGATACAGGAAAAAGCTGATTAGTGGGGATGCAGGGTGTCAGACCCTCACAGATCAGATATTGATGACCTATACTGAGGTGAGGAATGTATAATCATTTAGACCACACCCTGTTAAAGGGATTATGTCACGGCATTTGACCCTATAGAGCTGCAGACATGCACGGCTAGATCGCCGCTAGCATGTCTGCAATATACCTGTCCCATAGCTCTGCATGCTTTTATTTTCTTTAAAAAATGATTTTGTTGATATGCAAATTAACCCGGGAAGGTGCCTAAGGGGCAGTATTAATCTTCCTGGTGCCCAGCCACACCTCCCGTGAAGGACCACCTGCGTCAGCTGAATCTCCTTCTTGCTTCAGTGAGATCGCCATAAATCTCGCGACGTGTGAGATTGCGCATGCGCAATTGCAACATAGTGTTCCTTCCCTGTGCTGGCATCAGCCTGCACATGCGGTCTTGCGCATTGCGAGATTTACGGCGATCTCACTGAAACAAGGAGGAGATTCGGCGGACGCAGGCGTGGCTTGGCACTAGGAAGGTTAGTACCGCCCATTGGGCACCTTCCCGGGTTAATTTGCATATCAATAAAATCATTTTTTTAAGAAAATAAAAGCACCCAAAGCTATTCAACTGCTATATTGGGGACATGCTAGCGGCGATCTAGCCGTGCATGTCCGCAGCTCTATAGGGTCAAATACCGTGACAGAATCCCTTTAAGTTGGTAGAAACTGAGTTGGTCTATGTGTCCTTTTTGGCCTTATTACACTTGCCCCATTTATCTGACCCTGCACAAGATATACATAGCCAATGATAACTGTTGCCCATGGGTGTGAGAAGTTGGGCCTGCAGCCATCAGATGATCACCAGTGCGTTTCCATCAGTAAAGGGCTAGTCTTCATTAGATTAGACAACCCCTTTAAGGCCAGTTAAAAGCATAAAAGTAAACTGTGTTGTGAAGAATGCAAAGATCTGTTCATAAAACACATTTTATCATATACGTACTTCACAACACAGGAGGAACTGCATGAAACATCTGTAGTCAGAACGGAATTCCACTCCACATCGTTCATCAGTTTAGCATAACTTATTAATGTTACACCGAGGAAGCTGTTTGTTTCTTATGTCTCTATGCAAATGATAACTTTTACAAGACACAGTGAACAACTATTTATGCAAGCACCGTAAACCAAATGACAGGATTCATCTACATAAAAGATTTATGGGTTCAGCTGCCTTAGCCCTCTTGCATTGCTGGTCGTGGATGAAGTCACATCTGGCTGCATGGAATGTACACACTGTACAGTCCTATTCTAGGACCAAGGCCATTGCTTTTGGGACAAATCATGTTTCTAATTTAAAATTGGAGCACCATAGTCTCAGTGACTCCTAATTATTTCCAAAGGTATTGGCAACCAACAATCCGACAAATAAACCAATACTTCCAGACATCAGTACTGAGAATTGGAAAAGTGGATATGTCAAAAAGTATGAGCCAAAGAAATCTGGAAATCCTGACATTTTTACCCCTACAGGAAAAAAACATTTAATATTGCCTGCATGTGTTATGCATTTTATGGAACAAACTGGAGACATTAGCAATTATGAGCAGCAATAATATATGCAAAGGAGGAACCACTACAAAACGTAAACCTATCAATAAATGCTTTAAGTCATTAACCACTTAAGCCCCCCTAGCTTAAACACCCTTAATGACCAGGCCACTTTTTACAATTCTGCACTACACTACTTTCACCGTTTATTGCTCCGTCATGCAACTTACCACCCAAATGAATTTTACCTCCTTTTCCTCTCACTAATAGAGCTTTCATTTGGTGGTATTTCATTCTTGCTGACATTTTTACTTTTTTTGCCATTAATACAAATTTAACGAAATTTTTGCAAAAAAATGACATTTTTCACTTTCTGTTGTAAAATTTTTCAAAAAAAACTACATTTCTATATAAATTTTTCTCTAAATTTATTGTTCTACATGTCTTTGATAAAAAAAAGTCCAATAAGTGTATATTTATTGGTTTGGGTAAAAGTTATAGCGTTTACAAACTATGGTGCAAAAAAGTGAATTTCGGCATTTTGAAGCAGCTCTGACTTTCTGAGCACCTGTCCTGTTTCTTCAGGTGCTAGAATGTCAGGATAGTATAAATACCCCCAAATCACACCATTTTAGAAAGAAGACACCCCAAAGTATTCGCGGAGGGCATGGTGAGTTCATGTATCATTTCATTTTTTCACAAGTTAGCGGAAAATGACACTTTCTGAGAAAAAAAAAAAAAAAAAGTTTCAATTTCTGCTAACTTCTGGCAAAAAAAAAGAAATCTCAGACGGACTCACTATGCCCCTCAGTGAATACCTTGGGGTGTCTACTTTCAAAATGGGGTCATTTAGTGGGGTGTTTGTACTGTTCTGGCATTTTGGGCGGGGCTAAATTGTGAGCCGCCATGTAAAACCTAAAGGTACTCGTTGGAATTTGGGCCCTTTGCGCACCCAGGCTGCAAAAAGTGGCACACATGTGGCATCGCCGTACTCAGGAGAAGTAGGGCAATGTGTTTTGGGGTGTATTTTTACATATACCCATGTTGGGTGAGAGAAATATCTCTGTAAACTGACAACTTTGTATAAAATTTTTAAAAGTTGTCGTTTACAGAGATATTTTCACACACAGTATGGGTATATATAAAATACACCCCAAGCACTGCCTACTTCTCCTAGTCGGCGATACCCATGTGTGCCACTTTTTGCAGGCTGGATGCGCAAAGGCCTAAACCAATGAGTACCTTTAAGATTTCACAGGGCATTTTTACGCATTTGGATTCCAGACTTCTTCTCACGCTTTAGGGGCCCCTAAAATGCCAGGACAGTATAAATACCCACATGTGACCCCATTTTGGAAGAAGACACCCCAAGGTATTCCGTGAGGGGCATGGCGAGTTCATGTAAAATTTTATTTTTGTCACAAGTTAGTGGAATATGAGACTTTGTAAAAAAACAAAATAAAAAAAAATATATATCAATTTCCGCTAACTTGTGCCAAAAATAAAAATTCTGTGAACTCGCCATGCCCCTCACGGAATACCTTGGGGTGTCTTCTTTCCAAAATGGGGTCACTTGTGGGGTATTTATACTGCCCTGGCATTTTAGGGGCCCCTAAAGCGTGAGAATCCAAATGCGTAAAAATGGCCTGTGAAATCCTAAAGGTACTCATTGGTTTTAGGGCCCCTTTGTGCACCTTGGCTGCAAAAAGTGCCACTCATGTGGTATCGCCGAACTCAGGAGAAGTAGGGCAATGTGTTTTGGGGTGTATTTTTACATATACCCATGCTGCGTGTGAGAAATATTGCTGTAAGCGACAACTTTTTACATTTTTTATTCAAAGTTGTCAATTTACAGAGATATTTCTCACACAAATATGGTATATGTAAAAATACACCCAAAACACATTGCCGACTCTCCTGAGTACAGCGATACCACATGTGTGCCACTTTTGCAGCCAAATGCGCAAAGGGCCCTAAAACCAATGAGTACCTGTTAGGAGGGCATTTTTACGCATTTTTCTTCTCACGCTTTAGGGCCCCTAAAATGCCAGGGCAGTATAAATACCCCACATGTGACCCCATTTTGGAAAGAAGACACCCCAAGGTATTCTGTGAGGGGCATGGCGAGTTCATAGAAGATTTTTTTGGCACAAGTTAGCGGAAATTGATTTTTATTGTTTTTCTCATAAAGTCTACCTTTCTGCTAACTTTTGACAAAAAGTTTAATTGTTCATGGACTCACTATGCCCCTCAGTGAATACCTTAGGGTGTCTTCTTTCCAAAATGGGGTCACATGTGAGGTATTTATACTGCCCTGGCATTTTAGGGGCCCTAAGCGTGAGAAGAAAAATGCGTAAAAATGCCCTCCTAAAGGTACTCATTGGATTTAGGGCCCCTTTGCGCATCTTGGCTGCAAAAAGTGGCACACATGTGGTATCGCCGTACTCAGGAAAAGTCGGGCAATGTGTTTTGGGGTGTATTTTTACATATACCCATACTTTGTGTGAGAAATATCTCTGTAAATTGACAACTTTGAATAAAAAAATGTAAAAGTTGTCGTTTACAGAGATATTTCTCACACCAGCATGGTATATATAAAATACACCCCAAAGCACATTGCCTACTCTCCTGAGTGCGGCGATACCACATGGTGACACTTTTTGCAGCCAAGATGCACAAGGGGCCTAAAACCAATGAGTACCTTTAGGATTTCATGAGCCATTTTACGCATTTGGATTCTCACACTTTAGGACCCCTAAAATGCCAGGACAGTATAAATACCCCACAAGTGGCCCCATTGTGGAAAGAAGACACCCCAAGGTATTCCGTGAGGGGCATGGCGAGTTCACAGAAAAAAAAATTTGGCACAAGTTAGCGGAAATTGATTTTTTTTTTTTACAGTCTCATATTTCACTAACTTGTGACAAAAATAAAATTTTCCATGAACTCGCCATACCCCTCACGGAATACCTTGGGGTGTCTTCTCTCTAAAATGGGGTCACATGTGAGGTGTTTGTACTGCCCTGGCATTTGAGGGTCTCCGCAATCATTACACGTATGGCCAGCATTAGGAGTTTCTGCGATTCTCCTTATATTGAGCATACGGGTAATGAGATTTTTCCCGTTCAGCCTCTGCGCTGAAAAGAAAAAAAAAATGAAGCGGCACAGATTTCTTCATTCGCATCAATCAATGTGGATGAAAAAATCTCTACCCAAAAATGTGCAAAAAAAACAAAAGCGGCATAGATTTCCTCATTCGCATCGATCAATGTGGATGAATAAATCTCTGCCAAAAAATGTGCAAAAAAAAGTAGTAAGGCCCCATTCACACGTCCGTAAAAATGTCCGCATCTATTCCGCAATTCTGCGGAATAGATGCGGACCATCAGTGTGAATGGGGCTGGCGGTGATGCGGAGAGCACACTATGCGCTCGCCGCATCAGCATTTGCGGAGCTGCGGCCGCAAACTTCCGGGTTTCGGCCCCCAAGCATCCGGCCGCAGCTCCGCAAAAGATAGAGCATGTCCTATTCTTGTCCGCAATTGCGGACAAGAAAAGGCATTTTCTATATAGTTCTGGCAATGTGCGGATCCGCAAAATGCGGAAAGCACATTGCTGGTGTCCGTGTTTTGCGGATCCGTGGATCCATGGATCCGCAAAACACATACTGGACATCTGAATGAGCCTTACAGTGGGGTAATTAGTGTCAGGGGGTGACATGGGGTGATCGGGGGTTAATCAGGGGTTAATCAGTGGGGGGTGGGGTGGATGGGTGGGGGGGTCTGTGTGGTGTTTTGGTGCACTTATAAAAGTTTCTTTGGTGGTCCCAAGCAAATGGGACCACCAAAGGAACGATCAGCAAGCATATCAGGCGCTGTTAACAAAACAGCGTCTGATATGCCATTTTAACTTCTACAGCCTGCCAGCGCACGATCAGCGCTGGCAGGCTGTAGCTACCTGTCCCCGACGTGATCCTGTGAGCGCGCCGCGCTGCGCGTTCACAGGAAATCTCGCCTCTCGCGAGATGACGCGCGGGCGCGTCAAGGAGGAACAGACCGACCGCCCGCAGGACGCAATCCTGCGTGAGGCGGTCGGCAATAGGTTAAAGGGGTTGTCTGCTTTCAGGAACAAACCAGAAAACACATGTGATCTGCCAGCTATAAAGCACACATTGTTACTTACTTGCCAGATCAGCATGGCGTCATTCCAGTTCTCCTGACTGGGCTCAGTTTACCAGCTGCTGACAACATGGGACTGCTGCAGCCAGTCGCTGGCCTCTGCAGTGAATAGAAGAAGCCAGTGGTAAGCTGAGACAGTCAGGTGTTGTCGAAGTGATGCTACCGCTGCAGCTGGGTAAAGAGAGTCCAGCTGAGAGAACCAGAGGATAGGTCATGAATATTAGGGCTCATTCACGCAAATGTATGGTCACTATGCTTGTGTTACGGACTGCTGTTTGTGCGGGCTCTGGCCTTGTGAATCCCGTATTGTGGTGCGGACCCATTGACTTGAATCAGTCCGCAATCCGCAAAAGACGGTAAAAGATAGGACATGTCCTGAGGATAGGTCATCAAAATCTTTAGCAATGAAAACCTCTTTAAGAGCACTACCTGAACATCCAGATTTCAACCACCTATAGCACTGGTAGTTCTAATTGTCAACTAATGTACAGGGTGAGTGCAAAAACACTCCTTGATAGATAATGACCGGTGATGAGACAAGGGTTATCTTGATGCAATGGCACCTGTCAAGGGTGGAATATATAAGACAGAAAGTGAACAGTCAGTTCTTGAAGTTGATGTGTTGGAAGCATAAAAAATGGGCAAGTATGAGAATCTGAATGACTTTGAATAGAGGCATCAGAACATCTGTGAAACAGCAGGTTTTGTGGGGTGTTGCTGGCATGAAATGATTAGTTCATACCAAAAATGGTCCAAGAAGGGACAACCAATAGTGGCAGGGTAATGGGAGCCCAAGGCTTGTTGATGCACACGTGAAGAAGGCTAGCCTATCCACAGAAGACTTACTGTAGCAAAACATCTGAAAAAACTAACACTGACTGACCTAAAAAGGTGTCAGAACACACAGTGCATCACAGCTTGCAGGTACGGGAATATCAGAACCGCGGAGAAATAGAAAAATATGTCCTGGTTTGATAAGTCACATTTTGATTTCTATCATGTGGATGGCTTTGTGCATGTGTGTTGCTTATCTGAAGAGATGGCACCAGGATACACTATAGGAAGAAGACAAGCTGGCAGAGGAGGTGTTCTGCTCTGGGCAATGTTCTCCTGAGAAATCTTGGGTCCTGGCATACATGTGGATCTTATTTTAACACATACCACCTCCCTAAATATTGCTGCAGACCAAGTCTACCCCTTTATCTCATTCGTTTTCCTTAATGTCAGTGGTCTCTATCAACACGATCATGCGCCTGCCACACTGCAGAAATAGTTCAGGAATGGTTTGAGGAACATGACAAGGTGTTGACCTGACCTCCAAATTCCCCAGATCTGTAACTGATCAAGCATCTGTGGACTGTGCTGAAAAAACAAGTTCAATCTATGGAAGCCTCACCTAACAGCTTGCAGGACTTAAAATGTTTACTGCCAATATCTTAGGGCCAGATAGCACAGGACACCTTCAGAGATCTTATTGAGTCCATACCTCAATGGGCCTGAACTGTTTTGGCGGCACAGGTAGAGGCCTACACAATATTAATATTTAATGTTATGGCTGATCAGTGTATTTTTTTTTCAGATTCAATATTTCTTCAATTTCAACTTTCAATTATATATATATGTAATATGTAATTAATTTTCTAATAGAGTTTGCATTTACATTTCCCAACATTTTCAAAGAATCTGTTTCCTGTCAGTGAATATGCTGTAAATATTCTTGTTACTATCCAGGGGCCAAAAAACTCCCTAGATCTCATCCAACCATAGAGAGGACTATGATACATTGAAACAACCATGCACTTGGACAAGATCAGGACAAGTTCTCAGCCTCTAAATGTATCCACAAAAGTTACTTTTAATTGACAGCATTGACAGTTTAAAATATTGAGGAATTCAAACACATAGTATATAAAATTGCAGCGCCCCCCCCCCCCACACACACACACATGCACAATAATAAGCAAATAAATGGAGCAGCTGTTTATGGAGTTCCGCAATATATTAGCGTAAGCCCAACAAAGGTGAGGTATAATAATTATAGTAATAAAAAATAATTAGTGATAGTAACAATGATAATTAAAAGTAACACCTGACAAAATCACAATGTATCAAAGTATCGAAAAACATTGATCAGTAAATGATGGTTAACACTATGTGACGAATCGTATATACTTGAGAACCAATTTTAATTAACTTCATTTATTTTAAAAGTGAAATTCCCACCTGGTAAACTGCCCTGGAAATGCACCAAGGCTTCAACATCATCTGCAGAACCCTAAAATTTCCATGCCGGCATGAACGCAGTGCTCGTGAAGTGAGGTTCCATACTAAGCTGTCCCAGGTATACATTAAATCCTCAAAGCTTAAAAGAACAGCAGCCATCTTGATCTCATCAAAAGTAATGGATGAGGTGCAAAGCAGGTAACTGATGTAGATTCCTTTGATTCCACCAAGTTCAAAGTGCTACATGTAATTTTATACACAGGAAAAATCACTCTGGCCAATTTTTTTTTTGGGGGGAAAATGGGTCCCGAGAGATAGCTTTGTGTCTTAAACCAAATACAAACTTCTTCATACCCGCTGTTCCCTAGACAATGGATAGGACATTCCTCTGTGATCTTTTCAGCTCTTCTCATGGGGAGCTCTGCTCAGATTCTGTGACTTCTCAGCTGTCTGCTGCTATACTAAGAAATATACTTACATCCAAAGTCATCACTTCATACTGCTGGGAGAGAATCCAGGGAAATGAAGCATTGTTCCACTGCCAACATTCCTGGGACGGTCCACATTTCTACTTAACCGTTTCTATCTTAAATGCAACATTCCCAACACTCAGTCAAAACAAAAAACCCAGCAACTTCAAGCAAGTGTATGAGAAAAAGATGCTTCCACCGAGTGACAAACCGTATGACATTTATAGGGCCCCCAGAGCCAAATTACAAAACGAGAACTTCTGTAGATGCCATGACTCAGAACTGCAGAACAAAAGTAGTTTAATAAGTGACTGCTAGGAGACACAAGGATCCACCACATACCAATGGCTCTCGCTGTATATTTTCTTAACACAGTTTGACACTTTTACTAGGGGAACCTATTGCCCGCACCACAGATTGTCATGGAGACATCACTGATGCCTGATTTTAACTAGACACTGTTTTGTTCTATAGTTCTGTGAAAATATTGGAGAATGACCATGGGCAATGTTACCTGGAAAAAAACATCAGTGCAATGTAGAAATCTAGATTAAAGATGGGAAAAGGTGGACTTATCAAGCCCTGCTTCTCCAGAATTCTGACTTCTAAAAGTCACAAAATATAGGGCTTTGTGCTTTTTTGGGCTTATTTACGCAACATTTTGCACTGTTTTGAAAAGTCGGTGGGAAAGTAGTTTGGGTTAACTTGTTGAGCTGATTTATCAACTGCAGCTTTTTAAAAATTCACAAAATTGTTGTAATTTTACTCCAATAAAATCAAGATGTAGAAATTGGAGTAAGACAGAATTGTTGGACTTAAAGATGCACCAAATTTCTCAAACATTGTGCATCGTTAGATAAATCTGGCACAAATGACAGCAACACAGACTCCTGCAAAACTGATTTTAAAAATTCCTATCGTGATATATGGTACCTACCCGCATTTTTCTATTAATCGTCTATTTACTGAAGTTGATGTGCTTTCACTGGCTGAGTGGGAGTCGTTCTGCATCCGTTAACAGCTATATATGGCATTAAGGAATACTTTAATAGCCTCGGTATTATTACTATTAGAGTTTTTATAGCTATAACGCACCTCACAATTTTGTTGACATTAAATCCTTTGATATTACACTATTTCCTAGGGATGCTTTTAAATCAATTCCCTTATTAGTGACCTGAATCCCATGGATCTTCTTTAAATTGGTAGCCAATTAGTCAGATACTGAATCAGTCATGTAATTTATGAGGTTGCAGAGATGTACGAACACCGTGCAATTGGCTTGATCAGATTTAAATGCAGCAAGGCCAGTGGGTCACCATTTTTAAAAGAGGCACATTGTTCTACAAGGTGTCCTAATAAAAGATAAAGAATAAGAAAATCTGCAGCACTCGCCAATTTAATGGAAGAAATCCGGTTGTTTTATTCAAGTGGCAGCATAATCACAGCAACGTTTCGACCATGGCTGGTCTTTCTCAAGCAGTGTGAACAAAGCATTAATTTGTGCCTTAAATAGTGTTTGTTACACTAGACGCTAAGTCACCTCCCCCAAGGTGGGAGTATATTACAAAAGGTAATTAGACAGTTAACATATCCCATTTTCCTAGCTTATGTTATAATACACCATATGACAAATAGTTTTATAATAAATGCAGTGATGGGCACATAACTTGTGTACTTACATTATGTGCGCAGCATTCCTGTGAGGTCCTGCGCTATACAAAAGTGTAAGCGCCAAATCCCAGCTTGTCCCTGTTCCAACTGCGCATGCGCCGTACCCTTGCGCGTGTCGCCCGACCGCCAAAAGAAAAAAAGGAAGGTCACGGGTATCACCGACGTCAGCTGTTGCTAAGGAGAGGAAACGATCTCCAGGGAAACGGAGACGCTCCCCACATAAGCATCTAGCCGAGGCGAATTTTTACCCAGCTGCCGTAACGACTGATAGATATAATTGTATATTGTAAATAGCTAAAGATGCACCACAGTATCGTCAACCGCGTAGGGGGGTAATTTAATAATACAAAGGACAGCTTAATGCTGAGCATGATCCTGTGGAGACCAAGGTTTAGGGGGGACTCATGACATGACTTGTAGCCGCTTCAATGTCGACACTAGCCGATTGTGTTCCCCTTGTGTGTATTTTAGCAACCTAGAGCCATCACCTATCTGTAACTTGATACATTATCTCTGTATTCTTAAATTCTCCCCCTACGTGGTTGCCGATACTGGGCTTTACGTTTGGTAGAAAGGTCTGCAAAGCACGGGCCTGCAAATTACGGATGCGGTCGATGTGCCGCCAGCATTTTTTTGGACCTATTGACTTCAATAGGTCTATTCTCTTTTTGCGGAACAGACATATGGATGAGGAAAGCACACAGATGATCCCTCTGATTTCCACATCAGTATGTCCGTTCCTATACTTGGCTGCAAATTGTGGACCATGGACCCCTCAAAATACATGAGGTTGAGGACATGAGGACTAGTTCTTTTGCAGCACCAGAAAGTAAGTATTGCATGCTATAAATTAAAATCAACAGGCCGTGCAGAGAATGAAAAATACTAACATCTGTCTAATAGCTATGACTATGAGTGATCCCCTATACTGAAAAATTGATTCTCTAAAGTAGACAACCCCTAGAGAGTTATTAAATACCGCAAATTATTTTCCAACCCACATTGTCCAATCTTCAACCTCACTTTCTTGTAGATAAAAGAAAAAAATAATTAAAAACCCACAACTTTTGAGCCATCTGTAAACCTGTTTGTGATAAAAATGGCTCCAGACGAGTCAATCCCGTTTTGCCTGGCTCTCACAATGCAAATTATATAAATGCCGTAATGGCGAGCCTGGTGATTTTCTTGCCTTTACCTTCTTGGGTTTCTGGTCTTATGAAAAGCAAAGTAATTGAACAATGCCTATAACCCGCTGCTTTTAGTTTTCATCCAAGTTGTTAGCAGGCACTTCCTGCATCTGGCACACACATGACAAATGAGAGCCGCTTCATTCCTATGTCTCCTTCTTCCTTTTCAGAGCCACGTTTGGTTTTAAATAGATAACAGATTTAAACTTCAGAGGAGCGGAGAGATGTGAATATTACAATAATAAAAGCTACATTGTTAAACCGTCAAGCAGATTTTTCTCCAAAAGGCATGGAGGCACTGAATGCTTCAATCAGTACAATCTATCTGCATGTCTAAATTGTATAATATTACATTACACTGTACTCAAACGGCAATGCCAGCAAATAAAAATGTTGTTGTCGGTTTCTGCTATGTGCTAAATATCTAGGCCCAAAGGGGTTATCCAATGGCATACAAAATAAATATACCACTTCTTATATCCTTCCATGTATAAACTATGCCAAAAAGTCAATTGTTACAGCGCTTATTGTACATGTAATTTCTGATCTTGCTGACGCGACTGGCTCTCAGTGTAAGGGCCCTTATACGCAGGCTAAGGATCGGTACAGTTACAGTATCAGAGATGAATATTTTTGTGAACTATCTTTTCGATAACTGCTCCATGTAAAGGTGCAGTCGATCAGCCGATGGATGACCAAATACTTGCGGCACCTAAAAATTTTTGTGGGCAATATAACACCCTATGTAAACAGGAATGTGCTGCTGACAA
This sequence comes from Bufotes viridis, assembly GCA_033119425.1. NCBI lineage: Eukaryota > Metazoa > Chordata > Amphibia > Anura > Bufonidae > Bufotes > Bufotes viridis. The sequence goes on from CM065590.1 coordinate 185,599,112, forward strand.
ACAATGGATCTGTATGGGGATGAATGATTGTAGCTACGATAGTTTATTCCAATACATGTAAAGTAGCTGAACGGGCAATGATTGGTAACTAACGGTAACGGAGTATCGGCTCAGGTAAATGAGTCCTTAGGCGCTGTGCTGATGAATCTTGTTACAGTTACTTTTTGAGAACTGTATCTCTTTTTCTGTGTTTCTTGCCACATTAGAGCCAGGGCTACACTGTGACTTTTTGTGGCATCACTGATTGATTTTAACTATTCAATGACAGCTGCAGACTGCAAAACTGTATTCAACTGAATCAATCGCGCTACAAAAAGTCGCAGTGTAGCCCAGGCCTAAAGAGCACCCCAGAAGATGACGGCCCTATATGAATAAATAATAATAATGTAGAGGAAATTAGGCTGCCCACAGACATGGGATTTTTGCTGCTGAATCTCGCAGACATTCTCTATGGTCATTTGTGGACAGTACCCTTAGGGTCCATTCACACGTCCGTGTGTGTTTTGCGGATCCACAGGTCCGCAAAACACGGACATCGGCGATGTGCGTTCCGCAATTTGCGGACCGCACATCGCCGGCACTCTCATAGAAAATGCCTTTTCTTGTCCGCAATTCCGGACAAGAATAGGACATGTTCTATTTTTTTTCGGGAACGCGATTGTGGACCCGGAAATCAGTTTCTATTGTTTTCTACTAGTTAAATGGTACCAGAGATGTCTAACAGCTGCTTACCTGTGGTTTCAGCATAAAAATGACAGCTATTTTGCTAAAAAAAACTATTAAATGGAAGTAGGAAACTTTCCTTCTTTCCATTGAGAGAGTAGAAATATTATCCTGGTAATGACAGCCACGCCTGCTGTATGCGATTTAATTTGGGCTAAATTGTTCTAATCTCACACCTCAACAATGGTAAGGGCCATTATACCATCAGCAACGCTACCTTCCTACATATCGTGCTCTATTTTAAAGTATCTGCCGTATTTTTACAATTTAACAAGTAATTGTCGAAACTCAATATATGACTTATTCATATTTCCTGCTCTAAGATTCGAAGGGAGCTGTTTTAAAGATATATTGCACCAAGAATGATATACAAAGAAACAAATTGAGAGCATGAACCAGTCTTTTTTTTGTTCCAATAGGAAAGCACAGTTGTGTTGTCGCCTATGGCAAAGTCGTAGGTCACATGCAGTGATATTGCACAGCTGTACATTCTGGTGTGCTGGGAATATTTTAATAAATATTCTGAAAAGCAACTGAAATTTCATGTATGCTTCGGCCACAGAGGAAAAGATGACAAAACCCTGAGCTTTGTATCTCTGGTGACAAACATTTGGCGATATTCCTCAAGACATGTACTACCGCCTTATTCTGAAGCCTGGGAAAGTGCAAGACTTGAGCTGACCTCCTGATTAATCTCTCCAGAGCAACAGGCAAATAAAGCCATTTTTAGAAACATTCCCAAAGATCCTGAAAGTCATTACCAGACTGACCCTGCGGTCATAAAACTGCTCACTTTATAAATGACGCAACTAAGCTGGGTCCAACCTATGTTCTTGCTTTAAAGAAGAACCTACAGAGGATATAAGGAAGACATAAATTAGGAGGCATTGCTGCAATAGGGATGCCCTCGGACTTGGATGGAAATATTTTGTAGCCATAATTTATTACCTCCCCCGCAGCCAATTTGTCACTTTCCTACAGCTATAGTTATTTAAAAGGGTTATCCAGGTCTTCTGGTGTAAAAAAGTCTAAACCTTATGTTTGTGACTTTTTAAACACCATTGCGCCTAAATCTAGGCACAATGCTGCAATACCAGAGGGCCCGGCGGGTTTTCTGGTCTATAAGGGTACTTTCACACTTGCGTTGGTGCGGATCCGTCTGTTTATTTGCACAGACGGATCCGCACCTATAATGCAAACGTTTGTATCCGTTCAGAACGGATCCGTTTGCATTAGGTTTAAAGAAAAATGACAAAGTCCAATACGCATCCATTTTGAATTACATTGAAAGTCAATGGGGAACGGATCCGTTTTCAAATGCACCATATTGTGTCATTGAAAACGGATCCGTCCCCATTGACTTATATTGTAATTAAAAACGGATCTGTTCGGCTCCGCCTCTTCAGACGGACACCAAAATGCTGCGTTTTGGTGTCCGCCTCCAAAATGGAATAGAGGCGGAACGGAGCCTAACTGATGCACTCTGAACGGATCCTTAATTGGCTTAACTGATCCGTTTTGGACAGTTTGTGAGAGCCCTGAAACGGATCTCACAAATGGAATCCAAAACGCTAGTGTGAAAGTACCATAAGATGACTGAATTAAATCTATGGCAGCTCAAAGCTGCCGTAGATTTAAGTCTAAGTGCACAAACTGATGGAGGATGCGTCTAATTTATGACGAGGCGTGCACCTCGCATAAATTAGGTGCATGTTCCTGCAGAACAGGGGATATCATAGACCTGTGTAAAATGCCAGTCTATGATTAATTCCCCCCATTACTATAACTACAAGGTTAGAAGGCACAGAAGTGCCTATGGCTTCCAGTAACTAGAACAAGCAACGTCCATTCAGAGATGAGGTGCACTTACTGATAATAAAAGGAGAGGGCAAAAATCTTGCAGACCATTTAAAGACCCAAGAATGTACAAACAGATGCATAAGACAATGCAGATAGAAAGATTTTCATGTTCTGAGATCATTTTCTGCTGAAAGTGGTCATGTTTTTGTTGCTAGTTTTTATGGTATGCCAGAAAGATCACTGTGGATGGTATGTTGTGGAGTATAATAGTTAATAAGCATGGAATGTATGGAATAGGTTGTTGGTACCTTCTGTAGTGGTGCAATTGTAAAATGTAAACTTAAAGGGGTATTGCTCGTTTATCTTTCCCAATGCCATAGACTTTGAATGGAGCTCCAGGACGCATGCTTGACCTACTCGCCATTCATACTTGCTGTGGTCTTGTAGATGGGATGAGCAGAGGGCCAAGAATCCCCTGTTCTGAAGATCAGTTGGGGATGCAGCGGTCGAACCTCCACCGATCTAGCAGTTATCACCGATCTAGTAATAATTGCTTCTAGCTGGAATACTCCATTTAGCTAAGAATCAAAAAGATATTCTAAAGATAAACAAAAAATGTAACCTTCTTCTTCAAGAAACAAATATACACAGACATTTTTCCACTTAGGGTATGGAAAAAATTCTGAAAGACTGAATAGTAGCAATGCCATTAGCTACTAGCAAGAGAGATGAGGTCAGTGGCAATATGTAATCTTATCAGGTAGGCTTTGTTAAATGGTTTATTCAGTGTTTGTTAGCAGCAGAGTAGACACAACCCAAACATAAGCATTGTTCATAAATGAAGTGTTGAAAGAAGGAGGGAAACACTTTCACTTAATGCACGGCTTCTTCATTGGTGATGAAACAATACAGGGTACACTATGCAGAATGCAATTTCCTCCACTCTCAATCTTTTAATTCTTATAGCTTCATAAAGGGAGACAGAAGACTGCAAAAAGCATAACCTGCTAAGGAACGTTTGTCTTTACTGCTTTCTGCTTGGACATCTTCAAACTGCAACAGAAAGCAGTTTTAGGAGAAGTCCCTTATTATTCCTGCCTCTCCATCTTTGGCTAGAGACATGCTGCTCTCAGTATAAGTGAACTACCATGACTTCACATAGTAAGTTCAGGAAAGGGGAGGGAGTAAACTCCAATAAACTTCACTGTAAGGTCAGATCATCATGAAAGCAATAGAAAGTTAGCAGCTTCCTACAAAACCACCTCTTATGTGTGCAGGAATACTACACAGTACCTGTGTACTGGCACTACAGAAAGTGCTCCCCAGCTTTCCTAGGTGCCTGAATATCAAGTTTGTCTATATAGGCAGGAAAGATTTCTCACTGTTGGTCTAGACAAATCGGACATCATTCAGTATGAAAAAGTCTTGTCGATCTGTACACATTATCCAGATAATTTTACTCTTACATTATGCAAGTAGCCCAGCTTTCCCAGGACCCTGAAAGACAAATCCACCCAGATATGGCAATATTTAGGAGTGGGGACGGGGATTTATCTTGGTAGATTTTGTATTCTCCAGTCTATTACAGTTCCACAATGTGTAAACCCAACTTTACCAGGACCATTAAAGCTAATTTTCTTAGCTATGGTACTATTTATAAATCTAGTTTAGGCTCCGGAATACCTCCACATGCTACCCAGCTTTCTAAAGCTGTTGAAAGGCAAATTTGTAGAATTATGCACTGAAGGGAGAAATGATCACTGCACAACTGGGCAGGTTAGTTATTCAGCTATGTACTATGGGTGGTTCTATGTATATACTACTGTTGGTACTATGGCTGGTGTTGTTACTATATCTATTTTTTACTGATAGCAACTAGGAGATTCCTCCCAACAAAATGGCCATGCTTCCTGTGTAGACAAAAATTATCCAGACTAAACCCAGCCCCCTCCTCCTAAACTTCCTTAGTCACGTGCCCTGACATCAGAGGGGGGAGAGGGAGGGGGAGAAGTTATAGCTGTAGTCTAAGAGAACAATGCACTGCTTTTCTAATTTATTTTTTATAGTCTGCAATTGTGATACTGGCGTAACAAGAACAAATAACACACATAAGGAGATTATGTTACATTTTGTTGGTTGTTCTTTTTTTCCTTTAAAGGGAATCTGTCACTACTAAAATCCGTGATAAACCAGGTACCATAGAAAATGATGATTGAGACGGGCCTGCCGGTCAATACCCTTCCCCATCAACTCACCCCCCCAATTTTTTAGACCTGGCCTCAGCGGGGAAGAAGTCGCAGATTCTGCCGCAACATGGCATGCTACAGAATCTGTGTAAGATATAGGCTACAAAAGTGGCGTATATCTGTTGGTAAATGACCCCCAATGTCTTTAAGGGCTAGCTCATCTGAGTGTAATGATACCTTTCACTTAGAAATCCATTGTTTCATTCTGGAGAAAAATTACTTTAAAGCCATACGCAGATGAGCAATTAAGTACAGAGAAGGCAAGCCCAAGCCACTTTGCACCCATGCTCCTCCTGCTTCCTCTGACAGTCCCTCCTTGTCCTTCTTGATTGACAGGGCCTGGCAAGATGACTATGTAGGTACCTGGCCTGGTCGATCAGAAAAGAGAGGAAGGGGCTCGTGGAGGAAACAGGAGCAGCAAGGGTGCGGAGTGGCTTGGGTCCGGCCTCAGTGCACTTAACTGCTTTTTTGCATATGGATTAAAAGTACCATTTCTCAAGAATGAAGCAACAGATCGCTAAATGAAATGTATTACAGGCATGCTCAACCTGCGTCTCTCCAGCTGTTGTAAAACTACAACTCCCACAATGCCCTGCTGTACGCTGATAGCTGTAGGCTGTTTGGGCATGCTGGGAGTTGTAGTTTTGCAACAGCTGGAGGGCCGCAGGTTGAGCATGCCTGTATTATTATATTCAGCTGAGCTAGCACACTATGCTTACACATTTCCAAATATTTAAAGGGGTTTTCCAGGACTTTACTATTAATAGCCTACTTTCAGGATGGGCCATTAATATCTGATTGGCAGGGGTCCAACACCCTGCACCCCCACCACTCTGTAGTAACCAGCTCCATTTTCTATGTAAAGGACAGAGCTGCGTACCTAACCCCAAACAGCTGATCGGTGGGGTGCGGGTTATAGGATCCCCACTGATCAGATATTGAGGACCTGAGGATAGGCTGTCAATAGTAAAATCCTGGGCACCCCTTTAAACTGATCGACAATGACAGATTTTTGGGAGTGACAAACAATACACTGTTTCAGTAATATAACAGTTGGTAATAATGTATTCTGGCTCTTATCTGTAAAAAAAAATGGAAAATCAATTCACACTGACAGTGCTGACCACCAGCAGTTCTTAATAACCAGTAATTCTGGTGGAAAGTTATGAACATAATTGGAAATGAAAATGGTGGAGATTCCTTTAACCCTTTAAGGACTCGGGGTTTTTTCATTTTTGCATTTTCGTTTTGCGCTCCATGCCTTCCGAGAGCCATAACTTTTTTATTTTTACGTTCACATGGCCATATGAGGGCTTTATTTTTGCGGGACAAGTTGTAATTTCCAACGCCATCATTTAATATTGCATACGATGTAGTGGGAAGCGGGAAAAAAATTCCAAATGGGGTGAAATTGCAAAAAAAAAACAATTCTACCACAATTTTACGGGTTTTTAAATTACGACGTTTGATGTGTGATAAAACTGACCATTTAGTTTTATTCTACAGGTCAGTACGAATCCGGCGATACCCAATATGTATAGATTTTCTTGCGTTTTGATAGTGAAAAAAAATTCAAAAGTGGGAAATTTTTTTTTTTTTTATTTTTGTCGCCATATTTTGACCCCTATAACTTTTTTGTAATTAAGTGTATGGCATTGTATGGGGGCTTATTTTTTGCGGGGCGATCTAAACTTTTAGTTGATACCATTATGGGGTGTGTAGGACTTTTTGATCACTTTTTATTTAATTTTTTTTGAGGAAATGAAGCGTTCAAAAATGGCGAATCCGCCATTTGGGCTCTTTTTTCCGTTTTTCTGTTTACCGTATGGGGAATATATTTTTATATTTTTATACCACGGGCGTTTTCGCACATTATGACACCCATGATGTGTATTTTTTTAAAAAAAATTATTATTTTATTTTAATTTTGGGGAAAGGGGGGTGATTTGAATTTTTAGTTTTTTTTTATTTATTTATTTTTTTTTTAATTTTTTTTTTTATTTCTTTTATTTTTCTTTTACACTGTTATATAGGTCCCATAGGGACCTATATAAATCAGTCATCTGATTGCTTCTAACATAAAATCCAATACACTTGTATTGGAGTTTATGAGGATTTTACTACTTTCCTATGAAGCCCTATTGCTAACAAGGGCTCCATAGGAAATAGTAAGTGATAGCCTCATGCTGAATGAAAGGCTTGAGGCTATCCCTTACAGCGCTCCGATTCTCCCGATCACCACTAGGGGGAGCCGGAGAGCTGCCGAAAGTTTTACTTTCGGTTTTAGCGCGCGCAGATGCCGTGGTCAGGATTGACCACGGCATCTGCGGGGTTAAATGATTGCGATCGGCATCGCTGCCGGCCGCGATCATTAGCCGCGGGGGTCAGCTACAGGATACAGCCGGACCCCCGCAGCGATCGCGCCCACAGAGGGCAGGAGCGAGCGCCATACTTAGGGATCGGACCCATGACGTACCCATACGTCATGGGTCCTTAAGGGGTTAACAACCAGATTGTAATTAATATTTTATAGCACATTATTGTTTGTACCTTATGGCCCAATAAGTTGTTTGAGCAAAGCTTTATATGCTGTTGTCTCATCAGAAACAACCTCTTTCAAATAAATGGGTGCCAAGGTGATCAGCTAACAACTGTGGGTCCTGGTCCTTGCACTATAGCAGATGAAGCCATGTCCAGCCAAGCATTTCATCTGCATTTGCCTCTGCAGAAATGTAGCACTGCAAGATTTATGGCCATCCATGTAATACAAGGATGGTTTGAGCCCACCAGAATGGGCACAGCTCTAGTTCACATCAGTCAGGACCCTATTCGGACTCAAAACATCTTATTTTCAGTAGTGATTGTTATGTTTCTTTCAACTTTTTCCATTCACATGAATAGGAAAAAGCTGCAACACCCAGAACAACAGCTACTTAAAGTATGACGTTCTCAGTATGAACTGAGACTGACGCAAACAATGTCGGGACTGCAGAACTAGCCCAAGCACTGAGGACCCTTCAAACAGCTGATCGGTGGGGTTTTCTGAGAGTTGGACCCCTACTGATAGAATATTGATGGCCTATCCTAAGGAACTAAGAAAAACCCCTTTTAATCTTGTTTGTTTCACTGGGGTAGTGACTCTAGAGAAAAACTAGCGTTATTCTCATTGTCTGAGATGGGAAACCCTTATTTAATAACATAATGTAACACATGGGTCTATAAGACAGATAATCTGTTGGTGAGAATAAAAAAAGTACACATTTAATCTTATAAAACTTTTAGCTGTGTTGATTTAATGGATGGAAATCAAGCAGGAAGGGAATTCTTAGATTTATACTACATTTGGTAAATCTCTCTGTTCTATAAAATTGCAACTATGGCATGATATTGTAAACTGTCAAAAAAAAAATTCTGTTGAATGTACTGAATAATGCACTTGAAAGAAATATGGCAACAGGATAAGACTACACAAAGTTTACTTATAGTCGGTAATTCACATTTTTATACACAACAGTAGATAGGAATAGTGAGGTAGATGAGACAACTGATGTAAAGCAGGTCAATAGGAGTGTAAGAGGAAACAGTAGTAGCAGTAAATTGTTGTAGCAGTTACAGATAAGGAGTGTGAACGTTTTATTGTCCCCTGACAGATATTTAATCTATGCATGTGATGAAACCAAGATGTCGGAATGGCAAATTGATTAAGAGATATAGAAATACATAAATCTATGCAACATATTCATTCATTCATTCATTAATGTGCCAAAGGTTGTGAGCTTGCGCTCCTAGATGTCAGTTACATTATACACTTCTTATTCTAGTTTGGGGCAGTTTTGGAGCTGACAGATTCCCTTTAAAGCGACTGTAATTTTATACATTTCTGTATGGCCATGTACCGGTCACAGCATTAGTCTGCATTATGGATGTGTCTAGCATTAAACAATAGCTCTTTCATAGACATTTAAAAGTACATGCTTCTTGGTGTATCTATAATAAGCAATACTCAGTGTTCATTTATTCTTTCATCCTATAGCAGATAGACGAAAGTGGTGACTTTCATTAAGTACAGTCACATGACTCTTATTCCCCTGCTACATAAGTCATACAAGGACAATGCTCCACAAGTCCTCCAATCAAAGCAAGATCACTATACAATCTAGTGACCCTCTGGGCACCTATAGAGGTAACTGGGTCTTTGCTATGCTTCCATCTGACACAAAGTTTTTCCTGATTGATTTTATACAAATCCAAAAGAACAAAATCATAGTAGGCCCGTCAGATGCTGTATGTGCATTGGTATTCTTCTAGGTGAATATCTCTGTACATACAGCACCTAACAGATCATTGCACAGTGGCACAAGGAGTCGGGTATGGCTATGTGCAGCCATTCGGGTTCTACAACATGCAGAAAAATGCACAATGAAGGGTGGTAGAATCATTCACTTGGTCTTGCAATAGTTCTCTTGCCTCCTGTAATCCTAAAATTAAAGACAGTCATCGCATGACCCATATACTACTTTGATTAATATATAATCACATATTTATTATGTCGTAATTTGAGGTTACACAAATTTGTTTCGCTGTCTGTATGAATCATGTGAACACGGTGCCATAACTGAGACTCCCAGGGCGTACAATAAGAAAGTCGTCCAGCGTCATTCTCCTCTGAATTATGCTTTTATGTTTGCTATCCAGACCACATATCTTAAAAATGGTAAAGTGATCTTTGAAACAACAGTACACAGGGGACTACAAGCGCTGAAGCCTCATTCGAAATTCACGTCATCCCCGCAGCACAGCTTGGAAGGGCTTTATTTTAAGTCTAAGCACAAAGAGTCGTCGCAGGTTTTGGCATTAGGGATTGTGACTGGTTTTAAATTATTGGTTGCTGTACAATTTCAAGAGAATAGGAAAAACAATAAAGTTAGGAGAACGCTTGGTGGATTGCTGGGAGTGCCTCATGCAGTAGAATAATCTGGTCAGACATCCAGGCTCAACAGCCAATATGATGAAGGGTGGACGCCCTTTTACATCTGATGATTCATATATTGGTGGTTGCTTTAAATAGCCAGACTATTGAAAACGTGACCATTATTCACAAAAAAGCCACTCATTTCTGCTTGTGTATTCTTCTTCTTGACATTAAAGTCAACACACAACAGTTTTTTATCCCTTTGTATATGAGCCTTGTTTCCTAAATGGACTAAAGCTGCGGAGACACTTGACATTATTCCAGTTAAACCTCCCAATCCTGATCCAGCAATGAGACCTGCAGCTGTGGGACATGACAAATGCTGGAATCACAAGATAAGCTAGAATATGGACTGCTGACAGAAATGTCTGCATGTGCGGACAAGACGGGGTGTACTAAACACACTGCAATGGGCTATTTGTGCTTTTTATAGGAAATTGGAAAACAGAAAATGAATATCTTAATGGTTTAGATCACCCCCACCCTCGTTTAACAGTTTTTCCAGGACAGCACCAATTTGTAACACAGAACATTGTCTCCTTATTAAAGAACGTAAACCTAGAAGACCAGCCTACATAGTTTCTATAAGAACCAATACAAACAACACGCCGACATGCGTTTGGTGATCCTTAGTCTGGGGGTGATCCTTCTTCCAGTGGTGCTGCCAATGTCTTTTCTGCACTGGTTTTAACTCCTTTTTAATGTGATTTAATAAAGTGATTGATTAATTCTAGTGCAGTCTGACATTCTTTTTATTAAAGACCTGGAAATATGATTTTCTTAGCTGTCTACCTGTGTAGATTTCTAATATATTATTCAGCTATTTGTAAGTTAGGCTAAGATCACATCTGAGGCACATTTCCATTTTTCTGTCCTGTATATTCCAGACACTAATGGAGCCTGATGGAAGCCATTCATTATAATCGATTCCGTCACGTTTTCATTATAGTTTCTGCTACTGTTCCAGACAAAGTACTGCTGCATGTAGTGATTTTTTCCCCTGCTTTTGTGCCTTAGATTTACATGGTGTCAGATACTCTGGATATCCACTAAAGGTGGTCATTACAGTGTTTATATGAGTTGTCCACCCATCCGGAATGACTTAGCAATCTACTATAATATACAGTATTACATGCATGGCTGGTCCAAGATGTAGAGGGATAAAGCACTCCTTTGTAGAGATGGTGGTCATTTGCAGGACGTTACAGCAAAATACTAGTTAGGGTGCTTTCACACTTGCGTTTTTACTTTCCGACGTAGAGATCCGTTGTCGGGTCTCTACGCCGGAAAGAAACTGATCAGGATTATCCCCATCCATTCTGAATGGAGAGCAATCCGTTTAGGATGCATCAGGATGTCTTCCGTTCAGTATTGTAACGTTTTTTGGACGTTGACAAAACCGCAGCATCCTGAAGACTTGCCGTAATGCCGGATCCGGAATTAATGACCATTGAAGTGCATTAATCCGGATCCAGAATTAAGCTAAAAGTTGTTTCGGCGCATTGCCGGATCCGACGTTTAGCTCTGCACATGCACAGAAGCAGTTCCGATCTGGGCCCCAGTGTAAGCTGGTGCTCCGATCAGTTACCATGGCAGCCAGGACGCTACTGAAGTCCTGGCTGCCATGGTAAGTACTCTGCTGCAGTGTACTTACCTGGCAGCCAGGACTTCAGTAGCATCCTGGCTGCCATGGTAACCTGAAAGCATTTCGAAGACTGATCAGGATCCTGATCAGTCTTCGAATGCTTTCAGGCGACTTGCGTTCTGACGGATCCGGCGGGCCTGAAGTGGCTGCCAGATCCTCAGAACGCAAGTGTGAAAGCACCCTTAATAGGTACAAATAATGTTGTAACAAGTATCTCTTGGGTAGTATTATACTAATAATTGGCTTCTTTTTAGGAATGCTCTGTGAGGACACAGCCGTAATCATAAACTGCAGCTTAGCTGCATGGTAGCTCTAAGCTGCAAAGAAAGACTGGACCAAGACTGTCCTCTGACTCCAGTTTAAATAAAGAAGTTGGAGTGACTTGTGCCAAGCGAGGAACATTAAATATGGTGCATTTGAAGCTATGTAACAGTCAAATCAGATCTACGATAGGTGTTGATTTGGGGCAAACATTTTTGGGCTATTTTTAGGCTTTCTTCTTAATAAATCTAAGGCCCCGATTTATTGATTGGACTTCTCTTGCAGTCTGTTCCCAGAATGAAATCTACAGCAGCTGAGAGCCCACACCCCACCCGGGGTTTTGCAACCTCTTTTTAGGCTAAAAATAGGCATAGGGGGACTGAAAAAAATCCTCCTATATGTCCTTTGTGACACCCCTTTGTCATACATGTGGTTATTACAGGCACATTGGCGCATATGTTGGGAGATTTCCCTGGCATATAGGTGGGTAGTGTATGACAAATGTTATGTGCATTGAGCTATATCATATTTACCAACATGCAGAAGTTCGCCTGTGGGAGAGGAATGATTGCAGCATGTGAAGCTGAAATTTATCCGGCCATGGATATATATATATATATACTACAGTAGTCTATGTATATGCATTCGTTTCCACCCTATCTGTACCTACATTCTCGCTAGTGTACTACATTGTTTTCAGTGTAACCCCTGATATATGGTGGAAGATCATTATTTATAGAAATATCGTAGAGGTCATAATGGTCAGTCTGTAATCCAGGCTTCCATGTCCTCACCGTGTGAATATAAGCTGATCCTCAATATAAACCATACAGCTGTGTCTGTTTAATGTAAAGAATGGATTTCTTACTTTACCTTCACTGATATACACAGTACTGTGTAAACGGTTAATAAGGAAAAAGTAAGAAATCTTTCAAGAATAGAAGTGTTAGTAGTTACATTTATTCTTCAGCAGGGCAATGATTCCAAATGACTCCAAACATATAGCCAATGTCATTTGGAGCTATCTTCAGTGTAAAGAAGAACAAGGAGTCCTGGAAGAGATAATATGGGCCCCACAAAGCCCTGATCTTAACATCATTGAGACTGTCTGGGATTACGTGAAGAGACAGAAGGATTTAAGCAAGCCTACATCCAGAGAAGATATGTGGTTAGTTCTCCATGATGTTTGGAACAACCTTCCTGCTGAGTTCCTTCAAAAACTGTGTGAAAGTATTCCTAGAAGAAGCCAATGGATGATTGATTACACCAAATATTGATTTGATTTCGATTTCTCGTTTGTTCATAATTCTTTGTATTTTGTTAATTGATAAAAATAAACTATTACCAAGTCTATGTTTGAAAATATTCTTACTTTACAGAATTTTTCCCACATCAGCCTATAACTTTTGCACAGTACTGTATGTTTTAGTTCAAAATCACCATTAACTTATCAATATAATTGTTATTATTGGCTCTTTACTATTATATTTAAGCCAGTATTACAAGCTACCCCAACAGGCACTCCGAAGAAGCCACCACAGAGTTGAAAAAGGCCCTAAGATGTGCCCTCTGTTATAGTTATAAGGATCGTTCATCCTGTATTCCGTTGGCATGTTGCTGGCAGCCCATCCCCTGTTTATTCAGTTAAATGTGCTGTGACAATTAATTTAGCTGCTGCAGAAATGCCTTGATCACCCAAAAAATAAGAATTTGCTCATTTGTAGAGTCACTGGTGGCAGGTGGAGTACGCAGGTCAATTTTCGGCAACTCGCATGCACACAAATGTTTATTTCTGATAATTCATCTAATCCCTGGCCCTAACAGTCTGTCTTTGTTGCTGACCTTTAGGTACCGCTGTTGTATTTATATAGTCTTTATAAGTAGGGCATATATATTCAGGACCTTTATTTCTAGATTACCTCATCTCACTTACCTTCGGTAAATAAGTTGCTAGCATAAGAGATACACAATGATAATGACCAATTAATGATTACACACGATGGTCACAGACAAGGATTCAGCTCCCATAATACAACTATTATATTTTGGATAACGTCAGCCAACGTTCTCGTTCTGCGTAATGCAGAATGCTATATTTGGAGACATTTCCAAAAATTCTAAGCAAGTTGTCAGCTTAACCCCATATGTGCAATCAGAAGAAATTGTCTAGTAAATTTACTGTAAAATTATTTTGTTCTGCCCCAACCCATAAGGAATAGGACAACTGAAGTCAGCTTCACCAATTTAATCAAAAAGTCCATGTAAAGTCAGTATCTCACTGATGGATACATAAAAAGGGAAAGCAATTTATTACACAGTGGCATAGCTGCAGTACTGTTTACAGTAAATTCAATTAACTGCATGGTTGCTCTTGCATTACTTAATGCTCTGAGCAGCGCAGCAATTTGCAAAGAAACCGCTTACAGATCAGATTTTTTAATGATAGATCAGTTACATTTAGCATTTTTTTATTGGGTAAGCAAAGCATGTATCTCTTTTAAATTCTTAATTCTGCTAAATAACTGTAAAGTCACGTGCCTTGTATTATATAATGACAATAAAGTTATACATGATAACTTTCTGAAAATGGCCTAAGCTTAATTGTGCAAATGCACTTGGAAAAGGTCTGCAAAGAACTAGCAAGCAATCAGTAACTGATTTAGGTATATACTATTGGAAACCTCTCATTGGTGCCATATCTTACCATGGATCTCACATCAGCGGCACAGACTCTGTCAATGGTAGGTAAGCACAATTTCAATATATATATATGGAGCTGATAAAAATGGAAGTCTCGAATTGCTTTACCCTCCCCTTCTCTTTTCTTTAAAGCTGGCCATGTACTTTTGATTGCTGTCAGTTGAACAAGAGTGCATGTGTTCTTAATAGGAGGAAGGGAGTTGTGATGGAACTGTTGGGATACAGGTAACCTGTCCAGCAAACTGTGCGGGCATTGCCAGACTTGGCACAAGCTACCCAGTTCATCACGAGCAAGCAAACCTGCACTGCAACAACCCTATAACTACAGGAGCTCTGCTTACAGCGGAATAGCAGGCACAATAGGGGCGAGCCACTCAAGAACTAGTTAATGGGTTGTATGGAATCCAATTTTTATTTATTGGTTATCCTGTAAAAGGTCGAGCAGAGTCACAGTCAGAACTAAGTCAGAACCAAGAGAGACAAAGGTACAGAGACACAAAGGCAGAAGAATGAATAGTCATATAGAGTATAGAGTAATCTAGCTCATGCACAGGAACCAGGTTAAAAGTATGAACTGTCATTGAGCAGGATTTAAGTAAAGCATAGATCTCACTGATTGGCTCTCAAGTCAAGCCCCTGCCTTTCTGCTACATGTCAGGGGCAAGAACAGCTGATCTCCTACCTCTTTGCCTGGCTTCTGGAGCAAAGAATGTTACAGGAGTATAACAAACAAGGATGGGACATAAAGAAATCCAACAGCCCGATCCTTCTTTCACCCGAAAATCTGCTACCAGGTAGAAGTTTGGAAGCCCAAGGAGGTCCGCCAGTCCTATTAAAATTGGAAGGTTTGACCAACAATTATGTAATGGGTATTTCTTGGTTTATGCTACGTTCACACGTGGTGGGAATAATTTACAGTATAATACAAGTAGATACATTTTTCAAAACCCTATCCTCATATAGTGATAAAAATGTATGCGAAAATCAGAGGCTGCCTCGAATTTTCAGATAAGCAGCATGGTCATTCTTGTGTGACAAATCAGTGGATTTTCACTACAGATATCACTCTTTACAATCCAGTAGGGTGAAATCTGCAGCCAAATCCACAAAAAACACCTTAGAGTTCGATAAATGAAAGGTGACCTGACTCTCACTCACTAGTAGGCATAGTCACTGTAACACTGTAACAGAATTTTCCTGGTTATCTAAAAAAATGCACAAAACAAAATCACCAAATTCAATTACCATAATACAAATAAAGCGTTGAAGAACTTCAATAGTATACTTATTATATTGATAGCATCTGCATTTCCAAATGAAGCAAAGTCTAAAAATAATGTTTTATCCTGGTTTTTTTTTACAATTGTTTTTCTGAAAAAGGCCTAGTCAGCTGATGCCTTTACATAAGAAACAAATGGCAGAAGCTCTTCCCTGTGGCAGCTGCAATATATAGAACAGTGAAAAGGAGAGTAATACTCTTATCCAATAATGCTGAAGTAACCCTGGAGATTCAGCGACTTACACAACGTCACACTGGGATGGAGTGAGAAAGCCAGGATTACAGGCTAAATCCAAGAACTAAATTTATACATATCCAGATCCTGGAAGAGATCACTGGCACAAGATAGAATTTGAGGTGAACCACAGTCCTCGGAACAATCAATCAGCCAACAAACCAACCAATATTAAAATGCGAACCAGTGAGTCCATTAACATTGTAAATAGTGAAGCTATTAATGATCTTCCATTTACACACACCGTGGAGTCACCAGATTATTGCATTTTTCAGAGCTAAATTAAATAAAAATCATACACATATCTAAGTAGACATCCCTTAAAAAATCCAGAAGCTCACAGAAGGTACAATACTGCTGCTCATTGAAGGGACACATTGGAGATTTGTTATTATTCAGGCAATGGTACATGGGAAAAATCTGCAAATGATCTCATACCAGCTAAACCAGAGACAACCATCTGTAGACTACACTGTTTCAGGGCAGATGACTGTCTGTGTGGAGATGCCTTCTCATCCAGGAAACCAGTGCAGTGCTGTCTAAGGATTGGTGTCTCTGGTTTGGCTGGTATGAGGTCATCTACATCAGGGGCGGACATACCGCTTGTGCAGCCAGTTCGGCTGCACAGGGGCCCAGTGCAGGAGGGGGGCCCTTTCTGACGGCGGCAGGGCAGCAGAAGTTATGATGAGCGCTTCCATTGTGGAAGCGCTCATCTCTATATTCATCTGTATCGCCATCCTCAGGACAGCGATGCAGATGAGTGGTGTGGTGGGACAGGGGAGAGGTGTCTCCCTTGCCCGTTCCTCTGGTATGCTGCAGGCTTAGTGCCTGTGTCCTATCAGAGGCCGGTGCAGGCGACGTCATTGCGCTGCCTGAGCTGTACAGCGTGGGACACAGGCCGAAAGAGGCCTACATCGCATCACTGAAAGCAGGTAAGTATGCGAGTTTATTGTTTTCATTATTTTTAGTATAGTATGGCAAGAAGGGGGGTGGGGGGCCCTATATATTTTTGCACATTATGGAGGAGCACTATGGAGAAGAGGGGGAACGAGCACTATCGGGGCATCTATTGGGGGCCCGATATACTGGCACATTATTGGGGGGGCACTATGGAGAAGGTGGGGGGAGAAGCACTTTCGGGGCATCTACTGGGGGCCCTATATACTGGCACACTATGGGGGCACTATGAAGAAAGGGGGGAAGGAGCACTATGGGGTATCTACTGGGGCCCTATATACTGGCACATGTTACGGGGACGCATCTACTGGAGGCCCTATATACTGGCACACATTATGGGGGGCACTATGGAGAAGTGGGTGGGAAAGGTGCACTATGGGGGCATCTACTGGGGCCCTTTTTACAGGCACACATTATGGGGGCCACTATGGAGAAGTGGGTGGGAAAGGTGCACTATGGGGGCATCTACTGGGGGCCCTATATACTGGCACACATTATGGGGGGCACTATGTAGAAGTGGGGGGAGCACTATGGGGGCATCCACTGGGGGCCCTATATACTGGCACACATTATTGGGGGGCACTATGGAGAAGTGGGGGAGAAGAACACTATGGGGGCATTATATAGGGGCATTAAATATGAGAGCTTGATTTTTGTGGGAAAACTTTTTGGAGAACATAAAACATTTAGATTTCTTTTTTGCGAAAAGCATTTTTTCTATGGAAAAAAGGTGTATTTTTAATTTAAATATTTTTTATTTTTTTTATTTGTCCATTGGATAGTGGCTGTGCTTAGTATTGCAGCTCCGTCCCATTCACTTGAATGGGACTGAGCTGCGCCTATGACTGTGACTAATGAATGTGACATCACTGGCCTAGACAGAGGCCATGACGCTTAAAGTTTCTTCAAACGGCTAATTTGCAAGGGGCCGGAAGTCAGACCTCCAGCGATCAGATATTGATGACCTATCCTGAGAATAGGTCATCAGTATAAACACTCGAAAAACCCCTTTGAAGCAAATGTTGACATTGTAACACCATTTTATAGTTTACTTAAATAACTTATGTACATCAAATATTGATTAGTGTTGCAAACTACATTATCTATCCGAGTCTGCATTCATAATTCTGACGACTGCACAGAACTTTTTCTGGTGACTCAGATAGGAACACCTAGAAACACTAGCTGTAAAACTGCACGTCAGGCCAGAAATATGTTTTTAAAAATGTGTCTGTTGACAAGCGTATTGTTTCCAGTTGCAAAAAAGAGAATTGTGAATGCAGCTCTGGAATATAGTGCCGGGTATAATTCGGAAGGACTGAGAAATAAGTAATACAATTTGGTACACACTGCAGACAGATTTTTTTTGTCTAAATCTATTTTTGTAAACTTGTAATTAAAACGTTTGGCCACCATTTTTGCTGGCTTTTTTCTTCGTGTTTGGTTTTGGGTTCGTTAAAAATATATACAGCTTGGGCAACTTTAAACAGCAAAAAGTGAAGAGATGGGTCCCCTTTGAGGAAATGCAGATTAGTAAGGCACCCTACCCTGAAGGCACACTTTAAAGGGACACAACCATCTAAAAAAAATGTTATCCCATTTTAACAGCCTATTAGTGACTATTTTATGTAATTTTGTACAAAAACAGGTGGATGGTTTTCTGGATATAATTTTTTTTGAGGTCACTCCATGTATTCTACTTCCTGTCTTGACTTTTTAATTTCCTCCTTTATTTGTACTTTCAGCAGAGCAAATAGTCTCTCTTGATTTTCTCAGTCAGACCATTCACTACGCCAGAGATGGAAGGGGGTGAGTGACTCAATTAGAGCATCGCACATTACACTGTGGGCATTTTTTTTATCAAGGTCTATCAGGAGAACAAAACTGTTATCCCATTTCTACTAATACATACTGTTATCCCAATTCTACCAATTTACTATTGTACCAACAGATAACATATTTCCCTCACAGCACCAGTAAATTAAACAGTGGCTTACTTAGCTATATAGGATTTTTTTTTTCTTTGACTATTACAGAAGGACAGTATTTTGTATGTAATTTTTAATACATTGTACTGCTAAAATGAAAAACAGTCAAAACGTCTTTAAAATTGTCTTCTAGCAATACTGAGCTTAAAAAATGTCTCCATTCTGATGGAAGTTTCTCTTTAGGCTGAACTGGCTCTGACATACTGCTATCACCCCAAGAGTCACAGACCGAATATAACATAAATGGATGAAGACCATTGTGCTATGAAATAGGCCTGTGTACTTAAATCAATCTAATAACTGCTGCAGGGGAAAATGTTATATAACAAAATTTGTTCATACTTTTTATTCAATTTCTATCAAAGTCGTGCTTTTGGTAGCAGGGAAGATAAACTTACAGTGAGAGAATAACACAATGACCCTCCGCATTCAGAGGAGTGGAGTTCTGGGGCTCCTAAAATGCATTAGTTCCTTCTGATTCATGAGCCAATCTCAATGAATGGGTCTATGGGATAATGATTTCTATTTTTATCACACGTCTGGCAAAAAGATGCCATCGCCCGCAGCTGCAAAATGTTCCCACGAAACTGTTATTATTACTTATACTTTCTTAAGTTTTCAGTACAGCGCTCAAAAGGATGGGATTAGACTCATAAAGGAGCCAGGATCATAGCAGTTTTCAAGTGGGTACATAATAGGACACAATAAAGAGCAATGATTGTACTTGTATAATCTGCACAAAGAACCAGCATCTACAGACACTGTGTACCTGCACCTGTTCCACCAGGATACACCCCAGTTACCATCTTGTATAGTGGTGGCTCTTAATTTGAATGGTCTCCAATCTATGTCTTTCCACTAGTTCCAGCCTTTTTTTCTAGACACCCCATTTCTGTGCCAAGCCAAGTCAATTGGTGAGCAGTCTCCACTGCTAAGTCTCCATGACTGAGGCGACGTTCCATTGAGACTGAATACTAGAGACCACCCACCTGACAATTCCTTATTATTGGGCACTACAACTAACAGCGCCAGTTGTAGGCAAATACGGGGGTCTAGAAGAGAATTAAAGTGCAGGAGCCAGTGAAGAACCAGCTGTAAGGTATGGTGCCAGTTTTAGTTCTATGAGGAGGCGACATGTCCTTTTTATGAGTTAGGTGTTATTTGACATCTTATTCCTAAAGCCACTTTCAGATTATGGTTGTAAGACCCGAACTTTCATGGTTCTATGAAGGCATGGGCAAACTGGCCATAGACCTTACAGGGAAATTTCCCGGTGGGCCGAGGCCATACAAATTAAACTTATATGTCTTTGATGAAAATTAGATGTCTTATATAGTATAGTATATAAGTAATCTAATTTTCTTGTTACCAGTTTTACAGGAGTTTTCTAAGATTATGGCCCTTTTAAACCCCAAGAGTATGGCACCCACCCCTGGAGTATATGGTACCTACTGAAAGAATCAAACACACCTGCTCCCTGCTCCTCCGTTTCAGTGCCCTGGCTCCTTTTGGTAATTTTCCAGTTCCACGCCTCTTTACCTCCAGCAAGCGTATGGATGAGGTCATGTGTACTGCTGTAGCCAATGGATGACCTCATTGATGATGTGTCTCCAGGTAGCACAAGACCCAGCAGTGGCATGTCATTTAGGTACACATCGCCACTGAGGCCAGTCATTGGCTGCAGTGGTGCAGGTGACCCTGTCTGTACCCCAGCCAATAGTGAACAGACCAGAAACTGGAAAATCGCCAACTGGAGCCTGGGTGCTGGAACAGAGTGGCAAGGAGCAAGGGAGTATGATTTTTTTTCCCCATTAGGTACATTAGGGGCTAGTTAAAAAAAGGGCCATAATCTTAAAAAACCCCTTTAACCTTTGCAGGTTTGTATAGGAAGGTCAGATTGAAGTCAGGAGTTTCTATACATAGCACATAAAGAAATTTGCTATCCATTATGCTAGCTGTGAAAGACTGGTGTAGGAACAGATCTCTTGATAACAAGGCAGATACAGTATGTAATAATATGTGATACACTGCAGAACCATGGAAATTGCATCTCGGCTGGAGCGCAGGCACAAATACAGAATATAATGGCAAAGGAACCTACACATATGTCCGTGAAGATTGATTTGCTCAACTTTTAATGTATTTCTCAGCAACGTATTATATATCTTCAGGTAATTCTTGGGAATACATTGTGTCCAGCTGGGAGGCTTCGCAAAGTAATTTCAGATAACTAAATTGAAGCCGGGGCTCTGTATGCTTGTACCATATCATCAATAGATAGTGATGGGCAAGGATGATGTGGAAAGTGAGGGCTGGGAATGAATGGTACATGACGATCAGTGCCTTTCATCAGCTTCATGCAGAACGCTCCTCCTCGTTCTAGTCTATGTGTAATACAACAGCCAGCCGTCACGTGTTTTCTCCTTCAGCTAGGTCATTGTCTGTTCAGTCTACAGCAGTTCCGACAGTTTGTGACCTATTTTTCAGATTCAGGAGAGGGATAAATATAAAGCTTGTATAAGAATTTGGTGAATGCATAACAGTATTGACTGCGCTCTATTCTATATGACATGTAGACTATTCACCGAAGAAACCGTACCAGGCTCAGTTGAGACTTAATTGGTGAATATCTAACGGATAAAGGTGGTAAAAGGCGATAGTGAAGGGCCCGAGGATCAGGGACATGGCATAGAGATTCCCCTGGCATTTTCTTTGAATTCCTCTGTCTTACCTGCCTGGCCCTAGGGCTTGACCTGTATACACTTTACCTATGGTGTTTCTTTAACAATCTTATCTGTTATGTATAGATAATGTTTTCAAATGTAAAAAGATAGATAGATAATAGATAGATAAGATATGGATAGATAGATGATAGATAGATAGATAATAGATAGATAAGATATATAGATAATAGATAGATAAGATATGGATAGATAGATAGATAGATGATAGATACGTATGAAATGGATAGATAGATACATAGATAGACAGATAGATAGATAGATGATAGATAGATAGATAGATAGATAGGTGATAGATAGATAGATAGATAAGATATGGATAGATAGATAGATAGATACATACGTATGAAATGGATAGATAGATAGATAGATAGATAGATAATAGATAGATAGATAGGAAATGGATAGATAGATAGATAGATAGATAGATAGATAATAGAAAGATAAGATAGATAGATAATAGATAGATAAGATAGATAGATAATAGATAGATAAGATATGGATAGATAGCTAGATAGATAGATAATAGAAAGATAAGATAGATAGATAATAGATAGATAAGATATGGATAGATAGATAATAGATAGATAAGATAGATAGATAATAGATAGATAAGATATGGATAGATAGATAGATAGATAGATAGATAGATAGATACGTATGAAATGGATAGATACATAGATAGACAGATAGATGATAGATAAGATCTGGATAGATAGATAGATAGATAGATAATAGATACATATGAAATGGATAGATAAATAGATAGATAGATAGATACATAGATAGATAGATACATAGATAAGATAGATAAGACATATAGATAGATAATAGATAGATAGATAGATAGATGGATAGATAGATAATAGATAGATAAGATATGGATAGATAGATAGATTATAGATGCGTATGAAATGGATAGATAGATAGATAGATAGATAGATAGATAGATGAATAGATAGATAGATAGATAGATAGATAAGATATATAGATAGATAATAGATATATAAGATATGGATAGATAGATGACAGATAAGTATAAAATGGATAGATAGATAGATAGATAGATAGATAGATAGATAGATAGATATGAGAGATAGATATAATGGATAAATAGATAGATAGATAGATAGATAGATAGATAGAAAGGCAGGGATGGCTAGTAATTGGACTAGTTTGGCCTCTCTTGTTTAATAATGTTGCAGTAGGTCACAGGAGACCGGGGAAGGATTAAGGTGGCCATACACATTAGATATATGTCGCCTTGGTGGGATTGGCTGACCATAATGTAGGAGATGATTTCAAATGCCTGATTCTCTGATGCTGGTGGAAAGATAAGCTGCTGCCAGGAGAGTCTACTAGCGGCTTCTTCCCTGTCTTCCTACTGAGAACACATGCTTCCTTGGCTGAGCTGAGCAGGCTTGTATACGGAGGGGTCAGGAGTGATAAGGTTAGGCCAACCGCCATCTTATGTGTATAGCTGACCTCCCCTTTACTATAGGATTCTGACCTACTTGAGAGTCGCAGTGTCTGGTGCTGCCTCTCGTCTGTGCACTTTTTAGTCACAGAATATAAATGTGCCATCATTTTGAACAACTAGTAAATGAAAAAATAGATGGATGTCTGATCATTGTGCTCCTGACTACTACTTTACACTCTTGTCATTCTCTAAAAGTCACAGTGCAATTTCAATCTACTGTCCTGACGAGTGAAGTTGTTGACAACCTGTCTCCATCTGCAGGAGATAGATCCTCGCGTCCTGAATCTACAAGAACGGTTTCCAAAAAGGCCTACTGGTTACTTGTGCATAGAAGTTTTCAGCTTTGAAAAATTCCCATCGGATTTGCAATAATAAAATCCGACATGTTTAAACTTAGCCTTACTTTGGCCATTTATATGGACATGGCCCGACAAACTCTGCGATAATCCCCCCTATTCTTCAGAACAGGCTTTGCACTTAATCACAGCAGCATGGTGATATGATTAGGTGTTGATCGTGTGAGATAAGACCTGGCTCTCTCCAGTGCAATCAAAGGAGTCAGCCTTAGGGCTCATGCACACGATCGTTACCTGTTTTGCAGTCCCCCAATTGCGGATCCACATAACACAGATACCGGCCATGTGCATTCCTCATTTTGTGCAACGGATCGTCCGGCCCATAGTAGAACCGTCCTATCCTTGTCCCTAATACAGACAATAATAGGACATGTTCTATTCTTTTGTGGAACAGCCATGCGGACATACGGAAATAGAATGCATACATTAAATTCCGTTTTTTATTTGGGCCCATTGAAGTGAATGGATCCCCATATTGGCCTAAAAAAAAAAATGGCACGGAATGGAAAATGAGAAAAAAATAAGTTTGTGTACATGAGCCTTTATGAGACCTGCCATATGGCCATATTGTGGATCAGCGTTGTATGGATCAATAATATGGTGGCCATAGAATGCTGTGGGTTTAGCCTGTACCTCCATGTGCCTTCAATTTCCAACTCCATCAGAAAAAGATTGAATAGCACGCAGTATTACACATATATTTCCCCCAAAAAGCACATTTCTCACTGCAAACCATGAAATAAGAGCCCACTCCAACTTGTTACTTCTCTTCACTATAACTTTTGATCAGCACATCAATGGACCAAAAGTGTGAACAGGTAATGGTCAAATCAGAAAAGACATCAATGTGCGGTCCATGTGGATCTTACCCCAGGTACTCCTACAAATCAGAGGAAGAAGTGGCCTGGCGCTTACAGGAGTACTGCAGACCCTTACTGTGCAGTTCTTTGTAGCTGTGTCCAGTACTGCAGAGAAGCACACCTTGGTGCCCTGGCCTCCATGTATTTCTGACTTGTGGGGATTTGAGGTTGGACCCACAACTATTAAAATATTGATGACCAGGCTATCAATATTATATCCTAGAAATAAGCAAAAGGTGGAGGAGACGTAGGCAAAGAACCCCCAGGCTCCATCACCTGCGCAGATATGAAATAGATAGATAGACACTAGATAGATGATATATAGATAGATAGATAGATAGATAAGAGATAGATAGATAGATTGATTGATAGATAGATAGATAGATAGATAGATACAAGATAGATAGATAGATAGATAGATACAAGATAGATAGATAGATAGATAGATAGACACTAGAAAGATAGATAGATAGATAGATAGATAGATGATAGATAGACAGATAGATAGATAGATCAATAGATAGATAGATAGACACTAGATAGATAGATGATAGATAGATAGACACTAGATAGATAGATATATAGATAGATAGACACTAGATAGATAGATAGACAGATAGATAGATAGATCAATAGATAGATAGATAGACACTAGATAGATAGATGATAGACAGATAGATAGAGAGATAGATAGATATGAGATAGATAGATAGACCAGGAGGCTGTGGAGGATGAGGCTCACTTCCTGTTCCGGTGCCCCAAATACTCAGCAGTGAGGGACTCTCACTTCAGGAGACTGTCTGATCTCTGCCCAGACTTCACCTCCATGGAGGAGGAAGAAAGACTCTCCATACTGCTGGGGGAAGAGGAGAACACAGCGGCCATAGCAGCACAATATATTACTGCCTGCCATAGACTGAGAGGAGCCTGATGTAACATGGACTCCTATAACCCCACCCTGGATGTGTCCCCATCCCCCAATCCTACCCAATTATTTCCCATTTGCTTTGGCAATGCTAAAATATATTTAGTCCTGCCAATAAAGCTTATTTGATTTGATAGATAAATAGATATGAGACAGATAGATAGATAGATACTAGATAGACAGATAGATAGATAGATAGATAGATAGATAATATAAAGATAGATATGAGATAGATAGACACTAGATAGATAGATAGATAGATAGATAGATAGATAGATAATAGAAAGATAGATATGAGATAAACAGAGTAGATAGATAGATAGATAGATAGATAGATAGAAACTAGATAGATAGATAGATAGATACTAGATAGATAGATAGATAGATAGATAGATAATAGAAAGATAGATAGATAGATAGATAATAGAAAGATAGATAGAAAGATAGATAGATAGATAGCTAGATAGATAGATAGATAGATATTTCTCCTTGAATCTTACAGGTGGCACATAACATGACCACATGAAACAGTCCATCGGTAGCTATCGTTTCTTTGTTATATTATTAGGAGGGAATAAGGGAAGCCACTGAACACTGCTTGTATCTTGCGGCAATCCTTACATCTCTTTTATGTCATACAATATGGGAACGCCAGCATTGGTAACATTAAACCCCAACCTAGGTCTGGTGTACACAATGAGAGTCTGATATCAAAAGAAAGTGGATGAAGGTCAGAGGGAGTTAATTTATCAAATGTTGCTGCCAGCATTGCCATTCTAGCAAAAATGGAAAAAGCATAAAAAGCATGAAAACACATTGCTTATAACAGAGAAATATCATTATGTTTCATTGCCTTTCATAGCGCCATTGCTTGCCCTAACATTTCAGTGTTTTCACGTACCATGCATGCACAGTGTAAGCACCCCTTATACACAAATTATTTACAAATCTAGCAAAGATGAATTTACTATTCTGTACGACTCATCATCTTCTCACATTCTGTACCCTGCGGTCTTACACAGGACTGCACACACGGTATTATCACTTAGTGACAATACTCAAGCAAGGCGACTTTAAAGAGTTATCATACTGAGCTCTGCTGCATGCAGACAAGCTCCTTCTGTCCATGTGCTGACTACATTTCACTTTTGCAGTATATTTTAGAACATGTGACTATGTCCTCTCCTTTACACATCTGTCTTGCAAGGATTTCATCACTGTCACCTTCCCTGTCACCATGTCTGTCTGCAGCAAGAGAGTAAACAGTTGCCATATCCTCACAAAAACAATTCTGCAAATCCATGAGAACAAGTCTGGTAAACCGTTCGCTACGCAATCAAGAAAAATCAATGAAAGTTCTTGGGTTTTACAACACAAACCTCATTGTTTTGCACAAGTGAAACAAATGTTTGCACACTGAAAATATTCACTTGGAACGTTTGCAGGTTCGAAAAAAAGTTTTTTTTCCCCCCGTAGACTAATTAACTTTCATCTCTTTCGCTGAGTATTAAAATTTTAGTTCACGTTATTCCAAAGTAATTTAATGTATAATAATTTGCAATATTATAGGTTCCTGGACTACATCATGTTACATAGGGTGCCAGGCAGCTAAAGGATTAATAATATCACTCTTCTACGTGCACTTTTTGCTAGCGATGCACACAAGTTTACTTACCCGTTCTCCGCTTCTCCTTCTCAGTGATCCATATGGTATTTTAAACAAAAGTCTGCGGGCCCTGCCCGGGGTCACGGCTGTCTGCAGCACCATCCCTGTATGGCAGCCTGTGTTGGGTTCTTCGCAGGGGCTTTGCACAAAGGCTGGAGAAGCCCTTCCTGTGCAATAGCTTGTAGGCTCCTCCAGATTTCTCATATATCAAATGACTGAGCAGCTTTTACTTTAGAGACCTTTTCTGAATCAAGATGTGGCTTGTCTGGAGGGTGGGAGGGGGAATAGAAACACAGTGCCTAAAAGCATGTTTTAAGAAGCAAATCTCTGACTTCCTCCAGTTCCCCTTGCATACTTTGCACGGCTTGGGCTGGAGTAATGCTTCCAGGGAGCGTGATCCAAAAATGTCAAAGTCACTTCTTCTAGCTGCAGATGGTAACCAGGTCACTTGTCTAATCAGAGCTCTAACAGACTTATTAAACATCTGTCATGTGACCGTACGCCCCGCGCTTCATTGGCTTTCTGGATACAGTAAATCACATGACCATGTGAAAAAAATATCTTTACTATCACCATCTGGTGCTGTGATTAATGTTAAATCCGGCATACAGCCTTTCTTCGGGATGTGAAACAAGAAAACCTGGTCTATAGACGGGAACATTGCATTGTCGGAAGACAATGGGAGTGATACAAATCCTAATAATTTATAAGAATGAGAAATAAATATTTATACTGTTTGTAATATTTTATGTATCCTTTATATATACTTGTAATGTTGACATACTGTATAGTACAACAGTGCATTTACATAGCTCCATGTTGTCAGGGGTGTAACAAGGACCCATGTGCCCCATAGCAAAGCTTGGCATGGGGCCCCACACCACCACGACATCTTTTGGTAGAATGAATGTGAGTAGCTTATGATTATGTTGTTTTTTAAAGCGCAGAGATAATGCACACAGTGATGCCACAATGGTGAGATAATGTGCGTAGTGAAGAAAGGGCACAGGAATAATGTGCGCAATGAGGTCACAGTGCAGCAATGAGGCTCATAGTGATATCACAATAGTATGATAATGTGCATGATGGATCAGTGATGTCACAGCACAGAAATACTGCAAAAAGTAATGCACTCTTTCATTGTCCACATATATATCACTATCTGTTTGGAGATGGGCCCTCTTAGTTACTGCCTGCTACCTTGGTGGTTTCACCCAAGCTTGTTGTTTATGGGGCTTACAATCTAATTTTCCGATCTCAAGCAAGCACATAAAGGACTATCTTGGACCATCCTCAAGCAAGCACATACAGGACTATCTTGGACCATCCTCAAGCAAGCACATACAGGACTATCTTGGACCATCCTCAAGCAAGCACATACAGGACTAACTTGGACCATTCTCAAGCAAGCACATACAGGACTATCTTGGACCATCCTCAAGCAAGCACATACAGGACTATCTTGGACCATCCTCAAGCAAGCACATACAGGACTATCTTGGACCATTCTCAAGCAAGCACATACAGGACTATCTTGGACCATCCTCAAGCAAGCACATACAGGACTATCTTGGACCATCCTCAAGCAAGCACATACAGGACTATCTTGGACCATTCTCAAGCAAGCACATACATGACTATCTTGGACCATTCTCAAGCAAGCACATACAGGACTATCTTGGACCCAGCTAACCTAATTAGCTTGGGGGGGGGGGGGGGGGGGTTGAGTAAACTGGAGAATATGGCCAAAATACATTTGAACAGGGGGAAACTGTCAAACTTTAGTATATCAGACGTTCAGGCCTTTAGCTTTTGATGACTGAGATAAAGGGTTTTGTACCAATGAATAAACAGTTACTTGAGGTATTCAATCATTGATAATACAGATTATAGTTTGGTTCCATTGACGTTAAACGGTACTTGTACTGTCAACAGCTCACCAAGTAAATGGATCTTTGAAGAACACATGTCATAAATATGTATTAGGTGGGGGTCCCACTAGTGGGGCTCCAACAAATATGAAGAATGTCCATTCCCTGTCCACTGTTTGACCAGGCGAGGTACCACTTCCAGCTATGAATGGAGAGGTGGCCATGCACTCGTATTCATTCTCCAAAAAGGTGAAGATCCCAGAGACATCTCAAACACTAAAATACGTTGTCTCACTTCAGCAAGTGGTAGCTATGATGTAGAGAAAGTTAATACAAGCCACTTACTAATGTATTGTTATTGTCCATATTGCTTCCTTTGGTGGCTGGAGTCATTTTTCCATCACATTATACACTGCTCGTTTCCATGGTTACAGACCACCCTGCAATCCAGCAGCAGTGGACGTACTTGTAGTTGCTGAATGAAAAGTTATTGTTTTGAATCTTTTCTTTGCTTCACCTTTTCTTTACTACATTAACGCTAAATATGTCCTCAATTATCACGTTGAGGGTACTCCCATTTTTGGCCTTCTGGCACTATGTTTCATATCCTGTTCCCACAAGCATGTTTTG
The DNA here is from genome assembly GCA_033119425.1 of Bufotes viridis. Classification (NCBI taxonomy): domain Eukaryota; kingdom Metazoa; phylum Chordata; class Amphibia; order Anura; family Bufonidae; genus Bufotes; species Bufotes viridis. The sequence goes on from CM065590.1 coordinate 185,628,447, forward strand.
CATAGGAAACTGATGTCTCTCGAGACTCAGGAGCTCAGTTTTAGTTATAAGACTACATTTTGGAGGAAACTATCACGTTTCATCTTAAAGCTTGCCAGAGGATACAATGAAATACTACAAGACATTGACAAAATGCATGTTTACTATGAGTCAATGTCGTATGAAGCCATGCAAAATTCCCACATCTGGCAGTGAAACAGTTAATGCCGCATTAGTCTGATGTGAGAAACTGGTTGAATAAAACAATCATTCCTTGTTCATAAGTGGTTCCATATGTCTGTAGACCCCTCCTCCCAGAAAAAGGCAGGGAAAGTTGTAAGCTTTTTTCTTTTAGATATAGCTTACAAAGCTCCTTTATGAAGATATGGTTTCTCGTTACATTTCAGGACCGTACAGATATCTAAAGATCGTTTTTCTTCAGATACTTCTTTACAATGAAATTTCTAGATATAGTGATTTATGGATGCAGAGAAAAAGGCCACACACTATGCTGCAGCTTATAGAATGAAGTACAATACCATATGCCGGTGTGATTTCTTTTCCCATTCAACCACAAAGGCTTGTACAAAAAAAAAATTGAGATTAAACCGACTGAACCTATCCCTATAACCACCTAATAATCCTAGAACACTGATATTTAATGGGAAGGAATTATCTTTGGTGTCATAGGATGTCTGCATTTATAAGCTGGTGTAAATGGTGCAAATTATGACAAATTCCTCAACATGGTAAGACCAATTTTCACAACCCACCAGGCATGTTAGATCTATTTCTCCTCCTTATGCAATTTTAAAGCTGCCTTACATAGTTGATAAGACAAAAGACACAGGTGCATAAAGTCCAACCTATATATCCTGCCATGTCGATCCAAAGGAAGGCAGCTGCAGTGTACTCAAGTTAGGGTTCAATAGTGTACCTGGGTGTTGTAGTGCAGTTATGACCGCTAACCTGGGACAGGCCGACTCTCTGGTTCTTCTTCTAGGACAGGTAGTTGTAGGTAGAGTTCGTGACGCCAGTGCTAATTAACGGTGGCACATCGTTTGTTGATAGTAGGAATAATTGAGGAACCACGTTGCAATAAAACAGAACTTGAACTTTACTGAAGCTTGGATAGTAATCATGCATATAAATGGATGGAAGCGGTTGGTTTCAGCAGGTTGTAAATTACAGTTCACATATGGCAGGCACTTACACAGCAAGGTGATTCACAGAGGGTTAACACAGGACTGTTGCAGTACAGGCGGCTTGCACTCTCTACCTGACTGATCCTGGATAGGGAAACTATCCTCCAAGGCCCAAATGCCCTATATCTGGCGTATATCCTTGGAATTACAATTACTAAGTACCTCCTCTGGTATCTGTAGTACCTCTTGCTTTGCTGACTTCTGCTATGCCTTTCCTCAGCTTCTTCAGGCTGGCTACAGAGATGATCCTGCTTTACTTTTCCCTTTTCTCGGTTCTGACTCAGGAGGGGAACCTTTTCCTTGGATCTGGAACCCGGTTACAGGGCCTGCAATGCCCTCTCCTAGTCTGCAGGCTCCAGGCCTGCACTGCCTTAAACAGGCTACTGGCCTGGACTAGACTTCACAGGCTCATGGCCTGGATTAGACTTCACAGGCTCATGGCCTGGACTAGGCTTCACAGGCTCATGGCCTGGACTAGACTCCCTTCCTTCCCCTGACTGGGCCTATATATACTAGGGCTCCCTAGCTCCCTCCAGTGACTAAAGCTGAGATGACACCCCTAGTAGGCCTGCACATGGCAATACATTACAGTAACAGGGTGATATATAAATAGGCATTATATCTCATTGCATTCAATGAAAATGACATTCACCAACCTCCCCATAAATGAGGGGAAACGTACGCACTCAAGTGACTCTTCTGTAGTGTCGGGCATCACAACTCCCGTACACTAAACAGCCATTCCCCCTAACTGACCTATATATCAATTCCATCCTCACTCCACATATGGCAATCATAATAAATCTTTCCTCGTCTCATCTCCAGAAATCTAGTATCCATAACTTGTGATATTATTACTTTCAAGAACTGCACCCAGACCCCAACTGAACTTCTACAATGAAGCAACCGTTGTCTTGTGGCAGAGAGTTCAATAGTCTCACCACAATATCTTGTGCCGTAAAACTGTGCATATTTTTAGACTTCTCTGCCATGTCCATTTTTCAAACAATTAAGGTAGGTGGTAAAAGTATCTGAATCACATATTAAATTTGGAGATGATGATGGTTCAGTAGAGAATTTTGTACATCGTTATGATGGGCTGTAAATGTTTGGAAAAATGTCCCCAACAAAGTTTTGTTAAGAACAAGGAAACTGAGTAAACACTGATGGAAATGACTAGAAATGCTGATATAGTGGCATATTAATGGCTGTCATTTTTGCCTAGTTGATAATTTTCTTAGGGTTGTCTACATTCTATGACATGCATAAGACAGAGAGCATTCTCAGAAAAATGGCACTTCTCTCCTTGTGGACAATACGATTCAATTTGTTCGACCAGTCACATAGACTTCGTTTACACATGCAGCAGAGCAATCCGGCTGTTTATGCCGAATCCTGGCATAAACTGTCAATAGGTTGCGGTGGTGAATCGCAGTATATTGCTAGGTCGGATCCAGAAAACTCTAGACGGCTGTTCCTCTGCTGGATTGTTCTGCCACATGTGTTAAACTAGCCTTCTTCTGATCATTAGTAAGCATGACATCTTCCATTTAAAGAGGTTTTCCGCGGTTAGAAAAATAAAGTCTGGTATTTTTCAGCCCCCATCTTTCTGTCTGCATAAGCTGATGATTTGGTTTATGAACTTTTGTTCCTGATCATTGTTACCTGTAACTATCCCGCTGATTGGATATTCTGTATCTTATAAACAGGAGATATGCTGCCCACCAATGCAAACTGAATGGAGATGAACAACAGTGTACATGACGATTGGCACATTTATATTAAAAGGTACTAAATGAGAACCGATTGATACACCACATTGTTGATCTGCTCTTGTTTACCAGCAGATAATCTACAAAACGGACTTTAAGGTTGCCTTTCTACCTTCAGGTTTTTGATGCAGTTTTTGAAACCAAACCAGGGTTGAAGTCAAAAGCAGAAGGTTCAGTCTATCCTTTATAGGTGTCCTCCATTTATGATCCACTCATGGCTTTGGCTTCAGAAAAACATCAAATAACTTGCACATGGAAACCCAATATTAAAAAGGACAGACTTTGTTAGCCAATTTGATGATAAGAGAATTGAAAACAGGTTGTGAGAGCCAGAATGAGTACTCTGGTCAGAGATCCACCCATGACAACCTTCTGGACTCCATACAGTTCTAGGGCTTTCAGTGCCAGAAGAAATGAGTATTACACACTCATCTACACTGTTAATGCAGGTATATGAAATTCCATATTTCTTATTTTTCTGTTTCTATATGCTGCAGTCCACCATGGTATGAAAGAGATGAAGTGTTATTTTCTGAGTTATGTGATACTACTTGAGGTCATCGTAATGTTCCCACATAATGGTACACACCTGGTAAAATAAAACATAGAGGCTGGAGGCAGTGATTTCTCAATGCCACACCCAGCTCAATCTAAAAAATGATTAACATATGCAGAGAGATAACAATGTAGTGACTAGAAGAGTCAACTTGATCCCATCGTGAATTATTTCAGTGCTGGCTAAAATGAAGAAACAAGTTTAAACCAAACTCTTACATTTTTAAATAATTTAGAAGTGTACAAAACCTGGATTACAAGAGTGCAATTTGAAGAAACTAGTGTTCGGAATTAAATCTGTTATGAGGACTCTCAAAGACAATGCTTACATTTGAAGAAAGCCAAAAACTCTTAAGCTGGTCATACACTTCACATAGCTGTTGGCAGAACACTTGTTTAGCCGAAGACTCTTCACCTCAACCCTCCCATACACAAGTGTGCATGTGTTCTCGATAGAGAGCGGCGATTGTGCTGTGGTCAAACACCTCTGGTGGTGGCTTATCTCCTTTGAGAACAAATGATCGTATGTTGACATTCACAATGAGTGACCCATCTTTTCCCTGACAGCTGCCATCAGAGGAAACTCAGGACACTACCATACACATTAGATGATCGGCGGTTCCCACCAAGTTTGGTGGGTTTGGCTAACATCTATTCAATATGTATGGTCACCTTTAGAATGATACCAGTATCAACAATTTTTGTTGAATGGCAATTTTTGGTTTTCATTCACTTTGTATAAATGTTCCTTAAATCGAGGTGCACACAACCATTGTGGCCCTGTCTGTAATGACTTGCTCAGATTTGCCCTGTGTAGGTGCATTACTAGAGCACATTTTCAGCAGGCAGATGCAACATGAAGCTTAGTCTATGGTCATGATGGGATGCAATGTCATGATTCAAGGGCAAGGAATACCTCTACATGCAGCAATTCAGATAACTTTCTGTTGCTATACTTATAACTCAAAGTAAATTCAGGAATTTTATTAGCTCTAATTGGTAACTGGACAGTAAAAGAAATTAAATTCTGACCACTGATAAAGTGAAAAAAAACAAACACAGAAGTCAGAAGCTGTTTGACAGCGTTCCATATGATTTACATACAGAGGGCGGTAAACATGAGTATTTTTTTTTTTATTTCTGTATCTTAGGCCTCTTTCACACTAGCGTTTTAACTTTCCGTCCTAGAGATCCGTCCTCGGGGCTCTAGGACGGAAAGATACTGATCAGGATAATCCCAATGCATTCTGAATGGAGAGGAATCCGTTCAGGATGCATCAGGATGTCAACGTTCAGTATGTCAACGTTTTTTGGACGTTGACAAAAGCGCAGGATGCTGCGGATTTGTCTCCGTCCAAAAATCCGGAAGACATGCCGCAACGCCGGATCAGGAATTAATGCCCATTGAAGGGCATTAGTCCGGATCCGGCCTTTAGCTAAACGTCGTTTCCGCGCATCGCTGGATCCGACGTTTAGCTTTTTGTCAATGGTTACTATGGCAGCCAGGACGCTAAAGTCCTGGTTGCCATAGTAAAGAGTAGGGGGAGCGGCATACTTACATTCCGTGCGGCTCCCGGGACGCTCCAGGATGACGTCAGGGCGCCCCAGTGCATAGATCACGTGATCGCATGGATCACGTGATCCATGCACGCGGGGCGATCTGCCGTCATTCAGGAGCGCCCCGGGAGCCGCACGGAATGTAAGTATGCCGCTCCTCCGCTCCCCACTGCTACTATGACAACCAGGACGCTAGTAGCGTCCTGGCTGCCATAGTAACACTGAAAGCATTTTGAAGACTGATCAGTCTTCAAATGCTTTCAGTTCACTTGCGTTGTGCCGGATCCGGCGTGCATTCCGGTGACGGAAGTGCACGCCGGATCTTCACAACGCAAGTGTGAAAGAGGCCTTAGCATGAGCTTGCCTAAAGACACTGTAATGAATTCCGCACTACTAGACCTCTGCAGCACCTGCCATGTGATCTCCAGTAATGCCGAGTACTGTCGTGTATATCTGCAATCAGCGTGATTATTCTTCTTGTAGTAGGAATCTGTAAACCCTATGCCTTCTGACTGCACACGTTTAGGTCATGGTGCCATACCTTTATTTCCCTTTACATTGAGAACAGAATAACACATTCAGTAGAGAACACAACCCAGTCAAATTCTATGCTATCTGTCAAAAGAGTGGACAGGCCTTACACTGTATTGAAGCCTAGCTCTAGGACTACTACTAAGCACTATCTCCTGTTCTCAAAGTTGCCAAGACTGCTGAAAAGAGAGTTTCTAGAAAACACTTGTGATATGCCTTATGCTTTCCATACATAACGGAACCATGACAGCCGTAATGGATATGTTTCCTAATGAATTCTACCTATAATGGAACCCATCAAGTTCCTATTGAGGTTCTGGTTTTTTTGACGCAGGAGTGGCGCTGCAGACTGCGCTATTGTTGATGTAAAGAATACCAAAACTTGAATTCTGTTTGTCTGTCTTAAAGCACGTCAGTGATTTCCATCAGTGATTGTGAACCAAAACCAGGTGCGGCTCTAAATACAGAACAGGTCCAGATCTTTCTCTTATACCTTATGTCTGTGGAGGCTCCAATCCTGGTTTTGGCCACAATCACTGATGGAAATCACTGACCAAAACACTGACGTGTGAATGAGGCTTTAAACGGGTTCAGCAGTTTTTCAGTCTCATGAATGGGGATTTCCTGGATGAGATTTCTCTTTTTCCTCACTTTTCAATGCTCAAACATGCACATGTTGCCTCTATTTTTGATGACTAGACATTCTCTTTTCTACAAGAAAGGAGGGGCAGGTTCAGCCCATCTCCCAGCAACCTAACTAGGATTGCCAGTGTTTACTTCTTGTTGCCCATACATAACCATTTGAGATATACACAGTGCAAGGAAAAAAGGACTTTAATAACAAATCACCACATGTAACACTTGCCATAAAATTAACTCGGCAGGGCCACTGCCTATAGAGGAATGCATACACACATTCAGAAATGCAATTTATGCCTATGAACACATTATGTGCACAAACACTGCATTCACCTCCATGTGCTGCAAGCATTGAGAACAGTGCTTGGAGGTGGAATGTAATCACTATATTAGGAACGTAGAACACTATATACCATAGGGCTGCTTTAGCTGTCCATGTGACATTGAGATGAAAGGTTGCCCTTGGTGCTTTTTTTCTAGTCTAATAAAATAGCAGCATGGCACTGCCACGAAGTCAAAAATAGCAGATTTTTGTTGTTGTTGGCATAAGGGAACAATCAGTGTCAGATGCAACTATACCAGAAAATAACCCTTCATTCTCAGCTTCCTTCACTCCTCTGCGTGTGTTATGGGTGGGGGTACTGGGGTTTAATAGACTTGCACAGGAATTTAAAGGGGTTGTCGGACTCTTTACAAGTGATGGCCTATCCTCAGGATAGGTCATTAATATCATCTCAACCACCTCACACCTCTACCGATCAGCTGTTCTGCAGTAGCTCTGGCGCCAAGAGTCCGCGCCGTTACTACACAAGTGATGCAATAACCAGCTCCATCCACTGCCCAACCGATGGAGCCATGTAGTTCCGGCACCAAGTTGTAACCGGTTCGAGATAGTTCAGCTTTAAAAAATAGAGCACATATAATAATTTATTTAATTAATTAATGCATTATACTATATAATACATACGGCATCAGGGGTGGACTTGGAACTTAAAGTGGCCCTGGAAGAAAACTAAGAGTGGCCCTATTTTGTAGTGTGTCCAAATTGGCAGAAGGCAGGGCCAACACAAGTAGGCAGGGCCAGCAATACCATATTGCAGCACACTATACCACCCCAGCAGAGCCAAACACCACAGTGCATTACAAAATACTGCCCCAGTAGGACTAAATAGCTCCGCCAACACTGCCCTTGTGTGGTGGCCATCACCAGCTGCCTCGTTCTATCCTCCTACTCCAGTTGCCTTAGGATGGCAATACGGTTGAATTCAGGAGTCAGGAGGGGAGCATCAGATCATTACTTACCTGGCTGGCAGCCATGAGGAGGGCTCAGGCGTTCGGCATCGGCCCACTGGGAAATTTCCCTGTAGGGTCTATGGCCAGTCCATCTCTGTTTGGCATTTAAACTGTGAGAGTTCCCAGCACATAAGCCGAACATGAAATGTGAACAGGGCCTAATTCTGCTGCACTATGATACAAGAATACAGGTATACATTACAATGGTATATAATGTGAAGTACAAGGCGTATACTCTCATGTTACAGACATCAACTGGAACTGGAAAAAATGTTCCCAGTATAAAGTCATACACAAAGTTATACAGTAGGTTAGATGGTGTAATTTAAAGGGATAAGGTATTTGTCTGCACTGTAAGCTGGAGGTCTATGAAAACAGCCCAAACTATGTGATGAAAGGAAAGCTTTGACATGACAATATGTTAGACACAGCCACAATGGAAGAAAGGTCACATAAATTGTCAGCTGGGCTCAGCCCATTCATCGGCTCTTTTCCTCTAAAACTTTCAGTGGTGTCGTTTTCTATTCATCTGTATGCATTGTTCTCTGCACATTCTTCGTATTGATCTGTTTTATGTCTTGCTCATGTGTTTTATTGTTGCTCTGTTGCTGTTTTTCACAGTTCCGTATTGCCCTGACTAGACAGGCACACAGATCATCCCAGGAAATAATGCATTCAGAAAGTTGGAGAAGAGACAGAACTGTGTGTGAACTCTATGAGGGAAACCATTGTAAGCTTAATACTATGGGTGTAACTGACCGAGGTGTAATTAGCGCAATCAACCCTTTCTACAATTTCTAGGGTTAGGGCTAGTGTTAACGGAAGTACTAGCATGCTGACAGTATAAAGCTAGGGTGGCCACAACATAGCATGAGCGCAACAGCCTCTTCAAACAGCTGACCTTCGGGGTGCTGGGATTCAGATGATCTGATATTGATGACCTATCGTCAGGATAGGTCATCAATATTATACCACTCCACAACCCCTTTAACCCTTTCAGGACACCACTTTTTTTTGCCCGACTTCCAAGGATCATAATTCTTTAAGTTTTCTGTTCACATAGCCATATGAGGGCTTGTTTTTTTTTTTGTGTGGGACAAGTTGTATTTTTTAGGGTCCATTCACACGTCCGCAATTCTGGTCCGCATTTTGCAGAACGGAATTGTGGACCCATTAATTTCAATGGGGACAGACGATGTCCCGTCCGGGTCCGCAATTGCGTTCCCGAAAAAAATAGAACATGTCCTATTCTTGTCCGCAATTGCGGACAAGAAAGGGCATTTTCTATATAGTGCCGGCGATGTACGGTCCGCAAATAGCGGAACCCTCATTGCCGATGTTTGTGTTTTGCGGATCCGTGGATGCGCAAAACACACACGGACGTGTGAATGGATTAAAGGCACCTTTTAAATTACCATAGCTGGTACTGGAAAACGGGAAAAATAATTATTTGTGTAGTGAAAAAAAAAATTGCAATTCCGACAAGGTTTTTTGAGTTTTGTTTTAACAGCTTTCAGTTTGAACTAAAAATGAGAAGACAACCTTATTCTGTGGATCAGTACAATTATGACCATACCAAATGTAGATAGTTTTTTTTATGTGTATTTTAACCTTTTTAATTGCAATTTTTAGTCTCCTTAGGGACTTGTACATGCAATAGTATGTACTATAGACTGCAAGAGTATGCTATTGCAGTCTATGGGATTTTCACAGGCTGCCTGTCTTCAAAAGGACCCAGGCTGTCGCAATAACCAATGAGAGCCCCACGGTTTTACTGTGGGGCTCTGAATCGAGAACAGAGGGAGCTCCTTCCCTCTGTTTAACACAACAGATGCCATGGTTGATATTCACTGTAGCATCTCAGGGAGTTAAATGACTGGGATCGACGTGCTCTCTGATCCTGGTCATTACAGCTGAGTGCTGGTTGTATTACATACCTGGCACTCACTGCATACAGAGCGGGTACATTATATGAGCCTGCTTTATAGACTTACACTGCACCATCGACATAAGGTTACATTCCCCATGTAATAACAATTCTGGAACATATTTTTAGTGCAAGTGTCAAAGTTTTGTCCAGAACAACTGATTTCAGGTAGAAACAGCAGACCTCATAGGACCAGGAAGTCAGAATGCAGGTCACATGACGTGGTGGTGGACCGAAACAGAGCTAATTACTCTGCAATGAAGCGGTCAGTACTGACTGCACTACCCTATTCCTCATGTAGTTTACAAATGGGGCAACCATAAAAAACTCCCAGAGTTCTTCTTTAATGTATCTGAAGGGGAAGTTAGCTGTCAGACCCTGCATTACTGAATACAGCTGATCAAAACTATACACAGTATTATCTGACAAACCTGGGGCAATGACATTGTTATACATACAAGAAAGAAGGAAAAAGTTCATAAAGCCGCTTAAAGTGGCTCCGGAAAAAAGTGCACCATTAAATCCTACTGCATGGCTTCCATTAATGATCTTAAAGATGTTTGCATTTAATTCAATAGTAAAAGTAGCCAGCAGCAAGAAAGCTTTTACTCAATCCAAACACACATTAGCTGCACTCTGTATATTCATCCTGCATGCTTTATGCTATGGGGATCGTCCCAGGTCTGCCCCAGATGTCATCACACATTATTCTATGGTGTGCACTCCAGTCACCCCACATTGCGGTATACTCTTCTTACTCTGCAAAACCGTATCTGCATTAAGTGCAGTGACGTTGATCCGGCTACCTGGAGAGGTTGTCAGAGTGAAGTCTGAGGGGATCCACATACCGATTGAGCAATTCATTAGCATGCACCGCCACTTCCCGCTGAATTGATTATATGACTGACTTTTCCCACCAATATCAAATGCAGAAAAACATGAGCAAAATGATTCTTCATAGTGATAAATCTTCATGGCACACTACTAGTATCTTCACAGGGAAAATAGGGGATCTGCTAGCAGCCAGGAAAGCCCCATTATACATACAGGTCTTCATTATGATTGGATATCATGATGCAAATAAACTGAATGTAGAATTTACAAGTCACTTTAAAGCAGCGTTTCTCAAATAGTGGGGCGCGCGAGGCTCCGTAAAGGGGGGCTCCAGGTGACAGGAGATGAGCGCTTCCACTGTGGACCCTATTGGGGGAGCCTGCACATAATTTGGGGGGAGCCTGCACATGATTTGGGGGAGGGGAAGCCTGGACCCTGCACATGATTTGGGGAGGGGGTTAATGTAGCCTGCACATGATTGGGGAGGGGGTTAATGTAGCCTGCATATGATTGGGGAGGGGGGGTTAATGGAGCCTGCATATGATTGGGGGGAGGGGGTTAATGGAGCCTGCACATGATTTGGGTGGGAGGGGGGTTAATGGAGCCTGCATATGATTTGGGGAGGGGAGGGGTTAATGGCCCTCACCTGTGGGGAGATTGGTGTACTTATAACAATTTTATAGACAAATTATACTATTTACAGTCGCGCGGGGGCACGAAATGTTTTCTTCTTCCTAGGGGGGGGGGGGGGGGCATGACAGAAAATAATTGAGAAGCACTGCTTTAAAGTGACATTTGTCTAATTACTAAACATATATACCAGTTTTTTTATTTGTTCCCCTTTCATCATAAGTAGATGGCTTATCCCATGAAAAGTATTAGTATGCAATGAATAGGGCATTTGAAATTAAGCGTTATTCCAAAAGTTTTTATTTTATGTACATTATAAAAAAGTAGCGCCCCCTGCTGTCTATCCTTCTGGTCCACCTCCTCCTACATCAAGAGGTGGACTAACATGCTGAGTAGCTTTCCTCCTTCCATTCCCTCTGCTCAATGCTGGCATAGTGATCTCATAGTGAAGAAGGTGAAGTAGCCCAGACATCTTACTCATTCATCCCTATTGCTAAATTTATAAAAATATATAGCTATATATTTCGCCTGCACTGGAAGGGCATTACATACCATATGAATCTCTAGGGATATATTTTTTTATGCAGGGGAGGAAGGGGTTAAAAAGATCTAATTGCTCCTGGGAGATGCAGGTGCTTGATAAGCTACTGACCACCTACAGAAAGGGAAGCAAGACTTCCAGATTTTTGAGGAAAAGAGGTTTTAAATTTGTGGAATAACCCATTTAAAGGGGTTCTCCAGGAATTAAGAAAATGAAAATGCTTAAATATTATTTATTATAAAGATATTCCCAAATACCTTTCATTAGCTATAATAGCTCATTTTGTCTAGGGAGCAATCATTAGGGGAATTAAAATGGCCGCTGTCCTATTAGTAAAAACAAAACCTGTCCTAATCACACAGAACTAAAGCTAAAGGGCTGCCTCATCCTCCTCTCTGCTGGCCAGGGATTATGATCTTCAGCTGAATCTCTGTAGGAATGGAGTTCATGAGGAAACATGAAGTACAGAGAGGAGGTAGGGGGGTGTGCCTGATGGGCCGCAGCACTTGTATGCAGTCTCCATTACCACAGCTTGACATGTCGGTCCTCTCTTTACTTCAGCTGTTTTCTCATGAACTCCATTCCTACACAGATTCAGCTGAAGATCTTAATCATAATCCCTGACAAGTAGAGCAGAAAGGAAGATGAGGCGGCTCTTTAGCTCAGTGTTGTGAAGTAACTTGTCCTCCTGTGTGATTAGGACAGGTTTTGTGTGGACTAATAGGACGGTGGCCATTTTATTTCTCCTAATGATTGCTCCCTAGACAAAACCATTATAACCAATGAAAGGTATTTGTGAATATATTTATAATAAAGTAATATTTATGTATTTTCTTTTTCTTAATTCCAGGAAAACCCCTTTAAGGAACTTTATATAAGATATGCTTATATAAAGAGGAGAAAGAAGTGCACATGTGTATTTCAATGGGGAGAGGGAAACATGCCATTGTGGATACCTCTGGCAGCGACTTCTCTCGCATGGCAGTAAAGAATCTGGCAAGTTAAAATCAAGATACTCAGTCCTCCTTTCCCAAGACATCTGCAATTGGGCTTAAGCCTAGAGGCCTATGTATATATCAGCCAATTCTTGCAAAACTTGTTGAGATCAGCTGACTTTTTTCTTAAGTGTATGGTCAGCATAATACTTTTTATATTCTATTCCGCCATTTCTCAGTTACCTCGATAAAACTGTTGAGGGATTACCAAAAATGACACAAACTAATTACAGCCTTTAGTCATCCAACTTTCCCCAAATCTTAAATGGCACATAAATCTGTATTGCTAGGCAGAGTGGCATGCCTATCACCTTCCTCAATCATCTTCTACTGACCTACCTAGGTGCAAGGTGGTACCTTTCCTCCCTATAGCATGGGAAATGTAAGCAGCAAATCCACTGCCCAGTGTGAGCATGGACCAAGCATCATGGAGATTTTGCATCCTTCTTATGGACCACAAAGCTCAGCATTTACAGCAAGTTTCCAAATTTCCAACTTCACCCTAATTGCAGTGGATCTCAGCCCCTTGAACTGTCCTTTAACCACAACATCTAAGAAATACAGTATTTTAAAGTTCATACCCTCTGACCATCAACAAGAAATGTTGGGGCTAAAAGTGAACATAATCCTTAATAAGTGACATTTTCACAAAAAAGATATGAATTTGTTGTGGTAAAATATGATACTATAGCCCCCTGTAGGTGTTAATTACTTTCTTTAAAGAAGTGCTATTGCCCATGTCTAATTACATCATTACTCAATAGAACAGAATGAATTAAAAAGAGCAGCACGCTAAAAGCTTGCAGGAAGGTCATAAGAAAATAGCGTACTCCATCATAGTATCCTACTGCATGACCAGCAATGCATTCTCCTGCAAACAGATTTAGCGGAGATGAGCCAGAAGCTAATATGTAAGAAGTGCAAAATTACTCTAAAAAATAGGGGAATCCATTTAAACAGTGTAGTAAATTACGGCTGAGCATGCTGCGCTACATGATAACTTTGGCATGCTGTCTGCATCCACATGTCTATTCTACAAGTTATAGAACATGTCCTATTCTGGTCCATGGACCCACGCTAGGAAGGCTCGTCCCTGTCGCAGCCTGCTATTGGCTGACTAAACCCCCCACCCCCCGTCGCTGAATGTTTTGATCAGCTCGACCGGGAGATTTAGCGGCCGCCCTGCAGCCATCAGGAGAGACGTGTGTGCCGGGGAGCGGGGTAAGTACAATATTAACGAGGGGCCCGGGCATTTGGGGAGGGGGCCCTTTTTGGTGTTGGATAACCCCTTTAAGTTAGTCAGATTGCAGCAATGTATAATTATAGCATTTTCACCTAGTTCTAGCTTTACGGATATCTTACTGTTTCATTTTCGTGAAAAAGAAGTTGTTATGGATACAATACATTTTCGACGCAGAATAAAAACAATTATGCTTTTTCTTGATGTTCTTGATTACTTGTAAATTTTTTCTTTCTTGATTTCAGTGGGAAAAATTGTTACAGAGAATGTAAGTATGGAACCATATTGTATGAAGACGGGATGCTCTTCAGGACCGCACCTTCACTAGGTCTGTTAGCCAGGTCTCCTGCTATATTAGGCTACTTTCACACTAGTTTTAGTTTTCCGGTATTGAGATCCGTCATAGAGTCTCAATACCGGAAAAAAACGCTTCAGTTTTGTCCTCCTTCATTGTCAATAGGAAAAAAACTGTATTGAACAGAACGGAATGCTCCAAAATGCATTCCATTCCGTTTAGTTGCGTTCCCATAACGGAGAGCTAACCGCAACATGTTGTAGTTTGCTTTCCGTCCTGGGATGCGGAGTAAGACGGATTCGGCATGACTCCCAATGCAAGTCAATGGGGACGGATTCTTTTTCTTTGACACAATCTGCTACAATAGAAAACGGATCCGTCCTCCATTGACTTTCAATGGAGTTCATGACGGATCCGTCTTGGCAATGTTAAAGATGATACAACTGGATCAGTTCATAATGTTACATTATCAGTAACGGAAGCATTTTTGCTGAACCCTGCCGGATCCAGCAAAAACGCTAGTGTGAATGTAGCCTTATAGGAGTTTTCCAAGACTTCAATATTTATGACCTGTCCTTAGACCACTACACAGTGGATGGAGCTTTCTGCAGGTAGTATCAATCTGATATTGATGGCATGGGTAGGTCATCAATATCAAAGTCATGGGAGACCCCGTTAAGAAAAATCTTTTTTACAGGATAGAATATTATTGTCAACATCAGTGTGCATGTTTGTCATGTGTCCTCCAGTATCTGACAAACTGGAAGAGCATCTACTGTGTTCTGCTTGGCAGTCACCTCCATATTGTTCACAATAAAATGTCTTTGCTGCCCACAGCAACCAATCACAGCACAGCTTTCATTTCATATTTTGCTACTGAAAAATGAAAGATCATATGCGAGTGTTTGCTAGGGGCAACAAAGAAAATCTTTCTTTAATCTTCCCTATTGTATTATAACATTGGTCACCCGAGACACCAGTACAATAGTACAAGAAGAAAGCAAAGGTTTCTTTTCTTTAGATAGTAAAAAAAGTTTCTAGAGTTCTCCTTTAAGGCTCATATTATGTATTTATATGTACTATCTCCTATCTATCTATTGTGGTAAGGTGCAAGGTACCGTGGTCAATGGCTGGTACGTGTCACCGAGGTTCCTGGCCTCGGTGAGGTAAGAGCCGGATTTTCTTGCGTGTCAGCAGCAGCTAGTGCTGTTTTGACACATTGCTATTTAGTTTGGCTGCAAAGCCAATCCGGGCCGGCTCTTACTGGGAGTAGGCAAAGAGTTGGGTGGGTGCCTACTCCCCACGGTCCAGGCCTTTATAACACAGCCAGCAGCTGGGTGTGGGTGTGGTGATTATCCTGGAGCTGCTGTTAGGCTGGGGATTCATGTCAGTTTGGAAGTTCTCTGGGCAGGAAGCAAGAGCCCAGCAAGGAGGAGTGCAGATGGCCTGGAAGCCTGACGTCGCTTGTCTTGCGGCTGGACTGACAGCCAGGTGTGAACCTGCATCTAAAAACCTCCCAGGTGACTGGAGCCTGTTTTGGACTGTCTTGTTTTTCCTCATGATTTCTTATGTGTGTGAACTAACACCAAGAGACTGTTTATTGTTTATTTTGTGCAAAGTGTGAATAAAACACTGGTTATTGCACTTTCTGGACTCCTTGTTTGCCTCTGTACTGCACCCGCACCGCTATCTACCAGAGCGACTCCCCACACTATCTATCTATCTATCTATCTATCTATCTATCTATCTATCTATCCATCTATCTATCGATTTAGATATCTATCTATCTATCTATCTATCTATCCATCTATCCATCTATCTGATATCTATCTATCATCTATCTATCTATCTATCTACATCTATAGTGCATTCAGAAAGTCTTCAGACACTTCCACTTTTTTCAGATTTTGCTATGTTGCGGCCTTGCAGTAAAATAAAAAATAAAAAAATTCTAATTTTCCCACATCAATCTGCATCTGGATATCTCAAAATGAGAAAGGAAAAACTGACTTTTAGAAATGTCTGGAAATGCACGAAAAAGGAAAAACTAAAATTTCACAAGGACATAAGTATTCAGAGTCTTGCTATGAGATGCTTTTTTTTTTTTTTGGATGAGACTTTTGAGATGCTTCTACATATTGATTGGAGTCCACTTGTAGTAAATTCAGTTGATGAGGACATGATTTGGAAATACACACCTCTCACAGATGCATATAATAGAAAAAAACAAGCCATGATGAGGGGAGCCCAGGGACAGGATTGTAGGGAGTTACAGATATGAAGAAGGGTACAAAAAAATTTCTACAGCACTGCACTCCATAATTCTTAAATGGAAGAAGTTAAGAACAACCAGGACTCGTCCTAGAGCTGGCCACCCCTCCAAACTAAGTAATCGGGGAGAAGGGCCTTGCTACACAGGATCTTAAATAGTATATACTACTATCAGAAAGACACAAACATTTGAGAGACTATAAAACCTATAACAGTGAATAAATAAGCTTTGGGAGCCACAGACTTCCCTGTGGACGCTGGTGGTCCAATTATGTGGTCACAAATTACAGAACACACAAGTTGTTGCAACAGGGAAAAAAACTGTGTGGTTTTATACTTTACACAGAGCCACACATTTGTTACATAATCTACAGGTTATAAAAGTACAAGGTCTAAAAAATATTTTGCTAAATATCTTTCCGCCTGTACAAAGACCTTAGTGTCCCCTGTAATTGCTTTCCACCCCTGCTTTCAAAGCGGTTCAGCACTTCGGTACATGATGTTTGACAGTGACCACTGGCTATGTTCTGCTCTGTGAAATCACCCCCGTGCCCTAGCCTGCTTTTCATTATGATGCTTTTATTATAGGCACTGATTGCCTCTGTTTATTTAGTTTCCACTTAAAGGAAAATTTGCATCATCCAAACAACATCCATATTTTGTCTGCCAGCCATTTTACTACTCCCGATTAATGCCAGATGTTATATAGAAGGCCTGAGAAAACCTTCAAAGTCCACATACAATGTCCTCATGTCACACATACCACAAATACAAAAACTCTGGATTGTTTCCATATGTACTAGTGGACTAGCACAATCCAACTCACACCTTTACCCAGATCTTGAAATGGCTTTTTGCTTTTTCATTTGCTTTATCTGTTGATGGCTCAAGCCACACGATGACATGAAGTAACACACAAAGTTGTAAGCGACCTTGCCACTTTAGCAAATGTTCTACCATGGAGCCATTGTAAACTTTTTTTCACAGCATATTGTATTAGAGATGTTGTAAAATTTGGAATTTAATATTTGTGTATTTTTGTTGCATATATTACTGTTACTGCATTCTTAGTCAATGGGTAATTGGATTGATTATATGAAAACTATGTCACGAAATAAATGTTTTATCATTCACTTATCGCATGTAAACTTCATTAATAGCCAGCATTAAAGACGTGTGAAAAAGACAACCCGTATCTATATGACCTGGTGTGAATCTGGCTTAAAGAGTTGGATCCCATTGAGGAATCCACTGTATTGGCCAGAATGGAGAACCACTAAGAAGGCATGGCTCTACTCCGGCAGATACCAATACCTATATAATATAGACTACTTGATACCAGGTACCAAGGGCGTAGTTTAAAGGCCTATGGGCCCCTGGTGCAAGAGTTGAGCTTGGGCCCCCCTACCCTCAATGCTTTGGGTGTCTTCTTATGCAGCACAAGGGTCTTTGGGCCCCCTCAGGCTCCTGGGCCCGGTAGCGACTGCTACCTCTGCACCCCCTATAGCTACGCCCATGCCAGGTACTGCGCACTACCTTCTCCACTATTTGTCCTGTTAGCCTGCCAGAGATTTACCACTAACACAAGTCAATATAACAATCAAGGTTACCTCGCTATTGAATTCTCTTCTGTGATACTTTCAGCTCCTATTTGCAGGCTTGAAGACAGGATTTTTGGTGGATCGGGTATCTTTCCTACACAGGAGTGTGCCCCGGCCGGTGGTGAAACTCCATGTTGGTGAGTTTGAAAGCTCGAGCTCGCGTCGAGCAACTAGTGACATCACTATCTGATCTACGGATCGCTAAAGGTGTCCACCAACGCGTTTCGGACAATGCATTGTCCTTCGCCAGGGAATCACATTCGTCAGGGAAGCATATTTCTGCTTCCATACTATATATTTTTGTTTTAAGCCTATAATATAATTACTGTTACTGTCAACCATCCTGGAAAATAGTGATTACTGAAGCACTCTCAAAGCTATTCTTTTAATAAGCCATTTTTGAATAACTGACCTAAAAAGTGACCACATTATAAAATAGATTCTTTTGCCTCCTTGGATGTTTTGAGTTTGTTAGTTTGTATTCATATATTCAGTATACTTCCTCTGTCTTATTATTGTGTGATACATAAAACATAGTTCTATTTGATATACAAAGGGAATGGGTCGCCTACAATTTTTTTTCTGCCAGACAGTGACATATTTTTTTCTAATCTGCTTTTCTTTTCTGGTTATAGATTTTTTACTTCTGTTTTTTGAACATGATTATGGGGCTGCCATCTTGCTTGCGCATTTAGAAATATGCTTTACAGCAGCCACCATTACACACACAGTAGTCTGGAGGGGACTCTATGGAAGAGTTTTGTAGGCATGCTCTATGATCTGTGCAGAGGTCAGGAGGGACTAGATAAGCTGTAATATCACCTATTCTGAATGGTGGATATATACATACATATATGTAATGTCTAGCATTGTAATCCTGCCTGTGATGATAAAGAGATGACTGCTGACAAGTGATTTGTACAGACCAAGAAGAGATATTTATTATTAGGCTTAGTGACCAGTACAATAAGGGTCCATTCACACCTCCGCAAAATGGGTCCACATCCGTTCCGCAATTTTGCGGAATGGGTGCGGACCCATTTATTTTCAATGGGGCCAGAATGGATGTGGAGAGCACACTATGTCCTGTCCGCATCCGCATTTCCGGATCTGCACTTCCGCATCCGTACTTCCGTTTCCCCCAAAAAATAGAACATAAGCATTTTCTATTATAGTCCAGGACATGTGAATGTGGCCGGTGGCCGTGTTTTGCGGATCCGCAAAACACTTACGGAAGTGTGAATGGAGCCTAACTGCAGGATTTAAAGGTTATTTTGTTTTAATATAGATAGTGACATGGAAAATTAAAAATAACATAAAAATTCTTTAAAAATGTTTAACATAAAAACTTTATTTAAACAATTAAATGTAAGCAGGTAATTTTCTGATGAGTTTCTCTTTAACATCTGATTCTAGTCCTTATGTACTGTCCGGGGGAATGCTTGCTCTACAAAGACTCCGCAGAAATGCACAGCGGTGTACAACTAATTAGAAATGTGACAGATGATGCTTGGACTTATATATCATCACAAGGATGCTGGGAAAGCAGGCCGTGCTCTGTCCTGCCTGTCCACACTGGAGAGAAGGAGCCATCAGTATGGCAGCAGGTGACCAGACACGCTCTACTTTTTACAGCTGGCACTAACTCCATGTGATGGATATCAGATCTGCAGGCAGAATGATTTGTTGCCATTACTTGTGGTATATTACACAAAATGGAGCTCCATAGGACAGGCATTTAGAAACTGTGATAGCACATGCATTAAAAAGCATATATAGAATGTCCCAGAACTGACTTAGCTGTGTGTTAACACGTCTGACCTTGAGATGCATTGAACATCATTGCTGATATATGCTTCCAGCAGAATTATGTTAATGAATGGTTTTCCCCAGCATCAAGCTACAATAACACACCAAGGGCAAAAGATGCTTAAAGAACTATGCCAAAATATGCCTTAACTTTGAGAGTTCATTATGATCATATGCGAAATTTACTTACTTAAAGAGGCCATGTTACCAGTTCGGAAATATAAACTACACTAATGTGTTGCGACCAGGCTGCCGGGGAATGCATGTGAGTGAGTAACCGGATGGTTGTTGTAGTACTCTTTGTTCTGAAGCTCCCTGGGCTGCCATGCAATGATGGGAAGAGCGCACCGCTTCTTTCCTTCAGGTAACAGTCCAGTTCTGGGTAGTGTTGATCACGAATTTTCAAATTGCGAATTTTAATCGCAAATATCGGCACTTCGAGAATTTGCGAATATTTAGAATATTGCAAAACGCGAATATTCGTGTTTTTTTAAATACCAGTTTATGCGAATTTTTATGCAAATTTTTTCATGCAAATTTTCGCAATCAAGAAAATAATGATATTATTTTCTTGATTGTGAAAATTTGCATATAAAATTTCACATAAATTTGCATAAAAAATTGCATAAACTGGTATTTAAAAGATACCTTTTAAATACCAGTTTATGCGAATCTTTATGCAAATTTTTATATGCGAATTTTCACAATCAAGAAAATAATGACTGGAGATTACGAATTCGTGAATTTTCGAATATATCGCGAATATTCGTCCAAATATTCGCAAAATATCGTGAATTCGAATATTGCCCCTGCCGCTCATCACTAGTTCTGGGGTCCTCGTTCCTGATGACAGTTGAGGTGCCCTTGATGGTGAAGGTTTTACAGTGCGAAGCAGGGTCCCGGTTGATGCCAACACTTTGCATTGTAGTAGTGATGTAGGAGGCAATGATGAGACCAGGTTAGTTGTAAAGTCTTCACTGTACTTTACTGCAGCAGTCAATGGATAAGCCACACAGGCACTGTGTACATCAAATGCAATTTTCACAGTGGTAAATGCAGTTCCCATAATTGTGTATGAGAGATGGAGGGATGAGTCTCTTTCTTGCAATCTGTACAATCCTTCCAAACCGATCAAAGGGTGCAACTAACCTTTCTCACTTTAGGTTTGTATTAGCCCTGAACTTTCCACAATGGAATACAGCCTCTGAACCGGGATGCCTTCCGATCGTTTGGCTATGTTGGGAGACTTGAAGCTTGCTCCCTCAACATGCAGAGATATCAGTAACCTTAGTGTAGACAGTTACCTTCTCCGGCAAATACTCTGCAATCCTCTTTATGGTTGATGAACTCTCTGCTGTTTTCAGTAACACTGTCTCCTCAAGGGCGGGCAGATTTGTTGCTAGGTCATGCACAGGGCAGGAAAATTCCTTGTGACTCTGCCCTATACTGCTCTGAGATGCTCACTTGTTAGCAGTCAGTAGACTGCTGACAGTCTAGGGTACTTCCTCCTAGAGAGGAAGGGTGGAGGCAGCTCTGCCCAGCTACGGTAACTAGGTACTTTTCCCTTTCCATACACAGGCAATGTGTGAGCAGGGGTTATCTTGTTGGAACAACCGCGTCTCCTGAGTTTAAAAAGGCAGAAGGCTTGGTTCCATGATGTCCTGGACATAGTGTAGGCTGCTCAATGTTCCCACCACGAATACCACACGGGAAAGGCCATCGTAGCTAATGGTACCGCAATGGTACCGCACTGAACAGTATGATTTCTCATTGATAGCTGCAGCAGAGCTTGCAGGAGGGCTGGAGAAGAGAGACCTGAGACCCACAAGACCCACAATAGGTATCATTAGCTACCATGGCCGTTCCCATCTGGTATTCATGGAGGGATCATTAATCAGCCTTTGTTATGTCCAGGACATTACAGAACCAGTCCTACTGCCTTTTTTGACTCAGGAAATATGGTGTTCCAACCTTGACTGAACTATGAGTCCAAGTTGAAAGAGCTTGGAATGACGTACCACAGGAGGATACCCAGCACATGGATAACCATTACCATGCCAGAGTGGCAGCCGCATCACAGCAAGGTGAAATGCCACCCAGTATTAACCCCGTCCTGACATGTGACGTACTAGTAATAATGGGGCCTCATCTCCATAATGAGGGGGGGGGGGTGTCCGAGATATCGTAGAAGCGCCATAAGAATTATAAGAGCAGCTGGATTTTAGGAATGTATATAGTTATACTTTTCTGCAAACTGGTGACAGTTCCTCTTTATCAGAAAGGCCAACATATTATTAAACTGCTGATTTTCTTGACTCATGGGTACCTTCATGGATCTCTATCAGGCTGGACATGAACTATGAATTACAGTGGAGCCTGACGAAGGTCTAATGCCTGTTGTCCAATCCTTTGTTCTCCCTAGGCGAAACCACAATGAAATAAACGTGCGTTATAGAGCACTGGAAGACCAGCTGTTGTTCAGCAGCTATCTGATGTCTACTGCTGGATTTAGATAACTTCCATATAATTGTATAAGACTGTCAGTTCTCATGATACACTTACTAATATACCAAGCAACAGGCTCTACTCCTTGTATAAGTGCACATGTCCCATGGATGAAAACAATACCTCATTAGTTGCTTCTCTACTGTATCTCATCTTTGTATATATTGCTGTATGTTACCCAAATGTCTCCGTTTTAGAGATTCTGGTAACAAGGGAGAGTATGTCAGAGGAAAGGGGCTGTTGTGAAATGTAGGTAGCCACAATGACAGCTTTCTCCATTGAAAGAGCACAAGGACAACAAGGTGACAGAGACAGACTCGGGGAGCACTGGGAGTTTGGAGGAACTCCATTTACCTACAATTCTCTCATCTGTGACCTGAATTGCTACTGCTGGTAAAATAATAGAAGTACCTTGTAAATTGCTGATAATGCAACCTCCTGAGTCCTAATACACAAGAGAAAGTTCACCTTCCCAATTGCTGACAGCATTTTATAGTCAAACCCATATCCAACAGGACCAAGAGGTGCTAACTACATAAAAGTAAAGGCATTCTGCAAATATAAGTATATAGCATTTTTTATTCAAGGGGGTATGTCCGATTGATTTAACAATGAAAATCAGACATCACATAGTACATGATAGTACCTTTCTAACAAAGCTAGAACCAGCCCTGGACCTCACATGTAACCAGAGATTTCCCCATTCACTGCTCCTATTGCTCTGCTAGATTATCTTCAGTCTGGCAGTTCAGGGGGTGTGTGCTTTCTGCTGCAGCTCTCTCCCTGTATCTGTCACAAATTCTAACAGAACGTATGGCTGGTGGCAGATGAAGATTTAAACTGAGCATTTTTCGACTAGCTCAATGACACGGACAAAAAAATAAGGAAAAGAACAAACAGCAGGTGTCGCTATACAATTTTTAGTTACATTACAAATGTATTACATCCAGGTGCTGGTTTGAAATATGTAGAATGTGTTTTGTGACAAAACCCTTTGAAAGGGCTTCTTTTATCAGATTTGTACCTGCAACAGGTCAGCCAGTTTCATAGGTACAAATTTGCTGACGGCTGCCCCTTAAAGGGGTTGTCCAGACTAGGAGCCAACAACCCAATGCTCCTAAATTGTGCCCCATTAAAAAAAGAAAAGTCACCTGTCTGTGGTCCCCACATGCCCACACCACTGCCCTGATCCTGGGCACTTCATGTTTGGGAATTGGCTTGGCCCTGTCACAGCTTTGGCCTCAAAAGTCACGTGTTTGAATGGCATGTCACTGCCAGCGACATGCTAGTGACAAGTTATTCAAACATGTCACTGGTGAAGCCACTGACTGGTTGCAGCGGTCATGGAACCAAGCCACTTCTGGTTCTGCGGGGAAAGGGGGAGTGGCACAGCGGAACTGCGTACAGGTGAGAGTTTTTTTTGTTTGATTTTAACGTGGCATAAACTTGGAGCTCTGGGGTTGTCAGCTCCTAGACTGGACAACCCCTTTAATTCATCACACTCCAAAGTTGTACAATGGAGGCTTATCATTAAGACAGCACCTTGAAGTAATGCTATTTTGCTATGCAGCATTTCTGCTCATTGAGCTATAAAAAGCCAAACAGGATTGTAATAGGTGCTTATATTGGAAATATCTGCAGTAATACAAGCCTGG
Source organism: Bufotes viridis (assembly GCA_033119425.1). Classification (NCBI taxonomy): domain Eukaryota; kingdom Metazoa; phylum Chordata; class Amphibia; order Anura; family Bufonidae; genus Bufotes; species Bufotes viridis. Next base: position 185,652,281 of record CM065590.1, read on the forward strand.
TAGTAAACACAAGTCTATCATTTGTGCTGCAGCGCTGCAGAATTCTATCTTACTTTTCAGAACTCGAGGTAGGACACTGAATGTCACCTGTACAGCAATATGACTGCAAACACCGAATCTCATTGATAATTGCATAGTGCGTCTGGTAATTACAATGTTATGCTAACACTGCACTTAACTTTTTTGTGTGTTTTTTTTACTTATTATGTGCTGTATTTTGTTGGGATGCTAAAAATGTAAATGCAGTCTTGCACACTCATTAAAGGTATACAAAGCTCCCAATTATGCCCAGTTATGAATATGTATACAGAGATACTCCTAACTAGGGTTCGAGCATTTGCCTCCTGTTGGTTAGGTATGATGTACAGTCTCTGTGGGAGGAATGACAATGACAAGCTCTCTACAGCCCTGCTTAATATGTTGGCACCAAACATAATAAATTCTCATGAAGCCACACTAAACGTAGATGAACCCGTAGATTTAGATGGGAACAAGTCTCCATCCATCGTGTGCGGGTGGCAGATGTCAGGGGAAAGAATAGCACGTTAAATATCCTTTTGTTCTCATGGGAGATAAACGCCACCAGAGGTGTTTGACAGTTTCTTTGCCCTACATGCTCTGCCGATTTGGGTGTACATGTGTGTAGGGCGAGCATTTGGCTGACGGCTGTTAAAGGTGTATGGCCATCTTTCCACCCCTAAGTGCATGATCTGATATGAGAATAATGCTATGGTTATTTAGTGCTGTAGCTCTGATGCAACCCCCTACAGTGTCACAAATCAGACTGACTATTGCAGGAGGTAGGTTGTTCTACCACAGTGCATACTACTACTACTGCAGACTGGAAGGGCTGCAGATATTAGCAGGATTGTGAGATAATTCCCAATTCTGAACAAAAGAACACGGACAATGCCAAAGAAGGGTGAGGTGCTAACATATTGGGTTACCTTTTTATTTTGCTAGGTCTAGGGCTACACTGCGACTTTTTGTAGCGCTGAGCCACTGCTGCAGTCCAAAGGAGTACATGGGCCTGTATGTAATCTTGAGGACTGCAGCTCTCACTCAATAGTTAAAATTAATCAGCAGTGCTACAAAAAGTCACAGTGTAGCCCAGACCTAAAGCTTCATGAACAAGACCGCATTTTTCATCCATGTGCTATCAGCATTTTTTGGGGATAGCACACCAACTTATGCATTTCTATTGAACATGCACACATTGGTTTTTCAGTCCCGTAAATTATAGTACGTGTCCTATTCTGGTTGATATTGTGGATCTGAAAAGACCTTTCTATTGATGGGACTGAAAATAATATGGAAAGCACATGGAAGGTGTGCACATTTTGCAGATCTGTTTTGTGAGGACCAAATTATGGACACCGCCGTGGGCATGAAGCCTAAACCCTAACTAATAGATACTGCATGACTGAAATATTAATACCATCGTTCTTTCATATACCTTCATGTGCATATACGGATTATTTTGTCATCTTGTCATGTAAAAAATAGACATGTTACTACAGATGAGAAAGCTGATCATTGTTCTCATCTCATGTAGACCACACACCACCATTTATCAGTGCACAATCATACACATGGATTCAACAAGGAAAACTAATAACTCACCATGATAACAACATCCTAAAAGCCAATGGCTCATACTACACGCATAATAATCTCATATACACAGAAGAAATGAATAAGACTTACAAACATGTCCATCACCAGGTGCTCCAGAGTCGCCTCAATATCCTCCAGTTTGGCTGCAAGAGTCATTTTCAGATGCAACAGATATAACTTGGAAAAACCGCTTTACAAACTACTATGTATCCAGTAATTTCTTTTAGGGTTCAAGGTATGGTTGTATCCCCAATAACATCCAGAGTCAGTTCTGGCCACATGAGAAGGACCGGATGTGCGGCTACAGTATGAAGCAGATCCTCAGCGCTGCAGCAGGCATCAGTTTTCTATAATTTGATATTTGGGAGGCTGATTCCAGTTATTGTTCCAAGTTTAGCTGGGAATGATTGTGAAGTTGAGCATTGCAGCTGGATAGTGACACAGCTGGGACCACGGACGGGAACAGAATGAGGCATGCTCCTCTATGACTGATATTTATATGTTTCCACTTTTTGACTCTTTCTCCCTTTACTGCTTGCTCCTGACCTTTCATTAATGTCTGCATACACTGGAAAGTATTGTAGGACAAGGCAGAATTGGGTTGTGATCAACCCTAGGCCAATTCACATAGCTACCACATGAATGATCCTTTGTGCGCTGATTGAAATTTCCTTGTAAAGCCACAAACAAAAAGAGAATGGCGTTTTAGATAAGGGAAATTTACACTCTCATTTTTCCCTCTATTATTAGATTAGAAGTCTAATTTCCCAAAATAGGCTTTGATTCCCTTAAATTCATCAAAGTGAGCATTGGCTTCCATCTCCATGAATTGCTTGATTCAGCCCAGCGAGGGTACTGGCACAGCTTGTGTCTTATTTTCATCAGCAGATGGGCAGACCAAGAGATCTTGTATATCTTTTCACTGAGTTAGAAGTTACTTTTGTAACAAGGCCGACTATGTTTGGTGACACTGTCCGAGGATAATACATACTACTCAGACACACATGCATTTCACTGATAAATTTTCGGGATGTCCATTTTTATGCAAAGACATTATTTTGGGTGATGAGAGAAGTTTCCACCATTAGCTTACCATATATTTACTTCATCATTTGCGCTTTAGGCCTTCTTTTACCTTGTATATGTTTTATTTGATCTATAAAATGGAGGGTGAACACAAACGTTCTTATATTTCTTAGACCAACAAATATAAATATGGATGCAGAGAATAAGGTGATTGCATGACAGAGGTCAGAGGGAGACACATAGGGAGAATTTATTGTGAGGGTAATCTTTCAAGTTGAGTCTGCACTGGAGTACTTTATGCCAAATGTATTAAGTGTTGCATATTGTTTGTTAAGTTTGCCACATCTGACACCTTTTGTCCACTCCCGTACTGGGGTGAGATTGCAACTCTTTACTTTTTTAAAAAGATGCAATGATAAATCTGGAGTGAAATTCATTAAGGGGCTTCTCCAGGTTGTCCTATATTGATGAACTATCCATGCTGATCACGTGTATAAGGAAACAATAAACGCAGTGTGCACGTGCCGTCTCCGCATACAGATGATCAGCAGGAGTGGGGTGTGTTGGACCCCCACCGATCTGATGTTGATGACCTATCCTGAGGATAGTTCATCAATATAGGGGAGCCCGGAGAATCCCTTTAAGGCCGGGTTCACATCACTGTTTATTTTTTGTGTTCTTCTGATCTGTCTGAAGCACAGAAAAATAGAGAAAAAATCAACCCTGTAAAAAAATGGATCATGAGCATTAGTTAGGCCTCTTCCACATTTCCGTTTTTCACAGACATGTGCTGTCCGCATTTTCCACGAACAGACATACCCATTGATTTAAATGTGTCTGTTCACACATCAGTAAAAAAATCACGGAAACATCAACTATTTTGGTCCGCAACATGCCCACTGAAGTCTATGGGTCCGTAAAAATCATGGACACGACATGGATGGCATCTATTTCGCAGCTGTTTTTCACACAAGACAGATGGGAAATGGTCTTGAAATTAATTTTCAGCTGAGCAACGTCTATGGATTACGGATGACACACGGAGGGTAAAAATGGACACACCACCTACCATCCACGATCCTTCACGGACATCTTCATTGATTAAATAAGGACGCTTTTTTCACGTACATAATACTGACACGGAAATGTGAACAAGGTCTTATTCACATTTGGGAGCCATTTCTATCAGAGATCCATTATTTTAGATGGGAAAAAAAGTGCATTTTTTCCATCTAAAATAACTGACAAAAATGGTTCAAACGGATGCCAGGATCCGTTTTTCTCTTTATTTTTCTGTTCTGTTCTTCTTCTAACCATGCCCACTCCCCCACTTTTCAAAATTTGAGTAAAAAAGCAAATTTTTAGTGGAAAGGAAAGGCCACTCTGTGTTGTGACCCATTTTATTTTATTTTAACATTAGTAACTGTCATTTACTATCCAGAAATACGCCTATATTCTGCATATTTCTGGCGCAGATTGCGGCACAAAGGTTATTTTTTCTGAGACATTTCCTCAGCTCACGCCAGGTCTAAAAAAGTGGGCTCCTGTTTTAGGATTAGAAAATGGTCTAAATGTAAGCCAGCAAGGAAGCTAGTTTATATTTAGACTGGGGCAGATTGGCGATATATCAGTTTTGGAAAAAGATTTAACTTTCTCCCCATGTGCCTCTTTTAATCATTTTACAGTGATAAAAGATATACATATTTTTGCTCGTTCACTGCTTTAAAAAAAAAAGGTGGCATTATGGGGAAGGGGATTCTGGCATTTTTGCCATGAACAAAGAGCAAGAGGCGATACAGACTCTTGAGGAATTATTGGAAGAAAATGAGCTGTCTGGAAAGGAGGAGACACCATTATCTATCAAATGTAAGTCCAAGAAATTCCTGCCACTTTCATTGTGTCCCCCCATTAATTTGTTTGTAAAGCTGATTATTACATCTATACCTAGGGACAATATGTCCAGAGCACAACGTCAGAGTCTTAGATATTTGTCTAAGCTCTCTTACGTTGTTTTTAAACCTTCGGACAAAGGGGGTGACATTGTAGTTTGGCGCCACTTATTATATGAAAGAGAGGCCTACAGGCAATTAAGAGATAAAAATTGTTACAAGATGTTAACCTTTAATCCATTACGTTTGAAGGCATGATGATGCAGATCTTGGAACAAGCCCTGGAAGATGCAGTGATATCTAAGGCCTTAGATAATGCTTTGATCGTGAAGAAGCCTACAATACCTACACTCTACCATCTACCAAAGATCCATAAGAATACCAAAGTGCCTCCAGGTAGGCCTATTATTTATGGTAGTGGAAGTATGAAGAAGGTGGGGCAGTATTTGGATTCCCAGTTAAAAAACATAGTGGCCAATCTCCCATCGTTTATACAAGACACTACAGATTTTTTACAGAAAATTGAGGGGATCCACCCTGAAGAGGATATGTTACTGGTAACATGTGACGTGGAGTCACTGTATACCAGTATTAAGCATCAGGATGGTATCCAAGCGGTGGAGTTCTTTCTCAAACAGGAAAATGTAGTTTATCAGAAAAGGAGATTTTTGTGGGCTCTTTTGGTTTTTGTTCTTACACACAATTTTTTTTACATTTTTAATAGGTTCTTCTACCTACAGCTCCAGGGGACTGCGATGGGGGCACCTTGTACGCCCTCTTACACAAATTTATTCCTGGGGCTGTGGGAGAGAGACCTGTTCTTGTCAGATCGATGCACGCTGATGGACCATACCATTTTTTGGGCACGGTACATTGACGATGTACTTTTGATTTGACAGGGAAGTATTCATGATTTGCAGGAATTTTTTCTTATGTTGAATAATAATTCCAGTAATATTGAGTTAACTTATAAATTCGATAAGAACACTATTGCATTTTTGGACGTACAATTACAGAGAGGAACTGATGGTCTTATCTTGACAAATGTATTCAGGAAACCAACCTCCGGGAATGCTTATTTACATGATTCTTCATCTCATCCCCACAGATGAATAATTCGATCCTGGTTGGACAGTTTCTGCGGACCCGCAGGATATGTTCTACAGATCATCTGTTTGAGCAGCATACGGACGATCTGAAGTGTCGTTTTTCAAGTCGTGGATATAGCCAACATTCCATTAAGGAACCACATAGAAGAGCACAATTGTGCTCCCGTCATGGCCAAGTGATAATCAAATAAGATTTATTGCGAATTATGACTTCAGATAGCCTGAGATGAAAACTTGTTTGATGAAATTTTGGCCAATCCTGTTTATGGATCCAGTTATTGCAAAATATGTCTCTCTAGGACCATCGGTGGTTCCAGGGAGATCCAAGCACTTGAAAGATCATTTGGTGAGAAGCCATTACACAAAACGTGTTTTTCCTGAAGTTGTTAAACCAAAATGGGGTTTTTCACCATGCGGGAGATGTATGGCTTGTTCAATATGGATATGGAAAGGGCTACGGATTTTCATGATTCTACTGGGAGGAAGACTTTTCAAATAACACACTGATTGTCAAGTTCCAGTACAGCAGTGGTTTATTATGCTACATGACCCTGTCCAAAGATCTATGCGGGTTTCACCACAAGGGAATTGAAGGTCAGAGTGTGAGAAAATGTCCGGTATATTCTATCCGCTACTGATGAAAGGGATGCGGCAATTTTGAAGCCTGTCGCTAGACATTTCAAACTTTTTCATGCTTGTGACCCTAAGTTCCTGAAAGTCTGCAGGATAGATTGCGTTTTGAAAAACATCCGGGGTGGAGACACTTCGCGGAAACTTGCACAATTGGAGTGCAAGTGGATTTGGAAGTTAAATACTTTACGTCCGAATGGACTCAATGAGTCTACTGGTTTTTCCTCCCTCCTATAGATACTTTTTCCAATTGACATTCTCTGGGTCACCACATGCCTATGTGTTTTTAACTATGTTTTTAATTATTACTTAATTTGTGTTTTATTTTAGATGATCACCTTTCAGATTTCTATCATACTATTCACTCAAGAAGGCATCCAATGACATGGGTATAATATATATATATATATATATATATATATTTTTTTTTTTTTTTGTTATATCATTTGCTATACACAACTCTATGTATTTCATCTTCGTTTGATTATTTGCTACACACAATTTTATGTGTTTTATCATAATTCATGGGATTTACTTTTTGTGGACTCCTGATTTTAATTATGATAACTATATTATGAATTTCCTATTTGTTTCAAATGTGTTTTTTAATTACCGGTACATACTTAATAATTTTTTTATAACACATGCACTTTTTTAACAAAAAACTTTGTCACACTGTAAAAAAGTTTTTTATATTATAATATTTTTACATACATTTTCTGCACTTTGTCATGCTGACATAATTTTTTTTATGTATTCATTTTTGGCACATTATGATTTTTATTTTTCTCATTCACATTGTCCTTTTTTTGCTTATTCACTCACTCACTCATTCACAGGTTTATATAGTCATGGATTTTTGCTTGTTTCACTTTCTCATACGATACATATGGCTGCCTGGCAGTATGATTTTATTTGAATAATTATTATTTTTATATTTATTTTGATATATGCAATCAGTGATTTATTTATTTATTATAATTATGGATTTCTGTTATTTAATCATGCGTTTTCCTTGTGAGGTACATATGGTTGTTTTTCGTTTATACTAATCATGTAATTTTTGTACATAATCATGCCCAATTGTATATACCGGTAATTCAGAATGGGCAACATCGGGTCTGCGCATGCGCATATACTTGGTGCCGCCAGCATGTATCTTGCGATGATTACATTGCGAGATCTGCCTGCGCCATCATGTGATACGAGACGCGATCACATAACAGAAAGATCATGTGTCGCCTCTCGTCGTAATAATGTGGCCCGTTCTACTTGGTATCCTGAATGAGGTATATTGAGACAACTGATTTCAACTGTGGATGGAGTGATGTGATTGATGATTGGGTGTATTTAGTGTGTGTCCCACGGTGATGATGCCACCCCCAGACGAAGGTCTGCCAAAATGCGCATCAGAGCTGGCGCCATCCCAGAGGAGTCACATTATGGGTAATTGATTCTTGTCCTGGTCGTACACCATTTTGTTAAATGTAGCACTTGCGCTTTATTTTGTAAACATCATTTTGTGGATGGATATGAACTATTCCCATTGTGTTTCCTTCGATGTCTCCTTTTCCCTGCACTTATACCTGTTTTTAAATCATGTAATTATTTATTTGCATTGAATCAATAAACATTGATACTGTTTTCAAGCGGTCTGGCAATTTCAATGTAGGTTTTATGTTTATGTGACTGCCATAGGCTTGTATGCATTTGTGCAAATGGGTGACAAAGTAATATTAAATGTAGTTACTAAGGGTCCTTTCACACTTGCGTTCTGAGGATCTGGCAGGCACTTCCGTCCTGCCGGATCCGTCAGAACGCAAGTCACCTGAAGCATTAGAAGACTGATCAGGATCCTAATCAGTCTTCAAATTGCTTTCAGGTTACTATGGCAGCCAGGACGCTACTAGCGTCCTGGTTGCCATAGTAGGAGCGGGGAGCGGGGGAGCGGCATACTTACATTCCGTGCGGCTCCCGTGGCGCTCCTGAATGACGTCAGAGCGCCCCATGCGCATGGATCACGTGATCCATGCGATCACGTGATCTATGCACTGGGGCGCCCTGGCGTCATCCTGGAGCGCCCGGGAGCCGCACGAATGTAAGTATGCCGCTCCCGCTCCCTGCCATTTACCATGGTAACCAGGACTTTAGCGTCCTGGCTGCCATGGTAACCAGTCATAAAAAGCTAAATGTCGGATCCGGCAATGCGCCGAAACGACGTTTAGCTTAAGGTCGGATCCGGATTAATGCCTTTCAATGGGCATTAATTCCGGATCCGGCCTTGCGGCAAGTGTACCGGATTTTTGGACGGAACAAAAAGCGCAGCATGCTGCGGTATTTGCTGCGTCCAAAAAACGTTCCGGTCCTGAACTGAAGACATCCTGATGCATCCTGAACGGATTTCTCTCCATTCAGAATGCATGGGGATGATCCTGATCAGGATTTTTCCGGCATAGAGACCCGACGACGGATCTCTATGCCGGAAAAGAAGAACGCAGGTGTGAAAGGGCCCTTATACATTAAGCTGAGCCTCCTTTTTTTAGTTTTGTAGTTTTTATTTAGACTGGCGCAGGATACGCCAAAGTGCCTCTTCATAACTTTGGCGGAACCATCGCCAGCTATAGAGTTTATTAAGACTGGCTTCTAAAACGCCAGTCTTAATAAATGACCCCCTATATATTTATCCTCTACAGATTTGATTTCATCATATTGGGTAGTCCTCCATAATCATTTATATCAATTTCTCATTTCGTTTGTGCTTCTCACAAATGACCATGGTCTAGGTCAAGATGCTTGTGTTACTGAAAGAAAACCTGCCCTGATCGTACCTATCTGTGTATTACAGCTATCTCATGAATGGAGCAGGCACTTATCTTGAAAACGGTGAATTATTTGAACTTAAAGTATATATACATAAATTAAACATTTTGCTGTAACTTTTGGTATGTGCACTACATAGTTGATAATGCATAATATAAATGTTTAAAAAGAACCCTTTTTAAGGGAAGAGGCTTTAAACATGACAACAAGCATGTATTCATGGGTCTAATAAAGTTCTATGTATGTTCTGACACAAGGGAATTGTGCTACTCAAGAATGGATCAGACTGTATTACATAGCGTAACCAAAGGCTCTACATAATAGTCCTATTACTTTATGCCTTATATTATGTACTGAAGGGATGATACTACCAAGCATGGTTTGTATTGCTATGAATTGATGTATTTACTTGGCAAAAAAAGTGACTTTCACTGCTACATAAATCATGTTTTTGTTACGAGTGGTATAAGAGACATCAAGCAGTAAATCATGTTCGTCTAGTAAGTAAAGACTTATTCTGTCTTGTATAGATCTGTAATATGGTACCCAAAAGAAATTTGAAAGGGATCATTCTCCTGGTGGTAATCTCCCTTCTAGGGGAGAATGCTGTGCCATATGGAGGCACCGTACAGCTGCACACTGTCTACAGGTCCATAATATGAGTATGACCATATCATACATCAGTCTTTCAGGGCCGGTGCAAGGATTTTTGCCAACACAAGCGAAGCTATGTTTTGGCCCCCCCCTCCCCCATGATCACATTATGACCCCCTATTGTGTCACACTTCGACCCCCCCTCCCCCCCCATGGCACATCATCCCCCCATGTCACATTTCTCCCCCTCCATGGCACAGACTACAGACATTTGATTTGTCTCCCCTCCCATCATGTCACCCGTGACCCCCCCCCCATTAATGTTGTGTAATAATTATAAACAATATGCGCTCATCACCTACCACCTACCCTATGGCAGTCGACAGTCCGTCTGGGCTGGCCTGGGCTGGCTGTGTGAGTCACAGTCACCAACAGCTGCTCCAGTCCCTGCTGCTGCCCGTCTTGGAGCCACTCACCAGTCACACACCCTGAGTGCTCCCATGACCGTGTTGCCGTGCTGCCGCTCTGTGAGTGAGGACCGGGGCCGCATGGCACATGCACAACTGGCGTGGGTGGCTGGAGGCGCTGTGGCGCAACTCGCTGCAAGTAATTTAAAAAAAAAGTTAATTTTTCTGCCCCCCTCCCCCTTCTCTGCGCCCTAAGGCTACTGCTTGGTCTGCCTTATTATAGAAACAGCCCTGAAGTCTTTGTAGGCACCTGTATTACAGTAACCAAAAAATCTCAAATGAATCATTTTCATGGAGTTACTCGTGAGAATGAAGTGCCATATGGAGGCACTGTACTGCTGTATATTATGGAGCTGGGGAGATTTATTAAGACTAAGATGGTCAAGTTGCACATACTCACAGAAATGAATGGATCAGGATTCAGTCAGGATGCTTTCCATTTGCAACACGCATTGCATCCAGACGGAAAACTCACTTGTGTGGAAGAGGCCTAGAACTACCAAACAGCTTTTTTCTCCTCTAAAAAAACACTTCTAAAGGTCAGGAGAGAGCTGAAAAAAGGCCCATACCTAATCCAAAATGTGAGATTTCTTTATTGAAGAAGTTTATAGCAAGTGCCACCTCCGAATAAAAAACACTATCTCGCATATCCCCCAAACACCAATGAGTGTCAAGGGTTAATGGCGAGTATTAAGGTGAATTTATTTTTGCTTAAACATTCGTGTATTTTATGGCGGTCAGAGGTTGAGTTTTTAAATGAAAATAACAGTATTTGGATTGGCTGGGTGCTGATTTGGCTTCCATTAGAATGAGATACTGTGAATTACATTTCCACTGGCCAAAAACAATGAAGTCTGGCATTATTCATGCACGGTGTGCAATGCGTGTAACAGTATGATATCAATGCTTACACATGTATATGCACTACTAAAATGTGTGATCTTTCCACCAGCTAAATTCATCCAAAGATAGTTACGACTTTTGTATGTTGATTGGCTGAATGACCAGAACTTCCATAGGCTTTTCTCCCAAACATACAGAGCTAAAGAAAGCCAATATGGAATCTGAAATATCCAACCTTCTACTCATGTTACATTTATATTACAAATAAGCCAACCACCATGGAAATTTTATGGTAATCTCATTTTCCATTTCTTCTAAACTTGCTGAATATCCTAGCCCGTTGAGGTGACAAGTTTAAGAATGGATTCTGGGCAGGAATCTATAAATCCCTTAAAATCTAAATAAAGTAGGCAGGTTACAGATGGGAAAAGCACAGGAAGTCTTTCAGTGTTAAAAATATGTAGAAACCAGAAAACAAAAATACCCACAAAGACTGTCAGAATAACAGTGCAATGTCATAATTACACTTTAAATGGTAGATTTATATAGCACACTGAACATTTCAGTGCACTAGCTATAGTTAGTCTTGCATCTATGGGTCGGTTTGACTAAAAAATGGAGCTTAAAAACAATTAAAAGACACACATAACAAGGACATGTAGTGTAAACCCACCAAAAAAGCATGTCCCAACATATTTTATAAAACAAACTAATGTAAAGTGTGTATATATAGTGTAATACTATAATAGAAGTACTGTAACTGTTTGTTGGCAAGAGTTTGTCCATGGCCATGAAATTTACTGGATGAGTTCTTCGCCATAGATATATACAACTACCAACCCATAATGCAATGTATACAATGCTAATCTAGAGATTTCTGGTGATCTTGAACGCACCGCCTGTTATGTATCAGTGCTACGTATACAATCCTTAGGAGGCCTGCTGGAGAGACTTCTGGGGGCCTTGACGGGACTATGCTATAGGCATACATTCTCTACACACATAGAAAAAGTAATATATTCCTACTCAAAGTAAATTAACCATGGGACATCACAGTTAAATACACTTAGACGATATGAAATATTGTAAAGAAAACTGTTACTATTAATGAGCCTATCTAGAATGTGTGCAATAATGAAAAGTCAAACTGTGATTAAATTACCATAAGTCTGACCTCTCTTGCATCTCTCTTATTCTCTTCTACCTGAAGGGCTTTAATATCCAGCAAAGAAAATGGAGCGGTGTCATGGAAACAGCAGCTGCAGACTCACAAGCCTTCTCCATAGGATTACAGCGACTCAGGCCAATAACAGGTTAATGCACTATCTATTCTAGCTGGGCTACTTTGCTGTGTGCAGTATACCATACCTTGAAAAAGAACATGTTCTCATCATAGATGATAGTGATGGGTATTGGTTATCATTGTGGAGTCTTATTGTCAATGCTCTATGGGAAAAAGTATGCAAATTAGCTATTTTCCAGAAGAAAAAACTGTCTCACCAGAACCACCTATTGGAGGTAATGATATTGTGAAATCCAGCATTGAGGTGTCTTGATAAATGAAATCACTTTATTACAGGGAATCTGTCACCCGAGACCTTCCTATTCAACGGTTTGCATAGACACCACAGCCACCACATACATTAGAACTGTTGAGAAGATGCAACTTTCCGAAATTATGCCCAAGAAACTTGTGGTATGTGGTGAAAGACAATATCCAGAATGAGCCTTACGAAGAGCATTCTCTTGGGCCTTGAAATGTAATAGGTGTGAATTATTACTGGAATCAAACAAAAAGTATGTGGTGGGTAAGGTGGAACAGGAAGAGGTCACCTTTGTGATAGCTTTCAGTAACCAATACACACAAATAACAAATTAACAAACTTCTTCCATTACTTGAACAAGATGAGATTTTGGCAAATATTTTAACACAAGGATTTAGAATTGTCCCTAGGAAAGCGAGGCCACTGGGTTCTCTGTTTCTAGAGAATACAGCTAAATGGAGACCTTGGTTAGGGACAACAGGTTCCTACTGATGTGGCTATCAAAAGTGTAAGTCCTCATATTACCTGGACTAATCATTCTGATGTACCCAATTGCAGTATGTTGGCCACACAACTAATCCTCTCAAAGTACGCATCACCGATATATGCCAGATAACCTTACAGACAGACTTGGACTGGCCCACAGGGGTATAGGTGAGTCCCCGGGGTGGGCCCCTGACCAAGGTGGGCCCCTAGTCTCCCACCCCCTGCACAAGTGGCACATACACTGTAGAGTGATTTTACTACATATAGGTAGTCAGTATACAACATCTCAACCAGTCTATGTTAATATAAAAAATGAGTAAATTATTTAAGCTACTACCCAGTTTAATATCATAGATACATCAGGTGGCTGAGATGGCTTTTAGGTACAGAGGCAGACCAACCTGTATCCTCTTTTCTTGGGGACCCACTTTCTAAAATTCACTGCAGGGACCCTTGTCTGCTGCTGTGTGAGCACGTAATATTTGAATGTATCCATACGGTGGGCCCTAGGCACCCCAGTCCGACACTGCTTACAGATATAGTGAATGTTTCTACCTTGTCATGACACTTTAGAGATGACCACAAGGGGTATTTTACCTCTATTGTCTTCCAGGGTATTGAATGTGTACAGAGTCCTATTAAGCAATTAATCAATATAGAGACGTATTGGATATTCATATTGAGGATCAGATTTCCCGAGGGTCCAAATCAGAGATTAGAGCTGATTTGCTGTTACAGATTTTGGGATTTTTAGATTTGTAATATTTGTATAGTTATGGTCTGAAGGGGTTAACTTAAACTGTGATTAAAGTTTCAGTTGCGAAACGTTCATTGCTTTCATATATGCTTATTCTTGTGCATGCATTGTAGGCCATGATTAGGAACCGTTGTGTTGGAAACACCTAGGCCGGACATCTGGTCTATTGTTACATGGTGCATTTTATGAACTATAATAAAGTGATTTGTCAAGACGCCTCAATGCTGGATTTCACCATATCATGCCTTCATCTGTCCTAATCTGGGATGTCCATGCACAAATTTGTCTGCAAGTGAAGTAGGTGTGAGCTGACTTTCTTTGTCAACTACTGGAGTTAGGTACCCTTTAAATCAATTTCTGACCATTGCAACATGACAAGGGATGTTGGCCAAGCCAGACAACATTCTGTAGAAAGCTGTCACAGCGTACTTACCCCTTATCAGTACAGAGCAGAGTATTGGCTGGATGAAATATCTATGGTGGGGGAGGGGAGTTCTGGTTCTCATTAAATGGGTATCATGGTTACTACATGTTATCCTGCATCCACTGGATAGAGGATAGGACCGTTAAGACTCACAATAATCTCAAGAAAGGGGGACCTGTTCCCCCATTCTAATGGAGCATATAAGTCCCACAAGTGCCCTGCTGTTAAAGTCAATCTCTATTGGACTTCTGGAGGTAGGTAGCAGAGTGCTATACCCAACCTTCTATGGCAGTCCATCAAGCATGAATGCAGTAGCAGGGCTCCATTAGTATGGGGGTACAGGACTCTCGTTCTTGAGAAGAGTAGAGGTCCCAGCAGTCAGACCCCAAATGATCAGTTAGCTATCCTCTATCCACTGGACTATAACTTGTAGTAACTGTAATAACTCGCTAGGGAGACCCAGTTTTGTATCAAGTCCTGTTGACAATGCGCCATGAGAAAAAGTATGCTAATTTGCTCTATACCAGAAGGAAGAAAACTGTCTTGCTATTGCCATTTGGAGGTAGTTGTCTACAGATGGTTGTCTGGCTTAGCTAATATCTAGTAATGCTGAAAGGCTTGATAAAGAGTCAGCCATTGACTTATAGGGTATCTACCTCCATAGGTGGCACCAGTGAGTCTGTTGTTTTCTGATTATATGTAAAGACTCTTGTTATTTTTCTTACTTAGGGTTGACATTTTGAGGCATTCAGAAACAATAGTTTTCTATAGAATTGTAGTCTAAAGATACAGCGTTTTCAACAATCTTCCTGGAGAAAATAAGCATAGGGACTTCTGTACCTGAGGAAAAAAAGACTTACATTTAAAGATTTTTTTTCTTGCGGAAATGTTCTTTAACTATTAAAGAGGGACTGGAAATAGTTTGCATTAAAATTCCACTTTTATTTCCAGCTTTTGAGGCTTAAAGGGGTATTCCGGTTATAAGTAGTCATCCCCTATCCACAGATCTGTGGGACTCCCAGAGGTAGGTGTACAGCGCTATCTCTGGCACTCCCATAGAAAAGAATTGAGCGACAGAGTGCATTTCTGACCAGCCGCTCCATTCATTTCAGGGGGGATCCTTAGGGTACAGGGCCCCCGTTCTTGTGATCGGTGGGGGTCCCAGTAGTAGGGACCTATTGATCTGGTAGTTAACCCGTATCCTGTGGGTACTTGCAAGAGCAGAACCTGGCAGAATAAAAGTTGATAATAAATTCAAAACCTTAGCACCTATGAGCACTGTCCGCAGTTTTGCATGGTCAGAGCTGCTGACAGACTCACTTTAATGTAAGAAACATGTAACTTAACACTGATTTACTATTGATACAGATTTGAGGGACTGTATTTTATGTATTTTATATTTGGGCACAATAGGGGTTTAGGCTGTGGAGGTTACAGACTGCAGCAATGTGCCCCTTTGCAATGCAGGCTGACAAACAATACATGTTGGCATAACATAATGTATTAATATTTGATAACATTAGGTATGACAATATGGCCCTGGGCTTGCATCCAAATAAAGCAAATAAAATAACAAAAAGGATGCGCTATAAACACATAATGAACACATGCACGATGTAATAGTAGACCACATTCTGGAAATGAATTTGCTATTTTTATTATACATGATCTGCCTAGTAATAGGTGGTTATTGAGAAGGTAGAAGAACAGGTGGAGTAGTAAAAAAGAGAAAGTTAGAATGGTCTGTCTGTTCAGTGCACCTCATCACTATTACTGACTGCAACTTGACCAAAAATTGTGACCTGGATAACAGAGTTAACAGATGGGCTGGCCTGCTGCCACTGAAGCATATGTGACACTGCCTCCTGGGGATCAGGCAACATTATGGAAGCTAACCTAAAGTCAGAAATTGCTGATGTGAAGTGATGCTCAATTGGTAGTCCTGGGGCTCCATACAGCCTTTACATGGCTGATCTGCAGCTCTTGGGCGCTTGAGGAAGGCAAACTGTGATGCCATTGCCTTCTCTAGGACTGCTTCTATATGCAGAGCGCTCTGCCCAGTCATATACACTGATGAGCAAAAGGGTAACGATGTTTTGAACTTTTGACTTTCAGGCTCCACATCTCACCATCCACTTCAGCTTACAACCTGAGACTAACATCATTTTATAGTCAGCCATCTTGGTTATCTCATACATAAATCGGACTTGTAACTATTTAGCATATCATTAGTTATGCCAATTCTTGTCATGTAACTGCATTGTTACTGTTTTGCTCCTGGTGGTGGAACAATCTTTTTCTTTTTGTATACTACAAACTACAACCTATTGTCACATTCCCCAATAGCTCAGTGTGTTATTAGGCTGATTCCAAAGTGAAAGGTCACTGGTTTAAATCCAGGAGCAGCCATGAAGAAGATTTCCCAAAAAAAGTGAAACACCATCATCCAGCTGATCAATACCGGTATTTCAGCCAAGAAAATTGCCAAACCGCATCATGTGAGCAGCAATACAGTTCGAAAAATACAAAATGAAGTCCATCCATCCATTCTAAAGCCAAGAGGGGGGTGCCCAGGCAAAATATCGGAGTCAAACAAATCTTCTCATCACAAGGTCTATCAGTTCTGGTCATGACAAACACAGAAAGAATTCATAGATCTGGCAAAATGGCCAAATGGCCAAAATGCTAACTGAAGTAGTCAAGGAATTCAAGTAGAATTTTTTATTTTTCCAAACGTTTCAGCTCAATAAAATAGATGAAGAAAACAACAGCCTGTAATACATCTGTGCCTATCCTTTGACCCCATCCAGGGTGAATGTGTGGTGTGGCGCTTTGATGAAGGCAGTTGACCACCACCAGTGTAGATGCTTTTGGGCTATTGGCTACTTTCACCATATCACCCATGCTCCTAATTAATAGTAACATAGTAACATAGTATATAAGACCGAAAAAAGACATTTGTCCATCCAGTTCGGCCTGTTTCCTACAAGTTGATCCAGAGGAAGGCAAAAAACCCCTGTGAGGCAGAAGCCAAATTTCCCCACTTAAGGGGAAAAAATTCCTTCCCGACTCCAATCAGGCAATCAGAATAACTCCCTGGATCACCGACCCCTCTCTAGTAGCTATAACCTGAAATATTATTACACTCCAGAAATACATCCAGTCCTCTCTTGAATTCCTTTATTGTACTCACCATCACCACCTTCTCAGGCAGAGAGTTCCATAGTCTCACTGCTCTTACCATGAAGAATCCTTTTCTATGCTTGTGTACAAACCTTCTTTCCTCCAGACGCAGAGGATGTCCCCTTGTCACAGTCACAGTCCTGGGGATAAATACATAATTGGAGAGATATCTGTACTGACCCCTGATATATTTATACATAGATATTAGATCTCCCCTCAGTCGTCTTTTTTCTAAGGTGAATAACCCTAATTTTGATAACTTTTCAGGGTACTGTAGTTGCCCCATTCCAGTTATTACTTTAGTTGCCCTCCTCTGAACCCTCTCCAGCTCTGCTATGTCTGCCTTTTTCACAGGAGCCCAGAACTGTACACAGTACTCCATGTGTGGTCTGACTAGTGATTTGTAAAGAGGTAGGACTATGTTCTCATAACGGGCATCTATGCCCCTTTTGATGCAACCCATTATCTTATTGGCCTTGGCAGTAGCTGCCTGACACTGGTTTTTACAGCTTAGTTTGCTGTTTATTAAAATTCCTAGATCCTTTTCCATGTTAGTGTTACCGAGTGTTTTACCATTTAATATGTACGGGTGACTTGCATTATTCCTTCCCATGTGCATAACTTTACATTTGTCAGTGTTAAACCTCATCTGCCATTTCTCTGCCCAAGCCTCCAATCTATCCAGATCCCTCTGTAGCAGAAAACTGTCCTCTTCAGTGTTAATTACTTTACACAGTTTAGTGTCATCTGCAAAAATTGATATTTTACTGTGCAAGCCTTCTACAAGATCATTAATACATATATTGAAGAGAATAGGGCCCAATACTGACCCCTGAGGTACCCCACTATTGACAGTGACCCAATCTGAGTGTGTACCGTTAATAACCACCCTCTGCTTTCTGTCACTCAGCCAGTTACTTACCCACATTCAGACCTTTTCTCCAATTCCGAGCATCCTCATTTTATATACCAACCTTTTATGTGGTACAGTGTCAAATGCTTTGGAGAAGTTCAGATATACAACATCCATTGATTCGCCGCTGTCAAGTCTAGAACTTACCTCTTCATAGAAGCTGATTAAATTTGTTGGGCATGACCGATCCCTCATGAAGCCATGCTGATATGGCGTTATTTGCTTATTTTCATTGAGATACTCCAAGATAGCATCTCTTCCAATAGTTTACCCACAACAGATGTTAAACTTACCGGCCTATAATTTCCAGGCTCTGTTTTTGGACCCTTTTTGAATATTGGCACCACATTTGCTATGCGCCAATCCTCTGGAACATTCCCTGTCAGTATAGAGTCCGTAAATATCAGAAATAAAGGTCTGGCTATGACATCACTTAATTCCCTTAGGATACGGGGGTGTTTGCCATGCGGTCCTGGCGATTTGTCTATTTTAATCTTTTTAAGTCGCTGTTGTACTTCTTCCTGGGTCAGACAGGGCACTTTTAATGGGGAATTTACTTTTACATTCTGCATTTTATCTGACAGTTTATTTTCCTCAGTGAATATAGTGGAGAAAAAAATATTTAATAGTTTTGCTTTATCCTTGTCGCTCTCTGCAACACCCCCCTCATTGCTGTGTAGAGGGCCGACTCCTTTAGATTTATATTTTTTACCATTTATATAATTGAAGAACATTTTAGGGTTAGTTTTACTCTCTTTGGCAATTAATCTCTCGGTCTCTAGTTTGGCATTTTTTATTAGTTTTTTACATATTCTATTTTTTTCCTTATAGTTTATCAGTGCTTCCTGGCTCCCCTCCTGTTTTGGTGATTTATATGATTTCTTTTTGTCATTTATTGCTTTCTTTACGGTTCTATTTATCCACATTGGTTTCTTATTGTTTCTTAGCCTTTTATTCCTATAAGGTATGTACCTCTCACAATTAGATGTTACAATGCTTTTAAAAATCTCCCATTTTGTGGTTGTATTTTTATTTTTAAGGACTTTGTCCCAGTTAGTTAGGTCTATGGCCTTGCTTAGTTGGCTAAATTTTGCTTTTTTGAAGTTTGGTATTTTTGTTCCTCCCTTGGTCTATTGGGTAATACTAAGTCCAGTATGGCCGTCCCTC
Source organism: Bufotes viridis (assembly GCA_033119425.1). Taxonomy (NCBI): domain Eukaryota; kingdom Metazoa; phylum Chordata; class Amphibia; order Anura; family Bufonidae; genus Bufotes; species Bufotes viridis. The sequence continues at coordinate 185,671,750 of CM065590.1, forward strand.
TAGTTGGGTCCTGAACCAGTTGGGAAAGGTAATTGTCTTTGGCTATTGCCAAGAACCTGTTTCCTTTATGGGATGTACAACTTTCAGTTTCCCAGTCTATATCTGGGTAGTTGAAGTCCCCCATAATAACGACTTCATTATGATTTGCCGCCAAATTTGACTAATTTGGTCAGTGGTTATTAATGTTCACTTGCAGCGCTAGGGTACTAGGTGGGAATTCGAACAAGGGTAACACCTGCATAGAGTTTGTATATCCTCTCCATGTTTTTCTGGGGTTCTCGCCAGTACTCTTGTTTCGTCCCACACAATAAAAACTGTGAATTTTTGCAGACGGACTCCCCCGTCGGCCGGTGGAATATACCAGGGGAACTATCAAGGTGAGGGAGGATACCCACATTACCTCTAAGCCCCACATAGGGCCTGGAACTCTCTAAACTTCCATCCAGGAAGGGTCAAACTGCACTGCCCTCCTTTACAGAGCCCTGCAGTATTATAGGGCACACTTTTGGCTAGCCACCACATACTCAGTGTGACCCAGAAGCAATGTACAATATCTCTTAGAAGAGCCCTTACCCTTTCATCTTATAGGCCAAGCCTAATTTTTTATTGTCAGACCCCCTCTTATCTGCTTGGGGAGGTCAGAAGATATCTCATTAGAATTCATTCAAAGAGTCCTTGGCTCAATATTTCCGGACCCCCAACCCAGCTCTCCTGGACGTGGGCTCTTCTCCATGTAATAATACTGCTCTCTAAAATGTGTATGTGACACAGCAACCTACTACAGCCACTCCTTCACTCAGTGTAAGCATATCGTCGATCACAATGGTGAAATACAGGCAACCTACAGCTAAGGACTCAGTCTTGTCTTCTAAAACCTCTCAAACTAAGGGAAATATGAAAAAGTTTAACACTAAAACAATTGCGGGATCAGACATCCCCTCCTCAGGGACTTCACAAGCAGACAAAGACACAATACTCCCTCAAACAAATAGGTCAAAGACCTCAAACAAATAGGTCACCCTGTGGACACCCTAGAGGATACGGTGGCTGATTTCTGCCATCACACTAAAGAAGTGGCTACTCATTTCTATTCTTGCCAAGACCAACTAAATCTACTTTACACTCATGTGGAAGACCGGGATAATCGTAACCGATGTAATAATCTATGTATCCAAGGCCTTTCTGAAACCTTTGCCTCAGAATCATTGTCGGGCACCATTAAGCAACTAGCCATTAACCTCCTACGGGACCAGTACCCCCTTTCTATTTAAATACAGAGAGAGCACATTGGGCCTTACGCTCACGTCCAGAACCTTCAAACCCTCCTAGAGAGATAATTTGCAAATTCCTGGACTTCAGAGTCAAAGAAGACATTTTGAAGAAGGCTAGAGATTTGCCACAATGGTACTTTGAAGGTCACCAACTAACTCTCTTCCAAGATTTGGCTCCCGTTACTTTTTACAAAAGAAGACAACTAAAACCTCTGACGGATCTACTATGTTTGAAGAAAATCCCTTATCGCTGGCTATTTCCATTTGGCCTTGCTACTACAATGTATGGAAAAAGATTCCTAATTCACCAGCATGAAGACCTAATGGAGCTCCTGACAGCATTTGGAAACACTATGATTACAATAGAGGACTGGGCGAGGTCAAGGATCTAGCTGCCTTACTAGTCTTATCGACTCCATCCCCTTGGTCTGTAGTGCCAACGAGTAGAAATGGAAGAACAAAGAGAAGAGCTGGACAGAGCTCTCCCAAAAATCTAAATGTGGACAATACCTGAATAAGTATCCTTGATTATTACAATGTCTATTTTATTTCCTGTCCAAGGTTTTTCTCCTTGGGAAGTTACAACTGCAATGTATATCTTTAGGCTTTCCTTTCTTATGTTGGGCCTTTCTTTTCACACTTTATGGAAAAAGTGAAGGTAGGGCTGTGCCATATCTATACCTGTGTTTAATTGCTATATTAGTGATATATACTATAGATCCTTAGATTTTCATCTAACTTCATAGTCGATGGAGTTTGACCCATATCATATTTACTTCTCCTCCCTTATGACACTATTAGCATCCTTTAAAAGTTTGGACGCATCTCGATCTTCCTTTGGATCATATAGGCTTTACTGCCAACTAGTTCTTTTATGTTTCCTTTATTGTTGTTATTGTTTTTTTTCTCAAAAGGATCGTGATCTCAATGCCAGTTGGTTTAACGCCGACCATCTCTCTCCTCCTATATATTTCATACATTTTAGACACCTAAATACAACACCATGGTCTTGAAGTTGATGTCCCAGAATGTGAAGGGCCTTAACTCCCCATACAAGCGTTCAGCGATGTGGTCAGAAGCCAACAAAATGAGGTGTGAGATATTGTTGGCTCAAGAAACGCATCTGTTGGCCTCTGATACACATAAATGTTCGAATAAGCACTTTCCACACCTTTTCTTTGCCTCTGCACCGGTCAAGAGATCGGGGGTCCTCATAAGGATCAGTCGATCAGTCCAATTTCAATTGCATCAATGTATTACTGACCCGGCAGGACGTTTTATCATTCTTTTATGCTCTATTAACCATATTGACTATACTATAGCCAGTATACCGGTATATGTACCTAACTCTTATCAGCTCTCCTTTATTAACCGTTTCTTTAAGAAACTACTGAAAGTAGCAAGGGGATCAATTGTTTTGGGTGGAGATTTCAATGTTCCTATTGAAGCATCAATTGACTGCTCCCGAGTAGCTGTGGGATATCATCCAGAATTGGATAAGCTCCTTAAATCCACACCCTTGCACAATATATGGAGGTACCAATATGCGACGGAAAGGGAATTCACCTTCTCGTCTCAGGTTCATATCTCGCAATCTCGAATTGATTATTTTCTCATATCAAGAGATCTTCTGCATCAGGTACCATTCTCTGCAATAGGTAATATTACATGGTCCGACCATGCCTCCCTTTTTCTCCATATCCAGGACACATATCCTAACCCCAATCCGCCACTCTGGCGCCTTAATTCCTATCTATTGAGACACGATGACCGCTTTCAAGCCTTCTCTACATCACTTAAGGAGTTTTTCTCGATTAATGACACTCCTGACATCAATATCTCCACTTTATGGTGTTCCCATAAAAGCTACATGAGAGGTTTATTTATACAGTCTGCATCCAGACTCAAAAAACAAAGGGAAAAACACTTACAAGACCCGCTCTCTCATTTGGCTCTCATGGAAACACAATATAAAACCTCCCCCTCAACCACTCTTATTAAACAACTCACTGAATTACGATTTCAGTTACGCTCTTTCCTCTTACAAAAATATGAACAAGCTATCAGCCAATTCAAGATTAAGCAAAACCACTTGGGTGACAGAGCAGGAGCTGTATTGGCCCGCAGACTCAAGAAGCGTGCTATCGCATCTTGTATTGACTCTTTGAGACAAAAGGATAGTACGAACACTACGCACCCACTTTCTATTGCAGACACATTTGCCGACTATTATAGCTCATTATACAGTCTGAGTAAGGATGAGACCACACCACAACTAATTTTCGCCTTTTTAGACTTAGTATCATTACCAGCACTATCCCCTCTATAACTCTCTTCTATTAGCACACCTTTGACAGATAGAGAGATAGAAGCAGCAATAAAAACCCTAAAAGCACACAAAGCTCCAGGTCCAGACGGTTTCACTGGGGATTATTATAAAACCTTTAATGTACAGTTAACACCTATACTTGCCCGTCTCTTTAACTTCTTCCTTTTACCCAATACCATTCCAAAAGAAATGTTAAGTGCCATTATTACTACTGTTCCTAAACTGGAGAAAACCCAAGATGTCCCTCCTAATTTTCGCCCCATATCGTTGTTAAACATTAAAATAAACTGTTTTCCAAATTACTAGCTTTAAAGGTTTCAGCCATTACTTCCAGAATTAATATCCCCAGATCAGGTAGGTTTCATCTCGGGACGTCAGTACAGAAATGGGACCAGGAGGATGATAGACTTAATTCAAATTTCAGAAGCTCTAGGTGTAGGTGCGGCAGCGATTTTTGTCTCACTAGATGCTGAGAAAGCATTTGATAGGATGCATTGGGGATTTTTAGCAGCGGTACTGGAACGATTTGGGTTCTCCGGTTCTATACTAACAGCCATAATGAACCTTTACTCTAATTCATCTGCATGAGTCCTAGCGTCTGGGTTCTATTCCAAATGTTTTAATATACCTAATGTTATTCGTCAAGGTTGCCCACTCTCACCGCTCACCACTCTCACCGCTAGTGTTTGCTCTAGTAATGGAACCCCTTGCAGCAAGAATACGTGCAGATCCAGTGGTAGTGGGCATTCCAGTTGGCTGGTTAGCTCATAAATTGGGGCTTTTTGCAGATGATGTCACATTATCCATCACAAAACCAGAGACGTCCCTTCTAGCTGTCGCTAGGATACTTGAGGAATATGCTAAAACCTCAATATATAAATAAAACATCACTAAATCACATATACTTCCCCTCTCAGTTCAAAATTCAATTGTTAGATACATTTCCGTTTCAGTGGGCACCAGAACATATATCTTATTTAGGTATACAGTTAACACCCCACCTCAGAAATTTTGGTACGTCTCAATTTTGCCACCTTGTGAGAGGAACTTCTAAAGGATTACACTAAATATTCCCAGAATTTTATGTCATGGACAGGGCCGGTGCAAGGATTTTTGCCGCCCTAGGCAAAAGAAAAGTTTGCTGCCCCCCCCCCCTTATCATTCTCCCCCCCCCCGTCATTCTTCACCCCTCCTTCTTTGTCATTCCCCCCCCCGTCATTCTTCACCCCTCCTCCTTTGTCATTTCCCCCCCCCCCTTGTCATTCTTCCTCCCCTCTTGTCATTCTTCTCCCCCCCTCTTGTCATTCTTCCTTCCCCCCTCTTGTCATTCTCTCCCCCCCCCACCCTTGTCATTCTTCCTCCCCTCTTGTCATTCTTCCTCCCCTCTTGTCATTCTTCTCCCCCCTCTTGTCATTCTTCTCCCCCCTCTTGTCATTCTTCCCCCACTCTTGTCATTCTCCCCCTCCCTCCTCGCCTGTAATGTAGCGTGGCCGAGCGCTTTATGGTCCACGGGTACAGGAGCTTTAGATTCCTGTACCCTGACGGACTGACAGGCAGTGCACACTGTGTGCGCATTTCATGTCAGTCCGGCCGGGTACAGGAGACACATGCTCCTGTACCCGCGGCCATACAGAGCTCGGCCGCGCTACAATGGACTGACAGGAGGGAGCGCTGAGCGCTTCCCTCCTGTCAGCTCCTCTCTTCATGCTGAGCCCGGGCGGTGCGTCCTCATGGACGCGCCAGCCCGGGGAGTGCTGCAGCCGCCTGAGGCTCAATTCAGAGCGCTCGGGCGGCTGCAGCATGAGGCAGGGCCGGCGCTCCTAGCAGCGCCCCTTGCCAAGGGGCGCTCTACGCGGCGGCCTAGTCCGCTTATAGGACGCGCCGGCCCTGGTCATGGATAGCGAGAATTAATGCTGTCAAAATGCTGATATTGCCCAAAATACTCTATAAACTTAGATATATCCCGCTTATTATTCCTATCAACACACTAAATCTCCTACAAGCAGATCTCCCCAAATTTATTTGGGGAAATAAACCCCCTAGGGTAGACCGTCACGCACTTTACCAATGTCTTTGAGATGGAGCGCTAGGAGGCCCAGATCATATTGGATACTATAAAGCTATTCTCATAGATCAAACTAGGGAGTGGTGGTATCCCTCTTCGAATCCTAAATGGTTGGAAGTGGAGTCTACCTTTGCGACAAAAAATTCACTTAAAGGATTATAAGCTGCTCATCCCATGGCAGTGGTTCCGGGGGCCCCCCTCTCTTGCAGGTGGCAATATAGACCTGGCGCCACTACATTGGGAATACAAATCTATTTTCTCCTGCCATTTCAGAAATCCCTTTGATAGCCCTTACTTATTTAATTCCGGATCTTGATATCAAAATATAGGAAGAAAGGGGTTTAGTATCTTTAAATCAGATACTAGGTGACTCCAACATTAAAACATTTGAGACATTACACCATTCCGACCAGCTACCTAACTCATGTTTCTACCAGTATCTACAGATCAGACATTTATTACGTGACGCCAAGTTACCTATGGCCCAATCACCTGAACCCTTCCCTGTCAAAAGGCTTTTCAACACCAAAAGACCTATAGGGGAAGGCCTCTCTATTGCGTAGCAAGCCTTAGGTCCACATCTGGATGACAAGTCTTTATGGTAAAATGGGAGGAAGAGTTGGGATCTGAGTGGATCATCTCTGAATGGCAAGATGCTTTCCACTGGGCGGTAGCTGGGTCTAATTGTATTAATCATGCAGAGCAAAACCGTAAAATCCAACTTCGCTGGTATCTAACTCCGGCCCGTATTGCACACATCAACTCCTCATATAGCCGTGCTGCTGGCGAGGATGTGGAGAAAAAGGAACACCGTCACATATGTGGTGGAGTTGCCCTACCATATCCCCTTTCTGGAAGGACGTAAATGACCTTTTATCTAAAGTGGCTGGCTTTCCTCTTCTCCTGTCACCAGGATTGGCTATATTATCTATTGGGTTTGAAACCCTCCCTTACACACATCGATGGGTAGTGGCGGGGATACTAACTGCAGCACGAAAACTAATAGCTACTTACTGGAAGTTACCTATCACTCCGAGCCTCTCGGAATTAGTATCCCTAATTAATGAATATATGCAACATGAATGCATATATGCCGCTTCACCCAAACATAGACTGAAAGTAATGCAAAGATGGGAATTGTGGTGTACTTCCCCTTATGTGTCCCAAATATCAAAGGTAGTCTTATCACTTCCACTATAGAATTACCTTCCTGGAAACTACCAAAGGTGTTTGAGGGGGAGAGAGAGAAGCGACTTTGGCATATCATGGTAACTGGCATTGTTCTTCAGTTGTTGTGCTTTCACGCACATTACGATGTTTATCAAGTTTAACATTTTCTCATGGATCATACTGTTCTATCATCTTGTAACAATATTAATTGTTTATTGATTATTATTGCATCACTATAGAAATGTAAAAAACAAAAGCGCTTAATGCTTTACTTTGTCTTTTCATACAATGTACTGTTTGAATAAATAGCATTTCACTGAATGTTTTTTTGGAATATTGACTTGTACTGGAAAATTGAATAAAAAATGTTCGTACGGGGGTGCTCTTTCCTAAATGGGGTCACATCTTGGGGTTTTTAATTTCTGAGGACCTCAGGAATTTTTTTAAATGCGACATGGCACCTAAAATCCATGTCTGTGTATTCAAGCCTGCAAAATCCATATTTTGCACTTTGCCTCTAGAGCCCTGCTGTGCGCCCATACAGCAGGCTACAAGCACATATAGGGTGTTTCCTGAATGGGGAGAAAATGGGGAACACTTACTTGGGTGTATTTTCTCCACTAACCCCTTGTGAAGGGAAAAATTGGGGTCTGCTAGTAATTTTCCATTTTCACAAATGTGTGCTTTGATATCCTTTAACAAGTGTTTCTGCCTTCTGTGAGACACCTGTTTGCTGAAAAGTACCCTTTCCACCACTTACAATGTTCGTATGGGGGTGCTCTTTCCAAAATGGGGTCTTTGGGCTTTTCATTTCTGGGGACCTTAGGAATCTTTTAAATGCGACATGGCACCTAAAATCAAGTCAGCAAAATCCATATTTTGCTGTTTGACTCCAGAGCCCTGCTGTGCGCCCATACATCATTTTTTGAGCACATATGGGGTGTCGCCGTATTTTGGGGGAAATGGGGAACAAAATGTGGGGTGCATTTTGTACTGTTACCCTTTGGGAAAGTTAAAAATGTGGGTGTTAAGCTACTTTTTTGTGAAAAAAATTTAATTTTTCATTTTCACTGCCAAGTGTTTCCTAATTCTAGGAAACACCTTTAAGGTCAAAGTGCTCACTACACACCTTGAAGGATTCCTTGAGGGGTGTTGTTTCCAAAATGTGGTCACTTTTTGGGGGTTTCCACTGTAGGGCCACCTCAGGGTGTCGTCATGTGCGACATAGCTCCCAATTACCATTCCAGCTAAATCCGCTCTCCTAAAGCCATATGGTGCTCCTTCCACTCTGAAGCCTGCTGTGCGCCCATACATCATTTTTTGAGCACATATGGGGTGTTGCCGTATTTGGGGGGAAATGGAAAACAAAATGTGTGGTGCATTTTGTCCTGGTACCCTTTGGGAAAGTGAAAAATGTGTGTGTAAAGCAACTTTTTTTGTGAAAAAAATGCAATTTTTAGTTTTCACTCCCAAGGAAGTTTTTTGTAAATTAAAGTACATTTTTCATTTTCACTGCCAAGTGTTTCCTAATTCTAGGAAACACCTTTGAGGTCAAAGTGCCCACTACAAACCCTGAAAGATTCCTTGAGGGGTGTAGTTTCCAAAATGGGGTCACTTTTTGGGGGTTTCCACTGTAGGGCCACCTCAGGGTGTCTTCATATGTGACATAGCTCCCAATTACCATTCCTGCTAAATCCTTCCACTCTGAAGCCTGCTGTGTGCCCATACTGTCACGACTGTGACTGATCCAGATAGGTCTGGGAAGAGAAGGTCGCAGCGACTTGCTACTCGCGATAGCTTGTGAGTTTGCTCCGTGGTTCAGGGTATGTCACCCGGGTTTTGCCTTGTGAACCTTTTTGTCCTGACTGGGAGTTTGTAGGCATTCTTCTCAGGTGAGTGCTGTCTGCCACTCCCAGCTACTATATTAGTTTTAGTTTCACTTGCAGTCATTGCCAGATATAGTCCTTACTTCCAGTGCTATTCTGACCTTTGAAGGAGATCGTTTGACGGTATTGCTGTGGTGCTCGTGTCTGGCGTGGACTGTCGTTGTTGGGATCATCTTCTCTGCTCGTTACTGGATAAGTCTATCTCTGCTGGAGATTGTTTGTTTGTTTGTTACTGTCTTCCCCTGTTGTTCTCCTAGACATGAGTGATGGTGACTAGTGCTCCCATCTGCCTTTCCCCAGTCTAGTCTTCTAAGGGTCACTCAGGGTTTAGGCATCCTGCTCGCCGCACGGGTTCACACCCCGTCTAGGGTATCAGGGCAGACAGATGCCAGCGTAGGGTTTGTCAGGGGTGGCCGTTCTATTTCCCATCCGTAGATAAGGGTCCCCCTTCCCCTCCGTCTGGTGCGACACGACTGCTGCTGGGATAGCGGTCGTGACAGTATATCTGGCCTTTTAAAAAAAAAAAAAAAAGTGACATTTCCTTTTTTTTTTTTTTTTGCCTGCTGTTTTGCTTTGTATTCTTCTGTTCCACTATGGATCCGGTTACGGTTTTGGCGAAACAATTACAGGGTTATCCCTTGAAGTGGCAGGATTAAAAGCAACAGTACAGCAGCAGCAATCCTTGGGTTCCACCGTTGCTATGGGAGACCAAGGTACTCCTGAGCCAAAAGTGGCTTTTCCTGATAGGTTCTCAGGAGGAGAGACCAATTTGTAACCTTCAGAGAAGCTTGTAAATTGTTCTTCAGGTTACGCCCTAGATCCTCCGGCGGTGAGGAACAACGGGTGGGCATTGTAATTTCTCTCCTGCAAGGAGATCCGCAGGCTTGGGCTTTCTCTTTACCATCTGACTCTCCGGCCTTACGATCAGTGGAGGAGTTTTTGAAGCCTTGGGTCTCGTGTATGATGACCCGGACAGGGTCTCACTGGCTGAGTCTAAGCTACGTAGACTTCGGCAGGAGAACCGGTCAGCTGAACTATATTGTTCTGAATTCCGTAGGTGGGCTACGGATACATTATGGAACGACTCGGCCCTTAGGAGTCAGTTCTGCCAGGGGTTGTCTGAAAAATTAAAAGACGCGCTGGCTGTATACGAGGTCCCTGGGTCTCTTGAGGCTGCTATGTCTCTGTCCATAAGAATCGACAGACGACTCAGGGAGAGACTATTTAATTCTACAGAGGCCTCTATAGGGCAGGGATCGGTTTGTTGTGATACAGTCAAACCAATGCAAATAGGGGGTGCCACTAGACGGGTGAATCCTCCTAAGGTCCGCCATAGGTCAGAGGTTTGTTTTCGTTGTGGGGGGAGGGGTCATTTTGTAAAGGTATGTCCCTCAGAACCCAAGAGATCACAAACTAAGGAGACCGCCGGAAAACTAGAGTCCCCAGACTGTGCGGAGGATAACAGTCTGGGCGTATTCGTTTCCTCCATACGCATGTCTCAGTTTTTGTTGTCCGCTACCGTTGTGGCGGGCAATAAGACTGAGATCTGTTCCATCTTTTTGGACAGTGGGGCGGGGGTCAATTTGGTGGATTCACGGTTTGCTCAGGCTCTGGGTTTTACTCCGGAACCGGTACGCAGAACTATTCCTGTTTTTGCCATCGACTCCTCCCCTCTTACTCAGAGAGAGTTAACTCAGATCGTCCATAATATCCATCTGCAGGTAGGGGACCTCCATAAAGAGCATATCTCTTGTTATGTCCTGGACGGTCTTCCGGCTCCTATGGTTTTGGGGCTTCTCTGGCTGGTGACTCACAATCCCATGGTGGATTGGCAGGCCGGGAGATTGTGGAGTGGAGTGAACATTGTAAGGACAACTGCTTGAGTAGTAGGTGCTCAACACTCTCTGTAACATCTCTACCTTCCTTTCTGTCAGATTTTATGGATGTGTTCTCTGAGAAGGGTTGTCAGGGGTTACCACCTCATCGTCCATATGATTGCCCAATTAATCTGTTACCTGGGGCAAAACTACCTAAAACCCGGTTATACAATCTTTCTGGCCCGGAGAGGAAGGCTATGAAAGATTATATTTCGGAAAGTTTGGCTAAGGGACACATCAGACCCTCTTCTTCACCCGTGGCTGCAGGGTTCTTTTTCGTTAAAAAGAAAGATGGGGGCCTGCGTCCTTGCCTGGATTTCCGGGAATTAAACCGGATAACTATCCGAGATCCCTATCCTCTTCCTCTCATTCCCGACCTCTTTAATCAGGTTGCTGGTGCTAAATGGTTCTCCAAAATGGATCTCAGAGGAGCCTATAACCTGGTTCGCATCAAAGAGGGGATGAGTGGAAGACGGCTTTAATACTCCGGAAGGGCATTATGAAAATCTGGTCATGCCATTTGGTCTTACTAATGCGCCTGCGGTGTTCCAACATTTTGTCAACGATATTTTTAGTCACCTTATCGGGAGATTTGTTGTGATATATCTTGATGACATCCTGGTCTATTCTCCGGATCTGGATACACATAAGATCCATGTGAGACAAGTGCTGCAGATATTAAGGGCCAACAAATTGTTTGCTAAATTAGAGAAATGTGTGTTCGCCGTAAAAGAACTGCCATTTCTGGGGTATGTGTTGTCAGATTCAGGTTTCCGCATGGATCCAGAGAAAGTCCGGGCAATTATGGACTGGGATCTGCCTGAGAACCTGAAGGCATTGCAACGCTTCCTGGGGTTTGCCAATTTTTATAGGAAGTTTATAAAGAACTATTCCTTGGTGGTCAAACCACTGACGGACATGACCCGAAAGGGATCCGATTTTTCCAAATGGTCACATGCAGCCAAAACTGCCTTTACATCTCTGAAGGAAAGATTCACCTCGGCTCCTATTCTCGTACAGCCAGATGTCTCGCTTCCTTTTATTGTAGAGGTTGACGCATCTGAGGTGGGGGTGGGAGCGGTACTATCTCAGGGCCCGTCCCTGGTGAATGGCATCCGTGTGCTTTCTTTTCGAAGAAATTGTCTACTGCAGAAAGGAACTATGACATTGGCAACAGGGAACTTTTGGCTATTAAGTTGGCCTTAGAGGAGTGGCGTCATTTTTGGAGGGCGGTTCATCCCGTCACAGTGATTACCGATCACAAGAACTTAGTATATCTGGAGTCTGCTAAGCGTCTCACCCCTAGACAGGCTCGGTGGTCGTTGTTTTTACTAGGTTTAATTTTGTAATAACCTATCGCCCGGGGCAAAAATACTAAGGCGGATGCATTGTCTCGAAGTTTTCCTGGAGGGGTGATGATGATGTTCCAGAGCCTATTTTGCAAAAGGGGGTGGTGGTCTCTGCATTACACTCAGGTTTAGAGGGAGGGTGTTGGAAGCTCAGGGGACGCCCGGCCTCCTGCCCCTCGGATAAACTGTTTGTGCCTGAAAATTTACGCCTGGAGATACTAAAGGAACACCATAACTCCGCACTGGCAGGACACCCAGGTAGTAAGGCAACCTCTGAATTAGTGTCTCGTCGGTTCTGGTGGCCTAAGTGGTGCCAGGAGGTGTTGAATTTTGTGTCTGCATGTCCTACCTGTGCTCGTTCTAAGGTGGATCATACTCGTCCGGCAGGGCGTCTTTTACCTCTGGCCATCCCCAACAGGCTTTGGACGCACCTATCAATGGATTTCATTACTGATCTACCAGTATCAGCAGGGAAGACTGTTATTCTTGTTGTTGTTGACAGATTCAGTAAAATGGTGCACTTTATTGCTCTGACCGCTTTGCCTAATGCTAACACACTGGCTCAGGTTTTTATTGACCACATCGTGAAGCTTCACGGGGTCCCTTCCGATATTGTTTCGGATCGTGGTACCCAATTTGTTTCTAAATTTTGGAAAGCTTTTTGTTCTCGTTTAGGGGTTCATCTGTCGTTTTCTTCATCTTTCCATCCACAGTCCAACGGTCAGACTGAACGTACCAATCAAAACCTAGAGACATATTTGAGATGCTTTGTTTCCGAAAATCAGGAGGAATGGTCATCTTATTTACCGTTAGCCGAGTTTGCCATTAATAATCGTCGTCAAGAATCCACCGATAAGTCACCATTTTTGGTGCGTATGGTTTCCATCCTCAGTTTTGTACGTTTAGTGAGGGGGCCGTCTGGGATTCCCGAGGAGGAACGATTTGCGTCTTCACTTTCATCAGTGTGGCAGAGTGTGCAAGAAAGTTTGAAGAGAATTGGTGGCAGATACAAACGTGTGGCTGATAAGAAGCGCTCTGAAGGTCCGGACCTGGGGTGAATGACTTGGTGTGGTTGTCTACCAGAAATATCAAGTTGAAGGTTCCCTCATGGAAATTAGGTCCGAGATTTATTGGTCCTTATAGGGTAATTAAGATCATTAACCCGGTGGCTTTTCGTCTGGAGCTACCTCAGACTCTAAGGATCCATAATGTCTTCCACAGATCTCTGCTTAAGAGATATGTAGAACCTCCTGAACCATTGCCACTACCGCCTCCACCGGTGGTTGTTGATGGCAGTCTTGAGTTTCAGGTAGAAAAGATTGTTGATTCACGATATGTTCGCCGCTCTCTTCAGTACCTGGTGCACTGGAAAGGTTATGGTTCCGAAGAGAGAATGTGGGTGCCAGCATCAGAGATAAAGGCGGACAGACTCATTCGGGCTTTTCATAGGTCCCACCCGGAGAGGCCTGGTCTTGAGGGTCCGGTGGCCCCTCGTAGAAAGGGGGGTACTGTCACGACTGTGACTGATCCAGATAGGTCTGGGAAGAGAAGGTCGCAGCGACTTGCTACTCGCGATAGCTTGTGAGTTTGCTTCGTGGTTCAGGGTATGTCATCCAGGTTTTGCCTTGTGAACCTTTTTGTCCTGACTGGGAGTTTGTAGGCATTCTTCTCAGGTGAGTGCTGTCTGCCACTCCCAGCTACTATATTAGTTTCAGTTTCACTTGCAGTCATTGCCAGATATAGTCCTTACTTCCAGTGCTATTCTGACCTTTGAAGGAGATCGTTTGACGGTATTGCTGTGGTGCTCGAGTCTGGCGTGGACTGTCGTTGTTGGGATCATCTTCTCTGCTCGTTACTGGATAAGTCTATCTCTGCTGGAGATTGTTTGTTTGTTTGTTACTGTCTTCCCCTGTTGTTCTCCTAGACATGAGTGATGGTGACTAGTGCTCCCATCTGCCTTTCCCCAGTCTAGTCTTCTAAGGGTCACTCAGGGTTTAGGCATCCTGCTCGCCGCACGGGTTCACACCCCGTCTAGGGTATCAGGGCAGACAGATGCCAGCGTAGGGTTTGTCAGGGGTGGCCGTTCTATTTCCCATCCGTAGATAAGGGTCCCCCTTCCCCTCCGTCTGGTGCGACACGACTGCTGCTGGGATAGCGGTCGTGACACATACATCAGTTTTTGAGCAAATATGGGGTGTTTCTGTAAACTCCAGATTCAGGGTAATAGATTTTGAGTTTTATTTGGCTATTAACCCTTTATGTGTTGCAGACAAAAATAGATTAAAATTTAAAATCTGCTAAAAAAAAGTGAAATTTTGAAATTTCATTCCCATTTTCCTTTAATTCTCATGGGGCACCTAAAGGATTAACAAACTTTATAAAACCAGTTTTGAATGGGGTGATTTATGGGTGGTTTCTAATAAGCCCCACAAAGTGACTTCATAACTGAACTGGTCCTTAAAAAATTGGGTTTTGGAAATTTTAGGATTTGCTTCTAAACTTCTAAGCGTTCTAAAGTCTGCAAAAAAATAAAATGTAATTTTCAAAATGATCCAAACATGAAGTAGACATATGGAGAATGTAAAGTAATAACTATTTTTGGAGTTATTACTTTCTAATATAAAAGTAGACACATTTTAATTTGCAAATTTGCTAATTTTTCCAAATTTTTGGTAAATTTTTTATTTTTTTTTAAATAAATATTTTGACTCAATTTTACCACTGTCATGAAGTACAATATGTGACGAGAAAACAATCTCAGAATGGTCTGGATAAGAAAAAGAGTTTTAAAGTCATTACCACATAAAGTGACACATGTCAGATTTGCTAAAAATGGCCTGGTCCTTAAGGTGAAAAATTGCTGTCCTGAAGGGGTTAATTCCAGGGCACTGTGCATATGTAAAAGGGGCACATATACATAATAAACAACAAAACAAGTACAATAAGCATGAACTGGCAGAGGAGAGGATCCTGATCGTGAGGGCTTACAGTCTACAGTGGAAGGAAACAGTAGGTGAGGGTATAAGCTGCTCACCTGGCAGTGTAGTGGCAGCAGGGTTATTGTAGGTAGTAGGCTTTCCTGAAGATGTCGGTATTTAGGTTGCTTGTGAAAGTTTGGGTGGTGGGGGAGAGTCTAATGAGCTGGGGTAGTGATGCACATAAGTGATACATTTATTTCTGGTGACTATGATGGAGTCATTTTATTAGGGAGATATTTTCACTTTAGACAAAACAAAGATATTGAAGATAAAACGCCAGAAAACAAATACATACAAATCTGCCTAATTTTCGGGAGCCTAAATGCTAATTATTCTCAACAGAAAGTAATTTCACACACTGTGACTTTGCCTAATAGTTCTCACATACACTGCAGAGGGAGCCTTGATATGAATCAGTATAGTATAGGGCATATTTTCTGTGTTAGCCATCTTAAAGTGTGTATGCTTTTAATTTGGCAATGAACTGTTTTATAGCCTACTTTTCATCTACTATTTCTTATTAAGTAGGGGAAAGTAGTGGAAACTCAGTTCCCACCTCATTTTCACTAATGTTAATTATGAATGTTGGCAGCAAGAATATTGCCACTGAGAGCCAAATAGAGCTAAATGTATATTGTAGAGTATGGCTCTATACCCACTGAAGAACCCTGAAAAGCAATTAAACCAAGTCCCATTGAAATAAATAGAAAGCGATGCAGTAAGACAGACAGATATATCATTAAATAGATAGATAGATAGACAGGCAGACAGATAGATAGACAGATATATAATGAGATAGACAAACAGAAAGATAGATGATAGATAGATAGATAGATAGATAGATAGATAGATACAGGGACGTAGCTATAGGGGGTGCAGAGGTAGCAGTCGCTACCGCGCCCAGGAGCCTAAGGGGGCCTAAAGACCCTTGTGTTGCATAAGAAGACACAGATTTTTTAGAAACTGCATGCTGGTCAAGTTACACCTATGGCTGGAGGGAAGGGGTTAGGGTTAGGGTCCAGAATTTGGCTCTGGGGGGGGTTAAATTTTTGCCTCTGGCAGCATGAAGGCTATGTGCTTCCCTGCCCCTGGCCAAAAAGCACTGAGGGAATGGGGGACCAAGCTGATCTCTTGCACCAGGGCCCATGAGCCTTTAACTATGCCCCTGGATAGATAGATAGATAGATAGATAGAGAAATATGGGCTAATTCATTTCTCCATGTCCCATTTGGATACACTTCTTTGATATCCATTGTGGATTTTGTAAAACTACATGTAAAATGTAATATTGTATCGTCATTATCTCCAGCGCTATCTTCCTACTGCCTGGTTTCTCTTTGTTTCTATGTAAACTAAAAATGATACATCTGATACATGATACTTTATCACTTCTCTTTCTAGATCTTTTAGATATATATATAATATTTGTCAGCGTTCATTTTCTCCGGCCTTTCATAACTATGACGATGAGATGTGTAGTCTATTGCCTGTTCTAACACTGATACATCTTTTATGACTGTTTTTCCTTTGATGGAGATCACATTCATCATCTTCCCCTTCTGTTCCTATCGGCTGCTCTAAGGATTGCACCAAAGACGCGGCATAAACTGCTGTCTTGGCAACAGAGATCCAGCCTGTATCCTCACAGAAAGGTTACCACATCTCCACTGATTTTATTGGACCATAACATTTCAGTCTTCACACTGTCGCTGCCAACCTATGCCTGCAAGTCTCTGTTATTGGGAATAAAATGTTATTGTGAGCAAATACAGTATCGTCTCATATTATGCAATGTAAGCCTACTTATGTATTACATACAGCATAATCTTAATTATTCTTCATAATGAAGGCGGAGAGTCCCCATAGTTTCAGAATGTACATGTGGTTCACAGGCCTCTTTCACGTGGCTCCTCATGACAAAGAAGTCTTTAGGATTCAGTGGCAGCGTCTCAGATTTCCAACACTCTGCTCTCACACTGCTCTGATAGATGAGATCGATCATAGATTGCCTCAACCTAATGAAATACTCCAGAGCCGACCTTTGATTGCAGAAATATAGATTTCGATAACAACATGGCTGCTGATTGCATGTAAATTGCTGTACACAGCACTGCAAGGACACTGGGGTTGTATTAAAGGGGCACTGTGCTGGAACCTGTGGATGCACACTGTTTTGGTTAGCACTGTTGTAGCAGGTAAAGAAAAGCTGTCACATTATACATGGATCTGCAGGCATGTTATGGAGCAGGAGCAGCCAAGCAGATTGAAAAGATACAGAATAAGATTCAGAGTCTGTCAACAGCACTAGGTAAGGCCTGGTAAGAGCTCATTGTGAGCTTAGGAGTCCATTGATCAATCTTACCTTATCTCCAGGGGTGGACTGGCCATAGACCCTACAGCAAAATCAGTGGGCTGAAGTCCACCTGAGCCCTCCTCATGGTCGCCAGCTGGATACATAATGATCTCATGCTCTCAGTAGTAATTAATGGTAGGAGAATCAGGTACTTATGCAGCCGCAGGTGCCTTCCCGAATTCAGTTGTATAACCCTCTTCAGAATGGTGATACAGTTGAATACTGCAACAGGGGTGGCGTTTGGTTCAGCTGGGGCTGTATATTATGCTGAACTGTGGTATTTGGTTCTGCTGGGGCAGTATTTTGTGCTGCAGTGTGGTATTTGGTTCTGCTGGGGCGGTATATTGTGCTCAACTGTGGTATTCGGTTCTGCGGGGCAGTATTTTGTGCTGTAGTGTGGTATTCGGTTCTGCTGGGGCAGTGTTTTGTGCAGCACTGGTATTTGGTTCGGCTGGGGCTGTATTTGTGCTGCAGTGTGGTATTTGGTTCGGTTGGGGCAGTATATTGTGCTAAATTGTGGTATTTGGTTATGCGGGGCAGTATTTTGTGCTGCAATGTGGTATTTGGCTCTGCAGGGGCAGTATATTGTGCCGCACTGTGGTATTTGGTTCTGCTGGGGCAGTATTCTGTGCTGAACTGTGGTATTTGGTTCGGCTGGGGCTGTATTTTGTGCTGCACTGTGGTATTTGGTTCTGCTGGGGCAGTATTTTGTGCAGCACTGTGGTATTTGGTTCTGCTGGGGCAGTATTTTGTGCAGCACTGTGGTATTTGGTTTGGCTGGGGCAGTATTTTGTGCAGTACTGTGGTATTTGGTTTGGCTAGGGCAGTATTTTGTGCTGCAGTGTGGTATTTGGTTCTGCTGGGGCACTGTTTTGTGCTGCACTGTGGTATTTGGTTCTGCTGGGGCAGTATATTGTGCTGCACTGTGGTATTTGGTTCTGCTGGGGCAGTGTTTTGTGCTGCACTGTGGTATTTGTTTCTGCTGGGACAGTATTTTGTGCTGCACTGTGGTGTTTGGTTCTTCTGGGGCAGTGTTTTGTGCTGCACTGTGGTATTTGTTTCTGCTGGGACAGTATTTTGTGCTGCACTGTGGTATTTGGTTCTACTGGAGCAGTATTTTGTGCTGCACTTTGGTATTTGGTTCTGCTGGGGCAGTATTCTGTGCTGCACTGTGGTATTTGGTTCTGCTGGGGCAGTATTATGTGCTGCACTGTGGTATTTTGTTCTGCTGGGGCAGTATTTTGTGCTGCACTTTAGTATTTGGTTGTGCTGGGGCGGTATTTTATGCTGCACTACAAGGCCACTTTAGGTCCACAATCCGCTCTCTGTGTACATAATTATACAAGGGAGGCTGTCAATCATTACTTAGGACTGCCTAATAGACCCCTAAGTCTAGGTGAACAGGAATTTAGAGGAAGGCTGTCAGAGGTTTTAACTATGCAAAATTGTTGAAAGTGCTGGGTAGAAGCTGGGGAAAGCAAGACAAACAAACCTTTTGTGAAGCTTGTATTATCAAAAGGAGCATAAACCTTTAGTCTGCCAGGCATTGTTTGTGCAAGTGTCCTGAAAGCGGAGTTTCACTGTGACAACCGCATTGAGCAGCTTCGCAGCCTCTCCCATCTGCTCTGTGGTACGGCTGTCACTCAGAGAAGGTGATGTGAAGCAGGTCAATGTAGAAAGCTCTACAAAGTGCAATACCCTCTCCTGGACACTGGCAGGAGCAGTTCCCAGCAGAATATAACTTCATATTCCACACAAGGTATGCTTATCCTGCTCTCTCTAGACCCTACTTAGCACTGTCAGCAATTTTGCATGGTCAAAACTGGGGGAGCTGCTCCCCCAGTTAGAAACATGCAACAGTGTTTGAGGTTTGAGCAGTTCCTCCCATTTAGGCCACGTTTATTTCTGTGATTTTTGCTTTATATGTATTGAATGTGCCATTGCGTCTGGCTGGTAACATTCTGCTGCACCGGGGAGCCTGTGTCACATGGTCTGTTGTAGGTGCGGCTTTCAGCCTCAATTGTCTCCCATTGCATTGTTGGTCCTGCAGTGCAGGTGAGTGGGATTGGGGCTGTGAGCTGGATATCAGCACCTTTCAGACCCTGTTCACACACAATAGGTAGTCTAGTGGTAGGACCCCATGCCATGCTGAGAAACCTTGACGTGGCATGAAGGGGCTTCGATATGTTTCTGACTGGGAGATATTGGCGAATGGCTCAGCTTTTAAAATCAGCTTGAGGGATTAGCCAGTATTGTCAGGTGCTTATCCTTGTGGTGCACTTTTTTTCAGTGATTTATGTGTTTTATATATTTTCATCCACACATTGTTTCATTTTGTGTGGTGCATGTGGTTCGCGCCGGCATCCTCCATTGTATGCATTTTTGCTGGGGACGGCCGCTTGCTGCGAACCACATGCGGAGAAGCTGCTCCCCCAGTTAGAAACACGCAACAGTGTTTGGGGTTTGAGCAGTTCCACCCATTTAGGCCACGTTTATTTCTGTGATTCATGGTCAAAATTGCTGACAGACTCTTACAAGATCCCTGGCTTAGGGCCTCTTTAACCATAGGGAAAACATCCTCTGGGCCCAAATATGGTTGAAAACTATGGTGGAGCAAGGGGTTGTTGGTCCCCTGTTCCACTTTTGACTCGTATACAGTCCATTGTTTGCATAACACGTGTGTGAGAGAGAGGGGGTACATACTGTATTTATTCGGGGATATTTTCTGAAGTCTGGTGTGCGGTATGTATCCCTGCATCAATGTGTTATCACTGCTGAGGCTGTTTGGTAGTATATAGCGACTGGTGGGTACTGGAGCAGTGGCACTGGAGTGACAATGGGAATCAACAGGCAGGTACTGGTTCCTTTATTATTGTAGAGAATTTCCTGCAATAAAAAAGTCACCGGACAACCCCTTTAAGTGACTGTGAAGACAATGGCAGGGACTGAACAACGTTCAGGAATGGGGGATCCACTTATAAATCTTTGCACTGGGTCAACCAACATGTTAAAGCAGCCGGCTGGGGTTATTGCCTTCATAGTTTATGTGGACCCCACTGTCGAGGGTATGTGACGCTTACTGCTCACAGGAGCTGTGGCTGTTACTTTCATTTGGGCTGTGTACGAGGGATGTGATTGTCGCTGTCTTGGGGGGCTGCACCCATCTCTTCTAAGGATATTCTGACTTCATGAAGCATACTGTTGTGATTACAACCCCACCGTCCTCAGTATTTCAGCACGGTTTGCCCAAAACTCTAAGGGGATTAGATGAGAAGTCCTTGCAGAGCACAGCAAAGCTTTTAGGTAGTATCATCAGATGTTTCAGCCATATGAGTTAACCCTGCTGTAGGTCTCCTGAGATATCGCGCCTTGTACTATTCACTACTGTTGGAGCTATCAGTAATTAAGGGGTAGGCTATAACTAATACGATATTTAAGGTGTTTTGCCTCAAGTATAATTCTGTATCATTCTGCATTTCTCAATTAACCTATGCATTAGTTCCCTATGGCGTGGACAGTTAAACATCTCTGAAAGGTGTTTCCCCTGATATTTACCATAGAGACCGCATTAGTTAACCAGTCAAATATGTGATGTTCTGCACTGATGAGAGACATGGCAGTCTGTCCCTAAGTGATCTGATGAATGATGCTTTATGAAAAGGAAATGGAAGACATGTGCATTCCACTTGCAGAGCGACTTCCAATATCTGCTTTGGAAACAGCACAGACTAGTGTTAGGATTTCATATGCCAAGCCACAGCAATGGAGAACGCTAGATGACTCACTATTCCCCTTATGCCTATAAAAACACAGTATCAGTCATCATGGATATCAATCTTGTATCCACGTAGCCTCATGCATATGGTAAATTAGGATAGGAAAACTATTATATTACAAATTTCAGATCCCCCTTTCCGAATTGTCAAAGAGAAACAACTGTGAACAATCGATTTTTGAATATCTATAGACTTGAATAGTTTTTATTTAAATATTGGCACAAAATCATCTGCATAAATGACATTACGGTCCGACACAAAAGATAAAATAAATATTCAGTTACGAATAAGCTTCTGGAGCATATCTATTTCCCACTTGTAAGAACGGACGGAAGGACTTGGGTCAAAAGTAA
Organism: Bufotes viridis; assembly: GCA_033119425.1. Lineage (NCBI taxonomy): Eukaryota > Metazoa > Chordata > Amphibia > Anura > Bufonidae > Bufotes > Bufotes viridis. The sequence goes on from CM065590.1 coordinate 185,693,157, forward strand.
GAACTATCCCTCCAAAAGAGGGACACTTGGGAGGTATGTACTTTTTTGTCCATTGTGTTAACCCACTTCCGTATCAATGCACATACCCTCAACCTACTGAGAAAATGGGGGTCACTTGAGTACCTTTCTACCAGCATCTGAATGAAAGATTTGCTTTAACCCACTGTGTCTTCTATTGAATTCACCAAATGAGTAAATATAAGAATGCAATGAAGACTAGACTAGACCTATCGCCTCCAAACCGAGACTGTGAAGCTAAACTGCACAAGTAATCCATAATTCCTAGCATAAGTGAATAGGAATGTCCAGGACTGTGGTAGGCAAAATAATTAGAGATGAGTGAATTTCTTGAAAATTCGATTAGGCTAATTCGCAAGCCCATTTGCTTGCGCCGGCCGCCGCCATATTGCTTTAAGATCTCGGCCAAAATCACGTGTGGCGTGAGATTACGTCATCACACCTGCCTGCGTGATGATGTAATCTCGTGCCGCATGGGATTTCGACCGAGATCTTTCAAGCAAGATGGAGGCTGGCGGCCCTTCGCGCGCAAATGGAGGCAGGAACTTTGAATTTCAGGATTAATCGATTCGAGGAAATTCGGCTTCTAGGCGAATGGAATAATTCCTGAAATTCTTTCATATCTGGTCCCATCCCCAACCAAAACTGAAGAGTAGTACTGATGCCATTAGGTTACCTAGTTATCAGGACTGTAAACTCTGCACTACAGGAAGGGGACTACTAGCCAAGCAGCCTTCTGCCATCCTTGAAGAAACTCCAGTGAGAGTCCAGTGAAATAACCTCCTGGATAGAGATGAGCGAACTTCAAAAATTAGTTTGGCGTTCGGGTTGGGGTGATCGCCTCATCCAGTTATGGATTCCACTACCGCGGACTATCCCTGCATATGGAATCCATAAGGGGCGGCTTCCACGAACCCGAACTTTGGAAAAGCCGAAGGACCTGGGGTGACGTCACCGTCATGTGATCAGTGCAGGGGGCGTGGCTCAGCACTGGATTTGATCCCGTTATACTCTAGAGATTTAATGGCTTCTTCCTCAGGAAACTTTAAATTTACCTCTCACTTCCTTTAGGTGTGCAATCCATGAAAATCTGCAAGCAATTGTTCCTACTTATTCTGCAAATCTAGGTCCAACACTAACACATACATATTACACAATATTTCTATGCACAAATATGGTAACATAAAAAAATAAAAATGTTCTTCTAGCATACTTAATGGAAATATGGAAAACAGATTTTTAGGTGCCCGGTTAATCAACTGCACATGCTGTGGCAAGGCAGCATCTAGAGTGGCGCATTTGTGTCATATTTCAGAAAAACATATTTTTTTCCGTGTCCACTCTATTTCTTTTGCGGCCAGTATGCGGAACCATTCAAATGAGACCGCACAAAAAAACAACAGAGATGACTCAGTGTGCATTCCGTGTCCGTGTGTCTGCATGGCCGTTTCACAAAAAAATAGAACATGTCCTATCATTGTCCACATTCGGACAAGTATAGGACTGTTCTATTAGGGGCCGGCTGTTCCGTTCTACAAAATGTGGCATGCACACGGCCGGTATCCGTGTTTTGTGTATCCGCAATATGCGGACTACAAAACACCCAACGATCGTGTGCATGAGCCCTACAACAGAGAGATTTCTTTAGAGTTCAGGTTATGTCTAAAACATGGGAAGGGGCCTGGATTACCAGAGTTGGAGGAGAGATGGGTGGGCTACCACTTCACCCATCTACTTAGGGTGGGTTTAAACAAGCTGAGGAGGAGGAAGCTCGTTCAGTGAAGGTGAAGCACTGTATTTACATGCATCGATTACCTCCAAAGTATGAGAATGAGTGGTCACTTCTGCCATCTCTCGTCCTCATATAGTTGCATTGTTTCTGGTCAGTAGAGTGCTGCTTAGATAGCACGATCTGCTCGGGAATGATAATTTACTTTCTTGCATGAATGACTGTTTCACCCAACAAACAGGCGTTTTGGTAGTTCATCTGGTGATTGGCTGCACATTTGTGTGGGAAGATTATTGGGTATAAGCGCTCGTAGGAACGTTCTTCCCCAATAATCTATCTAACAACCGGGCCGTGTAAACCCGACATTAATCCACTCATGGTTTCAAGCTGGTTAATTAGGCTTATTAGGAGCCACTAAGGAAGGAGATCTCTCTAGGAGAGGTGTGAACTTCTAAGAAATCCAAACACAACAATAGCTGATCTCCTCAGGGAGACCAGCTACAAAAAACACCGCGGAGCCTCACTTAAGAGTCTCAACACAGCAATCCGAAGTGCAAAGTTCCCTGGGAAAAGGGAATATGCAAAATAAATGTGGAGCCCCAGTTATGGGTCTACAACACAATGAAAGCCAGATATCCCTCAAAGGAAGGAAAACAAAGCAAAGGGGTGTCTCCATTACAGAGATCACCAAATCCACCATATTAAGTGGCCCCTATGTCACAATCCCGCTTTTTTTTTACAAGCTTTAAGGATGTGACGAGGAAAACCTAAGCCAGTTATCCATCCACAGACAGCTGTTTCGGGGTGTTGCCCCTCATCAGTGCAGAGTAGGATTCTGGCTAACCGGGATCAATGCCTTGGAGACCACCCAAACACAACAATAGCTGATCTCCTCAGGGAGACCAGCTACAAAAAACACCGTGGAGCCTCACTTAAGAGTCTCAACACAGCAATCCGAAGTGCAAAGTTCCCTGGGAAAAGGGAATATGCAAAATAAATGTGGAGCCCCAGTTATGGGTCTACAACACAGTGAAAGCCAGATATCCCTCAAAGGAAGGAAAACCAAGCAAAGGGGTGTCTCCATTACAGAAATCACCAAATCCACCATATTAAGTGGCCCCTATGTCACAATCCCGTTTTTTTTTTCACAAGCTTTAAGGATGTGACGGGGAAAGTGAGGCTCCGCGGTGTTTTTTGTAGCTGGTCTCCCTGAGGAGATCAGCTATTGTTGTGTTTGGGTGGTCTCCGTGGCATTGATCCCGGTTAGCCAGAATCCTACTCTGCACTGATGAGGGGCAACACCCCGAAACAGCTGTCTGTGGATGGATAACTGGCTTAGGTTTTCCCCGTCACATCCTTAAAGCTTGTAAAAAAAAAATGCGGGATTGTGACATAGGAGCCACTTAATGTGGTGGATTTGGTGATCTCTGTAATGGAGACACCCCTTTGCTTGGTTTTCCTTCCTTTGAGGGATATCTGGCTTTCATTGTGTTGTAGACCCATAACTGGGGCTCCACATTTATTTTGCATATTAACTTCTAAGAAATGTCTCCATGGCTAAGGAAGAGCAGGCACTGCCAGTCAATAAGAATTTCGGTATGAACATGCATGATGTGTTATGTTGAGGTGCCATGTTGAGGGCAATAGGCCATCACGAGTTAGCTAGGAAAGCTAACCAATACAGTTAAAGAGGTTCGCCAATTATGATAACGTGTCACTATTTACAGGATAAATATACTGTTCGCTGAGTTCATTTTAAAACATATACAGTGAATCATTTTGAAGATTCATCCCATATGGAAATGTTTGTATTCACTTGTAGGATCCAAGCAGCTTCTGTGGCAAAAAGTCTTTTCCTTCAATCTCCTCCTCTTTTGGGTCTATTCACTTGTTCAAGACTGAGGAATTTAAAGCTGTGTCAGCTCAAAGTCAAACCGTTTTTTGGCACAGTGAATCCACATCCAATGTCTGTAACATGATGCTGGATAGATGCTATTCTGACTCTTACTGAGATGGAGTCTATATAGGCCAGCCCGCATACATCACACATTATAGGCTAGTCTAAACTACATAGGTAAAACCATGCATCCTTACTAACCATGCCTTCCCTATTGTGTACATGGACAAGGCAGGGGGACAAACTATCTCCCATGCTGTAACCTCCTAATGAAATATTACTGGAGAGTACATTTTATTGGGTCATACGCTGTGGATAAGTTATTTGGTTATGAATTGAACTTGGATTCCAGTAAGACTTTATGGCCCATATGAACGTGGAGAGCTCCTGATGTAGTTATTTTGATTTTGTAACTAAGCGCACCCCCCACCTTACCCATGAAATGCCCATTTTCAAAGCCAAAAATCCATGTGATTAGCAGGATCAAAACGTCTTAGCTGTTTGACTAGACAGTTTCAGGGTATTCTTAGGTTGGCTTTTCATTTATGACACATTGATAAATGTTAAGGACCAGCAGTGCTCACGGGAAAAAACAATCCATATCTCTTCCTTCTAGAGATCGGTGAAGGTCCTGATGGTCAGATCCCTGTCGATCAGCAATTTTGGCATGTCCAAACAACATAATTTAACTTACTAAATTAGTTAAAGGGGTTTTCTGAGGGTAGAAATCATATTTAAAAATGGGGAGAATGGGTTAAAAATGAAAAGAACTTACCTTACTGATCCCCCAGCGCTGCCATTCTGACACTGCTCTGCAGGTAAACCACTTCAGCCAGTAACTAACTGAGTGGGCAGCTCCAGCTAGGCCCTGTCTGTCAAGCCAGTAGAGCAGCAGGGAGCAGATCAGTGTAGGAATCGCTGTGGCAGGGGATCGGTGCTGTGAGTAATCATTTTTTATTATTTTTAACCCATTTTTTGCCTATTAAAAAAAACAACCCCCTTGTTCCTGGAATCTCTTTAATAATGCAGAATATTCTTCAGTGAAGTAAAATTGCCTGTATGCATACACTTTGCATACAATCTACAAATACAAAAATTCATCATTATTAGGGCTCAAGCACACAACCGTTGTTGTTTTACGGACCGTTTTTCACGGATCCGTTGTTCCGCATCTGAGTTTTTTTTTCTCTAATTTAAATCCTCTTCTGTTCCATTATTTTACAAAACATATCCGTATGGTTTCCATATGCGATCCGTTTTTTGTGGATCGGAAACAGAAACTGTAACTTATTAATCACCAAGCACATGAGCAATATGGGCTGGGCATAGCATTTCTACAGAATGGATCCGCAAAATACGGATGACATACGGATGTGTTCCATGTGCGTTCTGCATTTTTTGCAGACCCATTGACTTGAATGAGGCCTCAGTCCGTGATTTGCGGACAATAATTGGACATGCACTACTTTTTTGCAGAACGGCCATGCGGACAAACGGAAAACGGAATGCACATGGATTAACTTCCGTATTTTCTACATTGAAGTGAATGGTTCCGCATAGGCACAAAAAATGGAATGGAAGTGAAAAGAAAATATGGTTGTGTGCATGAGCCCTTAAAGTGTTTCCTGTTTGTACATTGCACAGTATGCAGTAAGCTCCTCCTAGCGGCAGCTACAGGTAACCAGAATTTAGTTTTAAATCTATATCTATCAGGGGCGTAACTACCCTAGCGGCAGACCATGCGACTGCTATGGGGCCCAGGGCAGGAAGGGGCCCAGTTGGGATCATTCCCTCTTCTAGAGGAGGTGAAAACTTGGTCAGGACTCTACCCTCTAAAGCAGGCATGTCCAAACTCCGGCCCTCCAGATGTTGCAAAGCTACAACTCCCATCATTCCTGGACAACCTACAGCTATCAACCTACAGAAGAGCATGATGGGAGTTGTAGTTCTGCAACACCTGGAGGGCCAGAGGTTGGACATGCCTGCTCTAAAGGAATAACATTTAGCAATGAGGCAACGGTCATGGAAAAGGGTTTAGGCGTAAACTCCTCTGTCCTGTGGGGGGGAGGGGCCTGGTTTGATCGCTGCTATGGGGCCCTTACTTTTCTATGTACGCCACTGATATCTATGTAAGAGTTTTGGAGCTATATATATACATGTATAAATTAAAACAGCCCAAAGTTGTGGACCTAAAACAACATAGTGTTAAACAGTGCAAATTCACTTAAGGTACAATTACACATTGCAGGTTTGCTATTTTATGTTACCACCACTATAAGTTAGGCCTCTTGCACACAAACGTTTTTTTTGCGGGTGTACGGGCAGTTTTTATGAGTTCCGTATACGGTCCGTATACGGACCCATTCATTTCAATGGGTCCGCAAAAAAAAACGGAAGTGTTTCCGTATGCATTCCGTTCCCTTGTTTCCGTTTTTCCGTTCCGTGGAAAGATAGAACATGTCCTATTATTGCCAGCAATTCCCGGTCCGTGGCTCCATTCAAGTCAATGGGTCCGCAAAAAAAACAGAACGCATACGGAAATGCATCCGTATGTCTTCCGTATCCGTTCCGTTTTTGCGGAACCATCTATTGAAAATTTTAAGCCCAGCCCAATTTTTTCTATGTAATTACTGTATACTGTATATGCCATACGGAAAAACGGAACGGAAACGGAAACACAACGGATAACAAAAACGGAACAACAGATCCGTAAAAAACGGACCGCAAAACCATACGGTCGTGTGCAATAAGCCTTAGGGTCCATTCACACGTCCGTGTGTGTTTTGCGGATCCACGGATTCACGGATCTGCAAAACACGGACATCGGCGATGTGCGTTCCGCAATTTGCGGACTGCACATCGCCGGCACTCTCATAGAAAATGCCTTTTCTTGTCCGCAATTGCGGACAAGAATAGGACATGTTCTATTTTCTTCGGGAACGCAATTGCGGACCTGGAAGTGCGGACCCGGCCGGGACATAGTCTGTCCCCATTGAAATTAATGGGTCCGCAATTCCGTTCCGCAAATGCGGAACAGAATTGCGGACGTGTGAATGGACCCTTAGACAGTAAAATATCAAAAGTATTGCACTAAGGCCTTATGCACATGACCGTATTTTTGGATCGTGTCTGATTCAGATTTGTGGATTGCGCACGGATCCATTAATGTATGAGTCCGCAAAAAAATAAAAAAAAAAAAATAAACAGTACACGGATATCATCTGTGTGCCACCCGCATCTGTGTGGCCAGGCTTCAACATACAGAACCTGTCCCATTTTTGTCCCTTTTGAGGACAAAAATAGGCTTTTCAACAGTGGGTCCTGTGAAAATTGTGGGATGCACACAGACCGCATGCATATTTTGTGGATCCATGATCTGTGGACCCCAAATTGGACACGGTTATGAGCAGGAGGTCTTGCTGTGAACTATTTCATTTCAGCCTATCAATTTCCCTAGTAATATAGTTCAGTAGCATAAATTGGAGGATGACCAGCCATGTTACACAGCATTTACTCTGGACAATCATTGCTGCAAATGGTCAGAATGACTGGAATAATTGCTTCACATAATTAGGCTTTATTAGAGAGAAATAAAAAATGAAAACTAGCAATCTTTCCGTATGTCATTGTTCTGTTTCAGGAATGGGGGGGTTTACACCCAGAGGAGCACCTGCTGTATGTATTGTACCGTAAGTCACTTGGAATTTGATGAAAGCGCCCAGAGCTGTGAAAACCAGTTAACCACCGCTGTAAAGTTATGCTGCAGTTTACCGTTTCTATTGATTTAAAGCCGCTACATTGCCTTGCCTTCTTAATAGATGTGTCCTTTGAAACCACGGTGATTTCGGTTGTATTTGTCAATTATTTTTGACCCTTAGCCTACTGAAATTTAATAAAAATGCCATTAAAGTCATAATTACTATGCACCAATCAACGTGTATTGATGACATTTTAATTAGAGTTGTTGAATTCTCCGCTCTGTGTCACAAGATGGTCTGAAAGGGAAATTATCCAGAGAAAAGACTATAAATAATTGTTACAGTCAACAGTAAATGTGGTGAAAGCTGCATATTGGTAATGAGCCGCTTCAGCATATATCAGGTTTAGCATTTTTGGGATGGTTCAGGATAAGAAAAATATGGCTGTTTTCTTCCAAAAACAGCACCACCCATGAATAGAGGTTGTGTGTGGTATTGCAACTCAGCTCCATTCACTTCAAAGAGCTCAGCTGCAATACCACACAACCTATGGACTGGTGTGGTGCTGTTTTTGGAAGAAAGCATTAGTTACAATTTACATTCTTGCAGAATTAAATAAAACTAGAATGGGATGGCTTTGGTCTATGAATGTAAGCAAGAGTATTTCTATTCACTAAGGAAGCATCCAGGTCTAAAATTGTTGGCGTGTGATGGGCGGGGAAGGGGACGGGCCGACAGGCCGGTCTCATTTACCATTTTCTACACCTGTTTTAGGCGTACAAAAAGGTCTAAATGTAAGACAGCTAGGAAGCTGTCTTACATTTAGAACAGACGTTGGATCTGGCGAAGTTATGAATAGGCCGGCGCCTCTACATAACTTCGGTGGATCCTCCACCAGCTTAGGGGTTTATTAAGACCGGCGTCTAAAACAGTGGTAATAATAAATAAGCCCCATTGTCTATATTAAATTCTACATACTAAGGGCTCATGCACATGAACGTGTGCCGACCGTTCCGTGCATTGGGGACCGCAATTGTGGTCCCCAATGCACGTGCAACATCCATGCGGCTGCCGCAGACGGATCCAGACCCATTCAACTCGAATGGGTCCGTGATCCGTCCGTTCCACAAAAAAGTAGTGCATGCACTACTTTTTTGCGGTGCGGAGGCTTGCCCAGAAACACCATGGAAGCACTCCGTAGTGCTTCCGTGGGGTTCCGCTCCGTCCTTCTGCATCGCATCTCCCGGATAGTGGACCCATTAAAGTGACTGGGTCCGTGATCCGGGATGCACATGGCCGGTGTCCGTGTATTGCGAACCCGCTTTATGCGGGCCGCGATACGACCACGGCCGGCACATGTTCGCGTGCATAAGCCCTAAGGGTCACATTTACTAATGGCATAAACTTAGACAGGCTGTCTAGACCTGCACCATATTTATCACAGGGGTTCAGGCTGGATGATAAATGGGGTGCAGTGACAGATGCTTTCGTCTACTCTGTAGGCCAACTGCTGATTGGTTTAGTTTGAGACAGAATTTTATTGCACAATTGTGGTGGAATCCCAGTGCTAAATGGAGTAAATTAAGCCATGTAAAGCCACGGTCCTATTCTGGTCAGCCACGCCCCCAGTTGGACTATAGGCTCTGGCTATGGTGCTTTTTTTGGCTCCTTTTCTGGCATTTTTCTGCCACAGACATCCATTGAAAAAATGTGTGTGTTAATGTGTGTTGCATTTTTATGGCATTTTTACATTTTTTATTTTATTTTTTAGGAGGTCTACAGAGGAAGTGACATGAAGATGGGATAAATATTTTCCTGTTTAAAAGTGCCTGGGTTGAAAAAATAAAAAACAAGGATAATAAAACCTTACAAAAAACTGAGTAAAGGTCAAGAGTAAGTTCATGTTGTGTCGCATAAAGTAAAAGGTCAGGTCCTGTCTACTGAAGGAGAACGACAGCAAACAGAAGCACTTTCATGGATCACAGAACCAAACCGCACAACTATTAGGGCAACACGAGCAAGGGTAGAAAATACCATCAGTGTCCGCTCATCTGCTGTGATCCAGGTTTATTAAGGATGGCACATCACCTCTATTTATCTGTTGTGCTGCGACCTGCTCCACAGACCATGCTCACAAGACATGCATCTTTCTTGCCACCTGACCAGTCTTAAATGTGAAAGCCGCGAGCCATGAAAGCTGCTCTCTCTCTAAATGTATAGGTTCAGCTTCACGTATGATCCTACCTGCTTTGATTCCCCTTATCTCACGCTGCAGTGGAGCCACCACTAATCTCAGTTTATTGGGAAATACTGCAGTGGGCTGTTAAGGTCACCGCTCTAAAGCTTGGCATTGTAACCATGGTGCTAGGAGCATGAATTTCATTAAATCGAAACTGTCAAAAGTAAAATCTAACCGCAGTCTAGGAACACAGAGACTTATGTAACCCAGACCTCGGAGCCGCAGGCCTTTTCACACTGTGCTCAGACGTTCTTCTTTCCTATAGGACTTTCTTATTACAGATTGAGATCCTTGTAATAGCAGCTGCATCTATTTCTTATGAAGTAAGTCTCTCAAAAGCAAAGTCAAGGAAACTTTAATATTGGATCAGATCACAGGAGTTGCCAGGTTAGCAGTTTGTTTCACCCTCCATCCCCTTTCCTTGTCTCTTAGCAAAATTGTAAACCCCTCCCTCCTTAAAGGGGTTTTCTGAGCTTTTTTAACTGATGGGATACTGTTAACTGGATACGTCAAGGGTATCTGATCAGTGGGGACCAGTAGCAGTAGCGTTGCATTCTTCTCACAGCTTTGCCTAGGCAATGTGACATCACGTTCGTCGGTCACATGGCCTAGGCCTAGCTCGGCCCCATTGAAGTGAAGGGGGCTGAGCTGAGATACAAAGCAGAGCCACTATACAATGTATGGCACTGTGCTCAGTGAGCTGAGAGAAGGCCGCAACGCTACTGCTAGCGTTTTGGCATTCTCAAACAGCTGATCAGTGGGGGACCCCCAGCGATCAGATACTGATGACCTATTCCAAGGTTAGATTAGCAGTTAAAAAAGCTTGAAAATCCTCTTCAATGCAATTCTCTTGTGGAAGGGTTTCCTCACAGGTTCTCACCACCAAAAAGAAAAGGAATGATACCAATCAAGTCCCATCAGTCCAGGAACCCCATGGAATTTCATGGTCTACAAAACCCTTAGATTAATATAGTCCTAAAACACTAATTTTGGTAGGACAAGTCATTGATGTAATGTGCATGGGGCCAGCTTGACATCCCCCAACAGAAGAAGGATTGTGCACATGGCATTTCAAGATGTCCATTTCTTCGCATCCCCGGGGTCCTATGTGCTTGTGGTGGTGGTGGGATTTGTTGGCTGTCTACTGGACTTACTCAACCGACTGCTCTGAAGCAAGCCTAGCCAATTTTGTCAAAGCATTAATGATATCTGTGTTCTGAAAAAGCAAATCACTGTATATATAAGTGGCCTGCACATACATATATATTCTTTGGTTTTAGGAGTATAATAAAATCCTAGCTTTTCAATAGCCAGCAAATGCGTTAGTAAGTACAAATCAGCATGCTTCTAATGTTTGAACAGCCGAATGCCCTTCTTGTTTTATTACTTTATGTTGACTTATGTTATTAGTGTCAGGTCATAACCTCACCCCAAGTCACGCTATGAACATGTAATTATACCAGAGCCTTCACTCATGGGTTGATAATAATACTCTTGAGCTAAACCTAAGGGTACCTAAGGGATCTGCAGAAGCACTTCTATTGTTTGGATCAATACACATAGTGATGATAACAAGGCTGAAAGTGGATTAAAATATAAACTGTGGGAATATTAACTGACATTGGAAAAAACAGGACTAAAGATTTATTTTTGCTGAAGTAAGAAAGCTTTATGGAACTTGTTTCAATGTACCAAAATGGTATTTTATGTCTTACGTGAAAGTACTACACTGCAATCATGTCCCATAGATGTCGATACATTTGACAAATACCATTTACAGTCCACGGTAACCCTTCAAGTCTTGACCTTTACCACACTGCTAAAAATGCCTCATAAATTTTAGATATTTAGAAGAAAATTTAAAGATTTCATTATTAAAGGTTTTCATTGTGCCTCTTGCAATTATGGGTCTTAATTAGAGATGAGCGAACTTTAAAAAAAAGTTCGGCGTTCGGGTTGTGGTAATCGCCGCACCCCGTTATGGATTCCACTACCGCGGACTATCGCGGCATATGGAATCCATAAGGGGCAGCTTCCACCAACCCGAACTGTTGAACAGCCGAAGGACCTGGGGTGACGTCACTGTCATGTGATCAGTGCAGGGCGTGGCTCAGCACAGGATCAAATCCCGTGCTGAGCCACGCCCCCTGCACTGATCACATGACGGTGACATCACCCCAGGTCCTTTGGCTGTTCAACAGTTCGGGTTGGTGGAAGCTGCCCCTTATGGATTCCATATGCCGCGATAGTCCGCGGTAGTGGAATCCATAACGGGATGCGCGAGTTACCACAACCCGAACGCCGAACGCCAAACTTTTTTTTAAAGTTCGCTCATCTCTAGTCTTAATGGTATGGGATAGATGTCGAGACCAACATATTACCAACATATTACTACAGTCTGTGGACAGGATCTGATCTTATCACTTAAAGCCTTTCTAACTCTTGGATACAATCCTGTAAGTAAACCTTTACCAAAGCTTGAACCAAGTATGAAATGGGGTGCTGACCTGTGAGAACAGCATTTGACACCTATCCACAGGATAGCTGATAAATTTATGATCACTGGGAGTCCAGTGGATGGGACCCCCAGTTACCCATTTGAAAGGAGTGGTGACCTCTTTAAGCAAGCTTTTGGAGAGACATTCATCAACTCAAAGGAGAAGACCTAAACCCGTACCATTGGCAGATCCAGGGGTCAGGCAAGGGAGAGATGAGCGCTCATCTCTGTATTCATCTCATGAACAGTGCGGGGCAGGGGAGAGGCGTCTCCCTTGCCCGTTTCTCTGATAGGCTACAGGCACTAAGCCTGCAGCCTATCTGAGGCCGGTGCAGGAGGCGCGATTACGTCATTGCGCCACCTGAGCCGTACAGAGCGGGACACAGGCCGGAAGAGGCCTGCATTGCTTCGTAGTGTCATGGAGGTAAGTATAAGTGTTTATTGTTTGAATTATTTTTAGTACAGTATGGAAAGAAGGGGGGTGGGGCCCTATATACTGGCACATTATGGGGGGGAGCACTATGGAGAAGGGGGGGAAGGAGCACTATGGTGGCATCTAATGGGGTCCCTATATACTGGCACCTTATGGGGGGCATTATGGAGAAGGGGGGAACGGAGCAGTATTGGGGTATCTATTGGGGGCCCCTATACACTGGCACATTATGGGGGGGCACTATGGAGAAGGGGGGAGAAGAGCACTATGGGGGCATTTAATACTGGCACCTATTTTGGTGCCACTATGGGGAAGGGGGGAGAGAAGCATTATGGGGGCATCCTTGTGGGGCAGTCTATAGGGGCATTTTATACTGCCACATTATGAAGGGCACTATTGGGGCATCTTCTGGGAGCACTATATAGGACGGGGAGGAGCACTATGGGGGCATCTTCTGGGGGCACTATATAGTATTTTATACTGGCACAAATTATAGGGGCACTATGGGCACCTTAGCTCAACTGGGGGCACTAAGTGTTTTTTGTCGGGGCACACAGTACTGGTCATTGGATCCCATGAGGTCACTCTGGGGACATTGGCTTTACTGGTGGCACTAAGAAATGTTTTTTTTTTTGTTTTGTATTTTTACTGACACAAAACGGGGCATTTTTTGTACTGGCGCACATTATAAGGGGGCTTTATTACAACTGGGGGACTATGGGAGCATTATTACTTCTGGGACACAATTACTATTGGGGGCACTGTAGGAGCACTATTACTACTAAGTGCACTCTGGCACAGAATTATTACTATTTCTGGGATTTTGGGGAGCACTATTACTGTGGGGGCACTCTGGCACAGTATAAGCTTAGCACAGTTATTTTTGGGGGACATTATGGTTACACTATTAGTGACAGGGGCACTATTTGCTGGGTGCAGTTATTTTTTAAAGCATTGTGTTCCAATAATTATTGAAGGGGGCGTTATCTGTGTGTAACTAGTATTTTCAGGGGGTGCATGATGGGATGCTGAGAAGGTGGGAGGAAAAGTAGGAAACTAAGATGTCTGTCTGTCTGTCAAACTCTGCAGAAATGAGAGATGCTGAAAGAAATCATCATGGTGGTCTGAAGGTCTGAATGGAGAAGATGAAGAAAGAGAACATCTATATCAAGGGAGACGTCACTGGATGTAAGAGGTATGGGCACGATATGTGTGTGGGGCTGTGTGTGGATGTGGATTGAAGGTGGGCGGGGACACAGGAGCCCCATAATTTCCTATTGCCCGGGGAAGTGCCCCTCCCGAGACCAGGCTCTGGATTGGCCACTGTTCCGTAATTAGCTTTAAATATGTGCAGAACTGTAATATGCTTTTGCTGCTCACATAATCAAATTACATTATTCACCTACATACAGTAAAGCAAAACAAAAATTAAAGCAAGGAGCACTTCAATCTAGACAAAGGGTTAAAGGGGGTTTTCTGAGATTTTTTAACTGATGACCTATCCTCTGGTAGGTGATGGACTTTATTGTTACTAATGCACTTATATAGCTCTAACATATTCCACAGCGCTTTACAGACATAAGCATTACACTGTCCCCAATGGGGCTCACAATCTAAGTTCCCTATCAGTATGTCTTTGGAGTGTGGGAGAAAACCAGAGTACCCTGAGGAAAGCCACACAAACATGGGGACAACATGCAAACGCCATGCAGATGTTGTCCTTGGTCAGGTTTAAACCCAGGACCCCTGCAAGGCATGAGTGCTAACCACTGAGCCACCGTGCTGCCCTTCACATCTGCATATTGCCAATATGCAACATCAACTGCAGTATAAAGCAAAAGGGATGCACAGTGGCACACGTGATGGGTATTAGTACTTTCGCTGAAAGTCATGTTTAAGGCTAGTTTAACACTAGCGGCACGGTCCTCCGTGCGCTGCCGTGCCTCTGCCGGAACTCCGGCCTGCCCCCATTATAGTCAATGGGGCCGGAGCCGTAGTCCAGGGGCACACGTTCACTAGCGGAAGGACGGATCCGACAGGCTGTTCACCCGACGGAACAGCCTGGCGGAGGTCCGTGCCGCTAGTGTGAAACTAGCTTAAATTGGATCTGTATCCAAAACAGTAATAATTCTTGCCTACAGTTCTACAGGCTTCATTTTACAATGTGCACTTTTAACCCCTACAAAGTTGAGTTGTTGGAACGGCTAGCAATGTGCGCTTGGCTGAGCAGGGTACGTAAAAGCCTGAAGAGATGCGCTGGAAGTAGGTCAGTGATGAGATTAGTCAGATGGCAGTGAGTGATTGTTACTGATGCAGGTAAATTGTCTCCTGTGGGAATTAATAACTGGTGACAATAATGTTACCAAAAGTAAAGTAAACTGTCACACGGTGAAAGAAGCGAGATGAAACACCATCGGGGAAGCAAAACACGTGTGCTCTATATAAAAAGCTATGCAGAAGCCTCATTATTTCTTTTAAAGGGAACCTCTAACAAAAAAATTGTCAGTCTGTATAGAGTAGAAGAGGTGGAAGTACATATTCATCAGTTTTATGCATTTTTGTCCGTATATTCTTTTGTTACCCTCCTAAAGCAGGCTGTGAAAAGTAAGGCACACCTCCAGTGTCGGACTGGGCCACACCAGTAAAATTTATATTGGGGCCCACCAAATATTACCCTCTCACACAGCAGCAAGGTGCTACCAGATGAAGGATTATGTGGGCCTTGCAGCAATTTTGAGAGGGCAGGACCCTGGGAAAGGAGGATACTGGCTGTCCTGTCTCTGAACCTAGAAGTCATCTCATCCACATGAATGTGTCTATAATAATAAATTGGGTAGGGGCCCCAGGAGCAGGGGCCCACCCTGCTCAGGGGGCCTCCGGGGTATTCACCTGTACCCCTGTCGGCCAGTCCGAGCCTGCACCTACCATACACCCTGCCTACCGAGGGCTGTCCAAATGGGTGTTTTACGGTGCAGGCACTGCTTCACAGTGAGGTGAGAACCACCATACACCCTGCCTACTGAGGGCTATCCAAATGGGTGTTTTACGGTGCAGGCACTGCTTCACAGTGAGGTGAGAACCACCATACACCCTGCCTACCGAGGGCTTCCTCAAAGGGCTGTTATGGTGGAGGCACTGCTTCACAGTGAGGTGAGAACCACCATACACCCTGCCTACCGAGGGCTGTCCAAAGGGGTGTTTTACGGTGGAGGCACTGCGCCATAGTGAGGTGAGAACCACCATACACCCTGCCTACAGAGGGCTGTCCAAAGGGGTGTTACAATTGCAAGGTGTCCCCTACAATGAATAATTATCCATAGCTATCAATGAACAAATCTGGTTCCTCATTACTATGCACTAGTGGGACATGTAGGTATTATCCATGGGGCAGTGGACAGGCGTGTAAAATATACAGAGAAAAACACTGGTGTGATAGATAGCTTCTGCAGAATAGAAGGCTCTTTGGGGACCAGATGAAATAAGTCGGATGCATACAAGCACAGTGGATGATAATACGACGTGACCAGGCAGTTTTCATTGAGGAATACCAGCAGAACAGATTAACCAGAGTTTTCTCATTATTTCTATAACTTGTGTTATTCGCTATGTGTAGTGTGCCAACTGTGACATCATTCGCTCTGTCTCTGCTCCTGATATATGAGCAAATAGGCCACATTCTTATCTCTAAAGGAACACATGTTGTAGCTCTCAATACAATTTAGGAGACATGCACGGTGCATCCGTGTTTAACAGCGTTACCTCTATAACCGCACATTGGAGTCTCTGCATTACTACAATCAATCTGTTACTGCACATTATTACAGATGTTCATGTTCCTAGGCACAGAATTATCAGACAGCATTAGTAGTGGGCAGCATGGGGGCTCAGTGGTTAGCTCCCTCTCAATTTCTGTGCTCTGGATAGTTGAGGTAAGGTCTGGTGCACATGACTATATGTTGTATCCATGTCTGATCTGCACATGGACCCATTCATTTCTATGCGTCTGGCAAGAAAATGTGTGTCTGTTCTGCAAAACCCAGATGATGTCCTATTCTTGTCCATATTCTGGACAAGAATAGTAATTTCTAGTAATGGGAGTGTGAAAAACGCGGATTGCAATACGGACACAGTTGAATGCATCTGCATGAGGCCCTGTTGCCTACCACACCCCAATAACATACTATATTGGTCATCTGACTTGAAATTATGAAATTGGTGTCAGTGTGTGTTTGGCATGAAAATGAGATTGTAACCCTCAACAGGCACAGGGATTGGTAGGAATAGTCAAATAGCACTGCAGAATATGTTTATATGAATTATATAAGAAATCATAGATACAAAATTTCATTGGTTTCATACTCGCACTGTAATGAGAGCAAGGAAAATGACAACGGTGCCGTATTTGTCAAATGATGGGCACCAACAGCTCCAGACAGACCCATTGGGGTCTACTGGGTTTCTGTTATAGTTTTCATCACTTTCTGTCAGTACGTTAAGCTATACTGTGCTCCACCTTTGACGGAATCTGCTGCAGAGGCTCTTAATGGTAAATGAAGCCTTAAAGGGATTATCCAGGAACAGATAATGGTGACCTATCCTCAGGATAGGTCATCATTATCCCATTGGCGGGGGTCCAAGTTCTGGGACCCTCGCTGATCAGCTGTTCCAAGATGGTAAGCTAGTACAGCGGCTGAGCTTGGTATTGCCCCATTCACTTCATTGGGGCTCAGCTGCAACTAGGCCACATGACTGATGTACGGTGACACCACATGGCCTAGAAAGAGGCCACAGTGCTGATGGAGCGCTGGCTTCTTCTAATAGGCGGGAGTCCTGGTGTCGCACCTTCAATGATCTGAAAATGATGACCTATCCAGAGGACAGGTCATCAGTATTAACTACTGGTTAACCCCTTTAAACAGGATGTCTAGGATTTTGATAATGATGCCATATCATTAGGATAGATCATCAATATCAGATGGTGTAAAAATGAAAAGTCCAGTTGTAGAAAGCAGACCCACCGACAGATGTAGAAAGCAGACCCAGGTCAGACCAAAGATATATGTGTCTTCCAAGTGGTCCGTGAATGGCCCTGGGACTTGGGTCGTACAAATAGTAGTCGTAGATATATCTACAACTACTATCAATATCAGATCGACAGAGGTCTGACACCACAACCTCCAAAGATAGGCTGTTTCAGGGTAGCACCATTGCTGAAAGTCATTTCCAGAACTACACAGCACTGTCCAATGTGTAAAGAAGGGATGCTCAACCTGCAGCCCTCCAGCTGTTGCAAAACTGATGATGGGAATCGTAGTTTTGCAACAGCTAGAAGGCCGCAGGTTGGGCATTCCTGGTGTAGAGGATGGAGCTGGTTACTGCTAGACAGTGGATGGAGCTGTGTAGTTCCAGTGCCGAATTCTGGCACCAGGTAACAGTTGATCGGCAGGGTGTGGGTTATCAGACCCCTGTCGATCTGACCCATGCTGATCCGGAGGATAGGCCATCAATATCTAAATCCTAAGAAGAACCCATTTATTAGCGTATCACCAGTCCAGACAAAAAACATAAGCATTTAAGTTCTTAATATATTGGGACACTTCCAACGTGACTGCATACCATCATATAACACAAACCTTGCAGCAGAATTACAATTATCTATACATATATACAGTTGTGTTCAAAATTATTCAACCCCCAATGCTGTAAAGGGTTTTAGGGAATTTAGTGTACATTTGTAATTGTGTTCAGAATGAAATCTTACAAGGACTTTTTAAAGAACCAAATGCAACTAAAATGACATCAATTGTTTTTGTAATACAGTATTAAATGTTTTTTTTGTGATTTCTTCATTTACACAATTATTCAACCCCTTAAAGACTACCACTCTTAAGAACAGAGGTTCATTCAAGTGTTTTCGATCAGATATTGGAAACCCCTGTGGATGTCAAGGAGCAGCAATCAAGCATAATAAGCACCAATTAGGCAGATTTAAAATGACTTTGATACTCAGCTCCTTCTAGACATTTACTGGTGTGTTTACAAACATGGTGAAGTCAAGAGAATGGTCCAGGAAGACAAGAGAAGAGGTGATTTCTCTTCATAGGAAGGGTAATGGCTATAAGAAGATTGCAAAGATGTTAAACATACCAAGAGACACCATAGGAAGCATCATTCGCAAATTCAAGGCAAAGGGCACTGTTGAAACGCTACCTGGTCGTGGCAGAAAGAAGATGCTGACTTCGACTGCTGTGCGCTACCTGAAGCGCAAAGTGGAGAAAAGTCCCCGTGTGACTGCTGAGGAACTGAAAAAAGATTTGTCAGATGCGGGTACTGAAGCTTCAGCTCAGACAATAGGGCGCACACTGCGTAATGAAGGCCTCCATGCCAGAACTCCCAGGCGCACCCCCTTGCTGTCTCCAAAGAATAAGACGAGTCGACTGCAGTATGCCAAAAGTCATGTGGACAAACCACAAAAGTTTTGGGATAGTGTTCTGTGGACTGATGAAGCAAAATTAGAACTGTTTGGGCCCATGGATCAACGCTATGTTTGGAGGGGGAAGAACAAGGCCTATGAAGAAAAGAACACCTTGCCTACTGTGAAGCATGGCGGTGGGTCAATCATGCTTTGGGGCTGTTTTGCTTCTACAGGTACAGGGAAGCTTCAGTGTGTACAAGGTACCATGAATTCTCTTCAGTACCAGGAGATATTGGATGAAAATATGATGCAGTCCGTCACACACCTGAGGCATGGGAGACGTTGGACCTTTCAACAGGACAATGATCCCAGGCATACCTCCAAGTCCACTAGAGCATGGTTGCAGATTAAAGGCTGGAACATTTTGAGGTGGCCATCGCAGTCACCAGACTTAAATCCGATTGAGAACCTCTGGTGGGACTTAAAGAAAGCAGTTGCAGCGCGCAAGCCTAAGAATGTGACTGAACTGGAGGCTTTTGCCCATGAAGAATGGGTGAAGATACCCGTAGATCGCTGCAAGACACTTGTGTCAAGCTATGCTTCACGTTTAAAAGCTGTTATAACTGGAAAAGGATGTTGTACTAAGTACTAAGATTGAATGTCACTTGGGGGTTGAATAAAACTGATAATGATGTGAGCACAGAAAATACATTTGTGGTTATTTCATTATAAATGTTATGTTATATTTGTCTGACTTACAAGTGCCTCTTTGATTTAATTGTAAACAAGATGACTGAAATGATCAAAATCAATGTCAAACTGGCCAAAACACTCAATTTCAGTGGGGGTTGAATAATTTTGAACACAACTGTAGATAAAAAGGCTGATTTTGCACCAGAAGTGTCACCCAGGTATTTCCACTGCAGTAACCATGCTATTTGTAGGGAAAATTGTAGTATTACATGGTAGCGATACATATGAATGGCCGTCCGTGCAATGTAAGGACTCGGGAGACTGCCAGAGTGGGTGCTGCTCTTATAGAGCACCTCTCCATTCTAGCTTATAGATAGGGTCTTCAGTTGAGATCCCCTACTATGACAGCCATATGCTCTAAGGGCTTATGGGGGGATTGTCTTCATATGGATACCCACTTAGCTGTTCAGAATTTAGAATATTTCTTGACAAAATGACAAATCAATTGTGTTCACCAACTTGTGGCAATTTTTTTTATGACTTATACATGGATGCCCCAGAGTCCACGTATAGATATGGCATAACTCTTCATAAATGCATGGCTATGAGTTTGCATTGCAGTGGGGCTTTTTCCCAGACAAGAACATTGCTGCCACATAGACATCTTTCTTCACGGCTGTGCTTTTATGAATGACCACACATGTGAAATATGAGCCTGTGGAAACAAGCTGCATCTTGCATGTAACGAACTCTGCCATAATGATTATGTAATTAGGATGTAGCTTGTGAACAATGGCCAAGCATTAATGATAGACTCTGCAGCTACATCGTCCATATGGCTATAGCTCAGTGCTAATTGCAGAATGGAGTTCCTCAATGGAGCAGTAATAAAAGGTACAGTATATTCTGTCATTGGGGAAGCTCCAGATTACCCTATTCCCTGTAGATACAACCACGCACTCATTTTATTTGCTCTTGGGGAACAAGTACAAGCTGTTCAGTCTCGTTGCACTCATGTGGATATCTTGGAAGAATACACACATTCACAGGCTATGAAGGGATCTGACCTTATGATGAAAATCTGTACAAGAATGATATAAGGAAAGAATATAAGGGACACAAGGTTGAGCTCAGTGAGGACAAAACAGTGACCCCGTTTATTTTCCAGAGCTTAAGTGATGAAATAGATGGGGAGACATGTCGTGTTTGGTGCCATGTATGTAAAACATATGAAAGTCCCAACCATTCTAAACGCTAAATGCTTCACTTCCCCCCTGACGTAAAATGCTACAGATAGGAATATCCTGGAAACATTATGTCGGCACAAATAAAACAGAACCATTTACATACAAATATTATCAATATTCCTTACTAGTAAGGTTAGTGTGCACGTAATATTAACTATTACTATTAATCATTCCGGAAAAATCTAGTTTTCATCCTCCAAAAACGCATTTTAATATTAAATAAGAGGTGCATGCAAATAGAAGACAATTAGATAGAGATGGATAGATAATTAGATAGATATGGGAGATAGATAGATATGAGAGATAGATACATAGATAGATAGATAGATAGATAGATATGGATGGATAGATAGATAGATAGATAGATATATACATAGATAGATAGATAGATAGATAGATAGATAGATATGGGAGATAGATAGATAGATAGATAGATAGATAAATAGATATGGGAGATAGATAGATAGATAGATATGGATAGATAGATAGATAGATAGATAGATAGATATGGATATATAGATAATAGATAGATAGTAGATAGATAGATAGATAGATAGATAGATAGATAGATACAGTCATGTGAAAAAATTAGGACACCCTTTGAAAGCATGTGGTTTTTTGTAACATTTTTAATAAATGGTTATTTCATCTCCGTTTCAACAATACAGAGAGATTAAAGTAATCCAACTAAACAAAGAAAACTGAAGAAAAGTCTTTTCAAGATCTTCTGTAAATGTCATTCTACAAAAATGCCTATTCTAACTGAGGAAAAAGATAGGACACCCTCACATGTATTCCCTCTTAAATTGGCTCAGATCTCACACAGGTATATCACACCAGGTGCACATAATTAGTAGATCGTTACTCTGCATGTTGAATGAGGCTTGCCCTATTTAAACCTCAGACATTTAGTTTGGTGTGCTCCTGACTGTTGAAGTGGAGTGAGCACCATGGTGAGAGCAAAAGAGCTGTCAGAGGACTTCAGAAAAAGATTGTAGCAGCCTATGAGTCTGGGAAGGGATTTAAAAAGATCTCAAAAGATTTTGAAATCAGCCATTCCACTGTCCGGAAGATAGTCTACAAGTGGAGGGCTTTCAAAACAACTGCCAACATGCCCAGGACTGGTCGCCCCAGCAAGTTCACCCCAAGAGCAGACCGCAAGATGCTAAAAGAGGTCTCCAAAAACCCTAAAGTGTCATCTCGAGAACTACAGCAGGCTCTGGCTACTGTTGATGTAGAAGTACATGCCTCTACAATCAGAAAGAGACTGTACAAGTTTAACTTGCATGGGAGGTGTGCAAGGAGGAAACCTTTGCTTTCCAAGAGAAACATCGAGGCCAGACTGACATTTGCCAGAGATAAAGTTGACAAAGACCAGGACTTCTGGAATAATGTTCTTTGGACAGATGAGTCCAAAATTGAATTATTTGGACACAACAGCAGAGGACATGTTTGGCGTAAACCAAACACAGCATTCCAAGAAAAGAACCTCATACCAACTGTGAAGCATGGAGGTGGAAGTGTCATGGTTTGGGGCTGCTTTGCTGCAGCAGGACCTGGTCAGCTCACCATCATAGAATCCACGATGAATTCTACTGTGTATCAGAAGGTGCTTGAAGAACATGTGAGACCATCAGTTAGAAAATTAAAGCTGAAGCGGAACTGGACCATGCAACATGACAATGACCCAAAAC
Source organism: Bufotes viridis (assembly GCA_033119425.1). Classification (NCBI taxonomy): domain Eukaryota; kingdom Metazoa; phylum Chordata; class Amphibia; order Anura; family Bufonidae; genus Bufotes; species Bufotes viridis. Next base: position 185,715,717 of record CM065590.1, read on the forward strand.
ATACTAGTAAATCAACCAAAGATTGGCTGAAAAAGAAGAAATGGAGAGTCCTGGAATGGCCAAGTCAAAGTCCAGATTTGAATCCCATTGAGATGCTGTGGGGTGACTTGAAAAGGGCTGTACGTGCAAGAAACCCCTCAAACATCTCACAGCTGAAAAAGTTCTGCATTGAGGAGTGGGGTAAAATTTCCTCAGACCGATGTCGAAGACTGGTAGATGGCTACAAGAACCGTCTCACTGCAGTTATTTCAGCCAAAGGAGGTAACACTCGCTATTAGGGGCAAGGGTGTCCTATCTTTTTCCTCAGTTAGAATAGGCATTTTTGTAGAATGACATTTACAGAAGATCTTGAAAAGACTTTTCTTCAGTTTTCTTTGTTTAGTCGGATTACTTTAATCTCTCTGTATTGTTGAAACGGAGATGAAATAACCATTTATTAAAAATGTTACAAAAAACCACATGCTTTCAAAGGGTGTCCTAATTTTTTCACATGACTGTAGATAGATAGATAGATATGGATGGATAGATAGATAGGAGATAGATAGATAGATAGATAGATAATGTATAGATAGATAGATAGAAAGGTAGATAGATAATAGATAGATAGATGTAGACAGAAAGGATAGATAGATAGATAGATAGATAGATAGATAGATAGATAGATACATAATAGATAGATAGATAGATGTAGACAGAAAGCATAGATAGATAGATAGATGTAGACAGAAAAGATAGATAGATAGATAGATAGATAGATAGATAGATAGATAGATAGAAAGGTAGATAGATAATAGATAGATAGATGTAGACAGAAAGGATAGTTAGATAGATAGATAGATAGATAGATAGATAATAAATAGATACATAGATAATAAATAGATAGATAGATAGATAGATAGATAATAGATACATAGATAGATAAATAGAAAGGTAGATAGATAATAAATAGATAGATGTAGACAGAAATGATAGATAGATAGATAGATAGATAGATAAATAGATAGATAGATAAATAGAAAGGTAGATCTTTGCTTTGTGAGGTTGAGCCAAACTTATGAAATGACGTACAACGTGGTGTATGTGGAGATGCGATTTTTTGCAACTTTTCAAAAAGTCACATATAAATGAGGTGTTGTAATCTAAAATCTTGACCTACTTTTCACTCCACTTCTAAAAGTGGCAAGGATCATCAAATGTCACAAAATTTGACCAAATGTCGCATGCGGGCATCACTTAGAAGACTGGCTTAGAAGACTTGATGAATGTCCCCCACACGGTGTAAATAAATCCATGTCTTGTCTTAGAAACATTCCCGTTATATGGATGACTACATGAGCCTAGCATTTCCATCAGTTAAATAGATTTAGGAGTCCCTGAACCATAAATGATTACTGTTCCAATGGATAATTGAGGCCCCTTCTGGCTGCTTCTCAGATGACAAATAATCAGTAATTGCTGGTACAGAAATATCAATGGGATTGCTGCCCGTGACTCAATCACATCCATGTACTGCAGCAGATACCATACAAGCTCCTATATAACAGGATATGATACTTAGTGGTTCATAGATACTGATTCACTTTGTAAAGTGTATTGGATGCCCTTATCACTGTATGCTGGGAGAATCCTGTATGTGGTATAGCATCTGTAAGACGTTATAAAGCCATCACAGTAATCATACAAGGGTGGCATCATTTCCGCAGAAGGCTCTAGCAGATAACTGATACAGACTGGGTCTGGAGATGCCCTAGTAGTATCAATAGACGGCATCATATTGTAAAATACAGGTACAATCTGAGAATTGAGGAAGTTGGAGGCACATTTTAACCATTTATGCTTAAGAGTTTATCATCCCGGTGGTCTACTTACTACCAACTGGCATACTTATGGTACATCATGATTGATGGGAAGCAAAGGAAAACGTATGATAACTATACTGAGAGCATTGTAAAAGGATATCATTAATATAACTCATTTATAATTATGAAGTATGCCAGTCAAAAAGAGCATGCCATATTTATCTCATATTTATTGTCTATCTCTCTTTCTTAGGCTGGGTTCACATCACGGTTTATGCCTCTGTTTGACATATACGTTAGAAAAAAAAAGGATACAAAAACACAATACACCACATTCTTGTTTCCTGCACAGTCTGGTAAAAAAAAAGTAAATGTTTTTTCTTGCAATGGAACTCTATGATGAACTGATGCCATTGTATGACATCAGTTTGAGGCATACTTTTTTTGCATACGTTAAACAACAGGTTCCCTACTCAACGGCAGAAACGCGGCGTCACAACTCATGTTTACATATACGTATACCATATATATGCAACATACATACATAAATACACCATATATACACATACCACCCAACTAAGGAGGTGAACTATCAGCGGCGCGCGAAGCAATGGAAGTGAACATCTCCGGCTGCCACAACCAGAGCACTGCATTGGGACTCAGCTGGTAACACGGTTCTCCGATCCAGTCGTAATTTTAACAACCGGACCTGGAAAACTGGAGGGAACTGGCTGAATGCCATGCCTGGTTAAACGGATGGGAAAAAGGTGATGTGAACCCAGCCTTATCTGAATGGGACTTGCAGAAATCCAAGTTTTTGCTGCAGGACAGCCCAATATAGATGAAATTTCTGCAACAAATCTGCGGTTTCGGTATACATATCCTTACTACCCTTGAGCATGGACAGGTGAATTACACCTATAATGGCTGGTAAGAAGTGACTAAGGCTACTTCCACATAGAGTTCCTGCAGAGAGTTCACAGTGTCAGGTCTCGCCAGATACACCTGTTGACTTCCAGACCCTATTGACTATAATGGGATCCTGTGGGAATCCCACTAGTTACTAGCATGAGTGCCAGGTTTTGGCAGGAAACCATCCGTATCCCCCCGGATCCAATTATAGTCAATGGGATCTGGCAGTATCTGGCTAGGCTGGGTTTCGGCCGGACAAAAAACGATCCGTGTCCCCGCTGGATCCGATTATAGGAAATGGGGTGTGCACTAGTTTTTGCCTGGCCAAAACCCAGCGCTCATGCAGGAAATGGGCCACATCTCATTATGGTCAATGGGAGCTGGAGGTAAACTGCAGTATCCAACTGGGCTGAGATTTCTAGCTGTCTGTCTGTCTACATAAACCTTATCTTGGGTAATTCTAAACGTGGGTTATTCTACATTCTCCTGATTTTTCATGTTTGTCTCAAATGCTATTAGCTACAGCTATATACTATCACAAAGCAATATTTAATAATTCATAGGTACATGAATAACAGTCTACAGTACAAGTACATATTCTTGCAGCTCTCATGATATATCAGGATAAGTCCTGGATCTCAACATGGAAATGATATTAGGTCTAGGCAATTTATCGCCTTTATAAAAAAAAAATAACTAGACTGAGGGGCTAGAAATCACAGGCATTGCTCTCCTTTCAGGTTTACATAGAAATCTATTAAGATTCCACATCGGATGTATTTATTCCTCCAAAAAATAAATTGCCGTCTGCAGCAGTTCAGATAAATCATCCTCCCTGTTCTTGCAGAATTGTACAGTGGCTTCATGTCAGCAGGAACTATTTGCCGCTGTGTTTGAGAGACAAGGTCTAGAGATTATATGATTTGCAATGTATGGAGACAATAGACAACTGGGTATATGTCAGTGAAAGCTTTGGAAAAACGGAATGGTAAATCTTCTCCTATTGTTTTCTATGGATAAAGCCTTGTGTTTTTCACATACACACTGCACAGCTTTCCAATGTACATGAAGTGCAGGCAAAATTTCCCTAGGGCCTGGAGAACCAGCTCTGATATGATCTGACCATCTGAAATATTTGTATTCCTTGTAAATGGGGATTCTTGGAACACGTTCATAAAAGCAGATGTTCATCCTCCTTAGTCTCATTCTTCTATTGGCATCAAATACTCTTGTACCTACCCATGCAGTTTGCCAACATAATCCTCACATCATCCATTTTTGCCATATGGTGAACTGATGGAAGTCCCAGCCTGGCGTGTGTGGCCTTTATAACCACTGAAGTCGTTAGGAATACAATGCCTCTCTGGTGTATTAATCCATCTGCTCCACCATTAACGACTCCGCTTGTACCAAATACTACTACCCTGTATTATGTGTCTGCGGCAGGTCTGTACTACAGTGAAGTCCGTGCCTGGACCCTGGTAACCTCCAGAATGTTCAGCTGTTACCTACTGAAGATGCCATATGACTGGGAAAGTCAGGGAAGGCTAAAGGGTGAGACACCAATAGAGATGAGCAAATTTCTTAAAATTCAATTGGGGTCTGTATCGTCTGATTCAGCCGTGTGATTCGATTCGAATGTGCTTTGATTGCCTTGTCTGCTTTTTTTCTGTAAAATATCTGTAAAATATATCTTCTGATTTTATACAATCCAAATTTTTTTTATATATTTGGGTATAATTTTGATTCTATAGAATCGATTCACTCATCTCTAGATACTATATGTCATGGGTTCAGCAAGTATCAGAGACATAGAACACATACAGAAATAAGATAGCTATGACTTTAGCCAGCACTGGTTTTCTATTTTTGCTCAGTTGCTGGCAGGGGCGGATTGGCCATGGACCTTACAGGGAAATTTCCCGATGGGCCGATGCCCAGGGGGCCGCCTGAGACCTCCTCACGGCCGGCCAGTGGATGTTTTTGGGGACGTATATTGTGCTGCTGGCAGTATTTTGTGATGGACTGTGGTATCTGTCTCTTTTGGGGAGGTATAATGTGCCACAATATGGTATTGCTGGCCCTGCCTTCCATCAATGTGGACCCAAATACAAAACAAGGCCACTTTTAGTATGTTTTCCATGGTCACTTAAAGTTCCCAGTCCGCCCATGGTTGCTGGATAATGTACAATTTAGGCTATGTTACATATATACTTCCCTAACATATACCTATATAGATATACCATGGCATTCCTCAGCCATTGATTCCCACTATAAAGAAAAAGCCCAGTAACCTAAAGCGGTGCCGTCCGCCTTGACTACTGTCTACCCTACACTTCTTCTCCAGATACAGATGTATAGGACAGAAACTTTGTATCATGTATACTAGATTTACTGTATCACAAGGCTGGGTATATTAGGAGATTCTACTTTGCTTCGGTATTTGCATATATTTAAAAAGTATATATATTGCATAAAGGCATAATGACAAGAGGAGCGTGTCCTGGATTTCTATATATTGAATGGTGACGGAGTGTGGTTCCACCTACTTTACTACCTGCAGAAAAGATAATATTGTGCTCACCCCCATCTGCATTGGAAAGCATGGTGGTCTCTACTTCCCCATAGTATAAAAAGGCATGCCAATGCATACTGGCCCAGCTTATACCAAAAGGACACTTCTGGAATACATTGTGTCTAATGGAAATAGCGTGTGCAGCAGAAGTTTTCTTGAAGCACACACCAAGTATGAGCAAAAACGAGATGTGAACTATGCCTTATATCAGTGTACAACACTCAGAAGATATACTCTGCCAGGAAAGGTGTATTAAAGGGAAAAGATCACCATGAAAATGCAGGGCAATCTGCAGACAGCATGTTATAGAGCAGGAAGAGCTGAGCAGATTGTTAAATAATTTTATGTGAAATCACAGGTTTTCTTTTCTGCACAAGAATGAGCCTTCTGTGGATTCATGCTCTGATTCGTGTGCAGATATTTTATACTACATCAGTTTTTGTAAACCCCATCCATTTGCAAATCTGTAACCTATGGACTTATGAAACCTATAGATGTGGCAAATCTGCAACCTATAGATTGCAATGCAAAATGATTCACACTGTCAAGGATTACTAAAAATAAAAACAGGATAAAGGGATTGCAGTTCTGTTCTCCCCTTCAGAAAATGGGTATATAGTACCTACTTACATACACATATAATACGCAGTATTATTCTGGAAGCAAGCAGCATTTCCATTATGTACCAGCTTCTTTCCTTGTCCTCCTTTTACTAATGACCCCCTATGAAGCCAGGAAAACACAGGGAAGGGGTTAAAATGTGATGCCGCTCTGAGGCGTCCATTTGTTTTGTAATGCCTGACTGTAACTGTGCAAGAGCGGCTTGTCAGATACCATTAGGAACTACAAGGGAAGTGACTGCAACCAGCGATTTGTATTTTTAGCTCTTTATGCCAACTAAGCATCTGTTCTTTACACTGCAGTTGCTGAAATAGTTTGGAAAATGCAGTTCTATTATAAGGAAATTACTGGGGCCATACATAGGAATGAGAAACATAGGTGACATAATAGCAAATGTCAGGGTGATGTACAGATAATACTCTATGGAGGGAGCCATCTCTGATACAGTAAAGAAAAAACTAGAGGTCACGCCCCCACAGCCTCCTTTCAACAGTTACTAGTTACTGATATTGTCACAAGGCTAACATAGTCAGTATTTGGTCAGTATTTTTCATCTTCATTATACTTTATCTCTGTAGGTTCCATTCCTGGTTTTGACTTACAAATACTGATGATCTGTTCTGCACTTGCAACGGGCGCCTCCCCCTAGGGCCCTCTATATATAGAACGCGCGTCCCAGGTGTAGGAATGCCGAGTGCGTCCTAAAATGTCCCTTTATGTGTGTCATGGTGCTCCTACCTGGTTACGGCTGGGCCCTAGGCTTTGGCTCCGAAGCAATAAATAGGGGGAATAATTGAGGGATTTGAAAGAAAGATTGAGTCCAGACCTTGTATGTAGTTGAACAGCAGCTTTACTTTGCATAAACATTTTCCAAAATGGTTTACAGACTTTGTCTTAGTCCCAGCAGGCTTTAGTATGAAACTGGCAGGCAAACTCCACTCTGCTACATCTGTTCCTCTCTGACTCTGCTGCACTGACAGGCTGACTGTATATCTTTGCTTCTTCTGTATGCTGCACTTCTCTTTGTATGGTCTGTCTCGAGATTAGGCCAGGGAACTTTCCTCCTGGCTCCTGAGGCATCTCCATCAGAGACACACCCCTGCACACCTATCCCCTAGCCGAGGATAAGCTAGACTAACTCAAACTTCTGCCCCACCCTTCTTGCAGGAAGTAGTACTTGCCCACTTCTCTCCAGAGGGGGGTTAGAATGGAATGGAAGGTTCCATTCTATCTAAGATAGCTCTGCCATGTTTTCTGCCACCTGCTGGTGAACCAGGGACATTACATGAACAGTGTGGAGGACCTGGAATAAATGCATAAGATGACATCACATGAGGTTAGACCAATAAAGACAGTAGCAAGGTGCAGAAGTGGTAACACTACTCTGGAATGTTACACACTGATGAGGGGCAATCACTCCGAAACAGCTGTCTGCAGATGAGGTGCTGGCTTATTTAATATCTAAGTCATGTCTCAAGGCCTATTTAAAGGGTTGAACTTATAGCAGGGGTAGGCAACCTCCAGCACTCCAGCTTTTGTGAAACTACAACTCCCAGCATACATAATTGCTCTGCTGTTCTCAGAACTCCCATAGAAATGAATGGAGCATGTTGGGAATTGTAGTTTCACAGCAGCTGGAGTGCCGAAAGTTGCTGACCCCTGAATTATAGTATAGCTGCCTTACATCTGGTGGCATTAGAGGCAGAGCTTGCCAAGAGCTCATTTGCATCCCTTCTTCCCAAAATAATGATGCCAAATACTGACCAAATACTGACCCTGTGAAAGCAGCCATAAAAGACTCTGCTTTGTTTAAACAACCAAGATAAAAAGCTATGTTAACACATAACATCTGTGAGAACCTGACATTCATAAGTTCAGTTCTTGAAGAGATAAACTCCTCAGTCATGTCCTGAGAGCAGTGACATCATTTGCAAAAATAAGTAGTAACCATTTCATATCTTCTTTACGGGTTGTGAGTGACCAGGATTTTACTTGCAGAACAAATGATCATAAATGGATAATGCTGCTGCCTGCAGATCGTTATGAGAAATAAGCATATACTAATAGAAATGACTAAAATGTCCTAAATGCTACTAAAATAGAGATGGCTGTGCATGTCTCTCTACTGTGTAAAAGGTGCCAGCGATCACCTGATGAACAAACAAATGCTCGTCCATTGGATGATCATGTCTTTCAGCCTGCACATATCATTCTGTATAAAACTGTAGGGGGACGAGTGATTGCTGTAGCTATTGCTTGTCCCATAAAAAAGAGATGATTGCTGCATGAAAATGCAGCGCTCATCTCCCTAATGATAAGGCAATTATCACCAATGTGTTGTTGTTGGTTCTTGATAATTGGCTGCTAAATCGGTCCATGTAAAATGACCTTTACTCAGGGCAATTATCATGAACAAACGTTTCTACAAATGCTCACCCACAATAACTGGGCAGTTTGTTCTTCTTTCTTCATTCAGGTCTATAGTTGTGCGACAGACTAGACTTGGGCTGGGTTCCCCTCTAGTGGTATATAGATGGATAATGTTGTGACGGCAGTTGCATTTCAGCAATGAGGGACAGAGTCCCCCTAAGTAGATGGTGATGGTGGTACCCAGGTGTAGGAATGCCAGAGTGGTGTAAGGGTAGACTATAATGTCCCTTTAGATGTGGCTGTGTACGTGTCACTCTGCTCCTACCTGGATATCCCGGACCCCAGGCACCGTCGTCCGAAGCAATGCAAACAGGGTGAACAGTTGAGGGATTTGTAGAATAAATTAAGTCCAGACTTGTATTAAAGTTGATAACAGCTTTACTTGAATAAACTTTCATCAGGGAACAATCTTCCTACTTTATCTTGGTTACCAGTAGGCTTTGGCATAAATTCTGGCAGGCAAACACACTCAGCCATGCTACATCTGTACTCTCTAGCTCTGCTGTATTAACTGGTTTAAATAGGAAACTTTTCCTTTCTGCTGTACTTACCTTTCTGTAGTCTTACTCTGTTTTTATCTTTATCTTTATCCAGGGAACTATGGCTTTGGAGGCTTGCAGCTTTGACCTCCTGGTCCAGCAGAGCAGACAGCGCTCTGCTGGCTGGAACACAGCCTTCCCCTTGCAGGGAGTACTCTAGACTGCCTTTTGCAGGGCTCGTCCAGCAGGTAAGAGGGCCTGCTTCCTTCCCCTTAGAGGGGGTAAGCTAGACTGACTTTCACTAACTAAAACTCCTCCCTCTCTAGAGAGAGCTAGACTGGATAGAAGGTTCCACTCTAGGCAAACTAGCTCTGCCAAGCTTGCTGCCACCTTCTGGTGAACCAGGCACATTACACCCAAACATAACATTACAGGGAAATGGGAATACACATTTTGCAAGCCCTGAGAATTAATGCAGAGAATGACACAGAATTAACCATGGAAGATAGTAGAGAGGTGTAAAAGGTGGTAATGCCCTTCTAGGGCATTACAGTTGTTAAAAAAATAACCTAAATGACTATAATACAAGAGAATAATCATATGATATGTCCAGAAGATGCACTACTGAACTTATCAATGGTCATCTTTCAGAACAAATACATGTACCGTATATTACTCATCAACTATTTTTTTTTTTTTTAAGTTGGAGTCCTGAAAAGTTTCACAGTTGATCATGTCCCTCTGCCACCTTATGATGAAATTTACTACAATAGCCTCTAAATGTGTTAATGAGATGGAAACAACACGGACCAAGACTAGCTTAATAAATTATACCAGACTGTCAGCTTATTGCCATTTCCATGAATAATTTCCCAATAGATACCGAGGAAAAATTCCTAAATTAATACCATGACAACCCATGCTTCACTGCAGGTTTAGTTCTGCTGGATTACAAGAGGAACAATTAGTGAGGTTGTTAAAATCTGTTCCATTTTATGTGCCAAGGACAACCAATTTTACGCAATTCCTGTATGTTCTTGGTTTATATAATTATCAAAATCATGGGAAACACTCAAATAAATTACTACATGTTAGGTTCTGGCTACTATGGTATATATAATTACAATAATGTAATGTACAGAACACGGGTGTTAGCAGTGACTCAGACATAGGCGGCTCTTTAATCTGTCATTATAAAATGCTATTACCTCTTACCTCACAATAAGGTGATCATATACATAGATTATTGTTGGGCAAACCTGTTCATTTCAGTGGGACCAGCCAACCATCTAATGTGTATGGGGAATGTATGTTAAGCCAGTACTTTCTGCTCTGGACTGAAGAGGCACGATTACCCGAAACAGGTGTCTGCAGATGAGATGCTGGCTTATTTAATATCTGATTCATGTCTCAAGGCCTGTTTAAGAGATCAAACATTAACTTATAGGATAGCTGCCTTACATCTGGTGGCATTAAAGGCAGAGGTTGCTAAGAGCTAATTTGTATAACCTCTTCTCAGAATTCTAGTGGAGCGTTGCCTGGCCTATTGACTCCCTGCGACATTTAGGCGTTCTCCATAAGGAGATATAGTTCCCCCAAATCCTGACCTAAGCCTCTCACCCAGTTAAGCCAGTACTCTCTGCTCTGTACTGATGAGGGACAATTACCACAAAACAGCTGTCTGCAGATGAGATGCTGGCTTAATTACTATCCAGGTCATGCCTAAAGGCCTGTTTAAGGTCGAATATTGACTTGTAGAATAGCTGCCTTACATCTGGTGGAATTAGAGGCAGAGCTTGCTAAGAGCTCATTTGCATACCGTCTTTACAGACTTCTCATACATCATTGTCGTAGATGATTATTTGGACATTGTTTGAATATTTGAACAGATGCATTAATGTATTCATGCTGTGAAAATATGGGTTTCAAACTGAGCATCATATTTATAAAGTTTCTGCATCGTATTTATAAAGTGCACTGTGGAATGATTGTCGCACCACGCCAAAGTGTGGTATTGGTATTTGCTCTTATTTTCCTGTAAGCGGCAAATGCAATGCAGTAAAATCCCTATGCAATATAAGGCAGACATGAAAACCAAGATTCTACTTTCTGTCACATTGTAAAGACTTGACCATGAGCAATGCTCAGATGACCTGCTAGTGGAATACATGTTCTTTGTATATGGTCGCATGATGACATGAAACAGTCTGGCATTAGGCAGGCGAGTAGGACAGATGATGAAGTACATCGATGCCAAAGCCTTCGCTCCACCTATGATGGATGTAGAAATGATGAACTGCTATTGTCCATGAGTGGTTCCAATATCAGTGTAACTAAGGATTAATCTTTCTTTGGTGAAGATTGATTCATTTTTAAAGGCTCTCATACATTTTGTTTAGATAGTGATAGGAGGGCTCATGATGCCTGCAGAATCTCAAACTGCATCCGTTATTACTAAAACCATAAATTTATAGAATTGTTTTTTTTAAACTTGCTTTTCTTTTAAAACTCTAATATTCTACTAATTAAATAATCTTGTTATTTGAGAATGAAAGCTTGATTAGTGACCTGATATATAGATCAAGTTAACGCTGTTCTCCACCTGAAATACTCTAGTAGTTACTGACCATACTGATTTTGAAGGGTAAGACCATAATAAGCACCCACTAAATCGCGTCCTAAAAAGCACAATGGAAGGGGGCCCAAAGATAACACCAATAATAAGTCTCATCTCTTATAACCAACTCAGTCAATGGACATGACATGATTTCCTTTAGAGGGAACCTGTCATCTATATTTTATGTGTCCAGCTGAGCCTGTATTGCTTTTCTAGTAACATATATAACTTCAAATAATGAAATATTAATCCTTTCAGTATTTCCCGCGCTGTATACAAATTATGCTAAAAGAGTCAAATCTTACTTTCTTGCCATGAGCAGAGTCATTTTTTAGCCGAGTTAATCTCTTCAGCTCCGCCTCAGAAACGCCCACAAACTCCTATTCCTCGCGGCACGCAGTGACGTTAGGAGACGGGAGCATGCGCAATAAAATCTTATTGGTCAACTAAAGGAAGGGCGCATGTGCGAGATTTCATTTGATATTACAGACAAAGACACAAATCGGCTGTTAGTCAATGTACAGGGGGAGGGGAATAGGATTGGATGATGAAAGGGGAATGCAGCATTTTTGGAGTAAAACTGCTTCAGTTTTTTGGCACATGGGCAAATTTTAGGACCATAGACAAAATTCTGGTGCAGGATTTATGATACTACAAATTTACAAAGGTCCATGCGCCAGAATATTAAATTTGTCTAATATTAAGACTGTGCTTTGTGTAAAGTGCACCACTATCAGTAAATCTGCCCCATTATGTTTATTTTGTTCCTTGTAGCACAAGGGTAATATAAAACCATGAAATCACAATACAGGGATAATAAACACAAAAAAGGTTATCCTGTACACCATGACCTTCCCGGCTTATGAGTAAGAATATATAATGTAGTCACATTACAAGGCCGTTACAGTACAAGGATAAGTGAAATCACAGCATAGGAACACAACAAAAAGTAATGCTGCTGAAAAGGAGAAATGCACATGGCAGAGGTACCCATGGGTCATTATAGCCAGGGCCTTACTTAACTGCTCGATGTTCAGGCACAATGTGCCCAAGTGACGATAAACGTCCATCGGCACTTGTTTGCACTGTGAATGAAGGAGATACAATTATTACTGTAGTTGGTCCTCTCTCATTCAGTATTATCGGCAGCACATTCCTGATTACACAGGGAGATATAGTGCCAATAACTGATGAAACATGCAAATCAGCTGACACATGAGTGTATGCTAGTTTATTGGTTGATTGGGATGATTATACGGGCTAATTATCATTCCTATAAACCCTTGTTCCTGATAACTGGCCAGAAAATGATTTGGTCTAATAGGGCCTTTAGGCTGGCCATATACAGTGTAAAGCTGTTAGCCAAACATCCCTCCCCCTATACATATGAATGCTAGGCTTCACCGGTAGAGGGGAATAAACTGCGCCTAGACACCTCTGGTGGTGGCTAATTTCCCCTGAGAACAAAAGGACCAGGCACATTAAAATCCATCTGCCCCATCCTTGTCTCCTTGACATCCGCTGTCAGTGTCAGGAGGCCCTTATACATATTAGATGGTCATTCAGGCTTGCAGAAATTTGTTGGGTTTGACCAACATTCATCTTATGTGTATGACCAACGTTAGAATGGGACTGCACACACCTTTCCACAGTCATCACTAACCACACTTATGCCTGAGGGGACATAGACCCCCTTACTTGTAAAGCCCCCTATCAGCTGTTATGCCTGCCACCTTGGAATTTACTCCCATGTTGCCTTCTCAACGGTGAAGGTTTATTTTTACTCTATTTTTGTATCTTTTTGAACCAGTTTTGCCACATCTATTCCAGGCTGTGTTAATTTCAGAGGAAATCAGCGATGTTACGCCAACATATTGATATTCCTGTGTACTTAACAGATTTCACAGTTGTCTATGTTAGTGAGCTGGAGGCTGCATCACTCTGACACTGAGAAATCATTCAAGCCTGCCTGTGTCTTCCGACTGCACGCTGACAATGGCTTGCCACACACCGCTTCTTTATAGCCGCAGAAATAAATGAGCTGAGCCAGTGACAGCCAAAGGCAGTATAAAAAAGATAGATGAGGACGCAGACTTAAGACAGCATACGCAAGCAGCAATTTCAGTCGCACCTGCATCAAGACGTACAGCCCAGTAGAGTAGAAAAGGTGACTTAGTATCGCAGATAAATCAATATCGCGATTTCCATCTCTTTCTGAAAATATGGTCACTGCCTATGATAACGGTTAAAAATAAAAATAATAAACCTTGATTAAATTTTTGAATTAAAACCCAGCTTAGCTATTCCCTTCTTTGATGCCAAAGAAATAGTCAGAAAGAGCCTAATAGATCAGGGTCAACGTTCACTAAAAGTCTGTGTGATCAATGTGCTTGGTACTGTTTATAGATTTCCACAGTATCAAGTTTATTAGGTCCCTCGAAAAAGTGTTACCTCTGGAGCGACCTAACAATACCTTTTCAGTTAATGAGGTTACATTCCAGAGGTCATGAGAGGCAGAGGTATATGTGGTAGCCCCGTAGTGTCCCTGACCACTTTAGGTACACAGTGTAAAAAAGAAAAGGTGACTTACCCTAAAATAAAAAAATGGGAGAGAAGGGCAAGGGAACTGGGCCAAGTGGCTTATATGTGACATCAATGTCTGCGGTTCTATAACATGAGGTTGTGCTGATGTACAATGAATTGTCTCGGCGACTAGAGCAGTAATCAGACAGATGGGACTTGCAGTCTAAAACCGTGTGAAAGGTAAAACAAAAGTACAATTAATAATACAAGGCGTCTAAACATAAAATGGCGTGCGTGATGTATGTCGGCACTGTGTAACAGTATATGTATCAATAAAGACCTTATAATAATGCAATATTAAAGGGGTTTACTATATCTGGAGAGCAGGAGAAGGGCTGTTTGTTTGCTGCCAGTGACGTACCCTGCTTTTTCTCAGTATGCTAGGCGAAGGCTTCTACCTAGAAGTGATCCCAGTGACGTCCCAGCACTAATGGGTGGTCCTTAGTGCTGCCGCTTATTTGTGCAGGTGATGTAACCTGGGCTCACTGCTAGGTGAAAGTCTTTACTTAGCATACCCATGTGAAGCCCGGTACATCACCGGTAGTAATGAAAAAGCCTTGCATCGCACAGGGAAGGGGGGAGCATCGGAGGAAGAAATGCTCCGATGCTCCACTCAGATATGGTAAATGAGTGAAGAGGAGATTCTGTCCGGGTTGAACTCTAAATCCAGACAACCCCTTTGATTACTGGGCGCTGTACATATAAAAACGGGTTTACAGACATATTATAATACAGAATAAGTGACAGACCGGTTCAAAGGACCCTGTCTCCGAGGCCTTACAATTACTATTACAACCGTTTGTGCATCCATTTTCTGGCCATCTGTCCGTTTTTAAAGGCCGTTTTGCATCTGTTTTTGATGCCCATGCATGAAAAACGGATGAATTTCATTGGTTTAATTTTTTTAGCATCCCAACTCCCGCAGTGCCGTCAGTACACCCAAAGTGCCCCCAGTATCTATAATGGCCCCCCTGTAATGCTCTCAGATTCTATAAGGCCCCCCTTAATAGGCCCAGTATGTATAAGGTCCCCCTACAGTGCCCCCTGTATGTAAAATCCTCCAATAGTGTCCCCTATATAAATATAAAATTCCCCCCAATAGTGTTCCCCCAGTATAAATATCCCCCAATAGTGCCACCTTATGTATTAAATCCCCCCAGCAGTGTCCCCTGTATATAAAATGCCACCAATAGTGCATCCAGTATAAATTAGTAACTCTTTTTCTTGGTGCAAAAAAAAAAAAATACCTCATACACCTGAACACGCTTTTTTTTGAACCCCTGAAAAAGCATTTTAATCTCTTTTTAACAGTTGTTAGACGGGTGCACTCCTGTCCACATGGCCATTATTTGTTGTGTGCATGAAGCCTTAGGCTATGTCAGGACATTTTTTAAGGTATTTTTATTTCCACATCTTAAAAAAATACAAATTACATATATTTTGCTTCATAAGACACCCCCCCCCCCAAAGTGGGCAAAAATACCAGTGCGTCCATTATAGAAGCGTTTACTAGTATGCAATGGGAGCGGTGAGTGAACGGCTGCTAACACTGGCTGTACTCATCACTCCCTGGTCTTCCTCGTGCCTGCACTGCACTGTCCTGCATCCACCATCAGTATGTAGTATGTGTAATATGACCTGATCTTGTGAGAAGACCAGGATGTGATGTGTGTAGTGTGCCATTTGGAGAGGTAAGTCTATTTAGTTATTTTTTTACCTGATCTGATATGGGGATCTGATATTGGGGTCTTATTTGAGGTCCAATATGAGGGTCTTATCTGAGGTCTGATCTTAGGTCTGATCTAAAGTCTGATATAGGGGTCTGATCTGAAGTCTGATGAAGAGTGGTGGTCTAATTTCGGGATTTTTTATTTATTTTTTCCTTCTCTAAAACCTAGGTAAGTTTTATAATCCGGTGTGTCATATAAAGCGAAAAATATGAAACATACAATAAAAAAAGGATTAAAAAATAATCCATAATTCAAGCACCCAAACTGTACATTTATCTGTCCCTGTTAATAAATAGTGGCGCTTATTGAAATGTTCATCACATTCATCCCATGTGGGTTCATTTTATATCTCAAGCTAGTGAAGCAGCCCATTGATTCCTCTGTAAGAGAAGGGTTAAAGAGTCAAAAGTCATTTTCCACTGTTGCGAGACAGCTTTCATCACACCAGCCTTCATCCATTACAGATGACACAGTCATCTAAATGCTGTTAGCTGTGGGATTCCTCTGGGTTTTCCTAGTATCTCAGTGGCTTTTGGGAACGCATCTTACATCTCTTGCTTTGGAGAGAAGAGAAAAGCTTACAAAGCTTATAATGCAATAAACAGTATTAGGAAAAAGTGTAGCCGAGGCTTTGTTCTGCTTTGGAACGGCAGCCCCAATAAAGCATTGTTAATTTCTATGTGTCTGTGTTGTACCAAGGCATAAGCTATAATGACCCCTGGCTGTGATGGGACTGAACAGAAAGCAAAACCTGGCTCACAAAACTGAAAAGGTCTCAGCAATTACAATTGTTAGCTAAAACCATACTGATCAAAGTAAATCCAATTATATTCAAACATTGTATAGTAAAAATAGACAACTGTGACAATAAAAAAAAGGTCTGTAAACTAGAAACCACCTTTGTCTGTTTTATAAGAAGGCTCACATTATTAAAAATATCTTGGTTCATCTATTCATTTATACGCTGTCAACTCTGGTTGGGTAGGAGGTTTGTGTTAATGTAAGGGAAGTTTTCTGTGTATTTCTACAGCACAGATGAAAGGTGCTCACATAGTGGAAACCACCCATAAATGACCCCATTGTAGAAACTACACCCCTCAAGTTATTCAAAACTGATTTTACAAACTTAAGGTGTTCCACAAGAATTAAAGGAAAAAGGAGATTACATTTTTAAATTTCACCTTATTTGGCAGATTTTCCATTTTAATTCATTTTTTCTTGTAACACATCAAGGGTTAACAGCCAAATAAAATTCAATTTTTCTTACCCCGATTCTGTAGTTTACAGAAATAGCCCACATGTGGTCGTAAACTGGTGTACAGGCACACAGCAGGGCGCAGAAGGAAAGGAGCGCCATATGGATTTTGGAGGGCAGATTTCACTGGGATAATTTTAAGTTGTCATATGACATTTAAAGACCCTTAAAGTAGAAATTCCAAAAAAGTTACCCCATTTTGGAAATTATAGGATAAGGTGACACTTTTATTGGTATTATTTTGTGGTATATATGACTTTTGATTGTTCTATATTACGCTTTTGGTGAGGCAAGGTAACCAAAAAATGGCTGTTCTGACACAGTCTTTATTTTTTGTTTTTTTACTGTGTTTATCTGACAGGTTAGATCATGTGCTATTTTTATAGAGCAGGTTGTTATGGACACGACAATACCAAATATGTCTACTTTTATTTTTATTATGTTTCAGTTTTACATAATAAAGCATTTTTTAAATAAATCATGTTTTTGTGTCTCCTTTTTCTGAAAGCCATATTTTTTGGCACGGTTTTTATTAAATTTTTATAGAGCAGGTTGTTACAGATGCGGCGACACCTAATTTGTCTATTTTTTTTATATTTATTTTGGTTTTACACGATAAAAGCATTTTTGAAAGAAAAACCAATCATGTTTTTATGTCTCCATTTTCTGAAAGCAATATCTTTTTTATTTTTTGGGCGATTGTCTTAGTTAGGGTCTTATTTTTGTGGGATGAGATGACGGTTTGATTGATATTATTTTTGGGTATATATGAATTTTTGATCCCTTGGTATTACACTTTTTGGGATGAAAGGTAGCACAGTTTTTATTACGGTGTTGACCAGACAGGGTGAATCATGTGATATTTTTATAGAACAGGTTGTTACACACGCGGTGATACCTAATTTGTCTGTTTTTTATTATTTTTTCTATTTTTTACAAATGTCTCTTTTTATGGGAAAGGGGCTTTTTTATTGAAACTTTATTTTTTTTATTGTTAAAAACACATTTTTTTCACTTTTATTATTTTTTATTTTTGTCCCACTATGGGACTTCAACATTACAGGGTCTGATCCCTGTTTCAATGCAGCACAATACATCTGTATTGTACTGCTTTGACTATCAGTGCATTACACAGTGTAATACACTGATAGTTTGCCTATGAGACCCAGCCTGAGGGCTGGGTCTCATCTGCCTCTGTACATGCCGGGCCCCAAGGCCTTTGAATGGCTTGGGGCTGCCATGGCAACCATAGGGTCCCCACCACCGTTGCGCGGGGACCCAATGGATGAGGAGAGGAAGTGCAAACCTCCCATATGCCACGCTCACCGTGGCATGAGGGCTTAATCCACCAGCATCAGAGTTATAACCGATGCTGGTGGATGCAGCAGGGATCTGGCTGTCAGTAACAGCCAGATCCGTGCTGCTGATCACGGCACCGCACATGCGGGGGAGGAAGGACCACAGGACCAGAATGCTCGTCCTGGGGAATAAAGTACCGGCCATTTAGGACGAGCATTCTCGTCCTGGGTCCTTAAGGGCTTAAACAGGAACTGTGGGATTTTTTATTAGCATTTAGAGGACATCCTATAAGACTAAACAGGGATTTTCTTCTTCCTTGGTCAAGTACATTAAAAAATCACATACTTCTACTGATTCCTTGAACACCCCAAACATTCTACTAATATAGTGATTATCATACCTCTTGATGACTGAAAAAGTTTTCGGTAGAGCTATAGGCATTTTGGTGAGGACCCCTGCCACTCCCCAATGGTTAGTATGGTGCAAAAATGCCAGTAAGACAAAATGTTGTTGGACAGCATTTAAAAAGTCGCACAATAGGGTGTTGCGACTTTTTATTTTATTCCAAAAACTGGTGTAGCCTTATTAGTAAATGACTACCACTAAGCCTCTCTAATGCCAGCAGAAGTAAGATATGCTATTTTGCATATATTTTTCCTCAGAAATGCAGAGTAGCATTGGTTGGACTACAATATTAATCATGCATACTGGATGTTCTCCATAATGAGAAAGAGTAACCCCGAGAACCTGACAAAGGTCACTTAGTTAACCAGGGCAATTTTCTCTTGAGACACTTGGCATCTAGCACATCTTTTTCCAGTGGACTGTGATTATGCATGGGTCTCTCTCTGGTCTTCTTTTTCTCTGTTTTATGAGATTTAAAAAATTAAGTCCTATGAGACCTTAGAGTGTTTTATACTAATTTTTAGGGCCGTTGGTGCATATTTGATCTTGGAAAGAAGAGTTTTGGACCTGAATCGAATGTTTTGAAAAATTTGCAAAATGGGGAAAAAAAACGGATTTCAAAACATTTGCTCATCTGTAGAACAAAGCATTTCAAATTAGATATTATTGCAATATACAAACATAAAAAATATTGTTTGGTTTTTATTACATTTACTTCTCTGGTAGCACCCATCACTGTTTCCCCTGTGGCCTGAAATTCTCCTCTACCTTCTCCTGCATCTGGTGGTGACCAACATAATCTGTAGCACCCCTGCTCCCTTCTGCTTCTCAGTACAGCATAGTAATCTCATAATGAAACAGCCCAAACATCTTTAATTCATTCATATCTACTTCATAGATATATATCAACTAAATTCATAGAAATATACAGCTATTTCTCTTTTCCTAGCCAGTGAAGAAAATTAAAAGAGGGGGGCTCTGTGGGATTATTGTCTAGGCAGGAACTGAGTCAGAGAGTTAGCAAGAGCTGGCTGCGATACACTCCTGAGAGATGCAGCCACTTGGTAGTCACTTGGGCTGAGCTGCTGCCCACCCACAGAAAGTGAAGAGATCAGAGCTGCAGTGGGGTGAGCAAAAAAGAGGAAAAGGGTGAAGATTACACCGGAGAGCAGTATTTTTGGCATTGATATAATTTATGGGTAGGCATAACTCCAATTTTTCTTTTGCATTTGTGGGATAAGCCCCTTTATGCCACAGAATTCTACAAAATTAGTCTTTCAATTGTAAAGGAAGCCGTTTTCCTATCAAACAAAATTATTTTCTATCAGACTAACATTTCTTTGTATCCTTCGTTTAAAGTATTTATTGCGGTGTGCTTTCTTCAGCGTGTGACTAAAATACAACACGACCAGCATTCAATTTCAATGGGGAAATCAAGTTTTAGTTTATTTTAAAACAAATGAGGTTTTAAATTGCTTGACCTTAGCATCCTTCTACCTAATGCAAATAAAAGTCTATATCAATACTGGTAAAAGACAATATAGGGAAGGGTGCATTGCCTAAGGGAGTGAATCGGCTGAAGGACATTTTAAGATTTGAAATTCTCAGCTTGACAGTCTGGTAACAATAGTAGCAGCCTTATCAAACATTAATAATGCATGATCGGCTCAATAAACCACATAACATTTATATAGTGAGCCTTCATGTGACTGAATTTTACTGAGTAAATCAATGCTTTTATGGTTCAAGCTTTAAAAGGAGCAAGTAACACATCTAGTCAAGACATATTGTGAACACTGAAATCCTGAAAACACTGATGCTAAAATCCACATGCAACTTGTACAAGTGTCCATAAAATAGAAGCATGGCCCACTGAAAGGAGAAATGTGCCATACGTATGTGGCAGATCCGAGTGTGACCTGTCAAGTGTGCAGACGGCTACCTATGTCAAGAGAATAATTTTACAGCCTAACTATTGTTATATTAAGCCATTGGTGCCGTAAAATTTTTTCTTGCTTGCTTTTTATTCCCCAATCTCCAAGAGCCATAACTTTTTTATGTTTTTTTTACTCACATGGATGTATGAGGGCTTGTTTTCTTGTAGTTGTATATTTTAATGGCACCATAATTTTTCATGTATAGAAAAATGGTAAACACATTCCCTGTCAGATCAAATTGAAAAAAAAAATGCAATTCCTCCATTGTTATTTGGGATATTTTTTTTATGGTGTTCACTGTGTGCCAAAACTGACATTATTTGTATTCTGCAGGTCAATAGGCTTTCCGTGATACTATATATATTTTATTATATTTCTTATGCTTTAATACTTTTAAACACATACAGGTGTACAAAAAATGGTGATTCAGGCATTTCTTGGTATGGCATTAACCATGGATGAATAAATACTTTATATTTTTAATACTTCAGACATTGAATTTTTTGATCTGTTTATATTTAGTTTTATATGCAAAATTAAGAAAGGGAATGATTTTATTTGTTTGTTTTTTAGTTTTACTTAAACTTTCTTTCTAGTCCGCCTAGAGGACTAATTTACCATTGCCGTCTATGGAGATTATGCACTCTATATAGCCCTTCACAAGGTCCTAGGCTGCCATGATAACAAATAGGTACCCTACAATTTTGCTGTGGGGTCAGCCCAATCCCTTAAAATGTTCAGAGGAAGCATTTGTCATTGACTGCAGCTAACCGTCTATTATCTCCAATCATGGACATTGCTCATGGGTGCCACTGTGTAACACAGCCATCACCTGTCGGCTACGCCATCAATTCAGCTCCTTAGCCAGCACCATCTTTAAACTCCTGATGTTGCTAAGGGGTTAAATGGTTTCATTTTTATTCATTTTTTATGAATTTTGGTCTAAACATATTATTGTAATATGTTTTAATAAAAGAATGCTTTATTTAGCTTCTGCAGCTTATGTTTCACAGTACATAACAGCTGCAGAATGCCGTTCTGTGATAAATCCATCAGACTGGCTGTCTGAGACCTGGTGTTCTCTCTTCTTCTGAACCAATTTAGATGATTTATGACTATTTCAAAAATCAACTTTTGATCTGGTCATAAATCAGCTTAGAAGTGTATTCAAAAATTGAAGTTACAGAAATTAAAGCCATAGCCTTTAAACTCTGCCATGCAGTTATGGTAAGTTTGGTATGTGGCCCTGTTCATACTGCTGTTATGGTTTCCATTATATTGTAATGTAAACCACGATGGCAATGCTGGATCTGTCACACAATGGACGCCGACAGTGCCTGACAGAACCCACTGACTTCTAATGGGGTTCTGCTCTGGTTTTTATTATTTTGTTATGAAGGAAAGCACTGTACGCTCCATTATTCTTCCCATCTAATCTGATGGATCTGGCTGTTCTTCTGATGGTAAGTGTGTACCCAGCCTTGGATGAACTGAATTGTACTATTTGAAAAAGTCACATCAGAAGATAAAATCATAAATCTGGGAAAAAATAGAGTGTAAAGTTTTAGTTCTGGCACAATTTATGAATGCTCATAGTACTAGAAGTGTGAGCACTAGCATACCGCTGATCTACCTGTGTTAATACATACATTCCAGGAAATTGTAGCCTAATGATTCTGTGGCAAAACTAAGAAAAAAGTTTCAAAAAATAGAAAAATATACATTCAGGTGAATGAGACTGCAATACAAGTCACAGCCCATAGATAGGAGGGGCGCTGTGTCGTAAATAAGATAATACCTTTAAAGGCGACCATAATCATCAGTGGATCACATGGATGATTTCAACCAAAATACTTGTTCATTGGATGATATTTAAGAAAGGTTAAACAAGTGAATCCAATAGTTGCTAGTCCTTGACGGTTCAGTCAGCCATTACACAAACAACTATTCCATGAAAGAACGTTCCCACTGAAGGATCCTTTGTCCTTTGCCCAGTGTCATTGAACATGTATGGCTAGTTTGAACGGCTATAATGACAAATATGGACTAAATTGCCCATGGATACATTGTTAACCCCCTTCTATCTAATTTATATGGCTAGCCAAAAGTAGACCAAGAAAAGCAAAAACATTATATATAAAAAAAAAGGTTTACATTCTGTAGCTTTATATAAAATAAGTATATAAAATGGAAAGATTATAGATTTAAACCCTGCTTGCATCAGGTGGTGGTGAGGGGTCTTCCATTGTCTGTGTCAGAATGCAAATGGGTATGAGGTCCCAAGAAATAAAATAGTAACGAAGCAAGCTAATTAGAAATCTCTGATCTTTAACCACACTCAGCATTGTAGTCATCTGTGTTCTAATGATAAAATAGAACTATTTCCCTACCCATGGAGTTCCTATATTTAACTGCTTGGAGCACACGGTCTTCAGTGTGACTGTCTGCTCTAGGGAATAATTACCTGATAATGGCACCCACTATAATTTGCATTACAGACAGTCACCAAAGTAGAACCAACAGAAACTGTGCAGCAAACAGTTTAGTCATTTGCTGCACATCACAGGGAGATTACATCCTTGGTCTGCTTCATAAATTAAGATTCCTTAACTTGCAGGCATGAATATTTTCATTTAATTGAGGTCTTGTGCTGCAGAAAGAACAGATTTAAGCCCCATTTACACGACTGTATCGTTTTTACAGTCTACAAATCTGCAAAATACAGATGCGGTCTGTGTGCACTTTTCGCTGTCCCCACTGTAACAATGCCTGTTCTTCTCCATAAAACGGACAAAAATAGGACATGTTCTAAAAAGTGCAGATCAGATGTGGATCAAAAATACGGTCATGTGAATGGGGGCTAACAGACATAACGTTAAAGGAACATTTTGGGCAAATCATCTAGTACAGAGGTTGTGGTGGTTGTACATGAAGGGATTTAAAGGACGCCAAAGACAGAATCCCTGTGTCATGCACCACCCCCTCGCTTTCTACATTAAGCAAAGCAGTGCATCAGTTTTGCCCTCATCGTTTCTATAAAGAAAACTGTCACATTGATCATGGTATGAGCTCTGCAGACAGCATGTTATAGAGCAGGAGGAGCGGAGAGGATTGATGTAGAGTTTTATGGGTTCAGTATAACTTGTAGTTTATTCATTTAAATTTCCGAACTTTCTGTGCTTAGGAGTCCAGTGGCTGGTCTTATGAGTGAATGACAGCTATCTCTACATGCACAGTCATCCTCGATTCTCAATCTTTCTGAGCTTAGGAGTCCAGTGGGAGGTCCTAATCAATGACTGACAGTCTTCCCTTTATGACTGCACATACAGATATAGCTGTCAATCATAGAAAATTGTTTGCTAGTCTCCTAAGTACAGTAAGATTAAGGAAGTTTTACTGCCTCTTTTTCCACAGAACTATAAATCCATCTGCTCAGCTCCTCCTGCTCTATGACATGCTGATGCAGCTCAGACGCTATGTTCAAGGTGACAGGTTCTCTTTAAGGATTCTTGATGGTGCTGCAGAAATGAAGATTATAATATTAGTGGTACAAAGACTGGAAACATATATTTTTGCTGTAAACTTCTGAAATAAAAGAAATACAATGGGCAGCTTGGTATCTATGAAATATATGCTGCACCATGAGCATATCTATCAAAATAACAACCTGATGTGCAGCATTTTAGCTTTGATCTTATATGTTAGTATCTTGTTTAGTGCTGTCTCCTTTTTCTTTCAATTGCAACTATTTCTATAACAATAGTGGGAGCAACAGCTAGAGATACAAGGATTCACACCTAGCATTAAGAGATACGTTATGCTTAATGTCTGAAAGCACTGGGTTATAACTAGAGATGAGCAAATTTCCGGTTATAAAATTCCAATTCTATGACGGAATGCATAGCGGAATGCCTTTAGAGGCATTCCGTTATACATTCCGTCATAATAGAAGTCTATGGGCTGCATAACAGATCCGTCCGGTTTCCTTTATGTAGGAGAGAACTCCCCTGCCAATTGGAAATAGGACAGATCCGTTTTGCAGCCCATAGACTTCTATTATGACGGAATGAATAACGGAATGCCTCTAAAGGCATTCCGTTATGCATTCCGTCATAGAATTGCGTTATGGTCCGTGGTAACGGAATCCATAACGCAATTCACCTTTTACCAGTAAACGAATCACAAACGTATTTCATAACAGGAAATTTGCACATCTCTAGTTATAACTCCTCGAATATTTGTCATAAGGCACCGGAAAATATAGACACACCAATTTCTATCTTTTACAAATAATTGTTTACGTGTAATATAAAACTTTGAAGCTTTCAGATGTGGTGGGGATAGTGAAGTTTTTATCTTTAAAGAGGTTGTCTATAAGTACAATATTAATAAGTTATCATCAGGATAGTTCATCAATATGTGATCGGTGGGGGACACCTACATCGAACAGCTGATTGAAGAGGCCATGGCGCTCTGGTGAGCCCTGCAGTGCCCCTCACAGCATACCAAGCACCACACCATACATTGTATAGTGTTTTTGCTTGGTACCGCAGATCAAGCCCATTCACTTAAACGGGACTGAGCCAAGTGACTGATGAACGTGACGTCAATAGGCAGAGGTCGCAGATGAGATATTGATGATACATCCTGAGGACAGTTCATCAATATTCTACTCCCGGAAAACCCCAGCTTACTTTTTCTAAGCTGTTTCCATCAATCCACAAAATGCTAAAGGGTTTTCACAAAGCCATATTCCTACCCTAGATAGTGTTCTTGTCCAGATTAAATGGCCAGTTCTGAATTTTTCATATGCTTCCACAAATAGGAAGGTCTCTTGTGTGATACTTTATGAACTCTTCTGTTTTTTCCTAAGCTGATTAAAATTTTTAAAGAGGTAGTCTAATCACAGATAGTGGTAGCACATCAGTCGAATATACTGCCCTAAAAGCTGTGACCATCAACGATTACTGGACCGAGATTGGCCACATGGTTGGCCGTTATCATCAATGTGGCTACATGGAGCCAGGTGGAGCCACAAGGAAATCAGATGGCACGCCGTTTTCCTAGATTCACTGCAATATAGAAATTGGCAGTGGTCACAGCAGCTGGATATGTCACCGCTGTCTGATTAGATAGCCCGTTAAAAAGACAACCATTCTAAATCTGAATTAACTTAGAGGAAAGAGAGAGGATGATTGTGCATTTGTTAAAACAAGCTCAGGGGGAAAGGTGTACATTATTTTTCCAATAATTAGATTTCTTAAAGACACAAAACGGTGGATGCTTCTTTGATATTGTTACTTGACGCCTATTAAAGTGGTAATGCGCACCGAAGAATGAGTGTGAATTGTAAGTAATAGAGAAGGGATTCCCTGTGCTGAATCAGCAACACTCAAATCTATTCCATGTGGCATTGGGGAAACCAATGATATATGAGTCTGGCCCGCAATCAGGTCATGTTGTGCTGGAGAGGCCAGAACAATGCAAGATTTTAATATCAACTTGTCTTTTCTAACATTTAAATGTTTTAACTGATTAATGCATTGGCAATTTGAACGTATGGCGGGGGGCTGAACCCTTGTGGGGCATGGTCTACGCATGATTTATAATAGCCAGCTCTTCCCTACACGTAATTACTGCTGCTATAGAAACAGCATGGTGGTTCAATATTCTCTAGCAGCCTTACCCATCCAGCCACATCAATTTCATCTCCTCTATTTAATTATTCTGATGATTTTATACAAGATTGTTTTCTCTACAAGATCAAGGAAATGAACTAGAAACACATTTCATGGGCTGGTGGGAACTAGACAGCAGCTCTGATGTTACACAATGTAAAGGTCACTCTGCTTTCTACTCATTTGTTGATTTTCTGATGAACGGGAAATGTCCGGGGAGACAACAATTCCGGCTTTCCTTCCAATTAATTCTTCCATTCTGAAAAGGTGGTCGACGCTATTCCCAGACACAGCAGTTCTCTTTGTTTCTTGTGACAGGTGTATACAAAATACCCGAATCCAATGTATCTCTCAGCAATAAAGACTTTCCTGAAGCTACAGATGAAGAAGTGCTACATTTGTCACTTAACTCTATTGTACTAACGTGCTGGTTCTTGGTGATAACTATCTGATGAAAGATAATGCAGTATTTACTTTCTGTCTCATGGAAAGCCATAGTATCACAGACCATGGAGTACATACCGTATATAACTCACAGATATGAGAAGATAGCATCATGTGCGGGAGACACAACGGGCTCAAATAGACTCATTGGGGGAGATTTACCAAGGTCGGTCTTGATATCTTCTGCGTTGCTGGAGGATGTGTTTAATTTATGACGAGGACACATCTTGTCACAAATTAAAATCAAAATAATTTTGATCAAAATATATTTGCCTGTCATAAATTAAGAGCATCCTCTGGCAGTCTGTACGTCTAGAATGAAATCTCGTAGCTGGTGTAGATTGCAGTTATAGAAACTTAGAAGACTGACAGCAGATAAAGACCCCCTGGTCCATCTAGTCTGCCCTTATATCATTTTTTTTTACCTTAGGATACACACGTGTTTATACCAGGCATGGCTGGAAGGTTGTTCCGAGCTTCAACCACTCTTTCAGTAAAATAATATTTCCTGTCATTGCTCCTGATTTTACTCCAAGCTAATTTCAGATTGTGTCTCCTTGTTCTTGTGTTTAGCTTCTTATTAAGAACACTTCCCTCCTGACCCTTATTTCAACTTTTAAAGAGGCTCTGTCACCAGGATTAACCCTATTAAACCAGACATACTGCCTGGTTGTGCGCATCACATTGATTAAAACGATACCTTTCTTTTGTCTATACGACAAACGGTTTTTATTCTTATGCAAATAAGTCATTTCAGCACCAAGAGGTGGGGATGAATCCCTTGAGCACTTGTTTGTAACACCCCCTGGGCTCTGCACATACCCCCCTCCCCTTGATTGACACACATGTGCCCAGTGCCCACCCAGCTCTGCTGTCACATGTATGCCTCCCTTCTCTGCTGCGCTGTGGCCATACATGTTACAAAATGGAGCTGGCCAATAATCAGAGGGACGCCCTGCTTATTGGTCAGCTGAGTCTTTTGAAATTTCTGGCTACACTCTACGGCGGTGTGGCTCTGCTTCTTCTAGTTGGTGTTGCCACCCACAACTTAAACCACCAGAACCTGAGGGGAAGCTGAAGTGCTGTGTGGCTCCATGTCAATCAAGGACTATCTCCAGCCACTCCCCGATCCCGCCAAGAGTGTCAGTAGAAGTACTGTCACTACACATACTCAAGGGAGCAAAAGTACTGTACATTAGATAATGTATGGTCATTCACTTTGTTGCTTATTTGTCTTTATTGTATTTTATCCTCAGGAATGGTCATCACTATCTTATCGGAGGGGGTTAGACACGTGGCACCCCGGCGGATCAGCTGTTTGAGAAGGCAAGTGCGCTCCTGTGAGTGTCACGGCCTTTGTGCAGCTCACTAAGTATAGCATATTTTCTATGTTAAATGTTCAAGATCATGACAGTACAATTCGAAAAAGACTGATTGGGTATGGCTTGTTTGGAAGGGTTACCAGTAGAAAGCCTCTTCTTTCTAAAAAGAACATGGTAACACGGCTTAAAGGGGTGTTTCAAGATTTTGATACTGATGACCTGTCCTCAGGATAGGTTATCAGTATCTGGTCGGTGGGGGTCCTGGGTGTTGGATCAGCTGTTTGAGAAGGCACTGGAGCTCCTGTAAGCGCTGCAGCCTTCTCGAGGCTTATCAAGCACAGCGCCGTACATTGTATAGCGGCTGTGATCGGTATCGTGTTCAGCCTCATTGAAGTGAAAGCCGCTGAGTGCGATAACAAGCACAGCCACTATCAAAATCTCGGAAAATGCCTTTAAGCTGTGCTACCTTTGGAAAGAAAAGGCTTTCTACTGGTAAACCTTCCACACAAGCTATACCCGTTCAGTCTTTTTCTATTTGTACTGTCATGATCTTGAACAATTATCATGGAAACTCAGGCCTGTAGAGTCTTACATGTAGCTCTTGTTTTTTTTTTTTTCAGTTTCTCTCAGCATCACATGGTCTGACCTGGGGGTGTATTTGCTGGGATGTCATCTCCTGGAAAGATTGTCAACTGTCTTGAATGCTTTCCACTTGTGAATAATCTTTCTCACTGTAGAATGATGGACTTCAAATTGTTTGGAAATTATCATAAAACCCTTCCCAAATTGATGGACAGCAAAAATTGCTTCTCTAAGACCTTTGCCGATGTCTTTCTTCCTTGGCATTGTGTTAAGACACGCCTGAATGCTCCAGACCAGCAAACTGCCAAAACTTCTGTTTTTATAGTTTTTATACTTGCTAATAATTAATGAAGGACTTATGATTTGAAGTGCCTGGCTGCTACTTACCCCCCTAATTCCTAAGGAAGCAGTAAGGATGTGCTTAATTTTCACACACAGCTTTTGCATTTAGCCAAGTTTTTGTTAAATAGTGACACAGTGTAATCTGTCATGTGTTACTGTTCATCTGAGGTTGTATTTTCATTATACCCTGATACATAAAATCATGGAGTTCTTATGATTGTAAGGCTAGTCTCACACATGTGGCACAGCTATTCAGAAGGCTGTTCTGGCAGAGAATAGCCTGCCAGAGTTTTCGGGATCAATAGTGCCTGCCTGACCCCACTGACTATAATTGGTACTGAGGGGGAACCAGCCATTCCTCTGCATAAATGCCGGTATTCGGCCTGTCAGAAATTGCTGCATGCAATGGTTTTTGTCAGGCCAAATCCCGGCATTTATACCAGGGAGTGGCTGGATCCTCGTCAGTTCCCATTTTAATTTTCAATGGGCTCAAGCGGTACTATCCGATATGCCGGATCCAGAGAACTCCCGCAGGCTGTTTTATGCTGGAACATCCTGCTGGATTGCTGTGTTGCGTGTGTGACAATTATTAGCTGAACCTACAGTTTGGTTGCTTCAGGGAATTCACAGATTTGAGTGTTTGCTCAAGGAAATTGTGAGCAAACTATAGATTAACCTATTACAGCAGCAGTCTATAGTGTGCCTATGGGATGTAGGTTATAGACTGCCGCTAGACAGTCTATACAATATTGATAGGTAGTAAAAAAAAAGTCACAAGAGACTCGAATTCCATATGTTCTTTGAGATACATGCAACTTTGGTTCATCTAGCAATAATATATCAAGAAATTCCACTTATTGTAGTATCTCTACTATATTGCCTAAATTGCCTCTATACATTGCAGACCACTCTAATGCCAACATATTTCCAGAAGGGAATCTACAGGATTACACAACTTGAACTTAAAGAGGACCTTTCACCGGTCAAAAGTTTGTTAGGTAAAGCTATGTACATGCAGAGCGGCACCCAGGGATGTCCCTGCACTTATTATTATCCCTGGGTGCCGTTCCGTTCGTCCGCTGTAGCCCCCGGTACCGGCACACACGCTGTTGCTAATTTTGCTGTGGGAGGAGACATCCTCTTTTGCCCTGGGCGTCTCCTTCTCCCAGGCTGGAAACCTCCCAGGATATGAGCTGAGCGCTGCGATTGGCCAGCGCTCCAGCCTGGGAGAAGGAGACACCCAGAGCAAAAGAAGAAGTCTTCTGCCACAGCAAAATTAGCAGTAGCACGTGCGCCTGTACCGGGGGCTACATTGGACAAATGGAGCAGCCCCCAGGGATAATAGTAAGTGCAGGGACATCCCTGGGTGCCGCTCTGAATGTACATAGCTTTACCTAACAAACTTTGGACCGGTGAAAGGTCCTCTTTAAAAAGTAACTAAACCTTTATATGAAATTTTAATATGTTGACCCTAATGCCCTAATAAAACTATTTCTATGCTTTAATTAATCAACTAAATTAATCATCTATTTCATTTAATGTTTGTGTGTGTCGTTAAAAGATATCGACAGTATTCTCCATAACAGTGACCTCTACAGCACCCCACCCCTTTAAACGTGAACTCCACGGTCCCCCACCCCTTAACACTGACCCACTCCACAGTGCCCCACCACTTTAAAATGGGACCTCCACAGCTGCCCATCCCCTTAACTTTGACCTTCACAGCAGTCCGCCCATTTAACAGTGAGTTTTACAGCACCCCACTCCCTTGACAGTGACCTCCTCAGGTGCCCACCCCCTTAACAGTGACCTCCAAAGTACCCCTATCACTTAACAGTGACCTCACAGTACCCTGCTGCCTTAACAGTGACCTCCAGAGCAGTTTCCCCTTTAATAGTGGCCCCTGCCCCCTTTACAGTGAGCTCCACAGTGCCCCCCCCTTTAACAGTGACCTCCACAGCAGCCTGCCCCCTTAACAGTAACATCCACAGTGAACACCTTTTTAACAGTGACGTCCACAGGGCCCTTCCCCTTTAATGCTAGGGCTACATGACGACATGTGTCAAACGACATTTTGTCTCAACAATTTTTATAATAACAGACTATGGTGTCGCACTGCGACATGCTGCAACTGCGACACAACAGTCGCAAAAAATCCATCCAAGATGGATTTTTTTGCGACTGACGCGTCGCAGTCGCAGCATGTCACATGTCGCAGTGCAACACCATAGACTTTCATTATAATAATTGTCGCTCGACATTGGTGCGCCATCAATGTCGTGCGACACATGTAGAAGTGTAGTTGTGCCCTTTGTGTCGTGCGACTTATTTTTGCGCGACACATGTCGTCGTATAGCCCAAGTCTAAAGCTGACCTACAACAGTGAAGAAAAATGGCTGGGTTTTTATGGAGTAAAACTGTGTGTATGTGGAGACTAAGGGCCTGCAAGCTTCTTTTGGCTGATAAGGGACATGTGACTGTGTGTATGGCAGTTGGGATATGAAGAGAAAGGCTTGTATTGCCTAATGCAGTTAATTTTTTGGGAATATCTCCATGCAGCTGCTGTGTAGGAGTGTATGTACCCCACAAGACTTGTTTCCAGGTAGCAAGGGATGTGTATACCAAATTTCGTTGAAATTGATGGTTGCGTTTTTGAGTGATCGCGGAACATACATACATACTGTATATATGTCTTTCTTTATATATACTGAAGATAGATTTTGTATTTTTAATATACTTTTATGTCTCTAAAGCGCTACCATTCACTGTGCACTTAAAACTCAGATCTCCGTACACCACTGACAGCTCAGTGGTGTATGGAGTAAAGAGTACGCATTTTATCAATGTAGCCGCAGCAGCGCATATTGCTGCTCCTGCCCGTGCTCCCCAGGGGGTTGCTAACTCCTGGCATAGCACATGAGTACCCTAAGCTAAAAATTCTGCATGTCAGCTGTTAGCTGAGAGGAGCAGATACAAGCAGAAGCCCGCTCCTCTCAGCTAATCCTGGCATAGTACATGGGTACGGAGTACCCACGTGCTATGCCAAAAGTTAGTAATCCTCCAGCAATATGCGCTCCTGCCTCCACTCCTGTCCGTGATGCGGTGCACAAACAAATGTAGCCCATATATTGCGGACCCGCTGTTTGCGGGACACAATACAGGCATGGCCGAGCAATGGCCGTGTGCCTGAGCCCTATCTATTAGTCAGCAATATGAAGGACTAGACATGTATCCTTTCAATGAGAGATAACCTTGCATCCCTATAATTAAATGAAAGCAAAAATTATCTTAATATTTGGCTGTTTTTATGACACGGTTCTATGAACCAGTTTAATTTCATGGTGGAAAATTAGTTCTGGGTTATTTACTATCTAAATATAAATGAAGTAAAAAATAAAATTAATGGGGCAACACTACACTGCTTTCCAGAATAGTGAGTAAAGCACTCAAGCATCAAAGTGCGTGGCTGCTGAGGAGGTTGCCATGACATTGCGAGGCACTTTCCTTGATCAGAGCGGTGGAAGGATCCTTGTTTCTGACTGATAGTTTGTTGCCACTCTGCTCTATGTACGCAAATGTGATGACAGCGTTCAGCAATTACTGGTAATGTCTAACAGCTGCTTCTGAGCTTCAAGAACTACATTACCACGGGCAAGATAAAGCAGCAAAGTGTGGACTGAAACATTCTACCTTAAATGATCTAACTCCTTTATAGTCTAAATACCAGCGCGTTTTATTCTCCGGTGCCATACTCTGATCCGTGCACTCGAGCTATATTATGAACTGTCCCTCAGTTCCTTCTGTCCTACTATTTTCATCACAAAGTCGCTGTTTATTCTTACAGTTCTAGAGTTATTCTTCTGACAGTATTAAAAACCTTACTATGCTGAGGACATGTCACCGGATGTAAAAACAATGTCTACCCATCCATTTTTAATGATGTAAGCTTTATAAACAGCATGGTCACACAGGGGTTACTGCTTGGGTCATGGGTTTCAATTCGAGTAGGGCTGAGCAGATAAGGTCAGCGATCAATGCAAGTATACCAATTGTCAAGTGGCTTAATTATGGATGACTGGGGACCGACATAATTATGGAAGACTAGGGACCGACAAAGACTGGAGGTGGGGTCTGACGCAAGATTTCAAAGATAGGTTTAGTACAGTTTTTCAATTAGGGGATGTACAAGGAGATTTCTTATTGTTGATAAGCCCTTTAATTTTGCACAGGCTAGGAGGGCTAGATAGAAAAATTGTATTCTGCAGTACCCAGCTTGTATAGGTTGGCTTATTAAAGGCATTTTTGGGAGTACTTCGAAACCCAGCACCCACACTGATCAGCTGTGAGCACAGCATACCTAACACAGTGTTGTACATTGTATAGCGGCTGTGATTGGTATTGAACACCAGGCCCATTCACTTGTGACTGAGCTGCGTAAAGGCCATGTGACTAATGAATGTGATGTCACTGGTCTCGGAAGAGGCCACAGCACTCACTGGAACGCTGCAGCTTCTTCAAGCAGCTGATCGGCAGGAGTCCTAGGAGTCAGACCCCCACTGATCACATATTGATGACCTATCCTGAGGATCACTACTAGGGGTGACTGTCTTTCATATGTGATGGCTTCCCAGATCATTACACCAGCAGTTGGGGCAATGTGTAGCTCCATAGCAAAGGCAAAACTGAAGCGCTAAATACCAGGCGTGCACCCAACCATCATGGGATCCCAGATAGAACCTAGATTTGTCGCTAAAGATGATACCTTTTCAGTCTGTAGCAGTCCAGGCTTCTCATTCACAACACCACTGTACACAAGGGCAATGGAGGATGGCTATCAATGTGTCAATGGAAGGACATATAATGGGCGCCACAACACTAAATTTCATTCTGCTAGGAGCCTGGGAATAGTCTGGGCAGAAAAAGGGGTGTGTAATGAAGGTGCCACCTGTGTCTGGAAGGTGGATAAATGAAACTGTGGGCACTGCTCGTGCTTGTTGGTGGAACAACTGATCCTCTCTACTTGTGGTCTGTCTGGGCCGTCTGGAGCCTGTTCACCATGTGGCCTCACATATCCCTGCTCCCAACACCTCCTAACAGCTAGATTAGAATGGTCTAGCTGGCAGGCAATTTGTCAAAGTGATCATCCTGCTACTCAGTCCAAAGATGCAGCCCGTCTCAAAGTCTGTAAACTGGGCAAAATGTCTTCAAGTGCATCGTAGAGGCATTTCTAGCAATCGACTACTCACCAAGAGGTACATTACCCAAAAGAAGCCTCTGAGAGCCTTTTTATGGGACAGCAGGGGAAGCACGTTACGCCCTATTGTAGCAAGACCGAATGTCTAATTAGAGCACAGCTGTAATTATTTACATATCTGCCTGAGATATAACTGCATGCTGAGTACTGCAGCAATCTGGCATTTCTATCTAGGTACGCTATTTATTTTGTTAAAGTGCTTATTACATTTTCTTTTGATTGTCCTTAAAGGGAGTCTTTCACCCCAAATAAGCAATTTCTAACAGTTAGACCATTCTGATCAATATAGCCTCCACATTAAAATGCTTCTTACCCTAATGCTGTCCGATCCACAGATCTTCTTAAAATCACTTTTAT
Organism: Bufotes viridis; assembly: GCA_033119425.1. NCBI lineage: Eukaryota > Metazoa > Chordata > Amphibia > Anura > Bufonidae > Bufotes > Bufotes viridis. The sequence goes on from CM065590.1 coordinate 185,750,338, forward strand.
TCGGTATGCAAATTTCTGGTGAAGGTGCCCAAGGGCGGCGTTGTAACGGCCGGTGCCCAGGTCCTGCGGTCATTTTCATATGATACCACTCCCCTCTTTACCCAGTCGGGCCGCCCTGTGTCTTGATCTTCTCCTCCTTCTTTCCTGTGCCTACGCCGTGGAACGGGGCCTGCGCACTGGTTTTCCCTTTACTGGCAGAAGCAGACCTGTGTGTAAGTTCGGAACAGCCCTCTGATGCAGTGCTTGCTGGACTGTGACATATGGACCTGCGCCTGTGCACTGTACACTTTCCCCTGTAAAGGGAAAACCAGTGCGCAAGCGAGGAGGCCCCGTTCCACGGCGCAGGCACGGGAAAGAAGGAGGAGACGATCAAGACACAGGGCGGGCCGACTGGGTAAAGAGGGGAGTGGTATCATATGAAAATGACCGCAGGACCTGGGCACCGGCCGTTACAACGCCGCCCTTGGGCACCTTCACCAGAAATGTGCATACCGAATAAAAGTGATTTTAAGAAGATCTGTGGATCAGACAGCATTAGGGTAAGAAGCATTTTAATGTGGGGGCTATATTGATCAGAAATGTCTATTTGGGGTGAAAGACTCCCTTTAAAGCAGCATCTTCTGTCCTTAATTCTTTACACCTGTATTCTGATGTGATGGACCCTTAAAGGGTCTTTTAGTGATGACCAGCTTATTATAGACCACCAGCAGGTGCACATGAGCTGCCGGACACTGGGATGCACCCTATTCAATGTGGACAACCCATTTCATTTTGCAGCAAAAATTGCTATCTACAATAGTTTCTTGAAAATGTAATGAACAGAATAAAGCGTCTTGACAGAAGTGAATGTGCTCTGTGTGTCAAGAAATGATTACACATAAACGAATTCAATAAAGCGGCACTGTGCTGTGTTAAATTGCTGTCTGTCAGTGGTAGCTGCTAGTATCTAGCTTGAAAGGCTGCAGGTGTGACACCCACCAACAACATTGAAATGGTTTTAACAAAACTAGTAGGAGTAGGAAAAAAAAAAAAAAAAAAAATATATATATATATATATATTCCTTCAAAGACGAGGCAGCACTCCAATGTTCAGTGCAAATAATGGACCCGCTTTATTTTCCCATTGCAACGTTTCAACTGCTCCTTGCAGTCATTATCAAGCATCAGACAGCAAGGAGCAGTTGAAACGTTGCAATGGGAAAATAAAGCGGGACCGTTATTTGCACTAAACATTGGAGTGTTGCCTCGTCTTTGAAGGAATATATCACCCCTATTCATTTAGCTGTGCTGCTGATCTCTTTTGTGTTATATATATATATATATATATATATATATATATATAAACTGTATATATATTACTGGTTCTTGAAAGTGGTGTCACCTGCTCCTCACCATTCTGTTCCGATGCCATGGCTCCGTTTGGCGATCTACTAGTCCCCAGCCTGTTTACTTCTTGCTGAGGTATGGATGGCATCATGCATGCCACTGCAGCCAGTGACTGGCCTCAGTAGTGACATGTATTCAAGCGACACATGACCCATGACCTTGGTAACATGAGACTATTCATCGGCTGCAGAGGTGCACGTAATCCTGCCCGTACCCCGGATAGGTCATCAGCATCGGATTAGTGTGGATCTGTTTTAGAAGGCACAACCATCTGTAGTAGTGCCGCCGCCTTCTCTCAGCCCACAAGCACTGTGCCATAAATTATACAGTGGCTGTGCTCAAAGGGGTTGTCTCATCATGCCCCCATTGTCTTATAGGTGTGCGTCCCACCGCTGGGACCCGCACCTATATCGAGAACGGAGCCCCGCAAGAGAAGGAGGGCGCACTATGCATGCGCAGCCGCCCTCTATTCATTTTCTATGGGGCCCGCGAAAATAGCTGAACGCTGGCTCGGCTATTTCCGTCGGCCCCATAGAAATGATTGGGAGCGGGGGCCGCACATACGCAGTACGCTCCAATTCTCTTCTATAGAGAGGTGGCTTGGTGGTGGCCGGACCGGAGTCCTCCAGCCACCACATTGCGGGGCTCCTTTCTCTATATAGGTGCGGGTCCCAGCGGTGGGACCCGCACCGATAAGACAATGGGGGTTTAACCTAGAAATATGTCCCCATTGTCCATGATGAGACAACCCCTTTAATATCGCAGCCCAGCCCCATGCACTTCAATGGGGTTGATCTGCATTTAGGACGTTAGACCGATGAAGTGACATCACACAGCCTAGGCAAAGCTGCGGGAAAACCCCGACACTACTGTGTGCTTAAAAATCTCAGAAAATCCTTTCAAGGCCCAAAACAGGCTAGTTACTGAGGGGCTAAGTCATTTACAAATTTCTAGCAGGAATAAGGCCTCATGCACACGACCATATGTGTTTTGCGGTATGCAAACCGCGGATCTGCAAAACTTGGACGCTGCTCCGCTTTCTGTTCCACAATTTGCGGAACGGAACACAGCCCATTGTAGAAATGCCTATTTTTGTCCGCAAAACGGACAAGAATAGGACATGCTCTATTTTATTTGCGGGGCCGTGGAACGGAGCAACGGATGTGGACAGCACACGGAGTGCTGTCCGCATCTTTTGCGACCTTACTGAAGTGAATGGGTCCGTGCCCGAGACGCAAAATACGCGGCTCGGATGCGGACCAAAACAACGGTCGTGTGCATGAGGCCTAAGAGACATAAGAATAGATGCTCCAGAAATGATATTACATGGAGAATGCAAGGAGTTACTAAAACAGACATGTCAGGAGAGGTGTATTTTGGCAGTGTCAACAAACAAAGGCGCACCATAGGGTGAGTATGTTCAAATTGGTTACTGTTTCCAAGGTTTCCAAATGGAGGCTTACCTTATTGGGTTATGCTATGTATAGGCACAACACTATTGTAGGCGTTTAAATGTTATAGTTTTGCTCCTTCGGGATGCGGCCACACACTTTAAGGTTCCCATAGACATTTTAACATAGCTCCATTTGCTGAAATCTGGAGAAGCTGAGTGACTGCTGCACATATGTACGAGTGGCAAATGATGATTCCTCCAGAACGCCCATCCACTAACCATTACCTGCATGATCGATCATTGTCATGAATGGTCATTCATTTCTCAGGCAGCAATCCTTTAAACAGTTAACTATTAGAAATCAGTTTCCTCGGTCTCTTTCTGTCGGACATAATGCTGGTCCTTAGACTTACAAATTTTCACCTGATAGTCCCCTGACCCTGTCTAAATGGATTATTGTGGCCTCTATGTTTTGGGGCTTCTCCAGTCTGTCTTTTGTCCTGCTTGATTTTCTCATCCTGACTGTGGCAACCTAAATATTTCGGCAGAGCATGTTGAGTGGTTACCATGGTGATTCATTTCCTACATTTTATTCTAAGATATCCTAGGGAGCAGACAGTGTCATGCCAAGCTGTTACACATATTTCGTTTGCACCCAACCTCTTCTCTTCTTTTGTGGTCTGACCTACAAATAGGTTGACGGTTTAGAGTAGTGAATTGCCAGTAGACAATGACTTACTTCATACTCAGTCCGGCCCCACAACTGGTTGAAGAGAAAGCTTCATGAACTCATTTGGTGCCTTATACCTTCGGTTTCTATGGAGCACATAATGGATATCACTCGTGTTTCCATAGCTGGCTTTTTTTTACAAGTATCTTTTTCATTAAATTACTGATGGGGGCCAACACAGCCTTGTGTATGTACTTTATGAGAAAAGAAGTAGGTAACATTTGGGGCTGCTTTATTTAATCCAAAAAAAGCAATTTATTTATCTGACAAAAAAAGGAGAAGAATGGGGTCTACGTTTTTGTGGAGCTAATTAACTTAAAGGGGTTATCCAAGACCTATAATGCCCCCCAAAATGCCCAGGCACCTCATACAGGTTATACTTACCCCGCTCCCCAGCACCTGCATCGCTCCTGATCCACAAGTGGCCGATGCTGCATCTCCCCATTGCGCAAATCAAAACATCCGGCAAAGGGGGGGGAGGTTGTGCAGTCAATAGCAGGCCGCAGCGGGGACGAGCCTCTCTAGCGTCACCCGCAATGCTATAGAGGCTCATTCCCGTCGAGGCCTGCTTTTGGCTGCCCCCCGTCGTTGGATGTTTTTATCCGAGCGACGGGGAGATGCAGCAGCAGCTGTGCGAGGATCAGAAGCATCACGGGTGTCGGGGAGTGGGGTAAGTATACCCAGTATAAGCGGCCCAGGCATTATAGGGGTTGGATAACCCCTTTAAGGTATCTCAATTTTTTTTAACCTTTCTTCCTCCACGTACGGGAGGCCTTTGTTTGTTCTGAATAGTTTTTTCCTACCTATATGCAATATGTGTCAATAGCATGAATTTGTGAGTCAGCATATTGCACCAAATGATCAAAATGGTGCCTGTGGTATATGGGGCTCTAAGGTGCATGTTATGTTTCCATTTTATGTATGTTACTATGCATTTAGCTATGTAAAATGGTGGTGTTCGAGATTGCATTCGTTGCTAAGGCATCACACTAAGAGCACATGCACCTGATGGGGGGCCAAAAGAGATTACTTTGGACCTCCATATGTTAGAATACTTTTATAGTACTTTGGACTCCAGGTAAGATTCAGCGTTAGGAGGATTTTATGTGGCTGTCATGGCCCATAACAGGTCAGATTTAGTGTTAGGGCCACTCACGGGAAAGCCTTGGCGTGGCGAGTGGCTTATTACCTTTTGATCAAAACGTACACTAATGTCCTCTTACAGCTTCTATCTTGGGCAGAGTTCTGGTTGCAGAGTGCTGTTGCATTTTTTTTTCGTTTTTTACTTTGGACTCCATATGTTAGAATATTTTTATAGTAGTTTGGGCCTCCATATGTTAGCATACTTTCATAGTACTTTGGGCCTCCATATGTTAGAATACTTTCATAGTACTTTGGGCCTCCATATGTTAGAATACGTTCATAGTACTTTGAGCCTTCATATGTTAGAATACTTTCATAGTACTTTGAGCCTTCATATGTTAGCATATATTCATAGTACTTTGAGCCTTCATATGTTAGCATACTTTCATAGTACTTTGGACTCCATATGTTAGAATACGTTCATACAACTTTGGACTCCATATGTTAGAATACGTTCATAGTACTTTGGGCTCCATATGTTAGCATACTTTCATAGTACTTTGAGCCTCCATATGTTAGAATACTTTCATAGTACTTTGGGCCTCCATATGTTAGAATACTTTCATAGTACTTTGAGCCTCCATATGTTAGAATACGTTCATAGTACTTTGAGCCTTCATATGTTAGAATACGTTCATAGTACTTTGGACCTCCATATGTTAGAATACGTTTATAGTACTTTGGGCTCCATATGTTAGAATACTTTCATAGTACTTTGGGCTCCATATGTTAGAATATTTTCATAGTACTTTGAGCCTCCATATGTTAGAATACTTTCATAGTACTTTGAGCCTTTATATGTTAGAATAGTTTCATAGTACTTTGGACTCCATATGTTAGAATACGTTCATAGTACTTTGGACTCCATATGTTAGAATACGTTCATAGTACTTTGGGCCTCCATATGTTAGCATACTTTCATAGTACTTTGAGCCTCCATATGTTAGAATACTTTCATAGTACTTTGGGCCTCCATATGTTAGAATACTTTCATAGTACTTTGGACTCCATATGTTAGAATACTTTCATAGTACTTTGGGCCTCCATATGTTAGAATACTTTCATAGTACTTTGGACTCCATATGTTAGAATACGTTTATAGTACTTTGGGCTCCATATGTTAGAATACGTTCATAGTACTTTGGGCTCCATATGTTAGAATATTTTCATAGTACTTTGAGCCTCCATATGTTAGAATACTTTCATAGTACTTTGAGCCTTTATATGTTAGAATAGTTTCATAGTACTTTGGACTCCATATGTTAGAATACGTTCATAGTACTTTGGGCTCCATATCTTAGAATACGTTCATAGTACTTTGGGCTCCATATGTTAGAATACTTTCATAGTACTTTGAGCCTCCATATGTTAGAATACTTTCATAGTACTTTGAGCCTTCATATGTTAGAATACTTTCATAGTACTTTGGACTCTATATGTTAGAATACGTTCATAGTACTTTGGGCTCCATATCTTAGAATACTTTCATAGTACTTTGGGCCTCCATATGTTAGAATACTTTCATAGTACTTTGGGCTCCATATGTTAGAATACTTTCATAGTACTTTGGGCTCCGTATCTTAGAATACGTTCATAGTACTTTGGACTCCATATGTTAGAATACGTTCATAGTACTTTGGGCTCCATATGTTAGAATACGTTCATAGTACTTTGGGCTCCATATGTTAGAATATTTTCATAGTACTTTGAGCCTCCATATGTTAGAATACTTTCATAGTACTTTGAGCCTTTATATGTTAGAATAGTTTCATAGTACTTTAGACTCCATATGTTAGAATACGTTCATAGTACTTTGGACTCCATATGTTAGAATACTTTTATAGTACTTTGGGCTCCATATGTTAGAATACTTTCATAGTACTTTGAGCCTCCATATGTTAGAATACTTTCATAGTACTTTGAGCCTTCATATGTTAGAATACTTTCATAGTACTTTGGACTCTATATGTTAGAATACGTTCATAGTACTTTGGGCTCCATATCTTAGAATACGTTTATAGTACTTTGGGCTCCATATGTTAGAATACTTTCATAGTACTTTGGACTCCATATGTTAGAATACTTTCATAGTACTTTGGGCCTCCATATGTTAGAATACTTTCATAGTACTTTGGACTCCATATGTTAGAATACGTTCATAGTACTTTGGGCTCCATATGTTAGAATACGTTCATAGTACTTGGGCTCCATATGTTAAAATACTTTCATAGTACTTAGACTCCATATGTTAGAATACCTTCATAGTACTTTGGGCTCCGTATCTTAGAATACGTTTATAGTACTTTGGGCTCCATATGTTAGAATACTTTCATAGTACTTTGGGCCTCCATATGTTAGAATACTTTCATAGTACTTTGGGCTCCATATGTTAGAATACTTTTATAGTACTTTGGGCTCATATGTTAGAATACGTTCATAGTACTTTGGGCTCCGTATCTTAGAATACGTTCATAGTACTTTGAGCCTTCATATGTTAGAATACTTTCATAGTACTTTGGACTCTATATGTTAGAATACGTTCATAGTACTTTGGGCTCCATATCTTAGAATACGTTTATAGTACTTTGGGCTCCATATGTTAGAATACGTTCATAGTACTTTGGGCCTCCATATGTTAGAATACCTTCATAGTACTTTGGGCTCCATATGTTAGCATACTTTCATAGTAAGAAATATCTAATAGACTAGATGATTATACAAAGGTATCCAGTTAGACGTACGGTTTACTGCACATTATACATCTTTATTCAGTGGGGGTTTATCAGCGATCTATAACACTGTATGCCTATTAGGCTATTAGTGATATATACTTCTGTATGGACACCCTGGGCAAAGGAAATATACTATAATATACCTAATGAAGGGCCTGAGGGGATCATGATTCATGGACTCGATATCATAGAGGCAGAATCCCTGTATCATGCACCACCCCCACACATGCTACACTACAGATTGTGTTCCTTTACTGTGAATATTGGGGCACCCACCTACTGTAGTGCTGCAGAACTGCACGGTTTGAAGTACAGATCTGGATCTAAGAATAGGATCTGGTGTGTGCACCTGAAACTGTAGGCACCAGGACAAACCCCAACTTATTAAGGCACTGTCTGCAACGCACAGCGCTTACTAAATTTATTCATTAGAAAATCTAAAGGGCTGAAGCTTTTGCTGAAGCTCCCCTTAGGGAAGATTTCTATACCATTATGAAGGAACAAGGCCTCAGGACAATGAGAAAGCAACAAAGGTGGTTGCACAATCATTTAATATCATTGTTGGAATAATGCTTTTGTGTTTACAAGGGTTTATGCCTTTGAACATAATGAAAGCAGTATGTCATAGAAATCTGAGCTAACAGAACACAAATTAAAGTGAACACAGCAACTCAACACAGTAGAAGTGAAGACACAATGCAGGACAATACGTGGAATGTTCCATACTTTACCAAGCACTGATTAAAGGCTTAGAAATATAAAACCAATCAAAATAAGTTCTTGAAATATAAGATTTCAGCTCATGGGGCCACGTTATGTTACAGGTCAGGATGAACTTGTAGATACAAAGGTTACACAGCCTTACACCAGAAAGTATATATATTTTTAAACAGCCTATGTGTATATATATATATATATATATATATATATATATACATATATATATATATATATACACATACAGATATATTAATATTATATTTATTTTATATTATATTATATTTTATATATACACTTAAAGAGGACCTGCCTGTTTTAATAGCTTCATGCACTCCCCATGTAATACCAATTCTGGAGCATTTATTCTTTGTCAAATATCTTTTTATTGAAAGATGAGCATAAAATCAATTACAGACAGCATCATGTATGCATCAAAAATAAGCACTGTAAAACAGGTTCTATAAACACATCCGTAACAGCGTAGCATTGAAGACTGTACAATCAGTGAATAAAGTGGATGTCTGGATATGCATCATCTTGTCATTTAAACAATAAAAGGAGGAATATGTCCTTAAAACTGGACAACGGTCTATAAAAGGGTCTGGTATATCTGTCGGGAGGACCGGAAGATTCAGAGACCAGCATGTCATTAATATGATGCCCTGATTTCGATCATGAGGGGGGAGATACAGGGTAGACAATTGGCCAAGGCTCCTGCAAGGTTGGGTTAGTGTCAGGTTGGGTATCTGTAAGTAATTCATGGGGCCCAGAGTTTCTGATGTTTTCCATGTGTTCTGGATTCCCAACTAGCTAGTTTTTCTAAGCGGTGCAGGCAGTCCACCTTGGTTACCCACTGTGAAAGTGTTGGGGGATCTGTGCTTAGCCACCTTTGGGGGATCAGTAGGCGTGCTGCCTGTATAAGATGAGTCCCCAGACTTCCCTTTGAGGGGGACAAGGCTTTGGTGGGGAGCCATAGGAGGACCAGCTCAGGGAATAACTGCAGTGTAGTGCCCAGGATCGTATTGATGGCATCTAAGACCTTATTCCAGAATGGTCTTAGTTTAGGACAGGACCAGAAAATGTGGAGTAGTGTACCACTATCCTCTTTACATCTCCAGCATCTGTCATTGTCACTCAGACCGAACAGGAACAGATGTTTGGGTGTACGGTACCACTGTGTGAGCACTTTGTATGAGTGCTCTTGTACCTTCACACAGCGGGAAAATCCGTGTGAGTGAGCATGCATGCGAAGGATATCTGTCTCCGAGAACGTCACGTTCAAGTTTGTGGCCCAAGCATGTATATATTGTGTTGTTGCCCACGCTTTTGGGGGTGGGGGGTTTAAAGCTAGGTATAATAAGGAACTTAGCTTACACTGGGGTGTGGAGGGCGCCAGCATTTTTTCAAACCATGTTGTGGTGGCGGTGAGTACATTTCGTGGCCCTAACGTCTCACTGACTAATCTCAACGCAATGAGATCCAGGAAGTTGGAGTTATCCCAGATCTGGTTGAGGGGATGTTGTTGTAGCAAGTCTCCCTTGACTCCCCGCACAAAGTCAGATGTTGAGTAACCCCGGAGGCGGCTCCAAACTGGAGAGACCTGTGTCACTGTCGGGCTGATCGCGTACGGAGTTAGGTCAGCAGGCATTTCAGTTGAAGGGTTATGTAAAAGCTCCTGATTTCTATTAAGGCGTTTGAGGACCAGGCTGGTACCTTTCAGCAGTACATGTGAGTGAAGTAAAGTGGACGTCAGGCCCCACAAAGCCGCCCTTTGAGATTGCGTAAGTTTCAGGATTTCTAGTTCAGAGCCTAGTGTGCGGTAACTGGGACATGTAATTAAAGACACCTCTTCAGGTGTATCGCTTGGTAGTACAACTGCGGATCTGGTAGGGCAAAGCCACCCTGGTTACGGCACAGAATCAATCTGTGGTGTGCTATTCTGGCGCCCTTTTCACCCCATAAGTATGTTGAAAAAAGTCTCCGTAGTTTGGTGAAATACGAGGTGGGGAGGAATATGGGCAACATCTGTAGGACATATAAAATTTTTGGGAGCACAAATGCTTTCAAAATGTTTTTCCTGTACATCCAGGAGGTTAAAGGGAAGCATAGGGAGTGTAGTTGTTTCTGGATCTCCGTTAGTAGAGGAGTGTAGTTAAGATGGAACAATTTGTCTGGGATGGTAGGGATTTTGATACCCAGGTAGGAGACATGAGAGGATTGCCACTGGAATGGAGTAACTTGTTTAAGGGCAGCGATGGAACTCAGGGGGGCTGTTATGTTCATGGCTTCTGACTTTGAGTAATTTACTTTTTAGTTCGACTGGAGCATCTAGTCTTATGTCTGTATGTTGTGCCATTCCTTTATTATTTCTACTAGAAGTCATGAATGAATTGTTAGCAGTAGGCAGTAAGGGTACAGAGAGGAGGTAACAAGTAGTTGTGGGTATGTCCCTGCACAGTCTGACAATGGCAGCACTGATTGGATAGAGTGAGTCTGTGCAGGGAAACTACCCCCCAGCTGGTTACCACCCCTCTGTACCCTTACTGCAGACTGCTAACAATTCATTCATAACTTCTAGTAGAAATAATAAAGGAATGGCACAACATAGAGCCATAAGACTAGGTGCTCCAGATTTGTTATTACACCGGGAATGCATGAAGCTATTAAAACAGGCAGGAGCGGTGACAGGTCCTCTTTAAAAAAGGACTGTCTGTTGTATTAGACTTAAAAGGAATCTGGCACCAGGAAAACTACTGTTAAATCAGCCACAACACCTTGTTAGCTAATCTAAATGCACTGATACCCAATGATACCTCTCACTGGGAAAAAAGGGCTTTAAATCCATGCATTAAATGAATGCACTGAGGGCAGACCCAATCCACTCTGTGCACCCTTGCTCCTTCCGCTTCCTCTGCCAGCCCCCTCCCCCATTCTTCTATAACAGCGACAGATTCCTTCATAGCCATCTTGCCTGGCTCTGTCAATCAAGAAGGAGTGGGGGGCTGGATGATGAAGTAGGAGGAGCAAGGGTGCACAGAGTGGCTTGGGCCTGCCCTCGGTGTACTTAACTATTCACTGGCATATAGATTAAACAACCTTTTTCTCATGAATAAAGCAATCAATCACTAAGTGAAAGGTCTAAAGCCTGGATTAACAGAGAATTTCCTTGCGGCAGAATATGTAACTGGTTGCCCAGGGATCGGTCTGTCTTAGTTCTAGTGATCCAGGATGACCATGCACAGTTACTCTTTTATAGCAGCTATCCTCTTCTTTTTGTGCAGTGAGATAGCACATGGCAAAACATTTCAAGGTACACTGAGAATAAAGTTACCTACCTAATAATACAGTTCTGCCTTGTAGGAAGTTCACCGGGGACAAGATCTTGTCTGCGAAGTGTGTACCTCAAATGTTACACAACGATGTACAGTATGTGTCCCTTATATAAAAACAATTTTTACTTAAATGGACGTATTATAGAAAAATAAGATATATGAGGCAAATAGAATTGGGCTATAAATATATGCAAAGCAAATAAGAAACAAATGATGATCCATGAGAAGACATCATAGAAGAAAAGCAACGTTGCACGTCTTGAAATAGAATCCTATCAATTCTCCCTGCTTCACTGCCCCCTCAGATAGTAAAATCACTCATGTTAATCATCAAGGGAGGCATAAACTGATTTCATTTCCCCATTAAAATATTACTTTGGAAGGGTCTTTAGACCCTGACAATTAAGACGAGTAATGCTAATGTTCCACAAAGCTCCAGTTCATTTGAAGAAATATTATCCTACATACTGCGCCATAGTGCGTGTAATCACAAATAGCATTGTAAAACATGGTCTACTGTACATTATATATACAGAGATTATACCATAGTTCACCAACATTCAGCAGATAATCCACTAAAACGGTAATTTAATTAGTAAAGATTTTATCCCAATGTTTATATCTTATGCTTATTTATTTTAGCGGCTAAATGCTCAACTAACTCTATTTGGAAACCTGAAAACACATTCCTGGAAAACAGCAAAATCAATCAGTTCCCTCAAGCCAATAAGGCACGTGTGGATTATAATGTATACCCCAATCTACACCTTCTGTATTAAGTTAGGGGGGGGGGGGGGTTTAGATTGCTAGAATTCCTCTGACATCTCAAAATCCTGCTGGCAATGCTAAAGGGATTTGAGTGAAATATGAAAGGCAGTCAACTACAAATGGCACATTAAGTAGGAAAATATAATTAGATACTTCAAAGGAAAACGCTAGAATGGAGAGAAAGCCAAATGGTATAGTGACAAGCAAAGGAAGCAATACGTAGTAGGAGGACTGAAGAATAGTCATGCGAAACCATTAACGTCAATAGTTTACTAATATCCACATTATATAGACAAATAGGACACAACATGCCTGTTACATTGTTTTATAAAGTACTTCTTACTGCCTGGTTACTGCCTTTGAAGGGTTCTCCAGGCTAAGTGATCAATATCAGATCAGTGAGGGTCCGAAGCCTGGCACCCCCACCGATCAGCTGTTTTGGGCCTGGAAACTATACAGTGTAAGGATTGGACGGAGACACTGCTGAGGTACTGCAGCTTAGCTCCCATTCAAATTAATGGAGCTGAGCTGCAGTATGGCAAGTGCAGTAAACCACACATTGTATGGCGAGTTCTGCTTCCACTCCTTACACTGTATAGCTTCCAGGACTGCAGGTAATCGGTGGCGGTGACACTTTTCGTACCCTCACTGATCTGATATTGATCACCTATCCTGAGGATAGGTCTGTGGCACAGATAACCCCCTGTGTCTGGGTATATATGTAGCAGAGTGGAGTTTGTAATTTTACACTACACATATTGATACTACAATAGGGTTAAATAGAAAGTGTCATATGAAAATGTCCATATTGGTTAAATCAAGTTTTTATGTGCAACATATTCATTGTATAATTTTGGTGATTGTCTTTTTTTAATGGAAAAAAATGGAGATTGCAGTCAGCACAACCCAATACGCAGGTGCACGTTGCTATAGTGAAATACACATACAAACGTAAAAACAAAGGTGCAATGGCACACTGCAGCTAGAGCTCCGTCCTGCCACTATGCTGGATGTTAGATGAGGCATTAGTTTATATATATAATTTGGCCAAAATATAAACTAATGCCTCTTCTAACATCCAGCATAGTGGCAGGACGGAGCTCTAGCTGCAGTGTGCCATTGCACCTTTGTTTTTATGTCTTTTTTTAATGTTCCATATCACAATCTATATTTTAGAAAATACTATAATCCTGCAGTTTTTGCACTAACCACTCAGCCTAATAACTTGTCAAGACTTCCTGTTCAGAGATATGCTTTACAGCAGCCACCGTGGGCCACAGACACGATAGACTGGAATGGATTCAATGACTTATGAGAGAGTTTTCTAAGCATTGTGGAGGGCGGAGGACTATGTTAGCTTGGGCCATCACCTATTTTAAATGGTGAATCCTTATTCGTCTACTGTATATATATATATATATATATATATATAAAGTTTTATCTTTCATTAAAATCCTGCCTGTGATGATAATGAGATGACTGCTGTACAAACCAAAAATCGGCACCTATTTTTAGGCTTAGTGGTTAGGCTGAAAACTGCAGGATTTTATGTTTGTTTGTTTTTTAAATATACACAGTGACATGGAAAACAAAATAAATAAATATGTACACAAAACATAAAAACATGATTTAAACAATAGGTCCTTTTTTGATGACACCTTCCCTTTAAATTGATATGCATTCAAACAATGGCTCCCGCATGTTCATGTGAATTTCATGTACATTCAGCAGAAGAGATTTGTGCTGTTTTTCAGCCAGTAGGGTTAAGCATATGAGATGAAAGAAGGTAATTACCATTTGATGTTCAATTTATGGGCAGTCTAATTTAGCTGGCTGGAGTAAAGTTAGTATCTAAACACGGCTGGGTAATGAGTTGTGTTCGCATTTAGCAGTAAAAATCCTAAATCGTTTCATGGCTGAAATTATAGAGTACAGTGCTTTCATAGACATGGCCCACTGAGGAGGTTTCCTAAGCTGCTAGCGCTATAATAATAATCCTGGGAGTGCAAACCACCTAAATCATCACCGCCTATTACAATGTAATGCACCCTCAGTCTACAGCACAGCAGTGCACGGGAAGTGACATGATATTATATACTGCAAACACAATGTCACTCTTATAAATCACCTTTAGGGCTCATGCGGTCCGCAATGCACGGGCACCGACCTTGGGGCAGCCGCATGCGGATCACGGACCCATTCACTTGAATGGGGTCCGCGATCTGCATCCGACGGTCCGCACCGCAAAAAAAAAATGTTTTTCCGGTGCGGAGGCACAGCCAGAAACACCATGGAAGCACGGTGCTTCCGTGGTGGTTCCGATCCGTGCTTCCGCATCGCATCTCTGGGTTTGCGGACCCATTCAAGTGACTGGGTCCGCATCCATGATGCGGGGTGCACACGGCCGGTGCCCTGTATATTGCGGACCCGCCATATGCAGGCCGCAATACGACCGCGGAGGGGCAACGGCCGTGTGCATGAGCCCTTACTGTGAGAGTAGACTGACTAGGCCACCTCTGCTTCCAAAGGCCCAGGATTAGGCCTCATGCACATGAACGTTTTTTTTGCGGGTGTACAGGCTGTTTTTATGAGTTCCATATACGGTTCGTATACGGAACCATTCATTTCAATGGGTCCGCAAAAAAAACTGTGTTTCCGTGTGCATTCCGTTTCTGTATTTCCGTTTTTCCATTCCGTTAAAAGATAGAACTTGTCCTAATCTTGTCCGAATCACGGACAAGGATAGTACTGCACATGCACAAAAAACCGAATGCACATGGATGTCATCCGCATTTTTTGCGGATCTGTTTTTTGCGGACCGCAAAACCATACGTTCGTGTGCAATAAGCCTTATTGTTAGGACACTTTATTACTTTGATCTGTGATCTGAAGAAGATATTTTGACGATAGCCAATCAGCTCATTCATATGGGTCGAATGAAGAGGATCCTTCCTGCAGGGCGCTGCCACAAAACATCTTCTTGGCTTCTTTTTTTAGCTTGTAAAGGTATAGTGAAATTTTGGCGTCGTTTTTTGCTATCTTTTTTTGCAACTTTTTTTCAGCCATTTTTTTCTTAAAATGCCACTACAAAAAAACAGTGTTTTGAGCTCAGTTTTATAATTTCCTGTTGGCCAGTGTGTAACATTTTTTGGTCCAAAAATAAAAGTCATAACATTTTTCTAAAAAGTTTGAAATGGGCATCTGTCAGCAGATTTGTACCTATGAAACTGGCTGACCTGTTACATGTGCACTTGGCAGCTGAAGACATCTGTGTTCATCCCATGTTCATATGTGTCTGCATTGCTGAGAAAAATGATGTTTTAACATATGCAAGTGACCTTCTAGGAGCAACGGGGGCGTTGTCATTACACCTAGAGGCTCTGCTCTCTCTGCAACTGCCACGCCCCCTCCACTTTAATCGACATGGTAATAATTACCACGCCTTCTCCTGTCAACCTAGGTGGAGAGGGCACAGCAGTTGTCCCTTTAGTGACCAGACAGATGAAAGCTCATGAAACCAATAGGAATTATGGAACACTAAGAGAGTGCCTGAGTCTATGGCCAACTAAGGCACTGGTCACATACCTTCAGCCTTCTGCCTAAGGCCTCATGCACACGAACATATGTGTTTTGCGCTCCGAAAACTGAGGATCCGCAAAACACTGAAGCTGCCCTGCGTTCCGTAATTCGCGGAACGGAACACGGCCCATTGTAGAAGTGCCTATTCTTGTCTGCAAAACGGACAAGAATAGGACATGCTTTATTTTTTTTGCGGGGCCACGGAACGGAGCAACGGATGCGGACAGCACACAAACCGCTGTCCGCATCTTTTGCAGCCTCAGTGAAGTGAATGGGTCCGTGCCCGAGCCGCAAAATATGCGGCTCGGACGCGGACCAAAACAATGGCCGTGTGCATGAGGCCTAAGGTGTATGTTGGGAGGAAATGCCTATGTAAACCTAGTATGGAAATTTGTGACATATATGTTACCAATAAGTTCACACTGTGAGAAAAAAAAAAGTTTTTCCTCTGTATGGAATAGCCTAGTCCACTATTCCAGACAGTACAGCGGAAAAAGGGAATACCAGTGAAAGCTGGCCTGGTGTATGCCCGCTGAATGGTGCTCTGGGGAAAAGTGCAGCATATGCACTGGGAGCTTTCTTTGAACATGGTTCACATGTGTTATGTGAACAGAGCCTTAGACTCACTTTAGTGATATTCTACATTTATTTTGTCAATGCAAAAATGTTAAAATTGAGGTCAGGAGTAGCGCTGATCGCAAATATTCTAATCACAAATTTTTATCGCAAAAATCGAGAATATAGTGCTATATATTCGTATAGTGCGAATATTCTAGTTTTTTTTTTAATCAGTAACCACCCTTCTTGCTTGTGGGCCAATGAGAAGGCTGCAATATATTTGTCTGAGCTTAGCAACATCCCTAGCAACCAATAGCAAAGTTGCCTACCCCTTACTATATAAGAACCTCCCCAGCAGCCATTTTCTGTAGTGTAATGGAGTTCTGAGAGAGAGAGAGAGAGAGAGCAGTGTCATTGCTGTGCTCTGTGCTTTGCTGTGTCATTACGTTAGTTAGTTAGTTAGTTAGTTAGTTAGTTAGTTAGCTCATATATATATAATACAGATAGTTAGTTGGGAGATAGTCAGTGTAGGTTAGATGGTGATATAGTGTAGCTGATAGGTTCCAGTGCAGGGTGTTAGGTAGTGTGATCGGAATTACTGTGCTGTGATAGGGATTAGTGTCTCTTATAGACACAGTGCTGGGATGTCACAACAATACTTAGTGCACCAATCAGTAATATCTACTCAGACCTGATAAAATGTATAGTTGCACGTATTGCACAAAAAAAATGCGCATCATTAGTGCCAATTTGTGCAATCGCGAAAATAATGACTGGAGATTTATTGCGAATATTATGCGAAAAATTTGAGAAATATCACTATGAAAACGGGCACCAAAGTTTGCATGACTTGAAATTACTGATAGGGTACGACTACATGGCACGATTGCGATGTGGTCATGATGCAGTTAGGAACCGCAGAATCTCATTTCCCAATGGTCAGTGGTAAAATAGGGTTCTGAGACAGACCTGGCACTTTCAAAGTTGTGATGGCGGCATCTAGTTTACGTGTGGTTGACGGTATGTAAAACATGTCCTGCTGCTTGTGGCTACAGACCGCATGGAGTAAAGAGATGAGTTGTCACTTGCGGTATATGTTTTACATACTTTACCACGTGTGTCATTATTTGAAATGAATCAGAATTCACAACAATCCCTAAATGATCGCAGATAAAAAATGCACCCTAAACACAAGAATATGCACGCAGTTACCGCATGCAGTCGCCCACATGTGTTCCCTAACTGCATCGTGACTGCATCACGACCACGCCGTGTGGTCGTACCCATAGATTCTGATCCATTCAATGAAGAATTGACTGGAGAGTAAGGGACGGGGGGCACTACGACGAGCCCTTCGCTCTGGAGAAATTGTTGAACAGCAAGGAACCCCCATACGGTTTTGCACAGTGTCCTCCGCTGAATGGATTCTTTGTTATATTTCCCTTTTAGTAGCGAATTAATCCAAATCTGTTTTTCTCTGAAACTCATGTCCTGCAAATTACAGCAAATTCTTCAATTTCCATAAGAAATGATGCATCTCAAGATACAAGTCAGACACCTGACAGTAGCATTTTCTCAACACTTAGTACACACGAAAAATGCTGCGCCAGCGATTCGGAGCTGCACAGTCATCCATGAAGAAGCTGAAGCAAGGACTAATGACACAGTGACCACAGCATATCTGGGATATATATATAAAAACTGCTACTTTACATATTTTTAGAGAATGTAAAATAGTCTAGACGACGTAAATGAAGTTTTCTCCCCATGTATTAACTATTTACAGGATAGGTAGATCAGTGAGTCTAACTGCTGTGTTCCCCTACAAACACTACAATGGGGGACCTCTTTCCCCTCCTCCCATTAGCACAGACGCTGCCCTGCTTGGGAGCCCTTTCTTTAGGTCAGGGAGAAGACCCCCTGGAAGTGATGCTCTTGAGGGCTTACTGCAGATTACTGCAACTTCCCTTGGCGATGGTAGTTATTTGCCAGGTGTTGTATCTGCTGGACCCAGGGCTACCAGCTGATCATCAGTGGTCCTCCTATGGAGAAGGGGGAGCCCTATATAGATAGAAGGGGTCTCCTCTAGATATAATCTGACCTTGCACAGTAATCCGGGGCTGGCTGAATCCCATGATGTCTGTGAAGGTTTTATTACAGGGTCACAAAAACATTTCAACCTGATTATGGAATTAAAATCTTGAGCAAACATTTGTCCATCCTGAAGACCAAAGTATTGAGATGTAAGTTTACACTTGAAAATGGAGCTATCCAGCAGTTAGATTACATGATTTTCAGTGGAGCAGAACATAATACCTTCAAAAGGTGACATACTACCAATCCGTCCATGAGAGGGTATCTCCATACCAGCCGGTAAACGCCGATCTGGCACATCTCACAGGTAGCCCAGATATTCCACATTACAGTCCTGCTGTGGATCTGACCCCAGAGCAGTAATCGTGTGTGCCTCGGGCATGCATTCCCAGCCTTCACCCTGTATCCTATACTATGAAGTCTTTTACATCTAATATAGGCCAGTATTCAGACATCCTATTAATATAGTCACAAATAGCCATTACTGGTACACTGGCCTCAGTCATATATCAATGGAGCATAGAAATCTCATGGCTCTTATCTGGCCACAGAGTAACAATGTCTAACCTGATGCTACTACCCACATGCTGATGGATGATGCTCCTTATTACTCTTCTGGTACTACATCCACATAATATTGTATATAAATGAGATATGATTGAATCTAACATCTGTATTGATGGTGACATCTGGTAATGGATCACACACAGCAATGCCCTGGGAGAGACGCTGGACACACTGGGAAGTTTTAGGTGAGCACAGGCAAGTGCAAAGCTACCACCTGGGTGAGTGGAGACTGAGTATGTGCCCTCCAGGTCAGCTGCAGCACTAGTGGGCACACGGGTCCTGGGCATGCACCTGGTCATACATTGCCCTGTGAAGAAGCAGGCGATCTTACCTTGGCTCTCATGGGAGATAGTAGTCCTTCCATTGTGATCTAATCCTCATACCACGGCTAGTCGTGTAGTCCTCACTGAACCATCCCAGGTGCGCACATGCCAGAACCCCTCCAGTAGCTGCAGCCGGTGGGAGCTGTGACGACGAGCAGCCTCCCGGTCCCCGCACCCCGAGCTCTCTCACACCAGCCTGTCTACGTCATTCACAGGGCACCAGCAGCGGCATCCCGGGCACGAAGAGCGGCTGCCCCGGCACCACAGGGGGCGAAGGAGGGAGCTCTGCCCTGTACACGCCGCGGGCAGGAGACGGCCACCTCACCACAGACTACACGGCTACCAGTCCTCTGCCTGATGGCGCTGTGTACACTGCACCTGTGTACTGGGCTGGACTACAGACATGAGGGAGATAGGGGAGAGATAAGATACATACATATGAGATAGGTAGGTAGGTAGATAGATATGTGATCCATAGATGGATAGATAGATAGAGTACTAGATACACATGAGATAGATAGATATTAGATAGATAGATAGGAGATAGATAGATAGATAGATATTAGATAGATAGATAGGAGATAGATAGATAGATAGATAGATATTAGATAGATAGATAGGAGATAGATAGATAGATAGATAGATAGGAGACGGATAGATACAGTAATATTAGATAGATACACATGACATACACATGATAGATAGATAGATAGATAGATATGACATAGAAGATAGGTAGATGAGAGAGAGAGAGAGAGAGAGAGAGATAGATAGATAGATAGATAATAGATAGATGGGAGATAGATAGATAGATGATAAATAGATAGATATGATATGTATATATATATATATATATATATATATATATATAATAGATAGATGATAAATATGAGTTAGATAATGGATAGATATTAGATAGATAGATATTAGATAGATAGATAAATAATAGATAGATAGATAGATAGATAGATACAGTACGATTAGATAGATAGATAGATAATAGATATATATGAGATACAGTTTACCTTACAGTATGCCACACCAGCCCCTACATCACGTTTTATGCCTCCATTTGACATATACATTACAGAAAAAAGCATACAAACACACAGCACACCACGTTCTTGTATCCTGCACAGTCCGGTAAAAAATCATATACGTTTTCTTTACAATGGAACTCTATGATGAACGGATGCCACTGTATAGCATCAGTCTGAGGCATGCGTTTAACATATAGGTTTTTTTGTATACGTTAAATAAATAGGAAAAACATTATGTGAGCCCAGCCTCAGCGCCCCACACAGTAGGTATATCCCCTTGGTCCACATAGGTGTTATTCCCCCAGCCCACCTGGTCAGCTTTAGCGTCTGCCAGGCCTTAGTTGTCCTGTTTTATTAGAGGTCCATTGTTAAGTTAAAGCTTCAGCCCGCCGGAGAATTCTCTGGTAGGCCATGCCACCCTGATAGTATATCTGGCATACACATGTTAATCCAGCCTGACTCACTGTGGCAGGGTATCATGCAGGGAGGTACAGAAGAGTAAACCAGATGCAGACTTTTAGGCCCCATTCACACGTCTGCGTGTGTTTTGCGGATCCACGGATCTGCAAAACATGGACACCGGCAATGTGCATTCTGCATTTTGCGGACCGCACATCACCGGCACTCTCATAGAAAATGCCTATTCTTGTCCGCAATTGCGGACAAGAATAGGACATGTTCTATTTTTTTGCGGAGCGGAAGTGCGGACCCGGAAGTGCAGATCCGCAATTCCGGATCCGGGCGGGCATAGAGTGTCCCCATAGTAATGAATGGGTTCCGCAATTCCGTTCCGCAAAATGCGGAACAGAATTGCGGACGTGTAAATGGGGCCTTTACTCTTCAGATGCCGTGGTCATCTGGGTTGCTCTGGCTCCCCCTTGCGGGGATCGGGGGAGCCGAAGCGTGTATGCAGCAGCCCCTGTCCTCCTGTGTGATGGTACCAGAGATGGTACACAGCATTGGGTCGGGAAAACCTTCTTTAAAGCAAGGGATCCACAACAGGGATGACCATAATCCCATGTGGATCCCTCCATAAGGTCTGGGATCCCTCCCTACTGTGGCAGTTTGCTTTTAAAATTTTTAGGGTTAAGACAAGATGCCGATCATGGATCAAACATGGCCACTGGAATATTGCAGCAACGCTGTACCTAGCACATGAGCACTTGCCACGTCTCTCTATGCTCAGCTCACAGGACAATGGCGGAGACCACAGGGGATGAGGCTTTTATGGGGCTGTGACATCACAGGGGATGGCTACCGGTGGATTGGCTGGCTGCACAGCATTATCCATCATATCATGTTACCAGGCTTCTTACTTTCACTTTGTAATACGTGCAGCCACTATTTTAGAAAAAACTGATTTATCACAAAGCTGTGACGGTCTGATCGCTGCTCCCATAGACTGCAATGAATAATGCAGTCTCATTATGTTCCTAGGAGTTCCTGCCAAAGGAACTATTGCTGTGGTAGCCTTGGATCCTTTCTAGGGCTTCAGGTTACCAGTGTGAACAAACGGCTTCCCTGATCTCAGCACAGACACCTTTCATTCATTCGTCCATACTTGTAAATTCAGTGAAATCTATAGCTCTATCTCTTTAGACAGTGGAGAAGGAAATAGAAGTGCGTACCATAGTGCTATTTATTAATGGATTCACTGGGACTATGTGTGAGATTATTGGTTATGTAGGGGTGGAATAGGGTTAAGGCTACTGTCACACAGCCGTTTTTGTGTTTGCTTGTGAGATCCGTTTCAGGGCTCTCACAAGCGGTCCAAAACGGATCAGTTTTGCCCCAATGCATTCTGAATGGATAAGGATCCGCTCAGAATGCATCAGTTTGGCTCCGTTCAGTCTCCATTCCGCTCTGGAGGCTGCTTGCAGCGTTTTGGTGTTCGTCTGACGAAACTGAGCCAAACGGATCCGTCCTGACATACAATGGGGACGGATCCGTTTTCAATGACACAATATGTCACAATAGAAAATGGATCCGTCCCCCATTGACTTTCAATGGTGTTCATGACGGATCCGTTTTGCCTATTTTCATGATAATACAAAAGGATCCGTTCTGAACATATGTATGCGGTTGTTTTATTGGTGCGGATCCGCACCAAACACGAGTGTAAAAGTAGCCTAACTACAGCTGACTGCAATGCACTTCTGGGATATGAAGGTGCTTGATTTTCGAGCTGCTGCCCACCCACGGAAAGGAAAACGATAACTCCTCCAGATAATGTAAGTCTAAAGGTAGTCATATATGTAAGTCTAAATTTGATCAAAGTAGACAATGTCAACCAAAATGAATGTTTTTTGGGTGAAATTTAACAACAAACAAATCTTTTATCCGAACGTTTACAGACCACTATCATTGGAAAAGAAGTTGCTATGTTTAATATTTTTGTCCAATAATCAAACAAAAGATGACGAACAATCGTTCATTGAAAAGAACATTCCCAGAAAGATTTGTCGCCCATCATCCATCGGTTTGATTAAACATGTATTGGCAGTTTGAGCAACTGTAACGGCCAACACGAACTACAATGTGTATGGCCGTGTCTGTGAAATGAACGTTCACAAGATGATTGTTCAACCATCAACCAACGTCTGTCTAATGTCTATTGCCTCCTTTAAAGAAAGAAAATGTGAACATGACACTAGAGGGCAGCCTTTTTTGCGTTGATATTGCCCTTATTTGGGACTTTCTGTTAGTAGTAGTTCCACTCTTGTCCACGGGATGAGTCTGGTATTGCTGTTCAAGTTGAATACAGCAGAGGGGCACCGCTAGACACAGCAATGGACATGAGCTGGGGGAAAAAAGTAAGATTCTTGTTTTTTCCAGGCACTGGTTCAAGTATCTACTTTTCACGTAAAAGTGAACAAATGATGTAATTTAACAAGTCTAAAATGAGACTAAGAATGATATATACTGCATATATATATATATACATAGACGCACCCATTATACACATCGATTAGAAGCTCCAGCATATCTCTTTTGTGTCGTTATAAAGGGGCATAGTTATAAATAATCATATAATGCACTGTATTCTAATTACCTATTTACAGATAATAAACTGGGACAGGAAAGAAGCTAAAACTGCCACCGTCCATTCGCACAGGAGTCGTGTCAGGCTCGCACAATGCGAGCGTCATGAAACATTTTAACGATTGCAGCTCAAAGACCAGCCAGAAAGGTGTCACTGTAAAGCAGTGCTCCAATTTGTACACATGACAGTATTGATACATGCCCTTCACTGTGTTATTTCATACAGCCGCCGCAGAGATAATGACTGTGCTAGTCCCTGTTCAGACAAATGAGGCAGCCCTCGCTGGACCGCCTCCAGTCTATGGTAAAGGCTCCCCTTTCCTTCTGCATTATTAACGTATTCTCCTGCCCTGGAGCGCCGCACACTGAACTGTGACTTGCCTTTTCCTCCTTTCCCTGTGTTACTTATCCTCAAGGGAATATAAACCCTTACAGATCTTAGTGTCATTAATATTCATTTCAAAACTGTGACATGGCACCAAATGTTCCATAAGGCACATCGCTCGTTAGCTTCCGAAAATATAATACTATAGGAATGATAAATGAAGGATTTCTAACATATTCAGCATTCTTCCTCACACTTTCACAGTCAGTGTTTGATCAGTGATTTCTGTTAGTGATCATGAGCAAAAAGATTTGGAAAGATTTGTGCCTGTTCCGTGTTTTTGAAAAATCACTGATCAAACACTGATCAAATTCTGACTGTGTGAAAGCGGTCTTATCCTGCAGTATCTAACTATTGTCTGCCATGAGTATCAGTGAATGTTTTCTTCATTATGATCCCACAATAGGAATACCCTTCCCTGTGAGAGCAGTATTATATAAACAGTACAATATTACATAAAGGTAATAGCAAATCCAATGAAAACGTACATTTACAATCAATAGTGCAAGTATTCTATAATACTGTGAAAGTAATGCAAGGCCAACACATATCTTACAATATACGTGTAGCATGCACTTTACTGTGGGTGGCTGTGTTGATGGCTCTTTATAAAGGGAGATTTTAATTAAAGGCATAGTAGTTGCAGCCTGCGGACTCGCATAGGGGATAACGCTAGGGCTACACAGGGACACTGGTCGTGCAACAGCCGTCGCGGCCAGGATCACTGAGTAGTAGTGATCCCTGCCTAAGGTGTAAATGTGCAAGGTATTAAAGTGTTAATGAGCCTCATCAGATTCACAGCCCTACATCTGTATGACCTCAAAGTGCTCAATGAACGGCATCAATTTCTAGGTCATTTCCAAGTACCAACAGGAAAGCAGCAAAAAAAAGTAATGACAATACATTTCCGAGATGCTACATTTCACATTAGCTGCCTGGTGAGTCAATGGCCAATTACAACACAATTTTGTTATCCTGTGTTTTACAGAATGTGGTTTTAATGATCAATTGTCTGAATATTAACTGGGAAGAGTCTCATCTGATAAGAGATAGCTTCAGAGTATCTATCTATCTATCTATCCATCCATCCATCCATCTATCCATCCATCTATCTATCTTATAGTTCTTATAAGAATAATTTTGCCATATTACACTGTGATTTTACTTAAAGAAGACCAGTCACCTATGCTGACATGTCTTTTTTAGTAGCCACTTGCCAGGGGCAGACTGAGAATGGTGGATACAGTTGAATATTGCAGTGGAGCACAGGAGCGATGGCTCTCTGCCCCACCCTTCACCCTAGTAGACCTCAAACCTTTGAAGCAGTAAAACAGCACACAAGGTTGTGAAGCATGCAGATTGTTGAACAGTGGGAAATCCCAAAGAGACCGACTGTTCCTGGCTCTGACTCCATATATGGAAGCATTGTCAATATGCTTGGGGACACCCTGTTTATTTAAGTTTTAGCCTCTATTTCTGAAATGTTCCAGCCGGGATTTGAACTCACAACCTTCTACATTAAAAGGAAGAACCTTAACCACTGAGCTATAGAGCTCAATGCTAAGCTGTGACAGAATAGTAGTTTCTCATGTATATGGTATACAGCAGAAATATATATTTTATTTTATTTTTAGAAATTGTAAAGAAATGTATGACACAAAATAAATGTGTAATTACTAAAAAATATACAAAATCCTACCTCTAATATATATGAATGCATAATATGTGGGAAACTACTCCTCGAAAATCGAAATGAAAATATAATAACAGCCGTTAGTACATTGCCTTTTTGGTGCGTCGCGAGTTCCAATTGTGAAGTGGGTATTGTTCACATATACAGATGCGTTTATCCGAATGGACCGCGCTGCTCCAGAGTAAACAGGAATCTCCTCCCTTCCAAATCACACAGACTTCCTTTGGATATGGGAAAGCGTGCAGGTCATTTGGATTCACCTTTATATTATGAACCTTTATGGGAAATCAAAGTTGCCACAATAGTGAAGCATAATCACAATAGTTGAACCGCACAGGTTTTATTGTACTTACAGGATAAAAAACAATTTCAGGCAGTGTACATAAATTAGTCACCCGACCCAGGTTTCGCTTCAGAAAGCTTCGTCAGGGGTATCGATACCAACAATGGCAACTTTGATTTCCCACAAAGGTTCATAATATAAAGGTGAAACCTAGTGACCTGCATGCTTTCCCATATCCAAAGGAAGTCTGTGTGATTTGGAAGGGAGGAGATTCCTGTTTACTCTAGAGCAGCGCGGTCAATTCGAATAAACGCATTTAAAAAATAGAGGCTAAATAACAACTTAATAGACACAGCAACTTTTTTAATTTGTGTAACTATTATATTTTTTTGCGAAAGGTGGCAACCCTAACAGAACCCCTGCTCCCTGGTGACTCCCATACCTGTTTTTATAGTTACACTGTCTACGGAGATGTGTGGGGGCTCATTTGAGGGAAATCTGTATTTTTGGACAATACAATTTTGAGGTGTGTATGACTTGATCACTTTTTATTCAATTTTCTTAGGAGATAAAGTGATGAAAAAACGGCAATTCAGCCTTTTTTATTTTTTTCTGTTACATCCGTCACCATATGGGCTAACTTTTTCTAATATTTTAATAATATTGGTGTTTTAGCATGCGACGATGCCCATAATGTTATTATTTTTATTATTTTTATTTTTATTTTGGAGAAAGTGGGGTGATTTTACTTTTTAAGTTTTTTTTATATTTTCAAAACTTTTTTAAACTACTTTTCATCAGATTGCAACTTATACAGAATAATGGAAATTGCTCCATTATTCTGTATAGAAATCACTATATCACAGTTCAGTGCTTCCACCTAGTGGCCTGAACTGGGATATACTAATAATGAGCCTGGAAGTCTAGTACAGGCTGCAGCTTTTTTTTGGAACAGGGTGCTTTCCCCATCTCCGCTGCGCAGGAAGCCCAGGTTTATGTTTTTTAACACTCTCAGATGCTGTGGTGACATTTGACAAATGCCACAAGGGGGCCCACTGAGATTTATCGCCCATGGGCCCACATGAACCTGGAGCCGGCCCTGGAACTCATAGGGGCATTATTGCCATTACTCGGGCTCTATGGGAACATGTCTATTACTGGGGACACTGTAGGGCATTACAGGGGGTTCTATAAGGACATGTTTAATCCTGGGGCATTATGGGCATTACTGCGGGCACTATTATAATTGAAAGCGCAATAGGGGGCATTATTATTGGTGGAGCTGCTATAAGTGGCATAGTAGCAAGCACAGTATTGGGATTGGCCCCAGGATGATAATGTTGAAGCACCAGGATGGGGATTTTGTGTTCAAAAGGTTGAGCAGATAATGGAAAAGTGAGAAATCTAAAATGTCTGTGTGACCAACTTTGCAGAGATGAAACATGACTTAAAGAAGTCGTCATGGCAGTCTTGTCCAAACAGGGAAGATGAGGAAAGAGAAAATCTACATCAGAGGAGAGGAGATGTCACTGGATATAAGAGGTATGTAGGTGTTCTCCTGTATGACCATGTATGAACAGGCAGCATTCTGAAGGGAGGACTGGCTTGGTGCTGTGGCCACCCGCATCATATCTTAATTAGAGACAACTGGACGAGGACAGAATTTTTTACCTGGAACTGTCCACCACAGGGGCAGCTTCTGAGGAGGTACCTTGTGTTGCTAGAGCAGTATTTTGTGCTTCACTGTGGTCAGTATATTGTCCTACACTATGATATTTAGTATTTGGTATGTGATATTTCTAGCCTGCTTGTATTGACCATACCTTATTGTGTCAATTTGGACCTGCCTAAAACATGGGGCCGGTTTTTTTTCTCCAGGGCCACTATAAGTTCCCAGTCAGTCTCTGCTACTTCACTCCTCATGTAATAATAATTTTGGAGCATTTTAATAATTTAATTAAATTCTATGTTGTTCCATTCCTTCATTATTCCTGCTAGAAGTAAAGTATTAATTTACAGCAGTTTGTAAAGAAGGTCCATATGACTGTTCATTCGGGGGGTGTCCTTGCTCAGTCTGACTCTATCCAATCAGTGCTGCCAGTGCATATTGTTCACGGACAGACCCCCAGCCGGTTACACCCATCTGGACCAGGGCCCTCAGGGCCCTCTCTCCTTCTGTACCAGTCTGTAACTCGTCTTGATCATGCTTAGTGCAATTGTCTGTATTATGTATGTATACCCCTTATCATATGTACACGCCATGGAATGAACGGCGCTTTAATATTAAATAATAATAATAATGCTCCAGAACTGATATTACATGTGCAGCGAGCTGCAGGGGAGGTGCAAAGCAGAGACGAGTGGTAGTGGCTATGATTCTGATAGTAGTACTAACAGTTCACAGTGGCAGTCTTCACCCTGTCTCTCTTTGGGCTGTGCACAGTCAATTGCAGGCTTATGTATTCTTGGCTTTATGGGGCTCCTGCCTGATGGTTGTTTGGGTGCCCTTGATGTTAGGTGGTTTGCAGGGTGCAGAAGTACGGATGCAGGAACGCCAGATGGATGATTAAATCAATAATCAGGCCTGATGGTTGCAATAAATAAAGTCTTACTTTACTTAATTGATGGGAATAGTAGTACATATAACAGCAAAAGACAAAAAAAAAGTTCTAAATGAAAAATGTTATGTATTATATTTATTTAATTGCTATATGCTGAAAAACATGTCAGTTTTTATTAATCATAACAACCTGCGGAGATAAGACCTAAAGTAGGGTGTGAATTAGGATGCCCCGTGTACAGTTGTACTACAAATGGGTGACAAATGATAGGAATCCTCCTTATGCAAATTCTTAGAAATGAATATAGATGTGGTTCCCCATAAATACAGCAAGCACGTCTGCCTTACATTAAATACGCCTGGCACCCAGCGTGAACAAATGCTATTTATACAGCTCAATTCACTGTATTTTAATAATGCGAACCGAGAACCCATATATTATGTCTATTTTCTGCTAAACAAGCACTTCAAAAAAATGAGGCAGCACTCCTATTACTCCAACAAAGCATGGCTGGTAATGGCACTTGGCAATACAATTATACAAATAAATTCCAGAAATGACTGCACTGACATCCTCAATCTTATTAATATTAGTTTAATAGATGCCCAGATGTACTGTGCATATAATTGTTGATTTCATCAATATCAGATGCATTACCACATAATCAGTCTGCTCCCTTGGCTCAGATACTTCTGCAGGAGGTTTCCTGGGTTGCATCATAAGAAAAAACATCTGTGTGGCCAAAGCTTAGAAATTGTATATCTTATTCCATTACTAGAATATTTATACTGTACCTCAGCGTTTGGAATATTAATGCTAGAGAGTCATATGACACGTGGATGCAAGCGGAGAATGGCAGGCAGGAAAAAGCGGGCCACAGAAGGTATTGCCTTGACTCATGGGGCAGAGAGCATTGTGATAGGTACAAATGGTAATGTAGCTGTTAAGGGGCATTATGGGTGTTATCGGGGGCATTGCTTAAGAGACTTTGTGGCTGGAGATAAGTAAATTTTTTGAAATTTGTTTCGGTCCGATTCGGTCCCAATCAGTCAGCATATTCGATTCTGGTATGAATAACTTCTTCAAGCCAAATCAAAAGTGCTCAGATTGCCCTGACAAGTCATGTATGACACTCTGATGTCTCCTAGGACTGTATCCAACCCTTTTTAAGAACTTTAACACCAAAACAGCATTGGTAATGTCAAAGTGCCAGTGAGTAAATGTATGATAGTCGGTGGTCCACAGTCTCAGTGGCAGATGCTTTCTTCTATGCCTTTAAAATGATGGCCAACATTTTGAGAGATTTGTCCAAATTGAATTGCAAAATAAATTTTGGAAATCCGAGACTAATATGATTAGTTTAGAATCGATTTACCCATCTCTAGTTGTGGCTGTCATGGGAGATTGTGGTTGTTATTGTGGCACTGTGGTTGGAATAAGAGGTCTTGTGACTGTCATGGGGACATCATGAGTGACATAAAGGATCTTGTGGCTTTTATGATATCATCATGGCTGTCATGGAGGATATTGTGTTTGATTTAAGGGGTGCGCTTAGGGAACATCCATATTTGCTTCACTGCTTTTGCTTTCAATATTTGACTTTTACTTCCAATACATATGTAGTATGACACCTCTTCAAAAGTGGCAAATTTCCATACAAAAATATCCCAAACTATATGAAAGCACATAGAAGTCCAGCGCTAGTAATCAAAGCAGAGACAGGATGGAGGTGATCCCACACATCTGCAACATTTCGGATACAACCCCTTCTTCAAGCTACAAGATGCTTAAGGAAGGGGGCATTCCCTGAAACGTCACATCTGTGTGACATCACCCTGAGTATAGGTCATTGAACTTAACTTTCTCTCTGACTGTACCTGTCTGGTGTATGTGTTGGTTGGTCCTAATATGGTGGTATTATATATATTATTTATATATAGAGCTATTCTATACATATTATGATAGGGTGAATTATGGGGGCAGGGCTAAAGCAGAAATATGCCTACAGAGAAAAAATATGTACATGTGCTGCTACATAGTATGCTTTTGAGAGTTCTCTTAGCTCCTTTAAAGGGGGTGAATTTAAAGGGGTTGTGCTAAGTTTAAAAATTATCCCCCATACAAATGATAGGGCATAACTAGCTGGTTCATGTGGGTTTGACTGTTGGGTTCCCCACCAATCCTGAGAATGGGGGTCCTCTTCCCCATCTCTATGGAACGGCAGATTAACCATGCCACTCCAATATTCTCCATGGAACTGCAGAGTACAGCACTCTAGCAACATCTTTGGGGGTGGGCATTGGGGGGAGAGGGGGGGGGTACCAAAATAAAGTTGCTCCATAGGCTTACATGACTTGATCTCAGACCCCCTATTTTAATATCTGACAATGATCACACTGTTAGTAATGTTATTTAATGTCATACACAATACTTCCATGGCTGAACATGGGATAACCAGCATAGTAATAAAGTCCTCTGTGCCCCCTCTGTATTAAAAAAACAAAAACAAAAAACACATTGACTACTCACCTTGTCCCATTCTTGAAGCTTACATACCTCTCTTCCCTGCAGACCTTATGTAGATTTCCAGGCTGCAGGCACAGGCCGGCAGCGTGATCTGTGTCTGCAGGCTGAATGGTGGAGCGGGAGAAGTCTTCCTGCTTCACCATTTCGTGCTAAGCTGGCCTGAAGGAGGAGCGGCGGGAGCTGAGCGGTGAGTGACAGGACTGCAGCTCCCAGCGCTCCAGGAATGAGCGCTTCCATCTGTGCTGATGGAAGCGCTCATTGCTTCTGGCACCCCCCTGAAAGCCGGCACCCGGTTGGACCGCCCCCCATGCCCCCCCCCCCTTAGTACGCCACTGTACTGTACTGCAGATCCCACAGTGGTGTGTAGTTCCTCCAATGGGTAGCTAATCCATAGTAAAAATATGGTGGGCATCTGAGGCAATATACCCTTTCCACTAGCAGTAAAGCCTGAGGCCATATCAGATTGATTTCACTTCCTATCTGTCCTTTGCATCAATTCTTTAAGGGGCATCTGTCAGCAGATTTGTACCTATTAAACTGGCTGACCTGTTACATGTGAACTTGGCAGCTGAAGGTATCTGTGTTGGTCCCATGTTCATATGTGCCCGCATTACTGAGAAAAATTAAGTTTTAATATACTGTGTTCAAATGAGGCTCTAGGAGCAACAGGGGTGTTACCATCACTCCTAGAGGTTTAGCTCTTTCTGCAACTGCCACGTCCTCTCATTTTAGGGCCAGGTGTGTACATTTACACTGCCTGGCCCTGTCAATTCAAAGTGGAGTCGATGTGGCAGAGGGAGCAGAGACTCTAGTTGTAATGGAAACACCTATGTAATAATGACAAAGTGAAAACAGAATTTATTGCATCTAATCAATCTAATTTATTGAAAAGGAAAAACTAAAATATTGCATTGACGTAAATGTTCAGACCGCTTATTCAGTACTTTAACGCCTCCAGTCTTATTCGGTATGATGTCACAAGGTTTGCACACCTGGATTTTGGGATTTTCAGCTATTCATTTCTGCGGATCCTTTCTAAGTCTGTCAGATTGGAGGGGGACCGTCGGTAGACAGCCATTTTCAGGTCTTTCCAGAGATGTTCGATTGGGTTCAAATCAAGGCTTTCGCTGGGAAACTCAAGGACATTCATAGAGTTGTCCCTAAGGGTCCTTTCACACTTGCGTTCTGAGGATCCGGCAGGCACTTCCGTCCTGCCGGATCCGTCAGAACGCAAGTCGCCTGAAGCATTAGAAGACTGATCAGGATCCTGATCAGTCTTCGAAATGCTTTGAGGTTACTATGGCAGCCAGGACGCTATTAAAGTCCTGGTTGCCATAGTAGTAGTGGGGAGCGGGGGAGCGGTATACTTACAGTCCGTGCGGCTCCCAGGGCACTCCAGGATGACGTCAGAGTGCCCCATGCGCATGGATCACGTGATCCATGTGATCACGTGATCCATGCGTGTAGGGCGCCCTGACGTCACTCTGGAGCGTCCCGGGAGCCGCACGGATGGTAAGTATACTGCTCCCCCGCTCCCCACTACACTTTACCATGGCAACCAGGACTTTAGCGTCCCGGCTGCCATGGTAACCATTGAGAAAAAGCTAAACGTCAGATCCGGCGATGCACCGAAACGACGTTTAGCTTAAGGCCGGATCCGGATTAATGCCTTTCAATGGGCATTAATTCCGGATCCGGCCTTGCGGCAAGTGTTCCGGATTTCTGGACGGAACAAAAAGCGCAGCATGCTGCGTCCAAAAAAAGTTCCGGTCCTGAACTTAAGACATCCTGATGCATCCTGAACGGATTTCTCTCCATTCAGAATGGATGGGGATGATCCTGATCAGGATTTTTCCGGCATAGAGTGCCAAGGACGGAACTCTATGCCGGAAAACAAAAACGCCAGTGTGAAAGGACCCTAAGCCAGTCGTGTGTTGTCTTTGCTGTGTGCTTAGAGTCATTGGGGGTTATTTACTAACTGAAATACAATCTGCGACTTTTCCCCGCTCACGCCAGTTCTAAAAAAGTGGGTGTGGCGTGGACGGGGAAAGGGGATGGGCTGGCGGGCCCATATCAATCATTATTTTCTACTCCTGTTTCTCATTAAGGGGGATTGAGTGCAGAATGATGGGGAAAACCTGAATTTTATATTTTCTTAGCACAAGGCCGATTCATAACAAAATGAAAAAAAATGAAAGCGTCTGAAGACTTTCCAAATGTACGGTAATTATTTGGTGGTAAAAGCAGAACGGATCCCAACGTTTTGCAGCCCACAGACTTCTATTATGACGGAATAAATAACGGAATGCCTCTAAAGGCATTCCGTTATGCATTCCATCATAGAATTGTGTTATGGTTCGTGGTAACGGAATCCATAACGCAATTCTGCTTTTACAACAAAACGAAGCCTGAATGAATTTCAAAATATGAAATTCGCTCATCTCTACTTATATGATATTGGGGATATTTTCAGCTGTGATGTATAAAACACACATATGGTGCAAAGCATGTACAGTTGTACACCAGTACTTTTGGCACAAATTACTTTTGGCACTTTTGGAGTTTTTTCATGACATTGTATATCTATTTTAAACTATTATTGTGTAGGATAGGTTTTTTATGCTATTGTGATGAATTTATATTTTATAGGATGCAGTATAGCAAAATAGCATAATTGATGTTAAATCGGTATTATTCAGCCATATAAGGTCAATTTTCATAATAATTGGAGGCCTCTCGAGAGCCAGTGTGCTTTCATAAATATTCATTGAGGTTTTTCTGTACGTGAACCATTCAGTGCGCTTTACACCTCATTAAAATACTCTAAAGGTGAGCTACTCTAATTTTTTTTACATTTTTATTCAGTTACTGAGAAGAAAATGCAAAAATTAACAAGCAATGAAATTGAATAGAAAATTAGGAGTAATATAAGTATATAAAACATAGTTACTAATAACTACTTTCTACTGCTTTAAAGGCTATGGATATGTTTGGTGTATTTTGTCATTACTTTATTGTACTTATTTAGAGCTAAAAAGTTTTCATTATTCTTTGTTAAAGAGAATCTATCATCATTGAGGGGTCAGGGAGGCTCCGGAGCTCATGAATATCGGGAATCTATAGCTTGGGCATTGTATTGAGTGGACTCCAGAAAATGACTGGGTCAGTACAAGAAAGTCACCCACCAATTTTATCAGGGTCTCTGTCACTAGTTTATGCTTTAGGCACAGTAAATGGTCTAAATCTACTCCAGCAAGGGAGCTGGCATACATTTAGACAGGCGGTGGATACGCCGAAAATATAAAGAGGCCAGCACCTCTACATTACTTAGGTGCAGCCACCGCCAGTGCAAAGGGGTATTAAGACAGGCTTCTAAAACACCAGTCTTAATAAATGATCCCCTATGAGTTTTGTTATAACATCCTTGTGCTTCACATTTTCTAGAAGCTACAATGGAAAGAGCTGCATGCATTGATAGCTACCTCTCTACTCTTTCAGAAGTGCCATTGGCCACTCTTTATATATGGGAACCCAGAGATAGTACACATTGTACCATTTTTACTTCTTCTCCCTCCCTCCCTACACCTGAGCTATGTGCAGCTCCTTTTCTCTTTGACATGAAAACTATGCATGAGCCACCACATACAAATATGCATTTCAGTATCTGGATGGTTAGAGCAGCACAAAATTACATTGAAGGCCATATGTGCCCTTTGGGCTACAGGTTGTGCACCCCTGGTCTAAATGTAAGACAGCATTACTAAATGTGCACCATTGTATATAAGGCTTCACCCTACAATTCTAAAAGTTGGCACGTTTCTCTACCGTGATCTTACCATAAGCTTTTTCTACCAACAAGTTTATGCACAAGTTTTGTTTTATTAAATCCAACAGCCTCCTATGTTATACTGGGAAATCTGCAAAAGCAGAGTATGAGAATTCAGAACACGTATCTCTTAAAATAATTGTGTTTCTTGACCAAAAAAATTGATTATCAAGTCTGAGCCGACTGTAGGAAGTGAGACTGACGAAATGTATCACCAAGTAAGACAAATGTCGTTAGGCAGGCCATGAGCAGGACATTGATGACATAGGCAAGCTGGAATCATCACTTTTGTTCTTTCACATTTTTTATATTATATTGTAAGTATCTGGCTATCATTTCTTAGGTTTTGCGGTACTGTTATCAGGAATGTATATAACACCCATGATAGAGGAGAGCCCACCCTAGTGCAGAGCTCAATATTTTCTGCATATCCTGGGAAAGCTAATTTATCTATAGGGCTCTATTCACATGACAGTTGGCAACAGAGTATTCTTTTGGCATTTGTTGGCCTGGTATACATCAGTATTTCTTTTGTAGTATGCCTATACGTATGCCTATACAATTACAAAAAGTCATAAAAGTAGTATTTTGTTTGAAACCAAAATGGAGTGAAGGTATGATAAATCAGTTACTATATTTGTTAACATTTAGTCAAACTTTCCCTTAAACACAAAGGGAGACATTTATCAAGTCTGCTACCCCACCCTCCTGGCATAAAAATATCGTGAACGATGCCCTCATGCAACATTTAGTGGATACTTTTGTAACATTTGGCCAAATTTTGGGACATTTGGTGAGCCTCCCCACTTTTAGAAGTAGAGTGAAAAGTAGGTCAAGATTTCAGATTAGAACACCTTTAAAAGTTGTCCGAGTTATGAAAATAAAATATAGCACTGTAAATCTGATGGGCAGCAATATATAACTAAGCTAAACAAGTTTTAAGCAAAAAATAAATATATTTCCTCATTTCCCTGGTTCTCTTCTGGCCCTTTGTTTACCTGCAACAACAACAATCTATGCCCCTCCTCCTGCTCTGTACAGGGAGTGAGTAAGTCTGCCCTGAGTGACATGTCTGGTGCTGGGAGACTCAGCAGCATGTTATATTTGTAGGACTACAAGTCACATCCATACAATGACACTGCTCATACACACATGATCTTTCCCCTACCTGTTCTTGTGCAATGCTCTGCAGAACTCCACTGTCAGCTCCTGTGCCAATCATTTGTCTCCTTACTGCCTGCAACTACTCAGTAAAGAGCTGAGTCTGTGCAGCTGAAGGGGTTAATGTTTTTTCTCAAGAATCCAGGGAGAAAGCAATAACAGTGATCTCTCATGTACAGGCACATACCTGTTCTTTCAGGCTTGTGTACAAAACATCATCAGACCAGGGAGAGAAGCTGACATCATAGGTCATGTGACCCTTAGTGAAATCTGAGAAAGCAGCAACTGGAGATAAGGCAAGTGAATTGTAAAGTCCTTACATTTGCCCAGTTAGAAACATACAAAGAACAAAATAATAACTCTAATTGTCATTTATGATATGCCACTTTTTAAAAAGTCACAAAAAATTGCATATCCACACCAGACAACCTACTGATGTACTTTTACATACATAGGCATACACCATATTGCAGAATAAGTAAAAGTGGTAGTCTGCACAAAAGGACGTTTGTTACTTGCGCTGCAGGTTCAAAAATGTGATGTGGGTCCAATCACGAAAACTTTATGGATAGAATAGAACCGCGCTGCTCCTTATTCACACTGGTAGTGTTCACGCAATCCTCCACATATGCCGGCACCGGATATCAACAGGCTCCACAGGTGTTTGATCTCCACAAACGTTCCTGCGTATTTCTGTCAAGAATGCGCACAAATAGTGAGGTACCTTCGAGATCTTTTTCTTTAAAAGGTTTTTTTGTACTTACAAAATTTTCTTTAAAATACAGCATGTAAAACCATCCGCCCCAACCTGGGTTTCGCTTGCACCAAATATATTATTACTGTGCGTCATTTCATAAAGTTGGCTCAACCTCGCAAAGACAGACTTAAAACTGGCATGAAAACCACAGCAAATTATTAATCTCTCCCACATATAAAACTAATTCTCACCTTGATGGGAAGGTCATATCATGTAAATGTAAGTCAAGTTGTCTGTGTCTGTAACTGAAGCAGTTTGAACAATAAAAGAGGCATCACGGGTGCTGAAATAATATAAAAGTTTTATAAGCCATGGTGGATCATTTATATATATATACCCCTGCCGCAAATCATTACAAGTATAATTTAGATTATAAATTGAGAGTCAATTATATAACACAATTAATACGCTGAATCTCTTTTCTAAGATAATTAGTAAATGTTATTTTTGATGACTAAAGCCAGTATGAGAAATAGAAAGGATTAATGAACTCAATCACTTGTAGCACCACAATGTGCTGTACCGAGCTCCAAGTACCCATTATGCCCTCATTGCTGCTCAACCGAATCATTAAGTAAGTATCTGACCTTGCATATTAATATGAAGGAGAATTTCCAGTGTTCTTTATGCAGACCAGGGATGGTTGTGCTAAAGATTACATAGAACTTCTCTATACCTCTATGGCCTGCACATAATAATATGGAATTATCACAGGAAAGCCTTGGGGTCTTGGTCACCAACTATCCCACAGGTGATTGTGGGGGCATGAGGTATTTCCAGCATCCTGACACACAGTGGTTGTGCCCTCCCAATCCCTTGTAGGAAGGCAAACATGTGCAGACATATAGTTTATGACCGTTCAGTCAATCACTGGAGAGGTGACTGACCTCAGCCAGGGTTTTGGCAAAGCGGGAATTTCAAGCCATTTTCTGCGTGTCAAGCCGAGACCATGAAGTAGAAAGCAGCAGGAACCAGAGTAACAGTGGGATGGCAGTGGGGGCGAGGGCTGCTTTGTGTGATTGGTGAGGTGAGTAATGCCATTTTTTTAACCCTTTCCGGCTCTTCTCAGGAGTGTGGTTGCTACCTAGTATTCCAATTGCGCAAAGTTACTTGTCTAGAGTTACTAATTCTATAGATGGCTGTCTAGACCTGCACCAGATTTATCACAGGGGCTCAGGCTTGATGATAAATGTGGTGCAGGAATAGAAGCTTTTGTCTAACTCTGTACCAACTATTGCTTGGCTTACTTTAAGACAGAACCTTACGCCAGAATTGTGGCACAGTTTTGGGGCAAAATGTTGCACCCTTTCCTATGAAGTAAGGCCTTTAAGCCCCACCACCTTTTTAGTGAGTCAAAACAGGAAGAAAACCTACTTGCACCGCATTGTGCAAAAATTGTACAAAGAAGAATGAGTATAATGAGGTAAACTCTAAGGTCGAAGCCACAAGATTCTTGATACAGTTTTGGTAGCCAAAATTTGCGACCTATTTACACAAGAAAAGTTCCGGCCAGAAGTTGGGAGACATGATAGGCTGCCTTTACCATTTTATTTATCACTATATTCAACCCACACGGTAACCACTACTTCACCTAACAGGAGTACTCAATTATTTTAATAAACCAACAAATATGAGAAATGCTATGTTCCTTTAAAATTCGCTTTTATTGAATATGATTAAAAGTAATAATTATCATTTCATGATTAAAGAAGGAATTCAATTATAGAGCGCCATAGTACCTATTCGTTACATAACCATGAATATATAATAGTATAAAGGTACAATAATTTTAGTACTGAGTCTATCTAATTAGAGTAAGGTATGGCCGACTACCCCTTTTTTAGATAATTCATACCAATGGTATATGGTGTTAGCGTAACACATCCTAGGCTGTTCAATACAACCTTCTGAACTAACCCCTAAATAATTATCAGCCTTCCCATGCTCAACAATGAATGATAATAATCGAATATCGTGTAGATAGGCTTCAAGTAGAGTTTAGCGAACACCTGGATGTTCAGTTTCGAGAAGTTCGGCCGAACTTCACGAAAATGTTTGGGTTCGGGATCCGAACTCGACCCGAACTTCACCCCGAACCCCATTGAAGTCAATGGGGACCCGAACTTTTGGGCACTTAAATGGCTGTAAAATAGCCCTGGAAAGGGCTAGAGGGCTGCAAAAGGCAGCAAAATGTAGGCAAATGCCCTGCAAACAAATGTGGATAGGGAAATGACTTAAAATAAAATAAAATACAGAAAAATAATAAATAAACATTCTAAACTTGAGCCCAAGTGAGTGACAGTGGCACCTGTCACCCAGCAAACAGAGGATGTGGTAGCAATGCCACCACATCTGTCATTGTCACCAAGCATCTCCACCAAATCCCATGGAAGTGTTTAGCTATAAGTTGTCCATCTCCCAAACACTGGAGAGAAAAATAAATAGAAAGAGCAAGTACCCCCCTACCCATGGCTCTGAATGCCTTATTTCAAACTTCCTGGTCCTTTGAAATGCTGTCATTCTGTCTGGTGGACAGTTTTAAAAACCTTATGGCGGTGGCTATCCCACAGTACGTGTATTCTAGCCGCCGCTACTTTTGCAAGTGAGCCATCCCTTCCCCGCACAACTAAGTGGCCGACAAAATCAAGTGTGCACTGCGCAACGCTATCTGTGGCAACGTCCACATAACCAACAACACAGTGGGTAAATGTAGCGGCTGGCCCAAAGGCTGATAGTGTTTTTGCGAATGTCCTTCCACGCCCGAGGATTGCTGGGCATTTTTCTTTGTATCCAGTTACCTCCTCCTCCTCCTACTCGGCTTCCTCCTCCTCTACCTTCAACTCATCCACTCAGCATAACACCTTTACCACCCACAGCAGCACAGCCAGGGGGAAACGACAGCAGGTTGTTTTAAAACTTTTGTGTTTGTGGGACAAACCGCGCACCGCGCAGGAGCTGTGGACAGGCATGGAACAACAGACCGACCATTGGTTAGTGCCACTGAGCCTCCAGCCCCGACTGGTGTTGTGCGCTAATGGGCGAAATATACTAGCAGGTCTGGGCCTAGCCGGTTTGACACACATACCCTGCCTGCCACGTGCTGAATTTGGGGTGCAGAAATTCCTAAACCCCAGACAGTGAAAATCAATTCAGTTAATCGAACACACACAACACCCGCACCTTCCCTTTCACTCAAACCATTAACAAACTATTTACAAATTTTCTTAAAAACATATTAGAAAAACTATAATGCAGCTAAACTTACTATATAAACAAACAAAACTATATACACGCCTTATCCTCAACTTAAGGCCAGTGACATCCAAGTGGCTCAAAGGGTGGGTTCCTGCACCAACATAGTCCCTGGCCTGGAACACAATTGTCCAGCCAAGGCACAGTTCTGGAGGATGGGGAGGATAAGTCGGATGAGTAGGATGAGGAGGAACCCTGTTCTCAGCAGGGTGGCACCCAAGCCAGCTCACGGGCAGCTGGGTCACCATAAGCACCTCAGAAGGCTGGGTTAGCATTGGCGAAATGTGGGAAAGCCTTGTCATCACGCCACAACAACCTGCACCACCAGCAGATCTGGAACGTCTTAGCAGGAGGCAGCATTTCAGCAACATGGTGGAAGAGTACACGTACTTACTGATGGGTTTGCCCAGGGGCGTAGTTACAGGGAAGCGTGGGAAGCACACTGTTTTGGGTCCCTGACCTAGAAGGGCCCATTCAGGAGGAGGAGGAAGAGGACAAAAGGATGTTGTCAGGGCCCCCTCAACAGTATTATACAATGAAATTAGATACAGTGGCAGTATAGACAGTGTAGAAAGCGGATGGAAAATAAACCCAAACAGCCTCACACCCTACACACTCAACACCCCTCCCCCCCCCCCCCGTTTCACTCAAACCATTAACAAACTATTTACAAATTTACTTAAAAACATATTAAAATAACTATAAGGCAGCTAAACTAACCATATAAAGAAACAAAACTATATACACGCCTTATCCTTAACTTAAGGCCAACCAAATACAAGTGGCTCGGAGGGTGGGTATCTGCACCAACATAGGCCCTGGCCTGGAACACAATTGTCCAGCCAGGGCACAGTTCTGGAGGATGAGGAAGAGAAGTAGGAGGAAAGCTGGGGGATACAGAGGACACAGACGATATTCCTTCC
Source organism: Bufotes viridis (assembly GCA_033119425.1). Classification (NCBI taxonomy): domain Eukaryota; kingdom Metazoa; phylum Chordata; class Amphibia; order Anura; family Bufonidae; genus Bufotes; species Bufotes viridis. The sequence continues at coordinate 185,791,112 of CM065590.1, forward strand.
TCAAAGAGGATAGCTTGTCCTTGCCTCTGGGCAGCCTGGCAGACATGAGCGACTACATGCTGCAATGCCTGCGCAACGACCGCCCAGTTACTGACACATTCTAACTTGTGCTGATTACTGGGTGGCCACCCTGCTGCATCCCTATTACAAGGACAGCGTGCCGTCCTTAATTCCCTCACTGGAGTGTGATAGGAAGATGAGCCCGCTAGTAGACACGCTGCTGATGGCATTCACACCTGACACCGGGGACTCAGTGGAAGCACAAGGTGAAGGCAGAGGAGGAGGAGGAAGAATTTGCCAATGCAGCTGGGTCACCAGCAACACCTCAGAAGGCAGGGTTAGCATGGGCAAAATGTGGAAAAGCTTTGTCATCACGCCACAACAACCTGCACCACCAGCAGATCTGGAACATCTTAGCAGGAGGCAGCATCTCAGCAACATGGTAGAACAGTACACGTACTGACTGATGGGTCTGCCTAAAGGAAATAGCTACAGGGGAAGCAGGGGAAGCAACTGATTTGGGTCCGTGACCTAGAAAGGGCCCATCCAGGAGGAGGACTAACAGTATTATACAATGAAATTATATACAGTGGCAGTATAGACAGTGTAGAAAGCGAATGGAGCATCTGCTGAGCCTGGTCTGAGAGAGCGATCTTTAGTAGCGACAGGCATGGCGGCATGAAAAGAAGGGGTTTGTGCAAAAATTAATGGGGGAGGGGGGCCCCATTCAAAAATTTGCCGTGGTGCCCAATAATTTCTAGCTACGCCACTGGGTCTGCCCCATTCAACTTCTGGGTCATCAAATTGGGCACATGTCCTGAGGTTGCCCTTTACACCTTGGAGTTGTGGGCCTACCCTGCATCCACTGTATTGTCTGAACGTGTGTTTAGCATGGCTGGTGGCATTATCACAGACAAACGCAGCCGTCTGTCCGCAGACAATGTGGGAAAGCTTTCATTTATTAAAAAGAACCAGGCATGGATCCCACAGGACTTGTTTATACCTTATGCAAAATAGACATGCATACTGGCCTCACCCAACCACTGTAATACTACCGTGCACTTACACTTTGTTTTATTTTTTATATTTTCCCAGTGTTTTAGGGTCTACACTAATTTATAAAAAAAAATTAAAAATAAAAACACCAGTTATTGGTGACTACCTTTGGCTTCACAGCCCAAAAAGGCTTTATTTCATGCAAGAATGTAACCGCCAATTGTAAGTTCCCTGTCAGTTATGCAGTGCCAGGGTTTGTACCTGGCAAAAATGGTAATATTTCACCCAAAAATTTAAAATCTATCCTTTGCCGGACAGTATTAAACTTGGCCAGCCACAGCTGAAACCACTAATTTACGGTATTGCTATTTTAGCTATTGAATTTCACCCCAGAAAATAATATATCCTTTGACGGACACTATGAAACTTGTCCAGTCACAGCTGGAACACCAGATTTACAGTATTTCTATTTTTGCAACTGAATTTCACCCCAGAAGATAATATATCCTTTGACGGACACTATGAAACTTGTCAAGTCACAGCTGGAACACCAGATTTACGGTATTTCTATTTTTGCAACTGAATTTCACCCCAGAAAATAATATATCCTTTGACGGACACTATGAAACTTGTCCAGTCACGGCTGGAACACCAGATTTACGGTATTTCTATTTTTGCAACTGAATTTCACCCCAGAAAATAATATATCCTTTGACGGACACTATGAAACTTGTCCAGTCACAGCTGGAACACCAGATTTACGGTATTTCTATTTTGGCAACTGAATTTCACCCCAGAAAAAAATATATCCTTTGCCGGACACTATTAAACTTGGCCAGCCACTGCTGGGACACCACATTTAGGGGATTGCTATTTTGGCTATTGAATTTCACCCCAGAAAAAAATATATCCTTTGCCGGACACTATTAAACTTGGCCAGCCACTGCTGGGACACCAGATTTAGGGGATTGCTATTTTGGCAATTGAATTTCACCCCAAAAAATGATCTATCCTTTGCCGGACACTATTAAACTTGGCCAGCCACTGCTGGGACACCAGATTTATGGTTTTGCTATTTTGGCAATATAATTTCACCCCAGAACAAAATCTACCCTTTGCCGACACTATTAAACTTGGCCAGCCACAGCTGAAACCACTGATTTACGGTATTCCTTTTTTGGCAATTGAATTTCACCACAGAAAATTATCTATTCTTTGCCAGACACTATTAAACTTGGCTAGCCACAGCTGGGACACCAGATTTACGGTATTGCTATTTTGGCAACTGAATTTCACCCCAGAACAAAATATATCCTTTGCCGGACACTATTAAACTTGTCAAGTCACAGATGGAACACCAGATTTACAGTATTTCTATTTTTACAGATTTTTTCTGTGTAAAGATAGATATTTTATGTGTTTTTAAAAGATTTTTATTTGATTATTTAGTGATTTTCTATAGAGATCAGAAAATGTAGGGAAAATGATGTGTAGCCATCTTCAAATTGAGATGTATGCTACAATAAGTGGCTAATGTAGACATAAAATGTTAAAAAAGAAGATAAAGTAAAGGACAGAGAAAAAGGAAGGAAATGCAAAAATAGAAGAAAAATATAAAAGAGAATTTTTTAGAAGAGGGTGTGTATTTTTTTTTCCACTTAAAGCACAGATTGATTGTAATGTTAATTGATATATTTCTTACCTTTTTAATCCTTTTTAAATCACTTAATTGATCATGAGTCATTTTTTTATTCACAAATCACTGTTATGACTTTAGTATGAATTGTTTTGCACTTATATACATATGTATCAAATATGATATAATGATTTTGTTATTTACGTTATTGATATATTGATGTATAGATTGCACATTGAAGTAGTTAATAATAATAATTATATTAAAATTAAAATATTCAATATGGCACTTTAGCACTTTAATTATGTAGCACTCAAAATATAGATAATGAGCCCTTTCTTGGTAGATATAAAATTATGTTTGTAGTTTCCTTAGTAATGGTTTTGATGTAATGAGATTCATTTTAAAACCCCGTTTTATTATTAGATCAAAAGTCCACTTCTTATATATTAATTAAATGGCTAAGTGCGCATGGAGAGTCCTGCGGCCATGGAGCTTCTGTCAGTCTCCAAGGAGATAAGATGCCGGCAACGTCAACCTACGTCACTTTGGAGCAGGAGGTTGCCCTTCCCAGCGTCGGCCTTGGGGAAAGGCAGAAGTAGCTGATACGTGGCAGGCGGGGATTGGCCATGCGCCAATAATATGGCCATAATGACTGACGAGTCACATGTAGCACTCCCCAGCATTCGATAGACCAGCATCCCTTTAAAAACTTATCCCGGCATTCCCTTAAGCCTCTCCTCCTGAAGAAGCAGTGACGCGAAATGTGCGTTGAGGGAAAGTCGCCATTTTACATTCAAAACTAAGGTATGTTATTAATAGTAAGGTTAACTCTTAGTCTATCTACACGATATTAGATTATCATTTATTGTTGAGCATGGCAAGGCTGATAATTATTTAGGGGTTAGTTCAGAAGGTTGTATTGAACAGCCTAGGATGTTTTACGCTAACCCCATATACCATTGGCATGAATTATTTTAAAAAGTGGTAGTCGCCATACCTATTTGTTGGTTCATTGCCTTTACCATTTTGCAGTAACAAATTCTCAGTAATAACTGGCAAATGATCTTCACCATTTCCTTCCACCTAGTAATAGTGATCACATTTATGTGTGTAGAACACATAAAGGATGTAAATGACAGAAATAGACAAGAGGAATGAGTCAAATGTAGATGTGTTTTTTTGAATAGAGAAAATGATAATTATTTGACAATCGGTTATGTGTAACGTGGCTTAAAATATCCCTTCATTAGACCATTCTGTCAATGATCCATTTCCCCAAAGCATTGGTCTTTTGTCATTGTTGGGAGCTTTTGCTGAATGATTGACAGCGTTCACCACTACATGTGATGTAGAGAGATGTGTCTGTTCTGTATAATCTGGCCTGTAATTGATTCACAAAGACCTGCTGCACTCATTTTATAGATGTTTGGGACTGATTCATTACTGTGGTGGATTGCAAAATTTGTAAGTTGAGCTCATTAGATCTCTTAACCACTACAGGACCCAACATGCGTAAAAATGCCCTGTGAAAAAAGTGCCACTCATGTGGTATCGCCGTACTCTGGAGAAGTCGGGCAATGTGTTTTGGGGTGTATTTTTATATTTACCCATACTTTGTGTGAGAAATATCTCTGTAAACGCCAACTTTTTAATTTTTTTTTATACAAAGTTGACAATTTACAGAGATATTTCTCTCACCCAACATGGGTATATGTAAAAATACACCCCAAAACACATTGCCCTACTTCTACTGGGTACGGCGATACCACATGAGTAACACTTTTTTGCAGCCTGGGTGCGCAAAGGGGCCCAAATTCCAATGAGTACCTTTAGGTTTTACATGGCTGCTCACAATTTAGCCCCGCCCAAAATGCCAGAACAGTAAACACACCCCACAAATGACCCCATTTCGGAAAGTAGACACCCCAAGGTATTCACTGAGGGGCATAGTGAGTCCGTCTAAGATTTTTTTTTTTTTTGCCAGAAGTTAGCAGAAATGGAATCTTTATTTATTTTTATTTTTTCCTCAGAAAGTGTCATTTTCTGCTAACTTGTGAAAAAAAATGAAATTATACTTGAACTCACCATGCCCCTCCGCGAATACTTTGGGGTGTCTTCTTTCTAAAATGGTGTCATTTGGGGGGTATTTATACTATCCTGACATTCTAGCACCTGAAGAAACATGACAGGTGCTCAGAAAGTCAGAGCTGCTTCAAAATGCGGAAATTCACTTTTTTGCACCATAGTTTGTAAACGCTATAACTTTTATCCAAACCAATAAATTGACACTTATTGGATTTTTTTTATCAAAGACATGTAGAACAATAAATTTAGAGAAAAATTTATATAGAAATGTCGTTTTTTTAAAAAGAATTTACAACAGAAAGTGAAAAATGTCATTTTTTTTGCAAAAATGTCGTTAAATTTTTATTAATAGCAAAAAAAGTAAAAATGTCAGCAAGAATGAAATACCGCCAAATGAAAGCTCTATTAGTGAGAAGAAAAGAAGGTAAAATTCATTTGGGTGGTAAGTTGCATGACGGAGCAATAAACGGTGAAAGTAGTGTAGTGCAGAATTGTAAAAAGTGGCCTGGTCATTAAGGGTGTTTAAGCTAGGGGGGCTGAGGTGGTTAAAGAACTGAATATTCAGAGCAAAGAGTTATACATCTATTTTGCATCCACATCTGGCACTAAAAAAAACAGCTGGTCGACGTGGGTGCCGAGTGTGGGACCCCCCCGCTGATCTGATATTGATGACTTATCCTGAGGATAGGTCATTAAAATGTAAAACCCGGAAAACCCCTTTAAGTAAAAAACCTACCCCAAACAACCTAGCCTATGTGAAAAAATAATTGCCCCCCAGTGAATTAATTGTGATTAACCACAGTTTTTGAAAAGCTGAGTTCAATTTCACTACCACACCCATGTCTGATTACTGCCAGACATGTAGAATCAAGAAATCACCTAAATACTGAGTCTGATAACATGAAGTAGGCTAAAAGATCTCAAAAAGCAAAACATAATCTACTGATCTGAAATTGAAGAACAGATGAGAAAGAAAGTGATAGATATCAGTCTGGAAAAGGTTACACGGCCATTTTTAAGGCTTTGGGATTCCAGCGAAACATAATGAGAGCTATTATCCACAAATGGAGAAAACACTGAACAGTGGTGAACCTTCCCAGAAGTGGCCAGCCTACCAAAATTACTCCAAGAGCACATCAACGACTCATTCGGGAGTTCACAAAAGACCCCAGAACAACATCTAAAGCACAGCAGGCCTCACATGCCTCAGTTAAGTTCAGTGTTCATGATTCAACAATAAGAAAGAAACAAGGGAAAATGGTATCCATGGGAGAGTTCCAAGGCGAAAACCACTGCTGACCAAAGAGAACACAAAGGCCCGTCTTACATTTGCCAAAAAACATCTTGATAATCCCCAAGTCTTTTGGAAAAATATTCTGTGGACTGACGAGACAAAATTGGAACTTTTTGGAAGGTGTGCAATCATTACATCTGGCTTAAAACTAACACAGCATTTCAGAAAAAGAACATTATACTGTCAGTCAAACATGGTGGTGGTAGTGTGATGGTCTGGGGCTACTTCGTTGTAATTGATGGAACCATAAATTCTGCTCTCTACCAGAAAATCCTGAAGGAGAATGTCCAGCCATCTGTTTATGACTAGAGATGAGCAAATCGAAGTTGACAAAGTGGAATTCAGTCCAAATTTCAGGAAAAATTTTATTCGCACCGAATCCGAATTTCCTCACGCTTTGTGGTAACAAATCGCATTTTTTCCTAAAATGGCTGCTGCATTTGTTAGGACATGGAGCAAAGAACTCTGGGAATAAGGGATCACCCACAATGCCATGCATGCAGCCAATCAGCAGCCAGCCCCTGTGATGTCGCAGCCCTATAAATAGCCCCTATAAATAACCTCAGACATTTTGGATTCTGCAATTTTCCAGTGTGCTTAGTGCAGGGAGAAACGTCAGCAGGCGCTAGGGACAGTGCTAGGAAAGACTTCATTGTGCTGAAAAAATGATTTACAAGTTCAGGGAAAGATTAGTCAAGGTGTAGGGAAAAGATAGGGAGGCATTATCTACGCATAAAAGGAGAATAGGGTACAATAGGAACGATTCTATTATACCTTGCTGCACTTATTGGGGATCCAAATTGCTTTTAGGTTGCACTATATGATGCATCACTAAATCCAGCAAACCTTGCTTGTGATTGGGGTGCAAGTTCTGTGATACAGCCCTTTACGGGCTGTATTAATAGGAAAGATACGTACGTCCTATTAGCCTTTCTGCATTGATTTCACATTGTTTTACTTTTTTTTGGTGGGGGGAGTTGTTATTAGGGAAAAATGAGGGAAAAATATATGTCGTAATTGCTGTTCAGCTGTGAAGTTTCATTGTACTACAGCCATTTACGGGGTGTATTTATAGGATAGATATGTACGTCCTATTCGCCGTCCTGTGTTGATTTCACATTGTTAAACTTTTTGGGGGGATGTATTAATAGAAAAAAAAAGAAAAAAAAAGAAAAAAATATATGTCATAAGTTCCGTTAAGCGGTGAAGTTACAGCCATTTACGTAGTGTAGAAAAATAAAATATACTTACGTCCCATCACCTGTTCTGCGGTGAATTGTGATTGTTGTTTTTTTTGTGGTGTAGAAATAGGAAAAAAAAGGAAAAAATGTATGTCATAATTGGCATTCAGCGGTGAAGTTACATTGTACTACAGCCATTTACGTGGTGTATTAATAGGAAAGATACATATGTCCCATTAGTTGTTCTGTGGTGAATTGTGATTGTTATATTTCTTTTTTGGGGGTTTATTAATCATAAAAAATTATATATATATCTTAATTGCCGTTCAAAGATGAAGTAACATTGTACAACAGCCTTTAATTATTTCATCATACAGTATGTCAGACAGACAGGTGACAGGCCCTTCAAAGGGAACGGGCAGTGGACAAAATGTTTCTGGCGCAGGCAGCAGAAGAAGGGGCAGTGGCAGCAAGATTCGCAGCGAGAGGCCTGAGCTCCCAGTGTCATCTAGCGGTCGTGTCTTGACCAGCAACCCAGCGGTGCTTGAATAGTTGACTCGGTTTTCAAGTTCGTCCCAAGTGACATCAGACACCCCCAGCCAAGAGTCGGTGGGTTCCTCTGACACAAAGCTTAGTTGGCATGGCCCGTGAGCAAGCCCCGTGCCCCCACCTGCCCTGAAACTTCTTCTGAAACCTTCCTCTGAAACTACTCACCAGCAGCAGCAGGTAGACATAGAGCAGAACCTGAACCAGCAGGTTGTGGCATACTTGGACTACTGGGCAGCCAAACTCGATTTGTGGCCGCAACTGTCCGAGTTTGCCCTGGACAAGCTTTCCTTCCCGGCCAGCAGTGTGGCATCAGAGCTGGTGTTTAGTGCAGCGTGGGCCATAGTTACCCCAAAATGTAGAGAACCTGACCTTTGTGAAAATGAATCAGGTGTGGATCAGCCAGGATTTTCAAACATCAATGCCTGATGCATCAGACTAGATCATCTATGGTGCCACACCACACCAACACTTTGACAAAAAAGACTTGTTTCTTCTGGCTATTTGCTTCAGCTACTATTCTGATGCTGACACTGGCCTGATGCCACACCTGCTGTCTGGTGCTCTTACTGTCAACCACCATCTTCAGCTGGTACTGGTATTGCCCCCCACCTAGCTACTCTGTCACTGGGCCACTCTGTGGTCTCCTCATGCTGGTGTCACCTCACCACTCTGTGGTCTCCTCGTGCTGCTGCTACCTCAACACTATGTCACTGGGCCACTCTGTGGTCTTCTCATGCTGCTTACACCTCAACACTATGTCTCTGGGCCACTCTGTGGCCTCCTCATGCTGCTGCCACATCCCCACTCTGTGGTCTCCTCATGCTGCTGCCACATCACCACTCTGTCATCTCCTCATGCTGCTGCCACCTCACCACTATGTCACTGGGCCACTCTGTGATCTCCTCATGCTGCTGCCACTTCACCACTCTGTGGTCTCCTCATGCTGCTGCCAAATCACCATTATGTCACTGGGCCACTCAGCGGTCTCCTTATGCTGCTGCCACTTCACCACTCTGTGGTATTCTCATGCTGCTGCCACTTCACCACCCAGTGGTCTCCTCATGCTGCTGCCACATCACAACTCTGTGGTCTCCTCATGCTGCTGCCACATCACCACTATGTCACTGGGCAATTCTGTGGTCTCCTTATGCTCCTGCCACCTCACCACTATGTCATTAGGCCACTCTGTGGACTTCTCATGCTGTTCCCACCCTCCCCTCTTCATGACTGGGCCAATGTTTTGCCTTTTTGGCCTGGTTGACATCATCATTTATTTGACCCTTCTTTTGTCAGAAGGAAGGTAAAATGAGACGCACTATGGATCCTGTTTATGTAGTAGCTGTAAGGCCTGTATGGTCCCATCAGAATTGGCTTATGATTTGGTAGCCAAAAGCAGGAGTGGGTACAAAACACAGAAGACATGCAAATATTCTACTCACGTGTCATCTCTGTTTTGGATCCACTCCTGTTCTTTTTGGCATTAGCAATACTGATAGATTACTGACCAAATTCTGACCGAGTGAAGGCCGATGCTCAACAGACAGGATCCGTTTTTTGGGTGCTATTGTTCTGACAGATCAGAGGATGGGCAAAATAATCAGTGACATCAACACAAACTTACTGCTGACACCCTCTCCACTATGTCGCTAGAAATGTCCCGAACTATTCGCCGGCGAACAGTTCCCGGCGAACATCGCATGTTCGCGTTTTCCGAGGCGGGTGAACATATGCGGTGTTCGATTCGCCCCCTATACGTCATCATTGAGCAAACTTTTACCCTGTACCTCACAGTCAGCAGACACATTCCAGCCAATCAGCATACCCTCCCTCCCAGACCCTCCCACCTCCTATCAAAAAGCAAGGACAGCATCCATCTTAGATTCATTCTGAAGCTGCAGTGTTAGTTAGAGCAGGGAGAGTGCTGCTACTGAATAATAGGGAAAGCATTAGCTAGGCCAGTGTTCTGTGTCCACTCCAGTCCTCAAAGACTCATCGGCCTCTTTCACACGAGCGTGTACAGATTAGGCCCCATTTACACGTCCGTAGGGTGTTGCGGATCCGCAAATTGCGGATCCGCAACACACCATGCCGGCACTCCCCATAGAGATGCCTATTCTTGTCCGTAGGCTGCGGACAAGAATAGGGCATGCTCTATCTTTTGCGGAGCCATGGAAGTTCGGGGCCGCGGCTCCGCAAATGCAGAAGCGGAGAGCACATAGTGTGCTCTCCGCATCACGTCTGGCCCCATTCACAATGAATGGGACCGCATCTATTCCGCAGAATTGCAGAATGGATGCGGACTGGGGCCTTAGGTCCGGATGTGTTGCGGATGCGTTCAGTGAAAACTGTGCGATTTCACAGGCAAAGCCATTCAGTTTTGCCTGCGATTGCGTTCAGTTTTTTCCGCGCGGGTGCAATGCGTTTTGATGCGTTTTTCACGCGCGTGATAAAAAACTGAAGGTTTACAAACAACATCTACTAGCAACCATCAGTAAAAAACACAACGCACCTGCACTTGCTTGCGGATGCAATGCGTTTTTCACGCAGCCATATTCAGAATATAGAACATCATGCGATTTTCACGCAACGCACAAGTGATGCGTAAAAAAAAACGCTCATGTACACAGACCCATTGAAATTCAGTGCGGATGCAATGCGTTCACGTCACGCATTGCACCCGTGCGGAAAACTCACTCGTGTGAAAGGGGCCATCTGCTGTAAGGACAGTGTCCTGACAGCACCCCAAAAAGCCCTTTATAGGACTGGTACAACATTCTGCTTTTATTTTTTTTTCTATCTATATATTGCAGTTGCCTGCCCGTGTGTGAGAGGCCACAGCCCCACAGACTGTACTGTGTGCACACCACTCATATCGGCCGACACAGTACCTTGCAGATAAAAAAGTCATTTCATTTTTACCCTTTAATATAATTGCAGTTGCGTGTCAGTGTGTGTCAGGCCCACAGACTGTACTGTGCCTACTGCCCACCACTCATATAGGGTGTCAAAGTACACTGCATGGCGCATGCGCAGTGACCTAAAATTCAAACAAAGCGGACCTAGCATGGGTCTTTTTCCATCTCCCGGTTCCAAAAATCTATTCACTACACCGGCCCTGGCCCTGATAAGGGACAAAACAGAGATTAAACTGATAGGAATAGTATTTAGTTAACACTAGTTGTATTGGTGGCAAATTCCATTTCAAGTGCCCAAAATTAAAAGGAAGCGGACAGAGCAAGCTTTTTTCTCTATCTCCCCATGCAAGGATTCAATTCAATACATGTCCCCTCATAGGGGACTTAACAAAGATTACAATGGTAAGAATAGTAGTTCACACTATTTGTATTGGTGGCACAGTACATTGCGCGGCGCACACGCAGTGCCCTAAATTGGAAGTAAGAGGACCGACCAATCATCTTTTTCCATCTCCCGGTTCCTAAAATCTATTCGATACATGTCCCCTGATAGGCGACATAACAGGGATTAAACTGATAGGAATAGTACTACCTAACACACCACTCATATAGGGTGGCAAAGTACATTGCACGGCGCACGCGCAATGCCCCAAATTGGAAGGAAGAGGACCGACCAACCATCTTTTTCCATCTCCTAGTTCCTAAAATCTATTCCATACACCGGCCCCTGATAGGGGACAAAACAAAGATTAAACTGGTAAGAACAGATTTTTTTAATTTAAAAAAAGATACAGCCTTTGCGGAGCTCGGTATTTTTTGGCCGCTTTACTGAATGCTCATGCACAATGGCTGTAGGCTCATGCGTCCTTTTGCGGAGGTGACAAACCTGGTCAGTCAAACCCAAGGCAACATCATCGACCTCATCCCATATGCGTTTTTTCTGGAGCGTGTTCTGCGAAGAGTGCTGGATCAGTCCATAGATGAGCATGAAGAGGATGAGTTGTCATCACAATCACCACCAGAAGCAGCTTTGTCGTCGTCGATTGTTGGACCTGCGGCAACTCAGAGAGAGGAGTCTGAAGAAGAGGAGTCAGAGGAGGAAGGTGGCTTTAAAGGAGGTGGAAAACCAACCACAGCAGGCGTCCCAGGGGGCTTGTTGTCACCTTTCGGGGACCCTTGGTGTTGTACGTGGCTGGGTGGAGGAAGAGACCTTCAATGACATCAGTGAGGACAAGGAACGGGGCATGGCTAGCTTGGTATTCAACCTTGAGCAAATGGGGAGTTTGCAGTTGTGCAAATGGACTGTTTGCGGTTATTTGCGGTGCGTTAAACGGGGAGTTTGGTCTGTCAGAGTTTGGTCTGTCACTGTGAAGCGGTCGTAACCCTTACACTACCTGATCTATACAACATCATACCTGATCGTATACACACACTGGATGTTTTTCCAAACAATTTAGGAATGTTAGGTGATTTATGCCCTTTATGGATTAAAACCTGACTCTGCGTCAACTACGTAATTTTCCATGGGAGTTTTGCCATGGATCCCCCTCCGGCATGCCACAGTCCAGGTGTTAGTCCCCTTGAAACAACTTTTCCATCACTATTGTGGCCAGAAAGAGTCCCTGTGGGTTTTAAAATTCGCCTGCCTATTGAAGTCTATGGCGGTTCGCCCGATTCGCCCGTTCGTGAACATTTGCGGAAGTTCGCGCTCGCCTTTCGCGTACGGAAAATTTTATGTTTGCAACATCTCTATCTGTTGCTGGTCTCTACTTGTACAAGTGTTTAATAGAACAGGTTTTGTAGACATGCATGTGGAATCAGTAGACGAGCGCGCTTCTTCTTGACGCTAACTTCGACCTGTAAGGCTGAGTTCACTCTTCAGTTATTTGGTCAGTTTTGGCGCTGTAACTGCCCAAATAAGTGAAGTGTAAAGTGGTTCTATGCATGTTACTGCAAGGCACAGTGTTCTACATCACTATACATGCTATCTGCAGCCAGAAAATAGGTGTTTTTTTAATGTGATTCGCGACAAATAAACTCATATCCAAACAAATCTTTTTTGAAAATTGTCCGAAACGACCAAATCGAATATTTGAGAAATTCGCTCATTTCTATTTATGACCTTAAGCTCAAGTGCACTTGAGTTCTGCAGAAGGACAATGATTTAAAGCACACCAACAAGTCTACCTCTGGCAAAATTAAGGTTTTGGAGTGGCCTTGTCAAGGTCCAGATGTAAATCAGATTGAGATGCTGTGGCATTACCTTAGGCCCCTTTCACACGAGCGAGTTTTCGGCGCGGGTGCAATGCGTGACATGAACGCATAGCATCCGCACTGAATCCTGACCCATTCATTTCAATGGGTCTGTGTACATGAGCGTTTTTTTTCACGCATCACTTGTGCGTTGCGTGAAAATCGCAGCATGTTCTATATTCTGCGTTTTTCACGCATCCCTAGCCCTATAGAAGTGAATGGGGCTGCGTGAAAAACGCATTGCATCCGCAAGCAAGTGCGGGTGCGTTGCGTTTTTCACTGATGGTTGCTAGGAGATGTTGTTTGTAAACCTTCAGTTTTTTATCACGCGCGTGAAAAACGCGTCAAAACGCATTGCACCCGCGCGGAAAAAACTGAACAACTGAACGCAATCGCAGGCAAAACTGAATGGCTTTGCCTGTGAAAACGCACAGTTTTCACTGAACGCATCCGCAACGCATCCGGACCTAATCCGGACACGCTCATGTGAAAGGGGCCTTAAACAGGCTATTCATGCTTGAAATCCCTCCAATGTTAATGAATTAAAACAATTGTGAAAATAAGAATGGGACAAAGGTCCTCCACGGAGATGTTAAAAGACTTATTGCCAATTATTGCAAACACTTGATTGGCAGTTGTTGCCACCAAGGGTGGCACAACAAGTTATTAGGTTTAGGGAGGAATTGCTTTTTCACATAGGCCAGGTTAGTTTGGATAGATTTTTTCCCTTAATAAATGAAATCATCATTTCAAAACTGCATTTTTTTGTATTTACTCAGTTTATCTTTGTCAGATATTCAAATTCTCTTGATAATATGAAAAATTTAAGTGTGACAAATGTGCAAAAACAAAAGAAACCTGTAAGGGGGCAAATACTTTTTCATAGCACTGTGTATAAATTAAAATAACTAAAACAGCGAAAGAATACAAAAGTACACAGTAACCTAAAACGGTCTATACAAAAAGGATACCGCAATAAAAGGACCATAAATATTCAAGAATCTATCCATGTGGCAGCTAGTGGTAGGAGTTCCACCGATACATCGAGCCTATGTGCATATCTTCATAAATTGTATTCTTTGCAGGCTTTAATGTGAAGGATCAGAATACTAGCCTGTTAGTCAGTCAAAGAACTTGCATCTACTCCTTTACCTTCAAAAGATTAGCCGTGGTGGACTCCAGTCTGCTTTCTTTTCAGACACAGGGTCCTGGGGCTAGATAAAAGGCAGTTTCTTTCAGTTGCCATGGTGATAACAGGGCTATCTAAAATCCTAGGAAATTATAACAGAGACAAATAATCAATCTTGCTTTTGAACACTACTTGAGAAGTTTGCCCTCATGGAGAGATACATGGACTGGAAATAAATAAGAGCGAGGATTATTTAGCCTCTTTATTTTGTACGTCTGTAGTGTTCAATGACTTCGTAATAACAGTGTTTTGTGCTATAGTAAGCATTTTTAGTGCAGCAACAACTCGTGGGATTGTCATATTAGAGATGAAATAAAGGCAATTGAATGCAAAAATTTTGGATCACCATCAAAACGCAGTCTCCAGCATGCAGTTAGTAGCGGTGAGGAATATTTATATGGACATTATTGAGTTTTACCACAAAATAAGTTTATGTTCTGCTGCACCCTTGACAAATAAAAATGAAAAGTACAGATGACTTGGGGATATTTTGTTTGGCATGCTATCACAATGAGCTTTCATTATCCATTTCATATTCTTGCTAGGTTAGAATAGATGTGGTTTCTCGTTTCCAGAGGGACATTTCTATTCTACACAGACTTTTTTGTTTGTATAAAAATATTCCCTTTATTCCAGCCGGCAGGACTCCTAAGCCTATGTATGTGCAGTATGCTTCAGTACGACATACCCCAGGGAGGATGGGGTAGCTCGCTTTAAAGGGGTTGGCTAGCTTTTACTAAGGCCAACACTCCAGTCCATATCTATGCTGATCAGCTATTTGGATGTAGCTCCATCACTAGAAATCAACACCGGAACTTTACAATAACCTCATCCTTGCACTGGAGGGAGCTTATTAATACAGTACTGCTCCCATTGAATTAAAATCTCTTGCTTCCCTCATGTCACATATGCTATACAATGACCAAATAATAGTAATAATAATAACAGACAGTGCCTGCATTATAGTACTAGAAATACTTAAAGACTATGTACACCTTCGGAGGAAATGTTTCTTTATGATTGCATTTTACTCATTTTTGGCTAAAATTGATATTATCAATTGGCCTTTATTAAAAATATTGAGCCATTCTGTCACAAAGGGTTAACTGTTTTTCTAACTGTGTGACTGGTACTTTCACTTTCACTTTGTGCTGGTCATCTAATAAACCTTATCTCTAAACTACTGATAGGTCATACACATTTATTTAAGCCCCATTCTTACCAGTAAGATAAGGATTGAGCTTTAATGAGTATTTATAATGTCAGAGAGCAAAGGAGCTGAAGAACAGTAAACCAGGGGTCGAAATACCATCTGCTTAGTTTCACAGGGGCTAAGGGTGGAAAGCTGTAGAGCAGTAGCAGACATGTCCAGGCTGTACTGCTAAGCTGAAAGTGTGGCTTAGCAGGCCGCCAGGAGTGGTGTTTAGCTCTGCTTAGTTGTGCAACGGAGCAGAACTTAGCTGTGTGATGAGGGGAAACCACAAATATAACTTTGCTTGGGGTCCCAGAAATTACAGTTTGCCCCATATAATATAATGGCCATGATGTGCAATATTTTTTTTTTTACATTTTAACGTCAGTGCAAAGGGAATGATAGTTTAGTTTTCTATCCAACTAATCAGTGCATTTGATTGGACTCCTGTACACCAAGAAAATATAAAATGCGAGAACCACAGTTGCACACAGCCATATACAAATTCATAATCAGTCTTTAGTTCGGCGGCTATAGATGGATCATTGCATGCCCATTAGGGCTCATACACATGGCCATGGCCCTATTGCAGCATGCAAACAACGGGTCCACAATACGCGGGCACCGGCCATGTGCACCCCGCATCACGGATGCGGACCCATTTACTTGAATGGGTCCACAATCCGGGAGATGTGGTGCGGTGCAGAACGGAGGCACGGATTGGAAGCCCACAGAAGTACTACGGAGTGCTTCCGTGGGTTTTCTGTCCGTGCCGCCGCACCGCAAAAAAGTAGTTCATGCACTACTTTTTTGCAGTGTGGACAGTCGGATGTTGTTCCAGGAACCCATTCAAGTGAAGGATTTATTATTTTCTGGGGTGAAATTCAGTTTCTAAATTAGAAATACAGTAAATCTGGTGTTCCAGCTGTGATTGGACAAGTTTAATAGTGCCCGGCAATGGATATATTTTTTTCTGGGGTGAAATTCAGTTGCCAAAATAGCAATAACATAAATCAGTGGTTTCAGCTGTGGCTGGCCAAGTTTAATAGTGTGTGCTGTCTGGCAAAGGATAAATTTTTTTCTGTGGTGAAATTCAATTGCAAAATAGCAATCCCCTAAATCTGGTGTCCCAGCAGTGGCTTGCCAAGTTTAATAGTGTCCGTCATAGGATATATTATTTTCTGCGGTGAAATTCAGTTGCAAAAATAGAAATACCGTAAATATGGTGTTCCAGCTGTGACTGGACAAGTTTAATGGTGTTCGGCAAAGGATATATTTTTTTCAGGGGTGAAATTCAATTGCCAAAATAGCAATACCGTAAATCCGCCGGCGAACAGTTCCCGGCGAACATAGCTTGTTCGCGTTCGCCTCTGTCGGGCGAACATATGCGATGTTCGGTCCGCCCCCTATACATCATCATTGAGCAAACTTTGACCCTGTACCTCACAGTCAGCAGACACATTCCAGCCAATCAGCAGCATACCCTCCCTCCCAGACCCTCCCATCTCCTGCACAGCATCCATTTTAGATTCATTCTGAAGCTGCAGTCTTAGTGAGAGGAGGGAGAGTGTAGTTGCTGCTGATTTAATTGGGAAATCGATAGCTAGGCTAGTGAATTCAGTGTCCACTCCAGTCCTGAAAGACTCATCTGATCTCTGCTGTAAGGACAGCGTCCTGACAGCACCCCAAAAAGCCCTTTTTAGGGCTGCAACATTAGTCTGCTTTTTTTTTTCCTTTATATACATATTGCAGTTGCCTGGCCTGCCTGTGTGTGAGGAGCTGCAGGCCCACAGACTGTAGTGTGCCCACTGCCAGTGCCCACCCTTGTCATTCCGTGTGGCACAGGACTTTGCATTAAAAAAGGCATTTAATTTTTACACTTTAATCTAAGGTTAGTTGCCTGCCAGTGTGTGTCAGGCTGACTTCCACTGACTGTAGTGTGCCCACTGCCAGTGCCAACCACTGATACCGGGTGGCACAGTAGCTTGCCGATAAATAAGGCATTTAATTTTTAGACAGTAGTCTAATTTCAGTTGCTTGCCTGCTGCCAGTGTGTGTCAGGCCCACTTCCACAGACTGTAGTGTGACCACTGCCAGTGCCAACCACTGATACCGGGTGGCACAGTAGCTTGCCGATAAATAAGGCATTTAATTTTTAGACAGTAGTCTAAATTCAGTTGCTTGCCTGCTGCCAGTGTGTGTTAGGCCCGCTTCCACTGACTGTAGTGTGCCCACTGCCAGTGCCAACCACTGATACCAGGTGGCACAGTAGCTTGCCGATAAATAAGGCATTTAATTTTTAGACAGTAGTCTAAATTCAGTTGCTTGCCTGCTGCCAGTGTGTTTCAGGCCCTCTTCCACTGACTGTAGTGTGCCCACTGCCAGTGCCAACCACTCATACCGGGTGGCACAGTAGCTTGCCGATAAATAAGGCATTTAATTTTTAGACAGTAGTCTAAATTCAGTTGCTTGCCTGCTGCCAGTGTGTGTCAGGCCCGCTTCCACTGACTGTAGTGTGCCCACTGCCAGTGCCAACCACTGATACCGGGTGGCACAGTAGCTTGCCGATAAATAAGGCATTTCATTTTTAGACAGTAGTCTAAATTCAGTTGCTTGCCTGCTGCCAGTGTGTGTCAGGCCCTCTTCCACTGACTGTAGTGTGCCCACTGCCAGTGCCAACCACTCATACCGGGTGGCACAGTACCTAGCACGCGTAGTACCACTTATATAAAAAAAAAATGACAGGCAGAGGCAGGCCACCCCGCAGGGGCCGTCGTGGTCGAGGTTCTGTGATTTCCACTGTCCCTGGAATAATGCCCAGTTTTCAGAGGCCACGTACCCTGAACCCGAAAAATTCAGAGGGCGTAGTTGACTGGCTTAGACAGGACACCCAATCTTCAACAGCTTCCGCTAAGAACCTTGACGCACCATCCTCCTCCAGCTCAGCTTCGGTCACCTGCTCTCAAGTTACCACGCACCCGCCCGTCGCCACCACCACCACCACTACCACCACAGCCACCACAGCCGCTTCACTTGATCCGTCAGAGGAGTTATTTACACATCAGTTGGATGCAATTAGTGATGCGCAACCATTATTGCCAGATGATGTAGATTACGGGGATATGTCTCAGTCAGGCAGGATTACACACATGGATGTACAGTGATGATGATGATGATGATGTTGTACCCGCTGCTGCTTCCTTTGCTGAGGTGTCAGATACAAGTGAAGCGGTTGATGATGACGATGTGTCCACGGATGCCACGTGGGTGCCTGCTCGAAGAGAAGAAGAGGGGAAAGTTCTGAAGGGAGACAGAGAGAATGAGGAGACGAGTTGGAAGCAGGGGAGGTCGTCGCAAGGAGTTAGTGGCACAGTCAGACAGCATGTATCGGCACCTGGGGTCAGCCAGACAGCACGCCAGTCAACGCATGCTGTTGCCACCACTAGAATGCCGTCATTGCAAAGCTCAGCAGTGTGGCATTTTTTGTGTGTCTGCCTCTGATAAAAGCAATGCCATTTGCAACCTGTGCCAAAAGAAACTGAGTCGTGGGAAGTCCAACACCCACCTTGGTACAACTGCTTTGCGAAGGCACATGATCTCACATCACAAACGCCTATGGGATCAACACATGAGTACAAGCAGCACACAAACTCAAAGCCACCATGCTCCTCCTGGTCCAGCATCTTCAGCCACGTCAACCACTGCTGTCCTCCCTGCCCCCTCTCAACCACCCGCCACTCCATCTCTCACCTTCAGCAGTTCCTGCTCATCTGCCCACAGTCAGGTGTCTATCAAGGACATGTTTGAGCATAAGAAGCCAATGTCACAAAGTCACCCCCTTGCCCGGCGACTGACAGCTGGCTTGACGGAACTCTTAGCCCGCCAGCTTTTACCATACCAGCTGGTAGAGTCTGAGGCCTTCAAAAAATTTGTCGCTATTGGGACACCACAGTGGAAGGTACCCGGATGAAATTTTTTTTCAAAAAAGGCAATCCCAAACCTCTACCATGTCATTGAAAAGGAAGTCATGGCATCTCTGGCATACAGTGTTGGGGCAAGGGTCCATCTGACCACTGATACCTGGTCTGCAAAGCACGGTCAGGGCAGGTATATCACGTATACTGCGCATTGGGTCAACCTGCTGACGGCTGACATGCATGGAATGCGTGGCTCCGCAGCGGAGTTGGTGACACCACCACGACTTGCAGGCAGACCTACTGCCACCTCCTCTACTCCTACTCCATCCTCTTCAATTTCCTCCTCGGCTGAGTCCTCTTCTGCTGCGGCGTCTGGCTGCACATCAACTGAACGCACAGGTGGATCAGTGGCTGACCCCGCACCAACTGGAGATCGGCAAAGTGGTGTGTGACAATGGAAGCAATCTGTTGGCGGCATTAAATTTGGGCAAGTTGTCACATGTGCCGTGCATGGCACATGTGTTGAATCTCATCGTACAACGTTTTGTGTCTAAGTACCCAGGCTTACAGGACGTCCTCAAGCAGGCCAGGAAGGTGTGTGGCCATTTCAGGCGTTCCTACACGGCCATGGCGCACTTTTCCGATGTTCAGCGGCGAAACAACATGCCAGTGAGGCGCTTGATATGCGACAGCCCGACACGTTGGAATTCAACACTCCTAATGTTCGACCGCCTGCTCCAACAAGAAAAAGCCGTCAAGACTATTTGTATGACCGGGGTGCTAGGACAGCCTCTGCGGAGCTGGGAATCTTTTTGCCACGTTACTGGACACTCATGCGCAATGCCTGTAGGCTCATGCGTCCTTTTGAGGAGGTGACAAACCTAGTCAGTCGCACCGAAGACACCATCAGCGACCTCATCCCATTTGTTTTCTTCCTGGAGCGTGCCCTGCGAAGAGTTCTGGATCAGGCTGTAGATGAGCATGAAGAGGAAGAGGAAGAGTTGTGGTCACCATCACCACCAGAAACAGCCTTGTCATCATCGCTTGCCGGACCTGCAGCAACGCTGTAAGAGGAGTATGAGGAAGAGGAGTCAGAGGAGGAATGTGGCGGCTTTGAGGAGGAGGAAGACCAACCACAGCAGGCACCCCAGGGTGCTCATTGTTGTCACCTATCTGGGACCCATGGTGTTGTACGTGGCTGGGGTGAAGAACAGACCGTCAATGACATCAGTGAGGACGAGGAACGGGAAATGAGTAGCTCTGCATCCAACCTTGTTCAAATGGGGTCTTTCATGCTGTCATGTCTGTTGAGGGACCCACGTATAAAAAGGATAAAGGAGAACGATCTGTACTGGGTGGCCACGCTACTAGACCCCGGTATAAGCAGAAAGTGGCAGAAATGTTACAAATTACCGAAAGTCGGAAAGGATGCAGCAGTTCAAAACCAAACTAAAAATATGCTTTACACAGCTTATAAGGGGATGTCACAGCACAACGGGAATCTAACAGGGAAGAGGTGAGTGTAATCCTCCTCCTACCACGGCGGCAAGGACTGGACGATTTACAGATGTGTTGTTGATGGAGGACATGCGGAGCTTTTTCAGTCCTACTCATCGCCACAGCCCTTCGGGATCCAGCCTTAGAGAACGACTCGACCGACAGGTAGCAGACTACCTCGCCTTAACAGCAGATATCGACACTCTGAGGAGTAATGAACCCCTTCACTACTGGGTGTGCAGGCTTGACCTGTGGCCTGAGCTATCCCAGTTTGCGATAGAACTTCTGGCCTGCCGTGCTTAAAGTGTCCTGTCAGAAAGGACCTTCAGTGCAGCAGGAGGCATTGTCACTGACAAGAGAAGTCGCCTCGGTCAAAAAAGTGTTGATTACCTCACCTTCATAAAGATGAATGAGGCAGTGGGGGATACGTTTGACTAACAAAAGGCCTGATTACATGCCTTGGCCTCAAAATGGTCCCCACGCTGCTGTATTTAATGTCTGCATACCGGATGACTTTCGTGAATTCTCCACCACCAACTAGGGTTCAAGCCGCAATGTTTTAGTCACTTTTCTGCCTGGAAAACATAAATTTTTCCGGCCGCTGCTACAATAGCGGCTGAACAGTGCCATTATTTTTCAGGCATGTGTACATGCCTAATTTTTCTGTCCTATGGTGCAGCACTGTGGCTGCAAAAACAAACCAAAAAAAAAAGGCACATACAAGTGTCAATTCCCCTTCGTGATCGTTACCTTGTTGTGGTGAAGGGGCTTGCGTATCACAATGAAGCAATCATCATCACCTCTATAAGTGTGTTGGCAATGTTGCCACACCCCAGATGATAAGGCCGTTGCTTCATTATGGTCAGACCAAAAGCGATCGGACGGCTGGATAATATTTCATAGAAAAAACATAAATTTACCTTTTTTTTTATATGTTGTATGGGTTTTTAATACATAAAATAAAAAATCATAATAAAGTCTCTTAATAGTTTATTAGAAATGATGCAGGCAATTAAAAAAATCCCCATCAATTCCAATACAAAGCAAGTACAGAGCTCAGAACTAAATTATTTCATGATGTCGTAATGGTTCGCTAATTCGACAATGGTTAATCAATTCGAACGGATAGGGTCCGTAACAGGGATTAAACTGATAGGAATAGTACTAGTTAAGACACCACTCATATAGGGTGTCACAGCACATTGCTCTGTGCACGCGCAGTGCCCCAATTTGGGAGTAAGAGGACCGACCAAGCTGCTTTTTCCATCTCCTGGTTCCTGAAATCAATTCAGTTTAGTGTTTGAGAGTTTGGTCTGTCACTGTGAAGGCAGTCGAAGGTACCCGGCCTAAATTTTTTTTCACAAAAGGCAATCCCTGATATGGGACGTAACAGGGATTAAACTGATGAGAATAATACTACAGAAAATACCACTCATATCGGGTGTGACAGTAAATTGCATGGCGCAGACGCAGTGACCGTGGATTAAAACAGAGTGGAGGGAGCCAGCGTTTTTTTAACCATCTCCCCGTTCGAAAAATCTATTCAATAAATGGCCCCCAGATTGGGGACGTTAGAGGATTAAACTGATGAGAATAGTACTACAGAAAATACCACTCATATCGGGTGTGACAGTAAATTGCACGGCGCAGGCGCAGTCACCGTGGTTTAAAACAGAGTGGAGGGAGCCAGCGTTTTTAACCATCTCCCCGTTCGAAAAATCTATTCAATAAATGGCCCCAGATTGGGGACGTTAGAGGATTAAACTGATGAGAATAGTACTACAGAAAATACCACTCATATCGGGTGTGACAGTAAATTGCACGGCGCAGACGCAGTCACCGTGGTTTAAAACAGAGTGGAGGGAGCCAGCGTTTTTTAACCATCTCCCCGTTCGAAAAATCTATTCAATAAATGGCCCCCAGATTGGGGACGTTAGAGGGATTAAACTGATGAGAATAGTACTACAGAAAATACCACTCATATCGGGTGTGACAGTAAATTGCACGGTGCAGACGCAGTGACCGTGGATTAAAACAGAGTGGAGGGAGCCAGCGTTTTTTAACCATCTCCCGTTCGAAAAATCTATTCAATAAATGGCCCCCAGATTGGGGACGTTAGAGGGATTAAACTGATGAGAATAGTACTACAGAAAATACCACTCATATCGGGTGTGACAGTAAATTGCACGGCGCAGACGCAGTCACCGTGGTTTAAAACAGAGTGGAGGGAGCCAGCGTTTTTTTAACCATCTCCCCGTTCGAAAAATCTATTCAATAAATGGCCCCCAGATAATGGGGACGTTAGAGGGATTAAACTGATGAGAATAGTACTACCGAAAATACAACTCATATCGGGTGTGACAGTAAATTGCACGGCGCAGACGCAGTCACCGTGGTTTAAAACAGAGTGGAGGGAGCCAGCGTTTTTAACCATCTCCCGTTCGAAAAATCTATTCAATAAATGGCCCCCAGATTGGGGACGTTAGAGGGATTAAACTGATGAGAATAGTACTACAGAAAATACCACTCATATCGGGTGTGACAGTAAATTGCACGGCGCAGACGCAGTGACTGTAAATTGAAACAAAGGGGAGGGAGCCAGCGTTTTTTTAACCATCTCCCCGTTCGAAAAATCTATTCAATAAATGGCCCCCAGATTGGGGACGTTAGAGGGATTAAACTGATGAGAATAGTACTACAGAAAATACAACTCATATCGGGTGTGACAGTAAATTGCACGGCGCAGACGCAGTGACCGTGGTTTAAAACACAGTGGAGGGAGCCAGCGTTTTTTTTAACCATCTCCCCGTTTGAAAAATCTATTCAATAAATGGCCCCCAGATTGGGGACGTTAGAGGGATTAAACTGATGAGAATAGTACTACAGAAAATTATACTCATATCGGGTGTGACAGTAAATTGCACGGCTCAGACGCAGTCACGGTGGATAAAAACAAAGGGGAGGGAGCCAGCGTTTTTTTAACCATCTCCCCGTTCGAAAAATCAATTCAATTCACCTTTTGGGGACCCTTGGTGTTGTACGTGGCTGGGTGGAGGAAGAAACCTTCAATGACATCACCGGGACGTGGCTAGCTTGGTATCCAACCTTGTGCAAATGGGGAGTTTGCGGTTGTGCAAATGAACTGTTTGCGGTGCATTAAAAGGGGAGTTTGGTCTGTCAATGTCAGTGAAGCGGGCGTAACCCTTACACTACCTGATCGATACAACATCATACCTGATCGTATACACACACTGGATGTTTTAAAGCACGTTATCCCAAACAATTTAGGAATGTTAGTTGATTTATGCCCTTTATGGATTAAAACCCGACTCTGCGTCCACTACGTAATTTTCCATGGGAGTTTTGCCATAGATCCCCCTCCGGCATGCCACAGTCCAGGTGTTAGACCCCTTGAAACAACTTTCTCATCACTATTGTGGCCAGAAAGAGTCCCTGTGGGTTTTAAAATTCGCCTGACAATTGAAGTCTATGGCGGTTCGCCCGGTTCGCCCGTTCGCGAACATTTGCGGAAGTTCGCGTTCGCTGTTCGCGAACTGAAAATTTTATGTTCGCGACATCACTAGCGGTGGCCCCACAGTCGTTGCCCGTGTATTGCGGACCGCAACATTCGTGTGCATGAGGCCTTAGACTGGTGTCACACATAAAAAAAAAATTGGCATTTTGAAGTGTTGTGTGTTTTTTTGTCACCATTTTTTTCCTCGATTTTTTTTTTTCTTTAGGGAAAAAAACACTATCTCCAGATGTTGCATGAAATCTCTGGGAAATATTAAATGCAGGACAAACAGTTTGCTCTGGACCTAAAAATACCTTAAAATGCCTCACTTAATCAAGGATAAAAACTGCACGTGAAAGAGCCCAAATTCTGATATCCTGCCCTATAGGAATTTGCTGTGTACATGAGCTCTAGATCTGAGAAATTTAGGTGTAACATTAGCATACTGTTTAAGCAGATTGTAAGCAAAATAGTTTACAGGCCTTGCATCAGACATTCTTTAAAAGTTATCATTCTTTATCTGAAAGGATTTCAGAATGTGTAATTACTTTTTGGATCATAGTGTGATGAGGCTTTGTAGAATACCATCTACATCATCATGGCTTATTCATTCAGCCAGTAAGGGAAATGACATGACCGTCCCATTTAACACATCGAGGAGGACTGTTCATTGCAGGAATCTGCAGCTGTTGTAGTATCAATGGGATAGTGTTCTTCTTAGAAAGTATGCTTCTAGAGAAAAATGTACTGTTCTCCCCAGTTTATACTGGCTGCACCCAGTAACAAAGTGACATGATGATAGTCACGAATGATGCATGAACAATAGGGCAAGAGAACAGAATATCTTTAATCCCATGATCTAATCATTATTACTGAATACTCTGATTATGAGATGTATGGGAAAGGTGTAAATTGAGAATACTAACAAAGCAGAGTAATGTTCTCATTTGTTGGTGGGTTTTCACATTCAGTTTTTTTTATGCAGTTCTTAAAGGGGTTGTCTCACTTAGGCAAATGGTATTTATCATGTAGAGAAAGTTAATACCAGGCACTTACTAATGTATTTTGATGGTCCATGTTGACTCCTTTGCTGGCTGGATTCATTTGTCCATTGCATTATACACAGGTATAAAAATCCTGAACGTGGAACTCAGCCAAATCACAATATGAAAATATAAATTATTGCTATTTATTATATTTAAAAATTATTTGAGATGTTTGAGATGTGTCCTCTGGTCAGTCCATCATGTTGTTAGTTTTGTACTTTATGTAACCATATCTGTGACTGCAGTTACTGGTGATCTGCTATTGAAAGTATGCTTGTAAGTGTGTCAGACACATTGTTAGCCCACTCATGGACCATGACTATCTGGCAAGGAAATGGAGAAGGTACATTCTGAAAGTAGGTAATTGTTAGACTGGCCATGCAGATATCCCTCCTGAGTCCTGACTCTTGCAGTGGCTTATATAGGTAAGCCTAAAAAAACACAAGGTAATTATAATCAACAGTGCCAACTTCTTATCTTCCGAGCATGCTGTCAGTACGGGGTCCCCCATATACAGGGGAAAATAATTATTTGATACACTGGTGATTTTGCAAGTTTTCCCACCTACAAAGAATGTAGAGGTCTGTAATTTTTATTGAAGGTACACTTCAACTGTAAGCGGCAGAATCTAAAAAAAACAAAAAAGAAAATCACATTATATGATTTTTAAGTAATTAATTTGCACTTTGTTGCCTGAAATAAGTATGTGATCACCTACCAACCAGCTAGAATTCTGGTTCTCACAGACCTGTTAGTTTTTCTTTAAAGGGGTTGTCTCACTTCAGCAAATTGCATTTATCATGTAGAGAAAGTTAATACAAGGCACTTACTAATGTATTATGAGTGTCCATATTACTTCCTTTTCTGGCTTGAATCCTTTTTCCATCACATTATTCACTGCTCTTTTATAATGAATATAATGTGATGAAAAAAATGAATCCAGCCAGTAAAGGAAGCAATATGGACAATCACAATACATTAGTAAGTGCTTTGTATTAACTTAGTCTACATGATAAGTGCCTTTTGCTGAAGTGAGACAACCCCTTTAAGAAGCCCTCCTACTCTGCCCTCATAACCCGTATTAGGCTACATTCACACCAACGTATTTTGTTTCTGTGTCCGTTCCATTTTTTTGTGTGGATAGGATGAAAAAAATGCTGACAGCATACCATGTGCTGTCCGCATCTGTATGTCCATTCCATATCCCCGCAAAAACAAAAAGAACATGTCCTATTCTTGTCCATTTTACAGACAAGGATAGGCATTGTTACAATGGATCCTCAAAAAAAAGTGATGCCATACGGAACGTCATCCATTTTTTTTCCGGATTCACAATTTGCGGACCGCAAAACACATATGTTTGTGTCAATGTAGCCTTAATTGCACTTGTTTGAACTTGTTACCTCTATATAAGACACCTGTCCACACACTCAATCAATTACACTCCAACCTCTCCACTTTGGCCAAGACCAAAGAGCTGTCTAAGGGCACCAGGGACAAAATTGTAGACCTGCACAAGGCTGGGATGGGATACAGGACAATAGACAAGCAGCTTGGTGAGAAGGCAACAACTGTTGGCGCAATTATTAGAAAATGAAAGAAACAAGATGACTGTCCATCTTCCTTGGTCTGGGGCCCCATGCAAGATCTCACCTCATGGGGTAAGGTTGATTCTGAGAAAGGTCAGGAATCAGCCCAGAACTGCATGGGAGGACCTGGTCAATGGCCTGAAGAGAACTGGTACCACAGTCTCAAAAATTACCATTAGTAACACACTACATTGTCTTGGATTAAAATCCTGCATGGCACACAAGGTCCCCCTTGACAGCACATCCCAGGCCTGTTTGAGGCATGAGAGAAGGTCATGTGGTCAGATGAGACCAAAATAGAACTTGGTGATATTAACTTCAGTCACCATGTTTGGAGGAAGAAGAAGGATGAGTGCAACCCCAAGAACATTGTCCCAACTGTGAAGCATGGGGGTGGAAACATAATACTTTGGGGGTGCTTTTCTGCAAAGAGGACAGGATGACTGCACCATATTAAAGGATGGGATGGATGGGACCATGTATCGTGAGATTTTGGCCAACAACCTCCTTCCCTCAGTAAAAGCACTGAAGATGGTTCATGGCTGGGTCTTCCAGCATGACAATGACCTGAAACACACAGCCAGGGAAACTAAGAAGTGGCTCCGTAAGAAGCATTTCAAGGTCCTGGAGTGGCCTAGCCAGTCTCTAGGGCTGAACCCAGTCAAAAATCTTTGGAGGCAACTGAAACTCAATGTATCCCAGCAACAGCCCCGAAACCTGAAAGATCTTGAGAAGATCTGTATGGAGAAGTGG
Organism: Bufotes viridis; assembly: GCA_033119425.1. Classification (NCBI taxonomy): domain Eukaryota; kingdom Metazoa; phylum Chordata; class Amphibia; order Anura; family Bufonidae; genus Bufotes; species Bufotes viridis. The sequence continues at coordinate 185,818,721 of CM065590.1, forward strand.
GCCAAAATCCCTACTGCAGTGTGTGCAAACCTGGTCAAGAACTACAGGAAACGTCTGAACTCTGAAACAGTGTGAGTCCAGCCTCTAGGAGGGGATCCAATTCCTACCTAGGAGTAGCAAGTTATGTAAGCCTGCTGTTGCTTTTTTTTCTCTATGGAACTGTCAGAGATAGCTGGGTGCAGCTGTTATATTAGCGGCCCATGTCCACTGCTGTCCCACTATTTCGGTTAGTTGGTTAATGTTGGTAAAACATAAGGAGAGAAAAAACTTCATAAAACTGTATCAAGAAAATAATCATAATAATAAAGACATCGGAGAGAAACAAAACACAGTTGTAACAACCTTTAGTTAGGAATATTATAAGATTAAGAATATTATTCATAAATATTTGCCCATTTTATATCAGGAAGATAGTTTTAGTGACATTTTAAGAGCGGGCCGTTAATTTTTGAACTAAATGACCCCCTACCATAGGTAATAACAGGTAAACAACATGAACTAAAACAATTCATCAATTGCAATACCACACATGTTGTGTATAAGATTAAGTGCACATTGTGCAATCAGACATATGTCGGATGCACTACATGCAAATTGATAGAGAGAATACGGGAGCGCATTCTTGACTCCAATAATCCCTCAAGTGTATCTAAACATTTTTGTCAATTATATTTGGATTTGAATAAGTTCAGATTTAGTGGTATTGAGAGGGTTTATCGCCCTGCTCAGCAGGTAACCAATAAATGTGTTTGTAATCACCTATGCAAAGTTACACAAACTCTTTGGCATTTGTAGTTTCATTTATGTAATAGGTCAGCCATGTGTACTCATTCCATAGCCAAGTATTTAGTGAAAAAAGAAACTAATGCTAATAAGTTTTTGCACACCATCATGGGGCCTTATGCTGCTCCTGCAGTATAGCATTTGTCCATTATTGGCTCTGCCAAATCTAAATGGGTATTGTGCTACATGACCAGAAATGATATGTAAGTTTGTTCTCAGAGTATGAATTAACACTGTGGCGCCCACAGATCTCCATGTCAAGGACATCACTCTTATCTTTGTCAATATCTAGACCTAATTAAACCATATTTATTCTAGCTATACCATAGCAATATAAAGTGGTCTCTCATGATACATTGCCCTCAGGATACAATATTTTCAACATACAGATGCAGCCGAGCTAAACTTAATGGTTAACGTGTTAAGTAAAGAATAAAAATGTTAACTGACTTTTCAATGGATTTCAGTGGCTTTTGTCATGAGATAACCAAGATAACACTGTGACGTGTTATCAGAGTCAATAAATTAGCTCAGCTACAATGGTCTTTTCTGCACCATTGTAAGTTGAAACAAGACTCAACATACGTCAGACTCCGATCCAACCAATCAAGGACACTTCACTGGTAAAATAGCTGTACTAGTTGCTAGTTAGCGGCTATTCCTGACTGTTATATGTAAGGACTTGTTTAATTTGTCTTAGTCATCTGCGTATTTTTGTTAAATCTATATTTTCTCTTATCTGGGATGACATTTTGGGGCTTTGGAACTTATTACTCAACTTACAAATGTTTCAACATACAATGGTCATCCTGGAACCAATTAATATTGCAACCTGAGGGACCACTGTATTCTAAATTATTAATAACATTTTCCGGAAGTACAATATTGATGACCTATCTTCAGGATAGGTCATCAATTTCTGATCAGTGGAGGTCAACTGTTTCAAGAGACCATGGTGCTAGAGTGAGTGTTGTGACCCTTTCTTAGGCCAGTGACATCACATTCATTGATCACATGACCTATATGTATCTCAGTCCCATTCATGGGATCGGCTGCAATAACAAGTGCAGCCACTATACAATATACACAGGGCCGGCGCGTCCTATAGGCTGACTAGGCAGCCGCGTAGAGCACCCCTTGGGAAGGGGCGCTGCTAGGAGAGCTGGCCCTGCCTTATGCTGCAGCTGCCCGAGCGCACTGAATTGAGCCTCTGGCGGCTGCAGCACTGCCCGGGCTGGTGCGTCCATGAGGGCGCACCACCCGGGCGCAGCAAGAGGAGAGGAGCTGACAGGAGGGAAGCGCTCAGCGCTCCCTCCTGTCAGTCCCACATTGTAGCGTGGCCGAGCCCTGTATGGTCCGTGGGTACAGGGAGCATCTGTCTCCTGTACCCGGCTGGACTGACTTGAAGTGCGCACACTGTCAGTCCACCCAGGTACAGGAAACTAAAGCTCATGTACCGCGGACCATACAGAGCTCGGCCACGCTACACCAGAGGTAGGGGGGAATGGTAAAGAGAATGACATGGGGGGGGGGGGATGACAAGAAAAGGAGAGAGAATGACAAGAGGGGGAAGAGAATGACATGGGGGGGGGTAGAGAATGACCGGTGGGGAAGAGAATGACATGGGGGGGGAAGACAATGACATATGGGGGGGAAGAGAATGACATACGGGGGGGGGAAGAGAATGACATATGGGGGGGAAGAGAATGACATATGGGGGGGAAGAGAATGACATGGGGGGGGAGAATGACATGGGGGAAAGAGAATAACATGGGTGGGAAGAGAGAACTGGTGTTATTTAAAGGGGTTCTGCAGTTTATTTAAACTGATCGGCAGGGGTCCGACAGCCGGGACCCTCGCCGATCAGCTGTTTGAGAAGGCAGCTGCGCTGCCAGTAGCGCCTTGGCCTTCTCGCTGTTTACCACAGGCGCAGTGACGTCACGACTAGTATCACTGGCCTTGGCGGAGTTAAGCTCTGTTCACTTGAATGAAGCTTAGCCCCACCCAGGCCAATGATACTAATAGTGACGTCACTGCGAGAAGGCTAAGGCGCTACTGCCAGCGCCGCTGCCTTCTCAAACAGCTAATTGGCGGGGGTCCCGGGTGTCGGACCCCTGCCGATCAGTTGATATAAACTGCAGAACCCCTTTAATATGGCAATTCATATGGGTGGAGCATTGTGATGTGACATGGGGGGGGAAACTTTTCTTTTGCCTAGGGCGGCAGCACTCCTTGCACCGGCCCTGAATATACAGTGCTGTGCTTGGTATACTTTAAGGAGGCTGCAGTGCTCACCAAAGTGTTGTGGCCTCTACAAACAGCTGATCGGTGGAGGTGCTATGTGTCAGATCCTCACCAATGATATATTCAAGACCCATCTTGAGGATAAGTTATCAATATTCTACTCCTGGAAACCTCCTTTAAAGTGAAATGAGAAAAAGGCCTACAATTGATAAAACTAAAGTTTGCAAAATTACACAGGACAAAAAATTATCATTTAGGTAACATGTAGCCCAACATGGCAGTTCAGAATGTTTAATAGAATGTTTCCATATATCAACTGCCTCATATACAACCCTTGTACGTGCAATCATTTGTGTACTTGATTCATACTGAACACATCTCAGTGTCTGAATGGTGAAATGATCTAACATTGTTTTGGATATTTGACTTTGATTTGACTTTGGGGTTGTTTTTTATGTGCAGAACATACTACTGATTTGAGAAATCTAATAAAATGTCACAATGATATGATTATTGTTGTTGGTTTATGGAGGCGCAAACTGGGCAATAGTTGTCCAGGGTCCCTGTTTTCTATAGGATGCCCAATGACTAAATCTTCAGTTAAAACCTGAGAGGAAAGTAGAAAAAAAATCTGTTATCCTTAAAGCCACCAGAAAAGGAAGTAAAATCCTTTAAAAGGTAACTTAAGAATAGTGAATAACAGAATGTTTCCAACATTCACATGGCTAGAAAGGAACTGCTATATATAAATAAGACATTTTAATCAGAAATACTTGTACATGTCCAATCCCAATTCTGCACAAGACCAAAATTCCTATAATTAGAAACTAGTAACTTGATCTAGCCAATTCTGGGCTCACAGACCTATCAATCGATTTGAATTCCCCAGCAATTAGGATACCTTAAGTCAATCGTTGATGAGTAGAGTGGTAAGCGACTGAGTTTGTATTGTATGGGCTGGCAAATCAATGGGTCAGGCAAAAAATCCACTGGGGAGTATTATTTCCCTATCTCTACATGCAACTATGTATTAACAGGCCAAATTGCAACTAATGCAAACTGATATCTAATAAATTGCAATTGCAATTTAATTGTACACAGAGCCATGGAGCGCTCTAAATAGTCATATCCCAGTGAGGCTGATTCATTTTGGCATTGGCTTGATATGTATACAACAAAATGAGATCAAGTCACTGATAGTCTTTATAGTTTTTTCCTAAAACACTACACAAATAACCAGATAAGTCTAATATAGAGCTCCAAGTTTAGCTGCAAATTCACTGTAAGTGTGAATATAATTCTTATCAGTGGCCATAATTTCAGTCTTTATCAGAGCGATTTTTAGTAATATATAAAGAATCATAGCTGGGAAATGAAATCACATTCTTTTTTTTTCAATGACAAGACATAAATGTATTTGTAGGAATGGTGGCAAAACAATAGACAATGAAATAAAACAAAAACAACAGTTTCCATGTTTCTAAATAAGTTTAAAGGGAATCTGTCACCAGGAAATTCACTGGTTAACCAGACATAATGCCTTGTCGGGCTAGCTCTACTGAATGTAATGATCAGAGATATGAAGTCGATTTGTTCAAACACCGGTTTTAATTTTATCTCTAACACCGAATATCATTGGACACAACACACCAAGGAATTTAGAAAAAAATTATACAACTTTATTTCATACATAATTGGAATATAAAAAGATGGTAAAAATTGTGGCAAACAGAACAACAATGAGGAAGCAAAAATGGAGGGGACCGCAGGGTCAACACATAGAGGGCACACACATAAAAGTGCATAAAGAATATATAGATAGCACCACTCAAAAGTTATATCATAGTATTGGGGCCCTGGGAAAGGAAGTCCCAGATAAACAGGCCTATCCACAAAAAATAATAACAATATGGTGATAAAAATATAATGTCATATACCCTCGTAGTGTGCTGGATCCTGCGGTTGCCTCCTCCCAACGTCGTTTCGCCCTTACAGGCTTCTTCTGGGGAAGATGCATACAGTATACAGCATTAAAATGTATTGGCTCCATACAGGCAAACTTACTTTCAGCTGAAATCACGAGAGACTTTGGTGAATTAATTCGGTAATCATTTTAAAATAACAATCCGAAGTCCGGTTTGGTACTGGCTGGTACCTTGGTACCAAAACCGACTTCAGATTGCTATTATAAAATGTTTACCGAAGTGATTACCGAATTAATTCACTGAAGTCTCCAGTGACTTCGGCTGAAACGAATTCTGGTTACACGGAAGCGATTTATTTTAATGCTGTACAGACACAGCAAAGTGTTTGAATAAATCGACTTCTTTCAGATCTGTGATCCGAAGCTCAATTCGCTCAACACTACTAGCTATACAAGGCATTGCGTGTTGCTGGTGGACAAGCACATCTCCGCTAATAATAGGAATTGAACAACACGTTCTCGGTACCAGTGTTTGTATCTTCACCAGTCTGTCTTATGGTCTGTCCAGTAGATATGCCATGAAAGTTCTACATGTAAAAATCCCTTTAAGTAATTTTCTTTGCTTACACCCTGATAAACTTCCTGAAATGTCATTTTTTTGCCATATTTTTCAAAAATATTGGAATATATTCCTTAATATATATATTCCTTAATTTTGGAAAGATGTCTGCCTAAGTAACCTGAAATTCTGTGTAAAATTGGGCTTCCACATCAGCATCACAACATTACATCACAAAATATAGATGTAAAATACAGCACATGCACTAGAGTTTGCCATTCTTTTTCTGGAACTTTATCCATTTTCTGCTATTATTTCTTAAAAGCTGCAATGGGCTGATCACTTGGTATTCTGCAGTGCCACTATAAAATAGAATTTGTGTAGTAAAGGGCATGTGTAAAGTACTAAGTACACCTCTGAGGCTCTTTAAGTCATAAGGATTTCTTAGGCAAAAGCTGTGCCACATATTTTGCCATTCTGGTAATTTAGTGCCTATAAATATTGCATTCACAGTTTATAATTAAGATTTACCCTTCCAATTAACATTTCCGCTTTATTCCTTCAGCCCCATTCCGAGAGTTCTACTTGTAAATTTCACTTAGAATGAGAATTGGGTCTTTCACTTATTATATATTCATATCCTGAGAATTTAATTTCATGGCGCAAATTTTTCAAAGGCAAATAACAGGTGGGGGCTCTAAATATCTAAATAACATTTGCCTTCTTTATGTGTTGATTACAACTACAGGATAAAACCACAGTGAAAGTCTTACCGTTATATGTAGTGTTGAGCGAATCGAAGTTCACAAAGTGGACTTCGATCCGAAATTCAGGGAAAATTCTATTCGCCGCTAAGTTTAATTTCCTCGTACTTTGTGGTAATGAATCGATTTTCCCTGAAAATCATACTTGCCTTATACATTTGAGCGTGAAAAGCCTGCCGCCATATTGATTGAAGATCCAGCCTGAACTCGCGTGTGCAGTGTTGTGTGACTTCACCATGCTGGCTGACACGATGATGTCATCACGGGCCGTGTGAGATTTCGCGGTGGATCAAATGGATGAGGATTATTTTATTTATTTATTACAGACTTAAATATTAAAGTCAGATGCTGCGATTAGCGATGAACGCGGCATCTGAGGGGTAAATCAAAGGGGGGGGGGTCTAAATCACCATTCCCTGTCATTGCACCCACTAAGTAATTCGTCATGACTCACAAAGCAAATTTTTTTGTAAAATTTGTCGAAGCAACCGAATCGGATTTTCCATAACTAGTTATACATTGCTAATTGTACTGACTTCAGACTTCTTTTGGCAGATCCAACTAATAGTTGAGAAATCCACCTGCAATATAATGTCTAAGAGACTGTAAGACAGTTCTTGTTTGAAACAAGAATTGTAAAGATTGTATCTTGAACTGTATAATATATCCTTTTCTTCCCAAAGAACACCAAGTAGAATTCCAATCATCTGCGTAGCTATAGGGGGTGCAGAGGTAGCAGTCGCTACCGGGACCAGGAGCCTGAGGGGGCCCAAAGACCCTTGTGCTGCATAACAAGACATACAGAGCACTGAGAGAAGGGGGGCCCAAGCTGAACAGGGCCCATGAGCCATTAGCTACACCCCTGATTCCAATTTATCATTGAAAACACATGTATGTTTGGCAAAGCCCAAAGTGCATGCAGTTGTGGTAATGGGCTTATAATTAATGCCTGAATGATCTTCCAGAATTATATATTTGTAGGGTTCTCTCCTGCCCTGTAGTGGGAGTGGAGTTTGCCCAGTACCTACCTCTCCATTGGACCGCCATCTGCGCTCACACTGTCTGCGGGTGTTCCAGAGTCTTCCATTTTAGCTGCATATACAGTATGTGTGGCTGGACAGGAAGAATTGGGAACACATCCAGTTGAGACCTGAGAGGACAATTCAGCAGCCAGTGTGAGTGCAGTGGAGATGGTGGGATCGGTGGACTGATAGAGAGATGACTACTTACCAAACACTGTTCCCTCAACACAGCAGAAGGTGGCCAGATTTGAAAAAAAGAGCCAGGAGAACCCCTTTAGGACATTAGGCCTTTTCAACTTTTTTCTATTAGAAGATGCTAGTGCCGAACTACTTTTCTAATACAAGATACCAGTGTCCAGCCATACTATTGGTGAAATTCTACACAATAATATTATGAGTAGTGTTGAGCGAACAGTTCGAGAATAGTTCGGGTTCGTACCGAATTTTGGGGTGTCCGGGACCCGGACCCGAACCTGGATATTTTCAAAAAAGTTCGGGTTCGGGTTCGGTGTTCGTCGATTACTTCCCGCTTTCTGAAGGGCTGCACAGCAGCCAATCAGCTAGCGTTTTACTTCTTGCCCTAAGAGCCCATCACAGCCATGCCTACTAATGGCATGGCTGTGATTGGCCAAGTGCAGCATGTGACCCAGCCTCTATTTAAGCTGGAGTCACGTAGCGCCGCACGTCACACTGCTCTGATTAGTGTAGGGAGAGGACGCAGCTTCTGTGAGGGCGAGATTAGGCAGGTTAAAGTCAGCAACAGCACCTAATGAACGGATCAATTTACAGCTGAGAATCATTGAACTTCTGCTAGTTACTTGCTCGCTGGTTTTTAGGCTGCACAGAGCGTTTTTCTGTCACTTATTTTCTGGGTTGATCGGCGACCATTTTGTGACTTGTGGTGCGCCAGAAGAAGCTGCCACCGAGTCCATCAATCCATCAATACTAGTTTTTTTTTTTGCTATATCCTACATCAGGGGCTTGGCTGTGCTAATTGTCACCCCTAGAAACTCAGGAAAGAAATTTCTATATTTTATTAAGGGGTTAAATACAATTGCCCAAATACCAATCCCCTAAATCTGGTGTTCCAGCTTTGGTTAGACAAGTATAATACTGTCTGCTGTCTGGCAAAGGATAGATTATTTTCTGAGGTTAAATTCAATTGCCAAAATAGCAATACCATAAATCAGTGGTTTCAGCTGTGGCTGGCAAAATAGAATAGTGTCCGAGGTAACGCACACACGTACAGACGCACGTACACGATTCTTGAATAGTTGTATTATCGCGATAATAAAACTAACAGTGTAAAGTTGACTGTATTGCTCTAAGTTATATTCGCGTACGAATGTAACTTCTATTACAGCACACCAATACTAAAACTGACTAAGAGACAGCTTTAAGTTCTATTCGAACGCGATTGCAACTTTGGAACTTAAAGTGGTGTACGATTTTAAAAGTTGAGTACTAAAAAGTTGGAATCGCAATGCGATTCTTATGTATTCTTAATCGCATTGCGATTACAACTTTGAGCTACCGATCACCATGGGAACGCCTCCTCCAGTAGAATGTACTGTCGGATGTGAGAATTAAGTTGAAATCGCAATGCGATTATTATATATCTGCTTAATCGCATTGCCGTTTCAACTTAGCATTGCTAAATAATTCCATCCATATTCGTTAACTTACTGACTCAGTAAGTTAACGATATGGATGGAATTATTTAGCAATGCTAAGTTGAAATCGCAATGCGATTAAGCAAATATATAAGAATCGCATTGCGATTTCAACTTAATTCTCAGATCCGACAGTACATTCTACTGGAGGAGGCGTTCCATGGTGATCGTTAGCTCAAAGTTGTAATCGCAATGCGTTTATTGCGGTATATTATCCCTCTGGGTGTCTTTTACAGGTTAATTTTTATTTATTTTATGTTAACTCATCATTTCCCTATCTACATTTGTTTGCAGGGGATTTACCTACATTTTGCTGCCTTTTGCAGCCCTCTAGCCCTTTCCGGGAGTCTTTTACAGCCTTTTTAGTGCCCAAAAGTTCGGGTCCCCGTTGACTTCTATGGGGTTCGGGTTCGGGATGAAGTTCGGGTTGAGTTCGGATCACGAACCCGGACATTTTCCGGAAGTTCGCCGAACCTCTCGAACCCGAACATCCAGGTGTTCGCTCATCTCTAATTATGAGGAGACCTACCAGATGACAAACTGAGCTCTCCTACATGAAAAACATATTTGTAGTTGTACTACTTCCAGTGTTATGAAATGCGTGTACAAGGTTATGCTGTCTCTTAAAATTGCTTTACAAAATCTAAATGTGAAAATAGCTTTATTAATTAGATCATGATAATGTTTGGTGTTTCGCAGTATGCAATTATATGCCAGTTTTACAGCCCTGAGGCTTGTATTTTAATTTAAAGTCTTTTCATAAACAGATGGGACATGCAAATTAAACCAAAGCGCCAACTATGCTTCTATTCTCTTTTATTTTACCAAATAGTTTATTTCTCTCCCTTTATTAGGACCTACAATCACTGCAGTGTCTGAGGTTTTGTTCTGTTGATTAAAGATAATAAGCATAATGAGCTATCTTTCTACTCATTCCACATACAGCAAAATAGAGCCCTGCTCTTCAATGTAATGTGAATGTCAGAAAACATTTATTCCTAGGAAGCCTGTGGGTAGCTGCTACTGACAGAACCTGACTACAGTAGAGTCTATCATGGGTTACCCGATGATTATTGTGAAAAATGAAACTAAGACATGATATAGTACATGACAATCTCTTTCTAAAAAAAACTAGAACCAGCCCTGGACCTCACATGGATCCAGAGATCTCCCCATTTATTGCTTTAATTTCTCTGCCAAATTTATATCAATTGTTTACCAAATAACCAAAAAGGGACACGCAATACAATTACATAAACTTTATTAGTTGATAAAAAGACCAACAACATACAAATATCAATATTAAAAAATATATATATATATATGGCAGCAATACAAATGGTAGCCAAGACATGTGGCTCCCCTCCCATGCATAGAAAACACAGATTATTCTCCTATATACGGTAAAAACCTTTTAACAGTGCTGACATAAACAGACACATCCCCAGTACACAAAAATTGTATAACAGAACAGTGCTCCACTTAAGCTGATCTGGTGGGTAAAACCGCACATACACTGCAGCAAGAGGACACATATGTTCAATAAATATATACCTGAGGGACACTTGGAGAGGAGGACACGGGTTTCCTATGCAGAGAGGAGAGCCCACCCCGACGTACGTTTCGCTCCGCTTTCTCAAGGCGTCTTTCCGTGTGGTGGACAGAGAAATTAGAAAAACAACAAACAGCAGGTGGTGCTATACAGATAGACCTAATTCAATAACTCAGTGGTTATTCTACACTTTTATTACATGCAGTTACATAAGTATTAAGATCCAGGTGCTGATTTAAAAACTGTAAAATATTTTTTTGTGGGCTTGCCCCTTTTCTAGGGTATTTCTAGGGTTGGGTGAAATCTGCTATCGCCTGGGGAGCAGGCCATTTAACTGGATTGTTCAGCTGAGCAAATGATCAATTCAATATGCCGGAAACACCAGGAAAGTCACTGCTATGGCCAGTGATTGGCTAACCAGGCCTTAGGGTACTTTCACACTTGCGGCATGGCTATCCGCCATGCCGCAAGTACCCGTGCACTGCCTTGCTGCTGCTCCGTCCCATTTGACTATAACGGAGGTGGGAGCGTAGCTACAGTGCAGCACCGCAGTGCACGGCCAGTGATCGCCGGACTAAAAGTACTGCAGTCCGACTTTTTAGTCCGGCGATCACTGCCGTGCTGCGCCATAGCTCCGCCCCCCACCCCCATTATAGTCAATGGGGACAGAGAGGCAGCACGGCAGCACACAAGTACTTGCGGCCTGCCGGATAGCCATACCACAAGTGTGAAAGTACCCTTAACAGATATTTCTGGCGTGTCATGCCAGGACCAGGAAGTAAAGAGGAGTGCGGAGCAAACCAGCATCAGAACGGTAGCGGCAGGGGATTGGTGAAGGTGAGTATGTCTTTTTGTTTTAACCCTTTGTGCAGTACTTTTTTTTTATTGATTTCTCTGGAAAACACCTTGACACTATTGATGAGCGGCAGGTGCCATATTCGATTTCGCGATATTTCGCGAATATTTGATTGAATATTCGTCATATATTCATCAAAATCGAATATTCGTCATTATTCTATATATTGCGAATGTTACGCGAATTATATTCGCATCGCGAATTAAACTTAGAGCTGAGTTCCTAATGGTTGTAACTTGTATTGCTAGAATTGACAAAGATAACGAATATGACGAATATAGCACTATATTCTCAATCTTCGTTATATTCTAGCAATACAACCATTAGGAACTCAGATCTAAGTTTAATTCGCAATGCGAACATATACTCGCATTGCGAATTCAACTTAAAGCTGGGTTCCTAGTGGTTGTATTGCTAGAATATAACGAATATCACGAATATCACGAATATAGCACTACATTCTCAATCTTCGTTATATTCTAGCAATAACCATTAGGAACTCAGCTCTAAGTTGATTTTGCAATGCGAGTATATGTTCTCGTTGCGAATTGATCTCAGAGCTAAGTTCCTAATGGTTGTAGTGCTAGAATATAACGAATATCACAATGTGAATAATTCGGGTTATATTAATCGCATTGCGATCACAACTTAATCAAATTTGTAAGATCGTCATTCTCACATCCGACAGTACATTTTAGCATGGAGGCGTTCCCATTGGGATGGGGAAACTCCATGCACACGGGAAGTCGGCAGAAGCGGCAACGTGCATTAACTGGAGCAGGCAGGAAGCCAGGAATCCTACGGACAGGTAAGAACAGCTTTTGGGAAGTGGGAAGACAACCAGAGAGCAACAAGGATTAACAGCTAAAAAAAAAAAACTCATCGAATATTCGAGATAGCGAATATATAGCGCTATATTCGCAATATTCGCGAATTATCGAAGTTGCGATATTCACGATAAAAATTCGCTATTCGAATATTCGCGCTCAACACTAATTGACACCAGAAACCTGCCCCAATGTGAAATGGGTATAATTCATGGTAACTGGTGCCAGTGGCGTAACTAGAAATGACTGGGCCCAACGGCACATATTTGAAGGCCCCCCAACAACTTCTTCTCAACCCCATTATCCCGAGCATCCCCCACTCCTGCTTCTAGTCATCGCTCTCTTAGACCAGGCCCGGCAGCCTCTCCATCCATTTTCTACAGTGTCACTATACATAAAGTAATTGTATCATACTGTTGAGGGGGCCCTGACAATAAAATCTTATAGTCCTCATCCTGGGTGGGCCCTTTCTGAGTACCGGCTCGAGAACAGCTTCTTCCCCTGCTTCCTCTATAGCTATGTCCCTGACGGGTGCTGTGGAAATCATTTTGTGAACTTGTTAATCTGGGAAATGCAAACACTACACAGCTTATCATAATTCAGAACATGTTAGAAACCGACCACTCCAAAATGATTCATTTAGGCAATGTCATGTTTCTGAAGTATTAATAAATCAACCCTCATTTGTGTAATGTTATCTCTGATTATATCTACACACTGAGCCCATCAGATAATTTAATAAAATTTCTCAGAGGCAGCTTTCTATTAAAAATCGCTTGTTGGTCAGAAATGAAAGCATTATTAGATAATTAACTGAGAAATGTGGGAGTTTTCAAGATCCTTCAAGCTTATGTGCTACCAATATCCTTACAGCTTCATACCCCTAACCACATTGTATTAGTTAAAATGACTCGGGTTAAGCGAATTGAAGTATTAAAGTGGACTTCCATCCAAATTTCAGAGAAAATTTGATTTGCCACCAAGCCGAATGTCCTCGTGTTTCATTGTAACAAATCAATTTTCCCTTAAATGGCGTTAAAAAAAAAATATTCAACTCATCCATTTGAGCGCGAAGAGGCAGCTGCGGCCACCTTTATTAAAGATGCCATGCCAAATCTCGTGCGCTGTGACATGACATCACCACGCCGGGCAGAGTGATGAAGTCATCACGCATCGCACAAAATTTCGCGCAGAATCTTTAATCAAGATGGCCGCGTCGGCCTCTTTGCACTCAAGTGGATAAGGTGAGCATTTTTTTTTAACTAATTAACCCCTGAAACCCCTCTTTTTAGGGTTTATGCACATGACCGTATGTATTTTCCGTTTACGTTCCGTTTACTTTCTGTTTTTTTGCGTTCCGTATATGAAACCATTCATTTCAATGGATCCGCAAAAAAACGGAAGGTACTCCATATGCCTTCCATTTCCGTTTTTCCGTTTTTCCGTTTTTCAATTACTTTCAAAGATAGAATATGTCCTATTATTGTCCAAATAACGGACAAGGATAGGACTGTTCTATCAGGGGCCAGCTGTTCCGTTCTGCAAAAAATGGAATGCACACGGACGTCATCCATAATTTTTGCGGATCTATTTTTGCGGACCACAAAATACTGAAAAATACGGTCGTGTGCCACGATCAGTGATGAACGCAGTATCTGAGGGGTTCAATGATGGGGGGGTAGCATGGTCGTCGTTCCCAGTCATTGTGCCCACTACTTACATAGAAATGTGCAAATTTAAGTAAACTTTGCTCAGCACTAAAAGTGAACCTTTGACTCCCCTGAATTAAGGCTTATTTCCCTATGGAACATCTACGGAATAATCTTTTTCTACTGCTAGTTAAATTTGTACTCATTTTACTTGCCATAAACCTCCCGTCCAAAGTATGGTCCACAAGCCACGGATTCAGAAAATATGGATACTTTGTGTGCAATCCACATTTTTCTCATTGTCATTACTAGTAATGACTATTGTTGTCCGCAATGTGGACAAGAATAACACATGTTCTATAATATGCGGAACATACACATGGATGCAGACCGCTCACTTTTTTGTTACCCTTAGAAATTAATGGGTGCAGTCCTTATAAAATGTGGTTGCAAAATACATTCGTGTGCATGCTGTAATGAAAATAAGCTCTCCATTCACGGACTTCTTGGTAAGCTTGTGAGGGCTGGTGCCTAGTACATAGCTTGAACAAGCAGAGCTGAAGTGTAAAGCATGGGGAGAGGTGGGTGGATGCAGCTTAACTGCCAACATGTAAGAAAATAAATTTTACAAGATAATCTAATATTAACCTGTATATATATTTCAAACCCTTAACTGTAGTTAACTCGTCCTCTCATTTCACACTTGCAGCAATGGAGGACACTAATATATGGGGAGTTTGATAAAACCCCTTACTATAGGAGGCTGTTTCTCATTTACTTGTGGAGGAAACACTGTGGGCACCAGTACATTTTTAGGTAGTTAGAAATGCAATTGTTCTGCAGGGAACAAAAAATTAATTTCAAAAGACTGTCAATACTAGAGGCACTGTGTGCCACTATAGCACCATATCTGTTACTGCTGTGGGGGGCACTGTGGCTCTTACTGTTACTGCCTATATGGGGGATAGGTCACTGCTGTAGGGGGCAATGTGCCTGTTACTACTATGGAGGCACTGTTATCAATGCAGTTTAGGCAGCTGTCTTGGGCCCAATGACATGACATGATGAAAACCTGTTCATTGTAGCTTTACTTTAGTTTTTGACTGGGTCATGTCAAAAACCACTACAACACTGCTTTACGTGATAATCTCTGGCTCAAAGACTTGATACATGTTGCAGTTAATTTAGGTTTCTGTTTTAGGGTTGTATTTCTTTATGGGGTTGAAGTCTGTATTTAGAGGGTTTGTATTTATTTTTGGGGTATGATCAGAGGTCTGTATTTATTTGGTTTTGAGTTTGGTATGGTTTTCGGATCTTCGGACTGTAATAGTTTAGGGGGTTCTGTATACATAGGGTCTAGTTTTGGGGTCTGTAGTTACTTGGGGTCTTCTCTGTGGATTGTAATAGTTTAGGTGATTTTGGGGTCTGATTTAATTTTTGGTGATTTTCTGGTCACGAAAGCTCATACTCTTCCTAAGGCCACTAATGCTGAGGTAGAGCCTATGCAACTCAGTACAATTTATTTCTCTGCAAGACCACAGAAATCTAAGAAAGAAAAGAGCATTGTGCTTCTACTGTGGGTGATCACTTTCTGAAGACTTGTCCAAGACGACCCACTCCTGACAAGTGTCAGCGCCTAGGTGGTAATCCGGAACACCACATAGGTGATCAGGTATTTTCTAGACATTTTCCAAAGGTTATATATATATATATATATATATTTATATAATCTCTCCAGTCCTGAACTCCAGGCAATGCGAAACTTTATACAGAAAAAGTTTACAGGGTCATATTCATCCTTTGGTGTCTCCTATGGGAGCAGGATTATTTTTTGTGAGTAAAAAGGATGGGGGTTTTAGGCCATGCATAGATTATCGTGAAAAATCTGTATCCTCTGCCTTCGATCCCCGATCTATTCAATCAAATCTTGGGGGCACGGTGGTTTTCTAAGTTGAATCTGAGAGGTGCCTATAACCTTATCCGCATCAAGGAGTGGGATAAATGGAAAACCGCATTCAATACCCTGGAGGGTCATTTTGAAAATGTAGTTATGCCATTTGGGTTCAGCAATGCCCCTGCTGTGTTCCAAAATTTGGTTAACGATATCTTTAGAGAGTATATCGGAAAATTTATGATCGTCTATCTGGATAATTTATTCTCCCGACTGGGCCCGGCATCACTTATATGCGAAAGCTGAGAAGTGTGTATTTGAAGTCCAGGAAGTGCATTTTTCAGGGCACATTCTCTGTTCCAAGGCAGTTAAAGGGGTTCTGCAGTTTGTTTAAACTGATGGATAGATCATCAGCATCTGATCGGCGGGAGTCCGACACCCGGGACCCCCACCGATCAGCTATTTGAGAAGGCAGCGGCGCTCCTGGAGCGCCACGGCATTCTCACTGTTTACAGCTGGCCCAGTGACATCACGACTTGTATCAACTGGCCTGGGCGGGGCTAAACTCTGTTCACTTGAATGAAGCTTAGCCGCGCCCAGGCAAGTTGATAGAAGTCGTGACGTCACTGGGCCAGTGGTAAACAGTGAGAAGTCCGCAGAGCTCCAGGAGCGCCGCTACCTTCTCAAACAGCTGATCGGCGGGGGTCCCGGGTGTCGGACTCCCGCTGATCATCAGTTTAAACCAACTGCAGAACCCCTTTAAGATGAATCCTAGTAAAGTCTAGGAAGTCATTGATTGGGTTCAACCTACGTCCCTCAAGGCCCTTCAGCGCTTTTTAGGGTTCAGAAATTATTATCGCAAATTTCAAAAAAATGTTTTGGTAGTGGTTAAACCAATTATGGATGTGACTAAAAAGGGGGCAAATGTATGTCACTGGCAAACAGAGGCCATTAAGGCTTTGTGTATTTAAAAAAGTGTTTTCTATGTGACCCAATGTTAATTCAATCTGATCAATCTAAGCCTTTCCTAGTTGAGGTAGATGCTTCTGAGGTGGGAGTGGGAGCAGTGCTTTCTCAGGAAACTAGGGCTCTGTGCCTTTCTTTCTGCAGTCGAAAGGAATTATGATGTTAAAAATCAGAAGCTCCTTGCCATTAAGCAGGCCATTGAAGAATAGTGCCACTTCTTGGAAGGAGCTCAACACCAAGTAACAGTGATTACAGATCACAAAAATTTAACAATTTTGGGATCTGCTAAGGATTGAATCGTAGGCAGGATTGAATCCTGTAGAACAGTTTTTTAACCATTTTAATTTTGTAGTTATATTTAGGCCCGGAACTAAATGCGTGAAGGCGGATACTTTATATCGGAACTTCTGTGCAGTCCAATCTAAACTGGAATTCATTCTACTAGCGGATATTGTGATCTCTACTAGTGTTGAGCGCGAATATTCGAATTTCGAATTTTTATCGCGAATATCGGCACTTTGAAAATTAGAAAATATTTCGAAAATAGTGATATATATTCGTAAAAACGAATATTCTTTTTTTTTGTTTTTTTTTCCATCTGAACCCATTACCTAGTATACCTACCTGCTTCTTGCTTGTGGGCCAATGTGAGAAGGCTGTAGTGAATTAGAATATTCTTCATTATTTAATGTTTTTTTCTCTTATACAAAAAATCGGCAATGTAATATTTGCGTAATTCGCGAATATTCTAACACCCGAATATATACAATTATAGCGTATAGTGCTAAATTTTCACTTTTTAGAATATTCGTTATTTTTTTCCATCTGAAGTCCTCCCTGCTTAAGTTGCTTAAGTTACTTTTGGGGCAATGACTGTTCACACTGAATTGGAAAAAATGACGAATATTCTAAAAAAAGAATATATAGCACTATATTCGTGTTTCAGAATATTCGCATTACGTGAATATTACATGAATATTACATTGCCAATTTTTCGCATAAGAGTAAAAAACATTAAATAAATCGGCAATGTAATATTCGCGTAATGCGAATATTCTAAAACACGAATATATAGCACTATAGAATATGATGCTATATATTTGTTTTTTAGAATGTTCGTCATCTTTTCCAATTTAATGTGAACAGTCATTGGCCCAAAAGCAACTTATGCAGGGGGGAATCATGACTTCAGATGGGAAAAAATTACGAATATTCTAAAACCTGAGTATATAACACTATATTCCATAGTGCTATATATTCAGGTTTTAGAAAATTTGCATTATGCGAATATTTCATTGCCGATTTTTCGCAATCAATAGAATAATCTCGAATACGAATATTTGCAAATATATGCTGAATATTCTAATGAATATTCGCGAAATATTGCGAATTTGAATATTGCCCCTGCCGCTCATCACTAATCTCTACCATTTCATCTGAACTGGCATCTGAAATTGAAAGTAACCAAGGTCTTATTCCTGTGAACCTCTCAGAAGGTAAACTATTTACTCCAAGCCATCTTCTCTTCTGTCTGCTGGGGGAATATTATAATTCAGTTTTAAGCGGTCACCCGGGAGTTGTAAGTGCCAAAGAATTCCTCTCTAGACACTTTTGGTGGCCTTCTATGTCTAACGATATTGCTGCTTATGTTGCTGCTTGGGAGATTTGTGCTCGCTCCAAGGTTCCAAGGTCTCTTCCTGTTGGGAAATTGTCCTTTACCATCACTAAGAGATCATTATGCAATTTATCTATAGACTTTGTCACTGACTTGCCTGTTTCACAGACAGTTCTATAGGTAACTGTTGACCGATTCAGTAAGATGTGTCATTTTATGCCATTGAGTAAATTACCCAGTGCAAAAATCTTAGCCACGTTGTTTGCTGACCACATTGTCCATTTATACAGTCTCCCAGAGAACACAGTGTCTGATAGGAGGGTTCAATTTGTTTCCAAATTCTGGAGAGCCCTGTGTTTCAAATTGGAAATTACTTTGTCCTTTTTTTTCGGCATTTCATCCTCAGTCGAAACAGTCAAACTGAATGTATTAATCAAGCCTTAGAACAATACTTGAGATGTTATGTCGCCAAGAATCAAAGTGATTGGGTTTCATACTTAGCGTTAGTGGAATTTTCTTTAAATAATCATGTAAATTCATCTACTGGTAACTCGCACTTCGACTGTAATTATGGCTTTCACCCATGATGGGCTTCATTTTTATCATCACAATCCAGTAATTGAGGTGGTACCTGGTGAACCGTGCACAGTTTGGGCCCAAACAAACCTGAGGAGAATATCAAGAGATACAAAAATATAAAGCAGACAAAAAACATGCTCAAGGGGTTAATTCTTTTGGTAGCAGATAAGGTTTGGCTGTCGACTAAGAACCTGTGTCTGAAGTTTCCTTATGGGAAATTTGCTACCTGGTTCATTGGTCCTCATGAAATAATTGAGATTATTAATCTTGTTTCCTATTGTCTTCAGTGGCTGGAGTCTTTCAAAATCCATAATGTCTTCCACAAGGGTTTGCTTAAAGAGGTTGTCTGAGCTTTTAATATTGATGAGCTATCGCAACCCCCGCTGATCAGCTGTATGAGGAGACGGCGTGCACGGTATGCACGTGCTGTCTCCCATCTCTCTTCCTGCTGACCCCTGCTGTCTATGGCAAAGCAGCAGTAGAACAGGAAGAGAGACGGGAGACGGCACATGCACACTGCGTGTGCATTCTCCTCATACAGCATATCCTGAGGATAGGTCATCAAGTTAGAGTTTGAGGTCTCCAGGATCCTTGATTCAAGGTGTTATTCAGTATCTTGTTCACTGGAAAGGGTACAGTACAAAAAAAAGGTCTTGGGTGCCGGCTAGAGACATTCATCCGAAATAACTAGTCAGGAAATTTAATCTTATGTACCGAGGTAAACCTGCTCCATAGTATTAGGGTACGTAGGCCCTTCCTAAAAGGGGGGGGGGGTACTGTCACTACCAGTACTGGCAGATGCGATTCTCTGGATACCTGCCGGTCACCGGTTGCCATGCAGACAGTTCTCCCAAGTTAGGTGTTCTGATGTCGTAGGTCTATGGGCTACTCCTTTTGACCCTGCTTTTTGGATTCTGATTTGGCTTTTCTGCATCTCATAGTTTGACCCTGGCTTGGTTCTTGGACTCATGTCTGCCTGGACTTGACCACTCATGTATGACTTTAGCTTGCTATTGTTTACTGATCGGCTTTCTGGTTTGGCTTCATTGTTCTCCCTTGGTATTGAGCTGGTATGTTTGACTCTGAGTACTTTGATTCTGGGTTTTTCTCAGTATTTGTGTGCCTGCCTGTAACTTTGTTTATTGTTTTTTGCCTCTGCTTTTCCCTGGTAAGCCCCAGCGCGTATATAAGCATGAACCGTTGACCAGTTGTCATCCGCCACTTAGGGAAGTCGTGCAAGTAGGCAGGGACAGAGGTGTAGGTGGAATTTAAGGGTTCACTTGTTCCCCCGTGATATGATGGCAAAAGATGGCAACGAACAGGGCTAACAACCCTGTTCCTCCCCTCTTGGTAGGAATGTGCTGGACCTGGTCCCTGTTAAGAGGGGGAGCTCCTGTTGAGGAGCTCCTTATGCAGGAGTCTTCAGAGAGAACTAATCTTATTGTCCTAACGTAAAACCTTGATATTTCAGACAGCAGCATGACCTGCCATTATCTTCATTGAAGACACTGCTGCAAGGTGTGGGAATACAGCCAAAGCCACCTGGCGGTCACTGCACAATTGCCATGGTTTTCTATCAAACTTGTCAAGAAAAAATGAGAGCGGAGCTGCAGGAACCCGACATGGTGGCCACTGTTCCTTCTAGCAGCTGATCAGTACAAGTGTCAGGTGTCAGACCCTTCCAGATCAGATATTGATGACCTATCTGGAGGATAGGTCATCCATAACCAAGCTCTCAAAATCTCCTTTGAAATCTATTACATTCCAGCCATGTGGCATTGTTTCTATTATTCAGTGTCTTAAAGAATAATTGGGATATGTTCACATGTGGCAACTTTGTTGCAGAAATGTATATACTGTGTAAACAATACTTACATTAGGATTTGTAGCAAGCCATTAATATGCTGCTGAAACAAAAGAGGCATGCTGTTTGTGAACACGCCCTACTGTGAACAGAAAAATTAGGACATTTTCACTATATTATTGAGGAATACCAATCAGTTTGAGATTTTAGTTTTTGTACTATTATTACAAGTTTGCAAGTTTGTAAATTGATGAAGCTGTATCATATGTTGTAAAAGGAGCAGATGCAGATGGCGTGGGCTTGTCCTGCCCTAAATTATAAATCAGAACTGCTTTGTTGCAGTCAAGCGTCCTATAGTATGCTGTTTACTGCTGTGGTGAAAGACATAATCAGCAATGTCGGATTTCCATGAAACAATATAGCAGATGTAAAATTGCATTGTAATGTTCATTCATGTTTCCCATTTAACTATTGTGATTCACCAAAGGGATGTGTTTCCACGCTTTGTAACTTATATACACTTATGAAATAGTAATGTGTCTCTGTAATTACACACTTATATTTTCCTATAATTAATTGTGTTGTAAGGGCTTGTGATAGGAGGAAGGCCTTATTGTCTTATACAGTATATGTTACGTGATTTTATGAGTTATGTAATATGTTCCCCTACTGAGCTGGTATTATCTATATGGTTATAGAGCCTCCTGTGTGCCGCTAGATTTGCATTAATTGAGGTGGGATAATCCTTCTCCATTGTGATCCACTTAATATCTGCCTATCAGATGCTAATAGTCTTTTGGGACTGGTCTTTTTGGACTGTGCCATTAGGTATGCACAGGTCCTCACACGCCCAAAATAATTGGTTCTATGGAGTTTCATAAAGTGCTCAGACCACAGCGGGAGGCCTAGAAGTATTCTCGGCTTTACATTGGAATATGAATGAATATATCGTTAGGCTGTAAATCATTCCTGTTAAGACCTACATGTTAATAATTTTCATAATCGCATTTGGTACATCATGGGCTTCGCTTAAAACCCAAACACCCCATGCTTTCCTGCATGTGTTCCCACTTAATACGGATATGACGTTCTATAGATGAAACATGAATTATAGAAATATGCATGTGCCTTCACTCCTTTCGGTACATAAAATCACAAAACATGACATCATATTTTGTTCTTATTTCATATCTGCAGTTGGATGGGGTGGTGGAGTGAGCATGAATAATGAAGCGCCACCCCAAGGGCTGAGCCAGAATGGAGGGGGCTGTCCTCTCCACCTACTCATTTTGCTGAGTGGAGATAAAAATACAGGACCATGGATGTTTTAGTTGACACACATTGGGAGACCCAATCGGATTGGAGGGTGTAGATCTTCCCTGTCACCAGAACAGCAAAGGACTGCTGCCATGCAACACTAAGTGTTAGGCTTTTTTTTCCTTTTTATGTTATAACTATTATTGCATATATATGTATGTTTACTTCTTTATTTGTTATAACTAAGTACTATACTTTTTGCACATTAAAGCCTAAAACATTAATGGTTTGCCTTACTGCCCTAAATTAACCCAAGCATTCATTTTAGAGTATAAGTACAGCTATTTTTACTATGTCAGTGTATGTGTTGGGGTTGTTATTGGCCTGGAATTAATGCAATAGTTGGTGGCAGTGTCTTCTGGGGTGCATTAACTGTATTGGGTTGTGAGTTATGCTCAATTTGCAGATTGAATGAAGGGGAGTGCAAGACTGAGTGAGTGGAGTAAATTAACTCCTTGCAATCACACCAGTGTCACGTGCCAGGGTAGTACGTACGTGACAGGGCTATTTAACAATCAATAGATACCGCTATAGCAGTAGATGCCCCCTCTGTAGCGCCCCCTGTATTATAATGGATCCTGTAGTTCTCCAGCCTGTATTATAATGCCCCCTCTCTAGTGCCCCCTGTATTATAATAGTCCCTATAGTGCTCTGGCCTGAATTATAAGGCCACCTACCTCTAATGCCCCCTTTATTATAATGCCCCCAAGTAGTGCTCTGGCCTTATTATAATGTCCTCTGTAGTGTTCTGGCCGGTATTACGAAGCCGTCCCTGTAGTGCCCCTCATAGTAACCCCAGTAGTGCTGCCTTTATTTAAATGCTCCCTTTAATGCTGTAGTGCAACTCTTCCTCACTTTGAAGTGTCTTCAGCAATGCCTCTTCTGGCCTGTGGCCAGATTTGCAATGATCATGAATGCCTGCATCAGGATGCAGCTGCTCATGACCACATGTTGCTGCCTGAGACTCGGCACAGGAGGTCATGATGATATCATCACAATATCTAGCACTGTTCTACTTCAGGTCCGGTGGCCTGCTGCCTATGAGGCACAACAGCGAGGACGGAATACATAGGCTCCTGTGCCCCGTTGCAAACTAACACCCCATCAATGGCAGCTCGGCCACTGCCAGAGGTAAGATGCACTTATTTTAATCTATATGCAAATTAGCAGATAAGTGCACTGAGGACGGCCCCTTATCAACAGCATTACTCTCCTTCTTGATGATCGAGGCTAGATTTCTGCTTAGCCATCTTATCTGGAGAGGGACAGTCTTGCAAAGAATTAGAAAGAGCAAGGGTGTACAGAGTGGCTTGGGCCAACCCTCAATGCACTTAACGGCTCTTTAGCATTTGCATTAAAAGTACTTTTTCTCCAAAATGAAGTGAATGAAAACGGATTGCTAAGTGAAAGGAATCATTACATTCAGCTGGCCAAGACCTACAAGGCTTTTTGTCTGGCTTATCAGTGAATTTTCAGGTGTCAGACAACCCCTAATACATTAAGTTTTGTATATTCGTCTTACTTCACTTGGTCTAGGTTTGAAATGTTTTCTAAATCAGTAATAACATGTAAAGTTTTACGTGTGACTTCAAATTTTTAATGCAACCTCAAAGTGCCCTGATTTTTAATATAAAATATAATGATGGCAAATTCAGAATTGTGAAATATGTCATGGCCCTTTATCAGCAAGGCTGAATAATTACAAGGATGATAATCTTTGCAAGTTTCACTTAAAATGCTTCATTACTGGTTAGGAAATGAGTTTTGCACATCAAAGAACCTGCTGCTCCCTGGAGTACCTAGTGAATCTGAGAGCCTATGTGCAGCATCAGAGCAAACCTTATCATGTGAACCTTCTCCTGAAGTGCCCTGCAAGGCATCGCTGTGTAACACAAACGCCCTCCCCTCCAAATGCAGAGGGATTAAAATAAATATGTTTATATCCACAAGAAACTTATGTGACCTAGAAAAAGTTAGCTTGACTTTATTTGTTAAAAGAAATAAATTACGCTGATCACACTTTCTATAAAAGCATTGATTGGTATTGCGTTTGTAGAATAGCAGATTGCTCTTTATGGTCAACCATTAAAGGAAATCTGTCATGTCCATTCTGGACTATTATCTGCAGTAATACCTGAGTACAGATTAATCCAGATCACCATGTTTTCTTTTCCTACTACCCTCGGATCCCCCGCTGTCAGCACTCAAAGCTGTGGTGAAATAGCAGTCTGGACTGCTCTGCTGTGCTAACACAATAGAAAGGACTTATGTGCACTGCAGTCCTAACAATGTTTTCCAGAACCGCTTAAAACACTGACAGCCTGGGGAATGGAGACAGTAGGAAAATAAATTTAAATAATAATCTGGACTCCTTGTCTGCACTACTGTTGTGCTTACTGTACATATTACAGCAGATAATAGACCAAAATCATGGTGACAGATTTCCTTTAAGTGAAGTAGTACAAAATATAGAATTAAGAAATAATCACAGGGGTCCAAGAATACACCGCACAAAGGATACCTACATATTTCAAGAATACAGTAAGGACTTTTAAAATGTGAAGACCCTAGAACCAAGGACACACTAATGAGAGTAACATGACGAGAGTAGGAAGAAAACAGATTGGTTCTAAGGGCTTGTAATATTGGAGCTTCTATTGCAGGTTCTGCCAAAAATAGCCGACAAAAAGTCCTGTAAGGAGGACTTTTTTTTCTCCTACAAAAATCAGATACCCTAACAGAAACCAAATAAATACTATTATTGTCAATGCAGTCCATTTGGCTCCCTTCATTTCAGTAATGCGCCAGATCCGGCAGTTCTGTTATTCTGGTATATATAGATATACAGTGCATTCGGAAAGTCTTCAGATCCTTTACCTTTTTTATATTTTGTTATGCCTTGTGCTAAAATAATGTTTTTCTCCATCAATCTGCACTCAATACCACATAATGACAATGTGAAAACAGAATTTTTGGTTTCTTTGGAAAAACTAAAATCTTGCATTGACATAATTATTCAGACCTTTTACTCATGACTTAGTTGAAGCACCTTTGGCAGAGATTATAGCCTCCAGTCTTATTGGGTATGATGCCATAAGGTTTGCACACCTGGAATTGGGGATTTTCTGCCATTATTCTCTACATATCCTCTCAATCTCTGTCAGGATGGATGGGGAATGTTGGTAGACAGCCACCTTCAGGTCCCTCCAAAGATATTCGATTGGGTTCAGGGCTCTGTGTGCCACTCAAGGACATACACAGAGTTGTCCATTCCTGTGTTGTCTAGGCTGTGTGCTTAGAGTCAGTGTGTAGTGGTGTTACCACTCCTGCACCCTGCTATTGTCTTTAACCCCTTAAGGACACGGCCCTATTTCACCTTAAGGACCAGGCCATTTTTTCAAAATCTGACCATTGTCACTTTATGTGGTGATAACTTTAAAAAGCTTTTTCTTATCCAGTCCATTCTGAGATTGTTTTTTCGTCACATATTGTACTTCATGATAGTGGTAAAATGAAGTCGAAAAATTTCATTTCTGTTTATAAAAAAATACCAAATTTACCAAAAATTTAGAAAAATTTGCAATTTTCCAAGTTTCAATTACTCTACTTCTATAATACATAGTAATACTGCCAAAAAAAGTTATTGATTTACATTCCCCATATGTCTACTTCATGTATCGATCATTTTGGGAATGCTATTTCATTTTTTGGGGACGTTACAAGGCTTAGAAGTTTAGAAGCAAATCTTGAAATTTTTCAGAAATTTTCAAAACCCACTTTTAGGGACCAGTTCAGGTCTGAAGTCACTTTGTGAGGCTTACATAATAGAAACCACCCAAAAATTACCCCATTCTAGAAACTACACCCCTCAAGGTATTCAAAACTGATTTTACAAACGTCATTAACCCTTTAGGTTTTCCACAAGAGTTAATGGCAAATGGAGATAAAATTTCAGAATTTCGATTTTTTAAAAATTTTCAGTTTGAATCCATTTTTTCCAGTAACAAAGCAAGGGTTAACAGCCAAACAAAACTCAATTTTTATTGCCCCGATTCTGTAGTTTTCAGAAACACCCTATATGTGGTCGTAAACTGCTGTATGGCCAAACTGCAGGGCGCAGAAGGAAAGGAGCGCCATATGGTTTTTGGAAGGCAGATTTTGCTGGACTGGATTTTTGACACCATGTCCCATTTGAAGCCCCCTGATGCACCCCTAGAGTAGAAACTCCATAAAAGTGACTCCATCTAAGAAACTACGCCCCTCAAGGTATTCAAAACCAGTTTTACAAACTTTGTTAACCCTTTAGGTGTTCCACAAGAGTTATTGGCAAATGGAGATGAAATTTCCGAATTTCTATTTTTTGTTACCTTGTCTCAAAAAAGTGTAATATAGAGCAACCAAAAATCATGTTTACCCTAAAATAGTACCAACAAAACTGACACCTTATCCCGTAGTTTCCAAAATGGGGTCACTTTTTGGAGTTTCTACTGTAGGGGTGCATCAGGGGGCTTCAAATGGGACATAGTGTCAAAAACCAGTCCAGCAAAATCTGCCTTCCAAAACCATATGGCGTTCCCTTCCTTCTGTGCCCTGCCGTTTGGCCATACAGTAGTTTACTGACCACATATGGGGTGTTTGTGCAAACAAGAGAATCAGGGCAATAAATATTGAGTTTTGCTTGGCTGTTAACCCTTGCTTTGTTACTGCAAAAATGGATTAAAATGGAAAATTTGCAAAAAATAGCTGTTTTGGGACTGTTTTTATTTTTTGTTATTTACATAGTTGAACTGACAGGTTAGATTGTGTGCTATTTCTATAGAGCAGGTTGTTACGGACGCGACAATACCAAATATGACTACTTTTTGGGGTTTTTGTTTCAGTTTTACATAATAAAGCCTTTTTGAAAATAATTTTTTTAGTGTCTCCACATTCTGAAAGCCATAGTTTTATTTTATTTTTTGGGCGACTGTGTTATGTAGGGGCTCATTTTTTGCGGGATGAGATGGCGGTTTGATTGGCACCATCTTGGGGTGCATATGACATTTTGGTCGCTTGCTATGACACTTTTTAGATGTAAGGTGACAAAAATGGCTTTTGACACCGTATTTTTTTTTTTTTTTGCTGTGTTCAGCTGAGGGGTTAGGTCATGTGTTATTTATATAGATCAGGTTGTGACGGACGCGCGATACATAATATGTATACTTTTTATTTATTTATATAAGTTTTACACAATAATATAATTTTTAAAACAAAAAAATCATGTTTTAGTGTCTCCATAGTTTGAGAGCCATATATATTTTTTTTTTTTTGGGAGATTGTCCTATGTAGGGGCACATTTTTTGCGGGATGAGATGGCGGTTTGATTGGCACCATCTTGGGGTGCATATGACTTTTTGATCGCTTACTATTACACTTTTTGTGATGTAAGGTGACAAAAAAATGGCTTGTTTGACAACGTTTTTATTTTTTATGTTTACGGCGTTTATCTGAGGGGTTAGGTCATGTTATATTTTTATAGAGCAGGTCCTTACGGACGCGGCGATACATAATATGTATACCTTTTTTATTTATTTTGGTTTTACACAATAATATCCTTTTGAATGAAAAAAACATGTTTTAGTATCTCCATAGTCTGAGAGCCATATATTTTTCAGTTTTTAGGCAATTGTCTCAGGTTGGGTATCATTTTTGCGGGATGAGGTGACGGTTAGATTGGCACTATTTGGGGGTCATATGACTTTTTGATCGCTTGCTATTACACTTTTGTGATGTAAGGTGGCAAAAAATGGCTTTTTGACAAAGTTTTTATTATTTTTTTACAGTGTTTACTTGAGGGGTTAGGTCATGTGATATTTTTATAGAGCAGATTCTTACGGACGTGTAGATACCAAATATGTCTACTTTTAAATTTTTTTTTACATTTAACACTAAAAGCATTTTTGAAACAAAAAAATCATGTTTTAGTCTGAGAGGTATAGTTTTTTATTTTTTGGCCAATTGTTTTAGGTAGGGGCTCGTTTTTTGCGGGATGAGATGGCGGTTTGATTGGTACTATTTTGGGAGGCAAACGCCTTTTGATCGCTTTGTACTACACTTTTAGTGATGTAATGTGCCAAAAATGGCTTATTTACACCATTTTTGGTTTTTTTTTTTTATGGCGTTCACCTGAGGAGTTCAGTCATGTGATATTTTTATAGAGCAGGTTTTTACGGACGCTGCGATACCTAATATGTGTAGTGTATTTTATTTTTTTAATTTTTATTCAGTGTTATGTGTTTTTTCATTTTTACTTTTTTTCACTTTTTACATTTTTTTGACCCAGACCCACTTGGTTCTGAAAGATCCAGTGGATCTGGTGTCTGTATAATACAGTACAGTACACTATATAGTGCACTGTACTGTATTTTGTACTTTAGAAAGTCTGAATAGACCTTTAGCAGGTCTATTCAGACTTTCAGCACCATGGAGAGCAGGACGCTTCTGAAAGCGTCCTGTCTCCATGGCAACCATCACCCGCTGCCATAACTGGGCAGGGGGTGATGGATGGGGAGGAGTGGAGCACCCTCCCTCTGCGATCCCATCCTGTTGGGGGCTGCAAAGGCACAGCAGCCCCCGATGGGAGAGGGAGGGAGCGCTCCTCCCTGTTAACTCCTTCCATACCACGGTCCGTACGGACCGCGGTACGGAAGGGGTTAAACGGCTGGCATCTGCAGCACAGATGCCAGCCGTTTCTATCAGAGTGTCAGCAATGTGCTGACACTCTGATAGAACCACTAGACACCAGGGATAGATAACAGGGGAGGCGGGTGGGGGATCGCAATCGCGATGGGGATCAGAGATCGCACAGAAGCGCTGCAAACCGCAGGTCTGAATTGACCTGCGGTTTGCAGCGATCGCCCATATGGGGGGGTCACAGGACCCCCCTGGGCATTGTAACAAGGTACCTGCTGAATGATTTCAGCAGGTACCTTGTTCCGATCACTGCCAGCTGAGCAGCAGTGATCGGAACAACTCATGACGTACCGGTACGTCATTTGTCCTTAAGGACTCGGGAAACATGCCGTACCGGTACGTCATGTGTCCCAAAGGGGTTAATGGTCTAAACTCATGTCATCTTGTGGTCCTCCACACTGTCGATTTTTAATGTCATGTGACTGTTCATGTAATGTGCCTGGTTCACCAGCAGGTGGCAGCAAATATGGCAGAGCTATAGTTAGAGAGAATGGAACTTACCATTCCATTCTAACCCCCCTCTGTAGGGGAGTGGCCCAGACCTACTTCCTGCAGGAAGGGTGGGGACCAGTTAGAGTTGCAGTATAGCTTACTCCAGCTAGGGGAATGGTGTGCAGGGGCATGTCTTTGCTGGACGTGCCCAAGCCAGCCAGAGCACCCTAAGCTCTTCTGGCCATGGAAGCCAAAGCTTGAATCCTAAGTAGCCAGGAGGAAAGTTCCCTGGCATAACCTAGAGTCAGACTACAAAGTGAAGTGCAGCATACAGAAGTGGCTGAGGTATACAGCCAGCCTGTCAGTACAGCAGAGTCGGAGAGAAACACATAGAGCAGATTGGAGTTTGCCTGCCAGTTTCATTCTAAAGCTTGCTGGAACCAAGACAAAGCCTGTAAACTGTTTTGGAGAACGTTTATGCGAACTAAAGCTGCCATTGAACTTCATCTCAAGGTCTGGACTCAAGTTATTCTTTTATCCCTCAATTATTCTCCCTATGTATTGCTTCGGAGCCAAAGCCTGGGGTCCAGCGTTATCCAGGTAGGAGCACTGTGACACACAATAAGAGACATTTTAGGCCGCAACATACCACTTGGCATTTCCTACACCTGAGACACGTTATATATATAGAGGGCCCTGGGGGGAGGATGCCCGTTGCAATTGTCCTGGAAGGTAAATATTCGACCTAGTCTGAGGTCCACAGCACTCTGGATCAGGGTTTTCTTTGTACCCTTCTCCAGATCTGTGCCTCCATGTCTCTGAGCTCTACAGGCAGTTCTTTCCTCCTCATGGCTTGGTGTTTGCTCTGATATGCATTGTTAGCGGTGAGACCTATTAATTTACAGCAAGTGGACTTATCTAAAAGATTAGCAAGAAAACTAGGAGGCTCCCCAGAGCTACATCTTCAAGTGTCATAGTAAAGTGTCTGAAATCTGAATACGTATGTGCAGGCAAAATTTTAGTTTTTCCTTTTTAATACATTTTCTAACATTTCTGAAATATTCTTTTTTTACTTTGTCATTATGGGGTATTGAGTGCAGATTTATGGGGGAAAACTTGTATTTTTTAACAAAATGTAAAAAAACCTGAAAGGGTCTGAAGACTTTCCAAATGAAATGCAGATACTATAGATACCAGTACTCTATGCATGTGAAGAATACTGTTGAGGTTTTTAGTCAGACACAATTATTTGATTTATAGCTATAAATTGTGTGGCTCACTGAGTCTTTGCCTCCCATTTAGCAGGGTTCAAGACAATCTAAAAGAAGAGACCAAACAGAAATCAAATATAGAGTGGTATCCCAAAGCAATGTAAGAATGCTGGAGGGTCAACCAGGCCCCCTCCCCTTCCTTAAATGTCATCAATATCAGGAGCCCAGAAAACCCCTTTAACACTTAACCCTACAGTTCAGTAGCTAAACTGTCAAATAGGAGCCTCACCATATACTTATAGGTTTGTTGATGAATATCTGGTAAAGACATCAATCAGTATACAAGATCATAGCAAGTCTGCATATTGCACTGGCTAATAGCCAATAAACTAGCTCAACATCAGTATTTGTTAGGCTAGTTTCACACTAGCGGCAAGACGGATCCGTTCAGCCTGTCGGATCCGTCCTGCCGCTAGTTTAAGTATGTCACCAGACTGCCGCTCCATCCCATTGACTATAATGGGGGCAGGGGCCTAGTTCCAGCACAGCAGAGCAGCGCATGGCGAGAGGCCGCCGGACTTAAACTACGACATGTCCGACATTTAGTCTGACGGCCTCTCACCGTGCACTGCCGTGCTGCACCGAAACTCCGCCCCGCCCTCATTATAGTCATTGGGGACGGCAGTCCGGCGACACACTTGAACTAGTGGCAGGACGGATCCAACAGGCTGAACTGCCTGTCGGATCCGTCCTGCTGCTAGTGTCAAAATAGCCTTAGTATTATGGCTGAATACAAACAATACATGAAAGACTATTATCAAAATAGAAGCTACTTGAATGGATACTATTGATAAAGAAAGAAAGCTCCGATAAATTAAATACATCCAGATGTTCAATACAATAAAATGAAAAGTTTTGTATAATTATGTCTGAGAATGTCCTAAAGGGGTCCTCCAGCTTTTTTTTAATCTTTTTAAAATTTCAACCCCATGCTGCTGTACCTGTGGAAATATTCACATTTACCTGCTCCTTTCCACTCCTTTCTGGCTCCTTTGCTCCCTTCACTGGTTTTCTGATCCACGTCTGTAAGCTTTCAGATGGATGCATGCTATGTGTGATGTTTTTTTTCTAAAAAAGGCAAATTGTATTATGTGCTGTGTGCATTTTTAATGCTGTTTTATTTAAACTATACATTTCTTCATACTACGCTATAGAGGAAGTGACGTTACAGGGGGTACATACTTTCCTATATAAAAATGCAAGTTCCAGTTATGCAAAATGAATTAAAACACCGCCATTCTCACACACATTACATGACCAAAAACCTGTACAAAAATGACTTCTATTGGATTACTGAAAGTTTTGTCAAGTGTCATAGTGCTTATCTAAAAATGTTCTTGACTTTAAAAACTCCTGAAACATTATCTATAATGTTTTTCTTAATTTAGGTTAGTTTCACAAAGCAGTTTTTCATGTTCCATTTAAGCATTTATGGCATCGCACAAATTGTTATAAATGCCCGATAGGTGTGAGTCCCACCTCTAGGACTTTCACCTGTCTGTGAAAAGATGCTGCTTGATGGGCTCTTTTCAGAATTTCCATTGTTTGCAAAACAGCTATGTCTACATTGGACATGTTAGGCGCTTAGAATTGGCAAACAAGAGTTATTAGAACCCTGTTCTCCCAATAGGTAAGAGTTCAACAGATCATACCTACACCTATCAGATATTAATAGCATATCTTATGGATATGCTCTTAATGTTTTTTATGTGAACACCTCTAAAGTGTTTTCCAGTTTGAACAACTCCTTTAGGACTTTTGCAGTAGGAAAGCACAAAATGCTGTGTAATTGCAGTAAACATACCCATGGCATTAGAAAAATTCATTTTGTCTTATGTCTGTTAAAGTCAAAAGGCATCCATTGAAATTAATGCATGCTTGTGGTTCTTCATATCACCTAACCAAACTATAGCCCATGGGTGTTATGAATGGGGCAGAAAGGTTAAAGGCAGGTGAAGTATAACTCAAATTCTCTTAATTTGGATCCATTTCCAGGCGTGGGTGAAAAAATCCATCAATGTACTAAGGGTTTGTCTAAACCAGGCATCAGCAACCTTCGGCTCCCAGCTGTTGTGAAACTACAATTCCCAGCATGCTCCATTCATTTCTATGTAAGTTCTTAGAAGAGCAGAGCAACTATGCATGCTGGGAGTTGTAGTTTCACAACAGCTGGGAGCCAAAGGTTGCCTACCCCTGGTCTAAACCATAAAACGGAAGCCTGCGGTTTACTAAATTACATGTCTCAGAAAGTACATACCATATGTGTAAGTGATTTTCATAACAGATCAGATTATGTTTGAAGGAGAATGGCACTTTACAATGGAAATCAATCACTTAACCGCTTAGTTTCACTATACCTGATTAATATGTACATTAACTAAGAGCTCCAAGATAGAATATGAGGCCAGTCATTTACTACGGCGCATTAGCACTGTATTAGACCATTCACTTAAGTCTCAGTTTTAATAACCATAAAAGTAATTTATAGGCTAAAGTAATTAATTAAGCACACTTTCTAGATATCCACATATTTTACATAGGGATATTAAAGGTATTTGAATAACCAAGGCATTTGTCATACAACGTAGATACAACAGAGATAATCATTTATAAAAGCAATGTAATTACCAAGCATCTGTTGAGAGGAGGAGGACAAATGTTGTTTCCTGCCCAGGAGTTAAAATATATCAAATCTCTATACTAATTTTAATATTTCTTAGAAAATAGTTCTGATCAGTACTGATTTAAGTCTAATGCATGATAATACTGAATCAATATGCAAAAAAGAAGCTCACAGAAAGATAGCAAGAAAGATTAATAAAAGGTTCATAAAATTCGTCGAATTAAAAAAAAATTTGATTAGTGTAAAATTGATTGCACACGTATCAAATATGCTCCAATTTCGGATGAAAATTGGTATATGACACTCTGAGGTCTCCTAGGATTTTTTATATCTTTTAGTTATTTTCACAAATTTTTTCTCCCCCCCACCTTTAAACTCTGGAACGCAATGACAGCAATAGCAAATGATGTCAGAATGACACTAACATATATAGCTTAGGGTAAACTCATGGTTGCCGGTGTTAACAGTGTGTTTAAAACCACACAGTAGACCGTCACATTTGTTATGCTTTTTAACATTAGAAACCTTTTAAAAGTTGTCTCTTATTGAGGCAGATGGTGTTTAAACACACATGGTGTTATGGAAAAAAAATTGTGGCTTATTGGAACCAAGCATCCAAAAATTACACCTCAACAGGGACAGGTCGCTTGTCCCTGTGTATACACACACATGTTAATGTGCACAACTAATCAGACTGGTGCCCTCCAATAACTGGACACAATCAAAATGCACATGTTAATATCATGAGAAACAGTGACTTGTTATGCACAAGTGTCCAAAATGATGTGTTAATGGGGGCATAGTGCCTGCCCACATGTATTCAAACAGAAGTGGCAGTTGTCAGAAGAAACAGTGGCTTGTTCTGAAGTTGAAGAAGCCTGGGTACAAAACAACACATGCTCCCTGCTGAAATTGTGTGGTGCTACTTGTATAGAAGCTCTAAGATATGCAAGGTGGAATTCCAGTGAGTTGGAATGTGACAGATCAAGTGGTTCAATGACAGACCGTTTTGATGCTGTAAGTTCAGGAAGGAGTCCTGTGCCACATAAGAATGGCTGAAATGCAAGGACAGTCTCCTGGACATGGCCAGCACTCTTTGTAATCCACCGTACTTTTTCAAAAAGCGTTGCTCCACTAAATTTATCATATGCGCCATACAGGGAGCATGTGTTGTTTTCCCAAATGTAGCCACAATGTTCCTGCCATTGACGCTTTACACATATGATAGGAGGGAAGGGGAGTGAGAGCAGTGGTCTGCCCTGTTTCTGTTGGGGATGGGAGAATTTCCATGGATGAGTACGTGGAGGAGATGACAAAGACACTGTACTGAATGTGGATGCAGCCTGTTGATCACAAAGGAGACAAGAAGAAGGCGGACACACTTGTTCTGCTAGCTGGTGGACAGTTCTATTTTCCCACTGGAGCATGTGCTGTTTTAATGCCCACAACTTACTTTAATTCTGCAGATCATGCACAAGCGATGCTTTTGTCTTCCAGCACTGTGGAGAAAAATCACCCTCGTCCTCTGATGTCACCTCCTCCTCTTCAGAACCTCAATCCAGCTCCCAGGTCCTGTCCAACACACAATCATCATCATAGTCCTTCTCCTTCCTACCAATTTTATCAGATTGTGATATGTCATCGTAGGCTGTGGCCCCCCTCCTGTCTCCTTGCTCTGCATTTACCCATAGTGTTACTGTCACTACCACTGTCCCTGCCACCACCATCGAAGCTACAAGTACTACTAAAACCACAACCACCACCAACACAGCTATGTATGGGCTCCCCCACTTCTGCCTCAACCTCCTTCTCATGGCAGTCCAAACACTGACTGTTCTCACACAAGTCATCAACAGGGAGACTATCTTAAGTATCTTCCATAGAACATGGGGTTTTGTTGCCTTTTCTTAGGAAAAAATAAGTCATCCCACGAGTAAGGCACAGAGGATACAACTGAAACGCTTCTGTGAGGTTGCAAGAGCGAGGAGCAGGAAGAATGCTGTGACCTCTGGCTCCAAGGCACAGTATCAGACTCAGAAGTGGCATCCACATCGTCCTGCTGTAACTGAGAGGAGGACATCCAGTACATAATCTCATCCTCTCTATCCCTAATAATATTGTGGCACCAGCACAGAGAACTGTGGCCTACTATTACTACTGCTGGCTGGACTACTGGTGCTGCCTCTGTTGTTTGCTCTAGTACCCACCTTCTGAATCTCAGATGATGAGGCATGGGTCTTTCGTTTGCTACTCTTCTGTTTATCAGATATTTTCTTATAAGGACTATAAAGGAACAGTCACAGGTTTGGTACACAGATTATTAAAGAGTACTATGTGTTTGATGTAACACTGAACAGTATATTGCTGTAATATACAAAGCTTTCAATAGTATGGGTATAATAATGTCAGTATTGCTGTAATATGTGTTTGCTGTTGCACTGAACAGTATCTTGCAGTTATATGCAGCACATTCAATAACATGGGTATAATAATAACACTGTTGCAGTAAAATGTGTTTGCTGTAACACTAAACGGTAGCTTGTAGTACCAGTACAAATTCAATAACACTGGTAGAACTGTAGAAACTATTTTACCAAAATATACTGTCTGGTTCTTCATACAAAAAAGATGAGTAGGACTCAATTACAATTTATAGAAGTAGGTTAACCGTATGCCTCCCCTTACTTTGATAATCATTCAGGTAGCTGTGAAAAGCACTGGTCGGTATGTTTGCTTTGAGCAATACTATACAGGCACAAATAAATTATCTCTAAATAAAAGTATTAAACATATTAGCAGTGAAAACATTTAAGATAATGTTACATTGGCATATATAGTTAAACAAGCTGCATGTCCAAAAAAAAAAAAACACGTGGGAAATTATTATTTGACACATTAAAAGATGTTTCCTGAAACGACACATAAGAAGTTTAGGTACATAAGCAATTGTTGACATCCAGAATTACACATCTCAACTTCTTATTGCCATTGGTTGAGCTTTTATTGTTACAGACTGTGTCAGACAACATCTAAAGAGATATCATGATCTTAAGTGTTGTTTTTTCCCCAAAATTTACAGGAAAGTTATTCATCAGACAAAACAGATGTGAAGCCCAACACCAGAAGACCAACCCACGTCTGGCCTGCGTTACAGTATTGTAGACAGTAAAAATGCTGTATAAGCGTCTTGAAGTAGGTGGGTTCCGCAAAGGCATTACACCGTCTCCTGACCTACTCACATAAGGTGACATTATACTGCTAACTACTGGTGCACAGGACTGTAGTGTGACTGTATTGAGGATTTGCATCTTACGTAATAGTGAGATGTTCCAGAGAAATTAACACTGCATAAACAGCTTTCAGCAATAAATAACCTTTTTCTCCTACCGTGCTCTGAATAAAAGAGAATAATCCCCATGTGATGCAAACTCCTTGAAATCCAAATAGAATTCATCAATACAATTTACAAATGTTATCATATTAACTTGCTTTATTGCAAATGTGTTAAAATTAAAAAGCAAAGTTCTCAGTCTTGGAGAGCCTTGGAACATCTAACAGATCCACACACTTAATTCATATGTGGACTCTAGGGAGGCAGTGAAGAGGCAACACAAAAGTACATTGGTTGAATTGCTTTAAACTTCACTTATGAATACATTGGATGTAATCAAATTAGCACCATAATAAACACATTCTTATTCTCAAGCGTCACCCATGGTTTATGGTGCTGATGTATGAAAACAAGGAGATGTTGACGAAGTGGAATTCGATCTGAATTTCCGGAATGATTCGATTCGCACCAGATCGAAATTTCCTCGCGCTTCGTGGTAAAGAATAGCATTAATTTCCTAAAATTGCTGCTGCATGTGTGAGGACATGGAGCAAGGAACTCTGGGAAGCCGGGATCACCCATAATGCCATGCATGCAGCCAATCAGCAGCCAGTCAGCCCTGTGATGTCACAGCCCTATAAATACCCTCAGCCATTTTGGATTCAGCCATTTTCCAGTGTACTTAGTGCAGGGAGAGACATTAGCAAGCACTAGGGACAGTGCTATAAAAGACTTCATTGTCCTAAAAAAATGATTTACAAGTTCAGGGAAAGATTATTCAAGGTGTAGGGAAAGGATAGCGAGGAATCATTTTGCAGCATTTATGTTGAACAGGGTTCAGTAGGGGAGGTTACAGCCTGGGTAATAGGAACAATCCGATTACACCTTGCTGCACTGACTGGGGACCCGAATTGCCATTATACAGCTCTGTAATTCCTGCAAACCGTTCTTGTTATTGGGGTGCAAGTAGTGGTGTGCCTAGGGTGTTTGGCACCCGGGGCAGGTCCTTTCTATGGCACCCCCCTCCCCTCCCCATACTTGACCACATACCTCTTACATCCAGGGACATCTCCTGTCAGGTATACCTTCTTTTTCCTCTTCTCCTCCGTTAGACCGCCATGACAAGTTATTTCAGCCGCATCTTGTCTCTACAGAGTTTGTAACACTGACACGTTAGATTTCTTAATTTTTCCATCAACCTCCCCATCCTAGTGTCCCGACAATGTCTACCTGCTGCCACCGCAATACTTTGCCCGTTGTGCTCCCCAAAGTCCCAGGTACTATTCTCCTGAAAATAGTGACCCCAGTAGACATAATTGGGGTAATTTATCAAACTGGTGTAAAGTAGAACTGGATTTCCAAAATAGCTGCCAAAAATGAAAGGTGGAATCTGATTAGCTGCTATGGGCAACTAAGCCAGTTCTACTTTACAGCAGTTTGGTAAATTACCCCAAATGTCCCTATAATGTCTACAGCAGTTATAATGTCCCCTAGAGTGCCCCCAGTGATAATAATACCCTATATTGTGCTCCAGGTAATAATCCCTGTATAATGTCCCCAAAAATATTAGAATTGACCCAACAGCGCCTTCCCAATAGCAATGCCCCCACATAGTAATCATAGTAATTTGCTCCACACTGCCCCCACATAGTAATTTCCCCCAAACTGCACCCATATAGTAATTTCCCCTAAACTGCTCCCACACAGTAATTTCTCTCACACTGCCCCCACACAGTATTTTCCCCCACATTGCCTCATATAGTAATTCCCCCCACACTGCCCCCACACAGTAATTTCCCCCACACTGCCCTCACACAGTAATTTCCTCCACACAGCTCCCATACAGTAATTTCTCCCACACTGCCCCACACAGTAATTCCCCCCACACTGCACCCACACAGTAATTTCTCCCACACTGCCCCATACAGTAATTTCCCCCATACTGCCCCCACACGGTAATTTCCCCCACACTTCCCTCACACAGTAATTTCTCCCACACTGCCCCCATACAGTAATTTCCCCCACACTGCCATCACAAAGTAATTTGCCCCACACTGCCCCATACAGTAATTTCCCCCACACTGCCCCACACAGTAATTTCTCCCACACTGCCCTCATACAGTAATTTCCCCCACACTGCTCCCTTACAGTAGTTTCCCCCACACTGCCCCCACACAGTAGTTTCCCCCACATTGCCCCATATAGTAATTTGCCCCCACATAGTAATCCCTCCCATAATAATTTGCCCCCCATATAGTAATCCCTCCTTTAATAATTTGCCCCAACATAGTAATCCCTCCCATAATAATTTGCCGCCACATAGTAATCCCTCCCATAATAATTTGCCCCACTCAGTATTCTCACCATAATATTTTTTCCCCACATAGTAATTTGCCCCCATACTGCAATTTCCCCCTGATGTACTGTAAAAAAAACTGAAAGCTAAATACTCACCTATGTCCAGGTGCTGCGCTGGGATTTCACTAACACATAGGCCTCAGGCCTATGGCAATTATCGGCGGCGGGGCAGGGAACTATGTGCTCCCGTGCCCCACCGCAGTATGTGGGCGTCAGTGCTCCAGCAATATTGATGGAAGCGCTCATTGATACTGGCACCCCCTGAGAGCCGACACCCAGGGCAAACCGTACCCCCCCCCCCCTTGGCACGCCACTGGGCGCAAGTGCTGTTTGATGCAGTCAGTTAATAGGGTTTATTACAAGGAAATATTTCTATGTCTTATGTTCCCTTATGTGGTGCAGTTATATGTTCTAAAGCATTATTTGGCTTGTATTAGTGGGAAAAAAGGGCTTATTAGCCATTGTGCGGTGAAGTGCGAAAATTACAGCCTTTTTTGTCGTGTATTAGTGGCAAAAGAAAAATATACTTGCAGTTCAGCAGTGCAGTTATATGTTCTAAAGTCCTTTTTGTCGTGTATTAGTGGCAAAAGTAGAATATATTTGCCATTCAGCGGTGCAGTTATATGTTCTAAAGCCTTTTGTGGCGTGTATTAGTGGTAAAAGAAAAATATATTTACCGTTCAGCGGTGCAGTTATATGTTATAAAGCCCTTTGTGGCATTTATAAGTGGAAAAAGAAAAATATATTTGCCGTTCAGCGGTACAGTTGTATGTTCTAAAGCCTTTTGTGACTTGTATTAGTGCCAAAAGGAAAATATATTTGCCACTTTTATATATATATATAAAAATATATATATATATATATATATATATATATGTCACCTTGAAACTCTGTGGTCTTCTGATGCTTCTGCCACCTCCACACTATGTCATCTTGCCACTCTGTGGCCTCCTGATGCTGCTGCCACCTCCACACTATGGCACCTTGCCACTCTGTGGTATCCTCATGCTGCTGCCACCTCCACACTTTGTCCCCTTGCCACACTGTGACCTCCTGATGCTACTTCCACTTCCACACTATGTCACCTTGCCACTCTGTGGTATCCTCATGCTGTTACCACCTCCACACTGTCACCTTGCCACTCTGTGGCCTCCTGATGCTGCTGCCACCTCCATACTATGTCACCTTGCCACTCTGTGGTATCGTTATGCTGCTGCCACCTCCACTCTATGTCAGCTAGCCACTCTGTGGCCTCCTGATACTGCTACCACCTCCACACTATGTCACCTTGCCACTCTGTGGCCTCCTGATGCTGCCGCCACCTCCACACTGTCATTGTGCCACTCTGTGGCCTCCTGTTGCTGCCGCCACCTCCACACTGTCATTGTGCTACTCTGCGGCCTCCTCCTGATGATACCGCCACCTCCAGACTCTGTTATTGGGCCCCTCTGTGGTCTCCTCATGCTGCTTCCACCTCACATCTATTTCATAGGACCACTCTGTGGACTTCTCATGCTGTTCCCACTCTCCCCACTTCGTGATTGGGCCATTATTTTGCCTTTCGGCCTGTCTGACAACATCGTTTATTTGACCCTTCTTCTGATCTGTCAGAAGGAAGGAAAAATGAGATGCACAACGGATCCTGTCTGTGTAGCAGCTGTAAGGCCTGTATGATCCCATCAGAATTGGCTAGTGATTTGGTAGCAAAAAGCACAGGAGTGGGTACAAAACACAGAAGTCATGCAAATATTCTATTCAAATGTCATCTCTGTTTTGGATCCACTGCTGTTTTTTTGGCATTAGAAATACTGATGGATTACTGACCAAATGCTGACCGAGTGACGGCGGATGCTCAGCAGACAGGATTCATTTTTTGGGGGTTATTGTTCTGACGGATCAGAGGAAGGGCAAAATAATCAATGATGTCAACAGAAACTTACTGCTGACACCCTTTCCACTCTGTCGGTGGGCTCTACTTGTATAAGCGTTTAATAGAACAGGTTCTGTAGACATCTATGTGGAATCAGCGGATGACGGTGTAAAAGGAGTGCGCTTTTTCATACTCGAGTTATTTGATCAGTTTTGGACCCGTGACCGCCCAAATAAGTGAAGTGTGCAGTGATTCCACTATAAAGGCAAATTTGGATCAAACCAAATTTTTTCAGAAAATTCGGCAAACCGACCAAATCACATTTTTTAAAAATTCGCTCAACTCTATTGATGACTAGGGTTGAGCTAACCCGAACTGTATAGTTTGGGTTTGTACCAAATTTTGGGGTGTTTGTGACATGGACCCGAACCCGAACATTTACCTAAAAGTTCGGGTTCAGTGTTCGGAGATTTCTATGGCGCATTTTGAAAGCCTGCAAAGCAGCCAATCAACAAGCGTCATACTACTTGCACCAAGAGGCCATCATAGCCATGCCTACTGTTGGCATGGCTGCAATTGGCCAAGTGCAGCATGTGACCCAGCCTCTATTTAAGGTGGAGTCATGCAGTGCCGCATGTCACTCTGCTCTGATTAGTGTAGGGATAGGATGCAGCTGTTGTGAGTGCGAGATTAGGCAGGGAAAACTCAGCAAAAACACCTAATGAAGTGATCGATCTACAGCTGTGAATCATTCAACTTCTGCTAGTTAATTGCTCACTGGTTTTTAGGCTGCCCAAAGCGTTTTTCTGTCACTTTTTTCTGGGGTGATCGGTGGCCATTTTGTGTCTTGTGGTGCACCAGCACAAGCTGCCTTCAAGTCCATCAATCCATCAATAGTTTTTTTTTTTGCTATATTCTACATCAGGGTCTTGGCTGTGCTTATTGTCACCCCTAGAAACTCAGGATAGAAATTTCTATATTTTATTGAGGGGTGAAAGTTGTTCGGCCAAAATAGCAATCCCCTAAATCTGGTGTTCCAGCTGTGGCTTGCCAAGTGTAATGCTGTCTGCTGTCTGGCAAAGGATAGATTTTTTTCTGGGGGTGAAATTCAATTGCCAAAATAGCAATCCCCTAAATCTGGTGTTCCAGTGTGGCTGGCTAAGTTTAATACTGTTGGGCAAAGGATAGATATTTTTCTGGGGTGAAATTCAATTGCCAAAATAGCAATACCGTAAATCGGTGATTTCAGCTGTGGCTGGCCAAGTTTAATGGTGTCTGGCAAAGGATAGTTTTTTTTCTGGGGTGAAATTCAATTGCCAAAAAAGCAATACTGTAAATCAGTGGTGTTAGCTGTGGCTGGCCAAGTTTAATAGTGTCCGGCAAAGGATATATTTTTTTCTGGGGTGAAATTCAATTGCCAAAATAGCAATACCGTAAATCTGGTGTTCCAGCTGTGGCTGGCCAAGTTTATTAGTGTCTGGCAAAGGATAGATTTTTTTCTGGGGTGAAATTCAACTGCCAAAATAGCAATACCGTAAATCTGGTGTTCCAGGTGTGGCTGGCCAAGTTTAATAGTGTCCGGCAAAAGATAGATTTTTTTCTGGGGTTAAATTCAATTGCCAAAATAGCAATACCGTAAATCTGGTGTTCCAGCCAGGGGCGTAACTATAGGGGAAGCAGGGGAAGCGGCTGCTTTGGGGCCCTGACCCAGAAGAGGCCCATCCAAGAGGAGGAGAAGTACTAAAAGTACTAAATTTTGTCAGGGCCCCTCAACAGTATTACACAATGAAATGATATACAGCGGCAGTATAGACAGTGTAGAAAACGGATGGAACAGCTGCCGGGCCTGGTCTGAGAGAGCCATCTTTACTAGCCACAGGAAAGGGGGCGGCATGAAAGGAAGGGGTTGTGAAAAACTTACTGGGGGAGGGGGCCCCATTCAAAAATTTGCTGTGGGGCCCAGTCATTTCTAGTTACGCCACTGGTTCCAGCTGTGGCTGGCCAAGTTTACTAGTGTCCGGCAAAAGATATATTTTGTTCTGGGGTGAAATTCAATTGCCAAAATAGCAATACCGTAAATCATTGGTTTCAGCTGTTGCTGGCCAAGTGTAAATCTGTCCGTAAAAGGTTATATTACACTCAGCGTGCTAGCATCTAAATACAAGGCCTGATAAATAAATCCTCTATATTTGCACATGCTACCGTGCATCTCCAAGTGTATTTCTTTCCGTAAAAGGGTATATTACACTAAGTGTTAAAATACAAGTGCTGAAAGCATAATCCTCTACATTTGGACACACTATTGTGCATCTCATAGTGTATTTCTGTCCGTAAAAGGGTAGATTACACTCAAGGTGCAAATACAAGTGCTGATAGGGTCATCCTCAATAACTGCACACGCTACCATGCATCTCCAAGTGTATTTCTTTCCGTAAAAGGGTATATTACACTAAGTGTCAAAATACAAGTGCTGAAAGCATAATCCTCATAAACATTTGCACACACTATTGTGCATCTCCAAGTTGCTTGCTGTCTTGGTGGGAGACCTTACATTTTTTTTACTGTCAAATTACCTGTCCTGTGTCTGGGTGTCAGGGGCCTACATAAATGATAATGGCCTGTTCCATTGCAGGTTGACCTGAGGCCTGTGTTGCTGTTACAGGACCGCTCTCCTCTTTGCGGGTGCCATGGCCCTGAGTCTGTGAATGAGGCCTGTGGCACTGCAGGCAGACATGAATCCTTTTTGGCTATGATGAGAACGTCAACTCCTATAGCATTCCCACCTGACGCCACCCCAACCTCCTATTCCACCTCCTCCTCCACCTCCTCCAAGTTGCCAATTGATATTGGTTAATTTTTATTTATTTTATTTTATTTTTATTCATTTCCCTATCCACATTTGTCTGCAGGGGATTTACCTACATTTTGCTGCCTTTTGCAGCCCTCTAGCCCTTTCCTGGGCTATTTTACAGCCTTTTTAGTGCCCAAAAGTTCGGGTCCCCATTGACTTCAATGGGGTTCGGGTTCGGGATGAAGTGCGGATCCCGAACCCAAACATTTTCGTGAAGTTCGGCCGAACATCTCGAACCCGAACATCCAGGTGTTCGCTCAACTATATTGATGACCTATCCTCAGGATAGAAAAAAAGAAAAAAAGAATGCATTTGGCACCAGGAGTAGTATAGAGTGGGCGTAGCATGCATGTTGGTACCTGCATCCCTGGATTTAATGGAGGCTGTTATGGCACCAAAAAATGGTAAAAAGCAGAGTGGACCCAGCATGCATGTGGAATCTGCACTCCCTGAATTTTATGGTGGCCATTGTGGCACATAACAGGTAGTATTTAGTGTTAGGTTCCTGTCTTATAGAGTTCGCCTTGAAATTTGGCAGACGGGCTGAAATAATTTTGTACAAAATGTATTTGCCAAGAATCTCAAATTTGCAAAATAAGCACCAGATTGTTTTCTATAATTATGGCATTGTTGTACTTTATTTGTGTCTGCAGAGTGCTGTTCCATTGTCTTTTTTTCTTTTTGTTTCTAGCCATAGCAGCGTGCACCTGCACATTGGGATGTGCTGACTGATCCCCTTTTTTTGCAGTTGTATTGGAGGTGTGGCTGATTCCTGTTGGTCTTGCACCCCTGACTAGCCTGTCTTCCCCATAGGCTGATTTTTATTAA
Organism: Bufotes viridis; assembly: GCA_033119425.1. NCBI lineage: Eukaryota > Metazoa > Chordata > Amphibia > Anura > Bufonidae > Bufotes > Bufotes viridis. The sequence goes on from CM065590.1 coordinate 185,863,042, forward strand.
AGTAAGTATAAAGCGGTAGCCTGCTTTCATTGTATTTATTGGAAGCCATTTGGCACAAGAAAAAATATAGAGTGGGCTCAGCATGCATGTTGGTACCTGCATCCCTGGATTTAATGGAGGCCGTTATGGCACCAAAAATTGTAAAAATCAGAGTGGACCCAGCATGCATGTGAAACCTGCATTACTTGAATTTTATGGTAGCCATTATGGCACATAACAGGTAGTATTTAGCATTAGGTTTCCGTCTTATAGAGATCGCCTTGACGTTTGGCAGACGGGCCCAAATAATGTTGTACAAAATGTATTTGCCAAGAATCTCAAATTTGCAAAATAAGCGTAGCATTAGCACCAGAATGTTTTCTATAATTATGGCATTATTGTACTTTGTATTTGTGTTTGCAGAGTGCTGTTGTATTGTCTTTTTTTCTTTATGTTTCTAGTCATGGCAGCGTGCACCTGCACATTGATGATGCGCTGACTGACTCCCTTTTTTGCAGCTATCCTCAGGATAGGTTATAAATATCAGATAGGCGGGGGTCCGACACACAGAACCCTTGCCAATCAACTGTGGGCATGTGCCGTCACCCTTCTCTCTTCCTGTCCGCTGCTGCTGTCTATGGCAAAAACCAGAATGTTTTGTTTTTTGGAATTTGAGGATGAAAAAGGTATACTTAAAGTTGTTCTCCCAGACCATATTGTGTAATTTTCAACTGTCCCTCCATTGCTATTATACCCTGTAATTAGAGATGAGCGAACTTCAAAAAAAAGTTCGGCGTTCGGGTTGTGGTAATCGCCGCATCCTGTTATGGATTCCACTACCGCGGACTATCCCGGCATATGGAATCCATAAGGGGCGGCTTCCACGAACCCGAACTGTTGAACAGCCGAGTGACCTGGGGTGACGTCACCGTCATGTGATCAGTGCAGGGCGCGGCTCAGCACGGGATCAAATCCAGTGCTGAGCCACGCCCCCTGCACTGATCACATGACGGTGATGTCACCCCAGGTCCTTCGGCTGTTCAACAGTTCGGGTTCGTGGAAGCCGCCCCTTATGGATTCCATATGCCGGGATAGTCCGTGGTAGTGGAATCCATAACGGGATGCGGCGATTACCACAACACGAACGCCGAACTTTTTTTTAAAGTTCGCTCATCTCTACCTGTAATGTTTCCAAACATACCTGTTTGTTTGTTTTTTGGCTCTTGTCAACAATTCATAGATTCCCCACTGTTTTCACGCAAACGCAATGCTGCTGTTACTTTTAATTTTACATTCAGCTGCATGACACAAGCGCAGTAGGGGATAGGTACAGCACATGTGCAGGTGAAATCTTTGCTCTTCCGTCAAAATTATAAGTAATGCCAGTGAGAACACCCACACGTTGCCTGGACTGCAACAGAAGCTACTAAACCCAGAACAATTCATTAGCAGAAGTCCTAAAAAAGAAGACTGGGTCCATTGCTTTACCACAGCAAAGGTGGAAGAATCGGCAGCACTTGGAAGGGTAAGAAGTTTGTCACTTCTTTCAACAGGTAGAAGAGAATCGTCTTTTTGGCAATTGTCCTGGAAAACCCAATTTAGGGCCCAAAAGAGCTGTGTCCTTAATGGGTTAATATGGCTGGTGTTGTTGGAACTCTGGCCCCTGAGCATTTTTCACTGCAGCGCAGTCCTTATTGTTAGCAATGGCAGGCCTTGGTTACGTCTAGATGCAGGTTTCATTGTTTCCATGTCAGAAGCAAATCTGAATAAAACCCAGCCCAGAATAAAAAAGCATTCAATACAAATAAAGAAACTGAAAAAGCTAGAAAACATGTCTGGTGCATGCAGGGGAAGAGCAACAAACACTGCAGACTTCCCTTTGGAAGAATATACATGTTGGCCAGATGGCATTAGTGAACACATGAAAAACCACTGCCCTAGTTGTTATGATTTCCAACATACTATAAATGTTTCTTCTCATGCTCCTTTCCAAATGTGTAATAGATGCCAGCTTTGTTTATACAGTGCCTCTGGTTTAGGGCATTAAATTATATTCCTGAGTGTGACATTTGGGTTTTGTTATCACTTTCACATTTCACAAGTAAATCTGTACTGCACTTTTGGGTGGAAACATGACCATATGGCCTGCAGTCAGTCATGATATTCATTATTTTTTATATCAGGAACCATTTCAAGTTGTGAAATACTGATCCATTTCCAGATGGGTAAATTAAAGTCTTATCTTTATGTACTGTGAAAGGAGATTTCCGCTTATTCTTGCCAGTTTTAGCCCAGCATAATTAATCTGCTATTGCAGAGAACTAAATCTTTCTAGTTCAGATATTATGTTTTAGAAAGTTCATCATAATTGCAAAGTTTGGCTTTGTTTAGTTTGCCTGCTTATTTGTTTAAGGACATTATAGATGTTTAGTAAGAAAATTCAATTCTAACTTTAATGAGAGAGAAAGGATAAATTGTGAAGTGATGGCTTTAGATGTATGAATAGACTAGACAGTCACTATCATAATTTTGTTACCTCCATTATAATTTTAGCAAAAATGTAGCAAAATGTCTGTGTTTTTCACATATGGGTCTAGCTGGATAAATATCTCTACTATAATATTTTTAAAGGGGTTCTTCAAATGGCCACCAACAATCTGTCCTAAAATATCAGCAGGACTGGTTGCTTCGCTTACAGAGCTGCTTAGAGGGTGAGGGAGCAAAGTCTCTACTATACACTATGCTCTGGCACTTGCCTGTTTTAGACACTGGTAAGATTTCCTGTCAGGCTGTTCAGCCATGATGACATATCATAGACAGGATCACATCTATTATACAGCAGTGTAATGTGGTCCCACCTCCTCACCCCTGTAGGCAGCTCTGCAAGTGGAGGCAACTAGTCCTGCTCACATTCTAAGACAAGCTGCCATTGGCCATTTTAAATTATTCTTGGAGAACCCCATTAACAATAAGAATAGCAATTCAAAAGATAAATAAATTAATTAATTAGTTAAGTAATTAAAACATTTTAAGATGTTACTTCTTATATTACTAGTTAAATATTTACATTGTAAGTTGAGAAAATATACTTGGTTACTCTTATTTTTTTGCAGTTTATATCATACATTAAATTGGTTCACAGCCCAAAATGTAATTTTAGAAACTATTGATTAATATAACAGCCAAAGATCCTGAATTCCATGACATGACTGCTTCTGAAATGCACTCAACAGTATGCCAACTTGAGCTGAACAAGTGGGTGATGTTTGACAGTCTGGTTCCTAGGGATGCAATGCTTCTCATTTTTTAAGGGAGTTGTCAGGCAACACATCCCTAGTAATCCATCTATGGCAGATTACTCATGCCTTCAACTCAATAAAGATTTGCCAGTAAACGTCACCTTCCTTTATCTCTTTCTGCTATAATTGACATGTATTTGTAACAGTAAATTTAGATAAAGATGTTTTCCAAACAATGGACTTTAATAACAATGTAACATAATAATAATACATATTTTCAGTAGCCAAATTGAAAAGTCAAAAAAGATCACACTATTGTCATATCTTTGGACTGTAGAAGCTATAGTGTATTTTACAGTTTACCATCTGTCTTACCGCAGGTTGAGAAACACTGCTTTAGATTATATACGTATGTGATGCCGGATTTATCACAGTGGCTCACGCTGGATGATAAAGGTAGAGGATGGCTAGACACCTTACCCAGGGGCGTAGCTATAGGGGGTGCAGAGATAGCAGTCGCTACCGGGCACAGGAGCCTGAGGGGGCCCAAAGATCCTTGTTACATAAGAAGACACTGGTATTATAGAAAGTGCGTGCTGGTCAAGTTACACCTCTGGCTGAAAGAAATGGATTAGGTGAAGAATTTGGCACAAAGACTATGTGATCCCCTGCCCCTGGCCAAAAAGCTCTGAGGGGGGGCGCCCAAGCTGAACTCCTGCACCAGGGCACATGAGCCTTAAGCTATGCCCCTGATCTTACCTATTGGCTGGCATAGTTTTCGAAAGAAATTTACACCATCATTGTGGTGCAATTTTAGTATGAAATGTTTTACATTACGCCATGCCCTCTTTCTCTAAACCTAAACGAACCAAATTGTACCACATTTTGGTGCGATTTATGTCATAATCTAGGTTCATTAACATAGTACATTTGGGCCTATGTCTATTATTTTGGGTTAATCAAGAAGAGTTAAAATATTTGGGTTGTAAGTAGTTTATCAATCCTTGAATGCAAGAACATATGTGAGTATCTCATGTCCCTTCAGTCCCAACTTCTTAGAATCAAGAAGAGCATTAATTATAAGCTATCTTAAAGTATTCAGTTGCTATGCAGTGCCTGAGACAGCCAAGACAGCAATTATGTGGGTAAACTACGTGACAGCTGCCATCTTGCTCCCTTTGTATATGGAAATCATGGCTCTGCAATGCTTACACCGCCCATAAATGGGCAGTTGGAGTAAGCTATGAGCACATTTACAAATGTATGTGCCACAACTCAGCAGTTTAGAGCAGGACTACTCAACTAGTTTTAATAAAGGTCCACTTACCTTTGTCTGCAGTTAGGTGACAGTCCGAGCTTGACTCCAGCAGTAAAGATGATGTCTTGCTAATATTTTAAATCAAAAACCAAAGAGTGACTGCTATAATAACACTTAACTTTTAATGATAAAATAGTTAAACTGAACCCAGATCATAAAAATGTAAAATAGTTAACCTCATAGATATACTTAACCCCTATCATAAAGACAGGCATGATCGGCTTATACAGGGTATGCGGCGACACCCAACCAGCGGAAATGAAAAAAGAACCGATCCATCATAAACACGAACTTGTACATGGTGAAATGAGTGCAGGGAATGGATAAACACCTGACTCTACAATCGCTGTACGGAAGGGTGCTGTACTGGCCCTAAAAAGCCTGATGGACACCCTACCTACACACTTTTAATTTCCGATGGTTGGGTGCCACGTGTACCCTGTATAAGCTGCCCATACTCCTGGTTATCATAGGGGTTAAGTACATCTATGAGGTTCACTATTTTAAGTTATTCTGATCTAGGTTCACTTTAACAATTTCATTATTAAAAGTTGAGTTTTATTATAGCAGTCACCCCTTGTTTTTTTATTTAAATGTTGCTGGTGAAGTACCTCCATAGTGGTTTATCCTCTGTGGTTCTAGGTTGGATTTTGTGTCTTGCTAATCTTTTGCAACCTCTGTAGAACTAATTACAAAGAACAGCATTATCGATTTAGACCAAACCCCTAAATGAATTAAGACCCCAGAACCCCAAACACATTCAGACCAGACCCTCACACTTGTACTCTTACACGTACCACAACATAATTGTACATTGTTGGTGCAGTGTAAGTGTATGGAGCATTGAGTCTGCTCCACATGCGGCAAGTGCCAGTTGTTTAATACACTCAACATCCGACCACAGTGACTTGGATCAGATGATTTAGCCCTTCAGATGCCAAAGTGAATAGTTACTGCAGCATCTTAAGAGTTAGACAGAGGGAGGGGTCTCCCTCTGTCATTCTGATCAGAGCACTTGCAGCAAAATCACATGCTCAGAAGCTCAGATTGGTTGATATGCCAGCCTGGAGCCTTATAAAGGTTCCCAGGCTGGTCATAGTGAGCTGCCTGAAAAACCATTTTATAAGCGATCAGAAGATCACATGTTTATGTCCCCTAAGGAGACTAACAATTATAATAAAAAGTGTTTTTTAAAAGAAATGTAAAAACCCCAAAAATGTTAAATTCAAATGACACCACTTTCCCAATATTACATATAAAAATATTCCCAAAATATTCCCCAAAAAAGTTGGGATGCTGTGTAAAATGTAAACTAATGTAAATACCAATCCATTGATTTGCAAATCTCACAGATCCATATTTTATTCACAGTAGATCATAGAACACATATCAGATGTTGAAATTGAGACATTTTACTATTTCATGAAAAGATTAACTCATTTAGAATAGAACTTGATAGCAGCAACGCATCTGAAATTAGGTGAGAAAGAGCACACTTTGACTGACAGGGTTCAGAAAGCATGCCACTCCTGCCTGGTCCTGTCAAAGTGCATAGGGCTTGACAGTTGAAGAGAGAGGTGAGCCTCTAGGTGCAATGGCAATGCCCCCGTTAGTTCTGGATGCTTATTTGAACACAGTGGCTAGTTTTAGAACCAATTCAAAATTTTTAGCAACAAATACTGGAATTGTTAAATTGTGGATAATGGTTAGTATAGGGCTTAGAAGGTGATAATTAATGCATAGAGCAAGAAATATTTTCTTCTGGCCTTAGATGAAGATCCAGAACCATTAGAAATGCATTTAGTGAAATATTTATTCAAGAATACTGATTGCATCCATGTTAAAATTCTTACCACGTGCAAATGCTCCTTATTCTGTTTGAATGCACTTTTGGAGATACCAGCTTCAGTTATTCCATCTCCCCATCTAATAGCACTGTACAAAATTTCACTTAAAAGGGAATACATAACTGTTTCATACACTGAGTATTTGCATAATTTTCATTACATGTGACACAAATCTATAGGTCCAATTGCACCTGACTTGCATTGCTGCAATTGGAGGTTAGTATATTTGCTTGCAAACCTGTCATGTTAAAGAAATCTATATCTGTCATGTTGTATTACAAGGTTCCAGTCCAACAGATAGTAGCGTTATGCTCTGTGAATACAAAAACTCCTGCCTCTCAGAGATAAGAGCGTGAGTAATAGCATTTACTAGAGTTGCCATGGTAACTGCATACATTTTACTGCATTTCCACCGAATGCTTGTGAATAGAAGAAGATATTTACAAGAGATGATGGAGAATTTAATCAACTATAGCTAATCATCAGAACCCTTACCTGCAGGCCACTTGCATGTGAGATGGTCAAGAATGTGATCAAACATAGTTGGCTTATGGTTGTACATTTTAGATAGAGTATCAGCATTTTATTTTATTCTCTGGAGTTGTACAACACATAAACAACATAACCATTTAATATTTTATCACATCGTGTATTTTTTGAACTATATTTTATTTATGTTTTTAACTTCACAGTATAAACTACTCAACATCCTGGGAGGGATATAATGAATACATAAATAAAAAATAGAAAAAAGGGAGAGGAGAGGTAGAAATAATCATCACATGGTTGTCATAGATAGAAAAACATATACATTAAAAACAAAGAAAAAAATAAAATAAAAATAGCTTATGGATGCACTTAAAGTGTAACCAAAGCATGTTCACGTCATCTGGTATTTTATAGTGTTTTCCAGGATTACAATGGTTTCTAACAGATATGGTCATGTAGTTGTTTACCTCATGAACGTCTTCTTCAGGATTTTTTTCAAGTTGGACTCTCCTGAACCCTTTTTACCATGTAGACAAATCCCTCTGGTTTGTTTCCATCCTGTATGTAGCACTTCCTGTTGCTGTATTCAACTAAACCCCGGATGCATTTCTCCAGCAACGCCTCTAACAACGCACAGCTATCATACAGCTCCTACCACTCAGTTAGTGACATAGACACTGTCCTAGCATTGCCTCTGTATAGGCATAATATCACAAGAAATAAGAAAGAGCTGCATGGACATGGTCATGTGACCACAGACCAGATCGTAAGATAGGAGCAATAAAGGTAAAAGAAAATATACTACAAGATTACAGCTACCTTCATGAATTAATTTTTTTAAAGAATGTTAATGCAAACTGGAAGACTTCTTTATTGTTAGGGTGCCTTGAATTTTCTGTACAACAATGGGATACTTGTTTTGAGCTAGACCTATCATCAGACCAGCTATTAACATCAATAATTTTTGGTCCATGTGGTCATCAAAATATTATCCATTAAACATATTGCTCTGCTTCAAAAATGGTTTATGTCTGAAGATAACAGGTATAAAATGTGTGCATTGCACAGTGCATGGCTATTTCTGCCGGTCCCTTAGGGAATAAATGATCTTCCCCTCCATCAGATCAGGAGAACAGGACTGCTGTTTTCGAGATTGGTTGGAGGTCCCAGTGGTTGGACCCCTAGCAATCATTTAGTTATCCCCTATCCTGTGGATAGGAGATAACACCTAACCTTTGATTTTCTAATTTGATTTGCTAAGTCTTACAGAGCCATTTGTGTTGGTGGACAACACAAATCTAATGTATATGAATTCACGTCTTCAGTTCTATATACAAACAATGCTAAAGCCCAATATTTAGTCATTTTTAGGCACTCAGGCCAAAGAATCTTATGTCATGGTTTAGTTCCCCGGAGCTACTGCATTAATTATCGGCAGTGTGCTAAAATAGAAAAGCAGGGAAATCCACTGTTGGTAAGACACTGGGAGAATTTCTAACATGACACTGCTGACAGATAACAAGTCAGGCCAAGGGATGTCTTTCTTCACATATCATGAGTCAAGAATATATTACCTCTGACATACCAGGAATAATCCCATGTGTAGAGAACCTGTCCACTGAGATGTTAACCAAACTCTTACTTCTATGATTTGCTGCTGGCATTATGAGGAATGGCAACCACTTTGTTAGCAAGCAATGTAGGTTATCATTTGGAATCATCTCCTGGTTTTGCTACAAGCAGATTACACCAGCGTTCACAAATCGCCTCTACTTTGCTTGAATGCCACAACAGCTTCCATAGTAGAAATGCCTAACAAACTGTGCTGCCAGGCAGTGTGTTATGAGGTTATTCTCTATGATTTATCATGATTAATATCACCTTAAAGTAGTTGGCCAATTTTTCATGGCATTTCTCACAATGCCATAGAGTCTTGTATGCTCATACGCCCATACATGACCCCAGATGTTCTAATGAAAGGCCCCAGCTGCCCCTGTATTAGTAGAGTAAACATACAGACCTGTCATCCTCTGTGTCCATTGGCTGCAAGATGGCGGCACCACTTACTGTTTCTGGGTACCTGTAATTCTGCACAGGCACTGACAAGCAAATAGATGCATCTAAACCATGAGCAGATACTGGAGACTTTACAAGCAAATTTGGTTTTCTGTGCAATGTGGGTGGTGGCGCTCCATTAAGTAAATCTGGTTTACCCAGTGTCATTCTACATGCTTTGAGATATCAGGGACTGTCAATCAAGCCAAAGTGAAGTGACAAAAAAGGAGAAACCCCGCCCACAATACACTGGAAGACTTATTTGCATAAAAATGAAAAAAAAAAAGCATTTCTCAGGATTACAGTCCCAGATTGTATGGTTGTGTTTCAGGACACTTACCCTACATGGTGGTGACAGAGTCCCTTTAAGAGACTGAGTGGACTGCAGAAACAAAAAAGATTAGGAAAAAAGGATAAGAAAAAGATACCATAGGAGTGACATAAAAGCTTTGGACAACCTTTGCATCATTTTTATAGTGTGCTACAAGGACCAAATGGCCATTCGGAAGGATTTATCATAGAATATTATTCTGCAGCTACTATGTAATGTATAAACAAGGCAGCTGCAGAAGCTAAACAAAGCAAGATTTTTAATTAAAGGGGTTTACCATTTTCTGGTTACTGCTGACCAATGTGTTTGTCAGATGATTATATGGTACTTACTAATATATCCTTTGTTGATATGCTGTGCCATCTTCTATATTTCATAACATATGCCCCTATGTATGCCAAGTCTTTTGTGCTGTCCACATAGAGGCGTGTCCATAAGATGGCTGCTGATGGAGGGTAATGTGACCAGGCAAATCACGTTCATGTGATGTCTACCTCCATTCAAATACATGCACCTGCCATCTGCATTTTCACTGTTGGAAATTTAGTGCGGGTGCAGTGTGTTTGAATAGAGAATGCTGAGTGATGTCTCTGGTCAATGAACCTCTATCAGCGGCCATCTTATAGACAGGACTTTTATGCAGATCTGATGGGGGTCTGATCTGAGGTCTGATATGGGGGTCTGATTTGAGTCCTGATGGGGGTCTGATCTGAAGATGTGATATGAGGGTCTAATCTGAGGATGCGATATGGGGCTCTGATTTGAGGATCTGATAATGGGGATCTGATTTAAGGATCAGATATAGGTGTCTGATTTGAGGATCTAAAATGGGGGTCTGATTTGAGGATCTGAAATGGGGGTCTGATTTGAGGACCTGATGTGGGGTCTGTTTTGAGGATGTGAAATGGGGGTCTGATCTGAAGTGTTATATGGGAGTCTGATCTGAGGTGTGATATGGCTGTCTGTTCTGAGGTGGAATATGGGGGTCTTATCTGATGATCTGATATGGGGTTATGATTTGAGGTCTGATATAAGGTTCTTATCGGGTCTAATATGAGGGTCTGATCTGAGGATCTGATATGGGGTCGGATCTGATACAGGTCTGATTTGAGGTATGATATGGGGGTCTGATCTAGGAATCTGATAATGGGGTGTTATCTGAAAGGTAAAGGCATATGTAGGGGGAAAATTTTTGTACTGATGCACTTTAAAAAGGGGGTATTTTTGTACTGTCACACATTATGGGTCATTTTGCTACCTGCACACATTATAAGGAGAATTATTACTATTGGGGGACTATGGGGAACATGGTTACTAGTATGGACACAATAGAGGCATTATTACTTTTGGGGGCACTGTTAACACTATGCATTTGGCAGACAATTATTTCTATTGGTGGGACTTTGGGGAGAACTATTACTGTAGGGGGCACCCTGGCACAGTTTCGGCTTAGCACAATTATTTTGGGGGACATTATGTTTACACGATTAGTGTCAGGAACACTATTTGCTGGTCACAGTTGATTTTTAGGGTACTGTGTGCCATTAATTATTGAAGGGGGGTAATGTTTCTGTAGTATAGTATTGGGGAGTACAGCAGGCACAGGATGGGGTGTTGAGAAGGTGGCAGAATGGTAGGAAAAGTAGGAAACTAAGATGTCTCTTTGTCAAACTCTGCAGAGACAAGAGATGGCTGAAAGAAATCATCATGGCAGTCTGGTATGAATGAAGAAGATGAGGAAAGAGAATGTCTACAATTTGCCTTGCAAAAGTATTCGGCCCCCCCCCCTTGACTTTTTTCGTATTTTGGTGACTCAAAACTGTGAATTAAAATGGATTGTTTGAGGATTTGCATCATTTAATTTAAAGAACATGCCCACTACTTTAAAGATGCTTTTTTTTTTTTATTGTGAGGCAAACAACAAATAGGACAAAATAACAGAAAAAGTCAATGTGCATAACTATTCACCCCCCTAAAGTCAATACTTTGTAGAGCCACCTTTTGCGGCAATCACAGTTCCAAGTCACTTTGGATAAGTCTCTATGAGCTTGCCACATCTTACCACTGGGATTTTTGCCCATTCCTCCTTGCAAAACTGCTTCGGCTCCTTCAAGCTGGATGGTTTGCGCTTGTTAACAGCAATCTTTAATTCTGACCACAGATTTTCTATTGGATTGAGATCTGGGCTTTGACTAGGCCATTCCAATACATGTACACGTTTCCCCTTAAACCACTCAAGTGTTGCTTTAGCAGTGTGTTTGGGGTCATTGTCCTGCTGGAAGGTGAACCTCCGTCTTCGCCTCAAATCACACACGGAGTGCTACAGATTTTGGCTAAGAATATCGCTGTATTTAGCACCATCCATCCTTCCCTCAACTCTGACCAGTTTCCCAGTCCCGGCTGCTGAAAAACCTCCCCACAGTATGATACTGACACCACCATGTTTTGCTGTGGGGATGGTGTTCTTTGGGTGATGTGATGTGTTGATGAGTTGCGCCAGACATAGCGTTTTCTTTGATGGCCGAAAAGTTCAATTTTAGTCTTATCAGACCAGAGCACCTTCCTCCATACATTTTGGGAGTTTCTCACATGCTTTTTCGCAAACTCACATAGCGTCTTTTTGTTTTTTGCTGAAAGTAATGTCTTTCTTCTGGCCACTCTGCCATAAAGCCCAACTCTATGGAGCGTACGGCTTATTGTCGTCCTATGTACAGATAATCCAGTCTCTACTGTGGAACTCTGCAGCTTCTCCAGGGTTACCTTAGTTCTCTGTGCGGCCTCTCTGATTAATGCCCTTCTTGCCCGGTCCGTGAGTTTTGATAGGTGGCCGTCTCTTGGCAGGCTTGCTATTGTGCCATGTTCTTTCCATTTGGTTATGATAGATTTGATGGTGCTCCTGGGATTATCAAAGATTTGGATATTCTTTTCTAACCTAACCCTGATTTGTACTTCTCAAAAACATTGTCCCTTACTTGTTTGGAGAGTTCCTTGGTCTTCATGGCAGTGTTTGGTTAGTGATGCCTCTTGTTTAGGTGTTGCAGCCTCTGGGGCCTTTTAAAAAAAGTGTGTATATATCATGACAGATCATGTGACACTTAGATTGCACATAGGTGGACATCATTTCACTAAATATGTGACCTCTGAAGGTAATTGGTTGCACCAGAGCTTTTTTATGGGCTTCCTAACAAAGGGGGTGAATACATACGCACATGCCAATTTTCTGTTTTCTATTTCTAAACGATAATTTTATTTATAGATTTTTCTCATTTCACTTCACCAACTTAGACTATTGTTTTCTGATCCATCACATAAAATTCAGATTAACAAAACATTGAACTTAAGGCTGTAATGTAACAAAGGGGGTGAATACTTTTGCAAGGCACTGTATGTGGCACTGTATTACGCTGTGTGTTTCGTAGTGCTGAATGTAATGTTTTCCAAGTATGTCAACTGCCCCTTGCCACAAAGCAATGAGGGAACAGGGGCCCAAGCTGAATGCCCCTGGTTATACAAACTAAGGCCTCTTTCACACTTGCGTTCTGAGGATCCGGCAGGCACTTCCGTCCCGCCGGATCCGTCAGAACGCAAGTCGCCTGAAAGCATTAGAAGACTGATCAGGATCCTGATCAGTCTTCGAAATGCTTCAGGTTACTATGGCAGCCAGGACGCTATTAAAGTCCTGGTTGCCATAGTAGTGGGGAGCGGGGAGCGGTATACTTACAGTCCGTGCAGCTCCGGGCGTCCAGAATGACGTCAGAGCTCACAGCGCATGGATCACGTGATTCATGCAATCACGTGATCCATGCGTGTAGGGCGCCCTGACGTCACTCTGGAGCGCCCCGGGAGCCGCACGGATGGTAAGTATACTGCTCCCCCGCTCCCCACTACACTTTACCATGGCAACCAGGACTTTAGCGTCCTGGCTGCCATGGTAACCATTGAGAAAAAGCTAAACGTCGGATCCGGCCCTAAGTCTGCCCAGTCAAAACAAACAATTTCAACAATACTCTTCTCGTGGCACTCACTTTTTTATCTCTTGATACACAGGCAATTTTCTGTTCCGTGTTTGCATGCTTAACGGACTTATACATTGTGATGTTTGTCTCATACTGCTAAGGAGTCGGACCTATTCTTAAAAATTGTGGTAGAGTTTTTATTTTTTTACTGTTAAAGAGGACCTTTCATCTAAAAAATCATAATTCTTACACCACCTTATTGTGCTTCTGCCAGTGATGTCTGGACAACTTTTGTAACGGATCGCCTGGCACTCCGACTGGGTACCTCCGTTAAAGGATGCTCCTAGCGTTTCCTGAGGACTCCAAGCACTCTAGCAGACACCTCAATCACCGAACCTGAGAAGCATATGAATCCTCTCAAGCCTCTGAATGCTGTAGACAGTTGAATAGGAACCATACGAATAGGTTTGCACTCCTAGCAATCAAACTGGAACAGCATGCAATAAATCCTCCCCCAATAATGAGACGACACTTCACTTTGAGGGTTAAACAGGAACTTCCTTTACTGGCCCATACAGCCTCTTTTATTCCCAATTCCCAAACACATTACAGCCCACAGGGTTTTGCAGAACAACCAATAAACACATTACAACACATACAATGCAAGTCCAGCAGCCAATCAGATACAATGGGACAATACAGACACTCAGCATATCCCTCACCTCTGCTTAGGAGATAATTGAGTCAATTACTGTGTCTACTCAATTATCTCCAAGCTGAAAAGTTACACTTTTTTATACATTTTAATAACTCCCTGATCTTACATCACATACGGATAAAACTTATATTTCTGTGATCAGCATAACTTGGGTAGCAACATATGTAAAAATCACATGAATCCGTCTGGGGGTTACAAGGTTAGGTGAGGTCCCTTTATTATCCCTTGGCAGCATGGCTTTACCTGTCCAAAAAGTTTCCATGTGTCCGTACACTGTTTTTAAAAGGGCCAGCACTGTACAATAAAAGTCCATAAGTCCAAATCAGTTCTTAACGGGCAAAACATCCCAGGGCCATAGTCAGAAGGCAAGAGGCAGGCAACTAGACTTCTCCAGTTCACTGTGGCGAGGTTGGTTTCGCCACAACTTTCCTTTTTTTTAAAGGACCACCCGTTCGCCCGCTGTGCTCCCCGTTAGTTTTGGCGCCTCATATGCAAATGAGGCGTCTTGGTTATAGTAGGCGTTGACCTCTTAGTTCTGCTGGGCGGTGTTCACTTCTCTCTGGCTGCGAGCGCATCCAATCGCAGCGCTCGGCTCTTAGCCAGGAAGAAGGAGCTCAAATTCTCGCGAGAACCGCAAGAACATGAGCTTGCAGAGTTCCGGAACCCGCGCCATCTTGGAGTCCTCAGTGGAGAAGACGACGGCAGCGACAGCAGCATCAGCATCCGGCATCCTGCTGATTAGTAGGCTCCAAATCTCAATTCAATAGAATCCTTTTTATATTTATAGGTGAGGGACAGATGGAACTCTGTGTCAGACAAACAAAGCTCCAACTTTTCAGTTGAAACATTGGTAAGACATCACACACACAATGTGGAATACATTTATTATTCAGTAGTTATAGCAAGGACCATATAGTATATGGGATTATATTAACAGCTTTATTTTAACTTTTCTGGGGGTTTTTTTGTTTGATATTTTGAGCAGCAATATTTTAATGTCCATTCTAACTAGAGATGAGCGAATCAAAGTTGACGAAGTGGAATTCGATCCGAATTTCAGGAAAAATTCGATTAGCACCGAATCCGAATTTCCTCATGCTTCGTGGTAACGAATCACATTTTTTCCTAAAATGGCTGCTGCACATGTTAGGACATGGAGCAAGGAACTCTGGGAATGAGGGATGACCCACAATGCCATGCATGCAGCCAATCAGCAGCCAGCCAGCCCTATAAATAGCCTCAGCCATCTTGGATTCAGCCATTTTCCAGTGTACTTAGTCCAGGGAGAGACTTCAGCAGGCGTTTGGGACAGTGGTAGAAAAGACTTTAAAACTTTTATTTTGCTGTATAGAAGTTCAGGGAAAAGATAGGGAGGAATTATTCCACAGTATTGAAGCAGAGCAGGGTCAGTAGGGGAGGTTACAGCCTGGGAAATAGGAACAATCCTATTACACCTTGCTGCACTGACTGCAGATCCAAATTGCCAGCAAACTTGCTATTGGGGTGCAAGTGCTGTTTGATACAGCCATTAACAGGGTTTACTACAAGGAAATATGTTATTTGCCCTTGTGCGGTGCAGTTATATGTTCTAAAGCATTTCTTGTCTTGTATTAGTGTGGAAAAAAATGGCTTATAAGCCGTTGTGTGGTGAAGTGAGAAAATTACAGCCCTTTTTGTCGTGTATTAGGGTACTTTCACACTAGCGTTTTGGATTCCGTTTGTGAGATCCGTTTCAGGGCTCTCACAAACGGTCCAAAACGGATCAGTTAAGCCCCAATGCATTCTGAATGGATAAGGATCCGTTCAGAATGCATCAGTTAGGCTCCGTTCCGCCCTCTATTCTGTTTTGGAGGCGGACACCAAAACGCAGCATGCAGCATTTTGGTGTCTGTCTGAAGAGGCGGAGACTAACGGATCCGGGTTTTTTTACAATGTAAGTCAATGGGGACAGATCCGTTTTCAATGACACAATATGGTGCATTTGAAAACGGATCCGTTCCCCATTGACTTTCAATGTAATTCAAAACGGATCCGTTTTGGACTTTGTCATTTTTCTTTAAACCTAATGCAAACGGATCCGTTCTGAACGGATACAAACGTTTGCATTATAGGTGCGGATCCGTCTGTTCAAATAAACAGACGGATCCGCACCAACGCAAGTGTGAAAGTACCCTTATTGGCAGAAAAGTAAATATTTGCTGTTCAGCGTGCAGTTATATGTTCTAATGCCCTTTTTGGCATGTATTAGTGGCGACATAAACATAAGCGCCTACCGTATTTTTCTCCCTATAATACACACTTTTTTCCCCCAAAAGTAGGGGGAAAATAGCAGTGCGTTTTATGGGGCGAATGCTGCAGTTTACACTGATGCACCGCCAACCGCATGCTGCACAGCATGGTCGGAGGTGTATCAGCGGGGAGGGAGGAAGAGCTGGGGGCCGGCATCTAGTTTTGTAATGGCAGCCGGGCCCGGTGCAGTCACTGTATTCTATTGCATCGGGCCCCGCTCACTGTAGTAATCCTATCTAACTGTAGTCAATGTTTAACTATAGAATATCTTCAATCCAGCAGCCTGTACTTACTAACGTCCGTAGCAAGCAGGAGGCCGCAATGCCACGTGCTTGCTCCGCCCACTTTATGAATGAAGCAGGCAGCGCGGGCGCGTGACGTAGTGAGTTACGCTGCCAGTGCCCGACCGCCTGGCCTCCTGCCTCCTGCCTCCTGCCTGCTATGGACATTAGACAGTACAGGCTGCTGGATTGAAGATAGGATTACTACAGTGAGCGGGGCCCGGTACAATAGAATACAGTGACTGCACAGGGCCCTGCTGCCATTACAAAACTAGATGCCCCTGTATTGGGGGTCATTCACACTACACAGGGACACTTATGGGGGGGATCTGTGGATGACACATAGCATAAGATGCTATTTATCTGTCATCCACAGATCCCCCCGATAGCAGTGTCATGCCATCCACAGATGCCCCCATAACAGTGCAAACCACAGACGCCCCCATAACAGTATCAGCCACAGACCACCATAACAGTGTCAGCCACAGACCCCTATAACAGTGTCAGCCACAGACCCCCATAACAGTGTCAGACACAGACCCCCATAACAGTGTCAGCCATAGACCCCCATAACAGTGTCAGCCACAGACCCCCATAACAGTGCCATCCACAGATTCCCCCATAACAGTGTCAGCCACAGACCCCCATAATAGTGTCTTCCACAGATCCCCCATAACAGTGTCATCCACAGATCCCTCATAATAGTGTAAGCCACAGACCCCCATAATAGTGCCAGCCACAGACCCCCATAACAGTGTCAGCCACAGACCCCCATAACAGTGTCAGCCACAGACCCCCATAACAGTGTCAGCCACAGACCCCCATAACAGTGTCAGCCACAGACCCCCATAACAGTGCAAGCCACAGACCCCCATAACAGTGTGTCATCCACAGATCCCCCAAAATAGTGTCATCCACAGATCCCCCAAAATAGTGTCATCCACAGATCCCCCAAAATAGTGTCATCCAGAGACCACCATTAGTTCAAAACCCACCAAAAGCAAACCTTTTGGTTCAAAATTTTTTTTTCTTATTTTCCTTCTCAAAAACCTAGGTGCATCTTATGGGCCGGTGAGTCTTATAGGGCGAAAAATACGGTATTTGCCGTTCAGTGGTGCAATGATATTTTCTAAAGCCCTCTTTGGCGTGTATTAGTGATAAAAAAATTTCATATTATTTGCCGTTCAGAGGAGCAGTTATAAGTTCTAAAGCCCTTTTTGCCGTGTATTAGTGGCTAAAAAATATATATTATTTGCCGTTCAGCGGTGCAGTTATATGTTTTAAAGCCTTTTGTGGTGTGTATAAGTGGAAAAAAGTAAGGGCTCATTTGCCGTTTAGTGGTGCAGTTATATGTTCTAAAGCCTTCTTTGGCAAGTATTAGTGGAAAAAAAGGGCTTATTAGCCGGTGTGTGGTGAAGTGAGAAAATGACAGACTTTCTTTGGGGTGTTTTAATTTCCATTAATTTTAATCTCACAGTATGTCAGACAGAGAAGTGCCAGGCCCTGCACTCCTGGGGAGTGACAGAGGCCTAAATGTTTCTGGAACAGGTCGCAGCAGAGTAAGGGAGCATGGCAGCAGAAGTCGCAGCGAGAGGCCTGAGCTCCCGGTGTCATCTAGTGGTCGTGTCCTGACCAGCAACCCAGCGGTTCTTGAATAGTTGACTCATTCATCCACTTCATCCCAAGTGAAATCAGACACCTCCAGCCAAAAGTTGGTTTCGTCAGACACAACCCTTATTTGGCATGGCCTGGGAGCAGGCCCTGTGCCCTCACCTGTCCTCAACCTGCCTCTGTCCTTTTCTGTTCCCTCAGCCAGAGAAGTAATATATGCTGTGGGCTCAGCTCCACTATACAGTGAGCTACTAGAGGACAGTCAGCAGCTGCTAGGCTGCCAAGATGTGGAGGAGACATCCGCCACTTTCTCTGGTAGGCGGGCAAGTAGTGATGAGGAGAGTGGCGTGGGAGCTGGTGTTGTGAGCGGTCATGAGTGATGAGGACATGAGTGATGTGCAGACAGTACTCGTTGATGATTGTGTAGCTGATCGCACTTGGGAGCCGGGTGACGAAGGGGCTTCATCATCATCGGGAGAAGAGGGTGGCAGCTTGCCCATAAGGCAGCAGTGGAGCCAGAAAGTCGCTGGCATGGCCGGGAGTCAGCAGGGTGGCAGCATTGCGCGGTCGGGAGCCAAACATGTCCGTGGTAGACTACCCGCTTTGCAGGAGCCTACCTACCCGGAAAGTAGGGGTGCAGGGGTTCACAGAAGCAGCGGCGGTAGCAGTCAGTCAGTGCGGAGTGTTGGGGGGTAAAATCACCTACTTGGTGGTGTGGCAGTTTTTTGTTAAGCCATCGAAGGAGATGAATATGGCCATTTGTAGAATCTGTAGGCAGAAGGTGAAGCGTGGCCAGGGTGCCAATGTTGGCACCACGGCCCTGTGTCAACATATGCAGCCTCACCATAAAGTGGCCTGGGAGAACCATAGCGATGTGGTAGTACAGCCTGCCACAGGAACCACTGCATCACCCAGTGGCACGCACAAGATTTCAGGCAGTCAAGGCTACACCACCTCAGCCGAAGGGAGATGTCTGTCCTTTCTATCATCTGCTGGTCTTGATGCTCCTTTTCCTCCTCCTACACCTCGTCAGTTATTCATCAGCAATAGATCACCAAAGCAATTGCCAAGAGACAACAGTATGCAAGCACTCTTTCAACGGCGCAGAAGTTGAATGTGCTCCTGCCAAGTTGCTGGTGCTGCAGTCCCTCCCTTTCCAAGTGGTGGACTCTGCACCTTTCAGATAACTAATGGCTTGTGCTGAGCCGAGGTGGAGAGTCCCAAGCCACCATTTCTTTGCAAAAAAGGCAGAACTAGCCCTGCACACATATGTAGAACAGAAGGTGGGCCAGTCCTTGAGCCTGCTGGTGTCTGCCAAAGTGCACGGTAGCGCCGATGTGACGATCAGGGACAATACATGTCTTTTATGGCCCACTGGCTGACTGCCACACCAGCAACTTGGCCAGGTGACGCTGCTTCTGCCTTCACGTTCTCACGCCATTGGTCCTACGACAATGTCCGCCTCTGCCTTCTCATACTCCACGATGTCCTCAGCCTCCACTGCAGGGACAATTCACAGTGCCCCTCCAGCATACCACATGTGCAGGGCACGGCGGTATCACGCTGTTCTGCACCTAGTTTGCCTGGGCGAACGGAGTCACACAGGGGAGGAACTGCTCTGTGTCCTTCATCAAGAAATCGAATCCTGGCTTTCTTTACGACAACTCAAAATTGGAACCATGGTGACCGACAACGGGAAGAACATGGTGTCGAACCTGCGTCAAGGAGGGCTGAGTCATGCGCCCTGCATGGCACACGTGTTCCATCTGGATGTCAAGCGATTCCTGAAGTCTTCAACCCATCTGCAAGACATGCTAAAACTGGCCAGGAAAGTTTGCATGCACTTCAGCCACTCGTACACCACAAATCACACCCTCCTTGAGCTTCAGCAGCAGAACGGCATCCCCCAACATAGGCTGATATGCGACGTTTCCACCACTGCCTATCTGCGCCATGCTCTAGCAGGTCTGACCAGGGGCCCTCTGTGCTCACGTTCCTCTGCCATGGCTGCTGTGGCAGGTGGGGGGTAGGAGCAGTTCCAGCTCCATCAGCAGAAACTTTAGTATGCAGTTGCTGATTAGTGTTGAGCGCGAATATTCGAAAAGCGAATTTTTTTAGCGAATATCGGCACTTCGCTAATTCGCGAATATTTCGAATATAGCGCTATAAATTCGCTATTTCGAATATTCGTTTTTTTTTTTTTTTTTTTTTTTTAGTTATATTTTTTTCTTTCCTACTTCCCAAAAGTAGTTCTTACCTGTCCTGAGGATTCCTGGCTTCCTGGCTGCTCTAGTCAGTGCCCGTTGCCGCTTCTGCCGACTTCCGTGCTCATGTGGAGCGTCCCCATCCATGGGAGAATCTCCATATACTAAAATGTACTGTCGGATTTGAGGAATTACGTTGAAATCGCAATGCGATTAATTCAAGTTATATTAATCGCATTGCGATTACAACTTAGCACTGCTATCTTACATAGGCTAGAATTAACGAATATGGAGTATAGCTAATGCTATGCACTAGCAGTGCTAAGTTGAAATCGCAATGCGAATACTTTAAGTTAAATTAATCGCATTGCGATTACAACTTAGCACTGCTATCTTACATAGGCTAGAATTAACGAATATGGAGTATAGCTAATGCTATGCACTAGCAGTGCTAAGTTGAAATCGCAATGCGAATACTTTAAGTTAAATTAATCGCATTGCGATTACAACTTAGCACTGCTATCTTACATAGGTTAGAATTAACGAATATGGAGTATAGCTAATGCTATGCACTAGCAGTGCTAAGTTGAAATCGCAATGCGAATACTTTAAGTTAAATTAATCGCATTGCGATTTCAACTTAGCACTGCTGCTATATTCCATATTCGTTAACTTCGTTAATTCTAGCAAGCTGACCCATTATAAACCCAGCTCTAATTTGAAATCGGAATGCGATTAATATAACTTGAATTAATCGCATTGCGATTTCAACGTAATTCCTCAAATCCGACAGTACATTTTAGTATATGGAGACGTTCCCATGGTGATGGGGACGCTCCATGAGCACAGAAGTTATGGTTGGCTTGGTAGAATTAGCGAATAGCGAATATGACGAATGTATTCGTCATATTCCTCAAAACGAAGATAACGAAGTATTCTACATCTTCGTTTTAGCTACCTATTCGTCTCATCATCGTCAACTTCGCTATTCGCTAATTCTAGCAATCAAATAGGAAGGTTGACTTACCAGACAGCTGTGTTAAATTCGCTATGCGATTTTTATTTTTTTTTAATACAATAATTATATTACTTGATAAAATTATTATAAGTATTCTATTTATTAAAAAAAAAAAAAAAAAAATATCGCATAGCGAATTTAACACAGCTGTCTCTATAGTCAACCTTCCTATTTAATTGCTAGAATTAGCGAAGTTGACGAATAGGTAGCTAAAACGAAGATGTAGAATACTTCGTTATCTTCGTTTTGAGGAATAGACGAATACATTCGTCATATTCGTCATCCTCGCTAATTCTAGATATGAAACCAATAGGAAAGTAGCCTTAAGTACAAATCGCAATATGCGATTATTTAAATCGCATGTTAATCGCGATAACTAGAAAAAATGACGAATATTCGATTTCGACGAATATGAAACTAATATTCATTCGAATATTCGCGAATTTCGTCGAAATCGAATATGGCACCTGCCGCTCATCACTATTGCTGATGAGCAGAGATGGAGAGACTGACCTTTGTCAAGATGAATCAGGTGTGGATCAGCCAGGATTTCCACCCACCAATGCCTGATGCATCAGACAAGATCATCCATGGTGCCACAACAACACTTTAACAAAAGAGACCGGTTTCTTTTGGCTACCTGCCTCGGCTACTATTCTGATGCCCCACATCTGACCCACCATCTTCAGCTAGTACTGGTATTGCCACCCACCTCCCCACTCTGTCAACGGGTCACTCTGTGGTCTCCTGATGCTGCTTCTACCTCACCACTAAGGTCTCCGGCTGCTGCCACCTCCACACTGTCATTGTGCCACCCTGTGGCCTCCCCCTGATGCTGCTGATGCTGCCACCTCCACACTCTGTCATTGTGCCACTCTGTGGCCTCCTCCTGATGATGCTGCTTCTGCCGCCACATCCACACTTCACTCTGTGTCCTCCTGATGCTGCTGCTGCCACCTCCACACTGTCATTGTGCCACCATGTGTCCTCCCCCTGATGATGCTGCTGCTGCCACCACATCCACACTCTGTCAGTGTGCCACTCTGTGGCCTCCTTCTGATGCTGCTGCCACCTTCAGACTCTGTCATTGGGCCACTCTGTGGTCTCATCATGCTGTTCTCACCCTCCCTACTTTATGACTGGGCCACTATTTTGCCTTTCGGCCTGGCTGACATCATCATTTATTTGACCCTTCTTCTGGTCTGTCAGAAGGAAGGAAAAATGAGAAACACAACGATCCTATGTAACAGCTGTAATGCCTGCATGACATGGTCCCTATTTTGCATCAGAATTTGCTTAAGATTTGGTAGCCAAAAGCAGGAGTGGGTACAAAACACAGAAGACATGCAAATATTCCATTCACATGTCATCTCTGTTTTTGATCCACTCCTGTTGTTTTTGGCTTTAGCAATACTGATGGATTACTGACCAAATACTGACTGAGTTAAGGTGGATGCTCCACAGACAGGATCTGTTTTTTGGGGGTTATTGCTCTGACAGATCAGAGGAAGGGTAAAATAATCAGTAACGTCAACGCAAACTTACTGCTGACACCCTCTCCACTCTGTCGTGGGCTCTACTTGTATAAGAATTTAATAGAACAGGTTCTGTAGAAATCTATGTTAAATCAGTGAATTGGGGTAAAAGGAGAGCGCTCTTTCACGCTATAGTAGGATCTTGAGCTTCTGCATGGTTCTCTATACCCGGCGCTGACATTGACCTGTAAGGATGAGTTCACACTTCAGTTATTTGGCCCTGTAACTGCCCAAATAAGGGGAGTGTGCAGTGATTCTAAGAGTGACGCCTGTCATCTACATGTCACACTGACTCACAGTATTGTTTCATTACCACAGCAGACTCCCTATGCTTGTTACTGCAAGGCACAGTGTTCTACACCACTATAAAGGCTCTCTGCACCCAGGAAATAGCCGTTTTTAACGTGATTAGCCACAAATAAATTTGGATCGAACAGAATTTTTCGGAAAATTCGGCGAACCAGCTGAATCTAATTTTTGAGAATTTCGCTCATCTCTATTTCTAATCTAGCCATAAACCTAATTTTAAATATTAGTAATCCAGCAGTGAACTATTATAACGGTATGTTCACACAAGGCAGATTTGTTGCAGAAATTGCAGTGACTGAAAATCTGTTCTAGTCCTCTGAAGGAGTTGTTTCTGCAGAAGGTGCATGGATCTCTGTAACAAAACTACCGTATGTGTCTATAATATTAGAAATAACTGCCAAAAAAACTAAAATGATCAACTGTGATGAAAAAAAAGTAATTTGTCATTTGGAATAAGTGTAGAGTTGGTCTTTGTTTGTTTAGTCATAGATAAGTGCTAGCATTTCTGGGAGTGCAGAGGGTGTAGAGTTGGGGGGGAACTTGGAACCACTGGGGGGGTATTAGGGAATCATTTGTTCCCGGATAGAATGACTTGCAGTTTATAAAGAATACTGGTCTCTACTCTAATTTCAAATAATTACTGTGTATTAACAATAGATATGATATATATATATGTTTACAGTTCTAATATTTTTATGGGCATACAGGTAGTTTTGGAAAATCATATTTATTGTTACTTCATTCGACATGGCTTGGCTCTCTGGTAGATAAACTCTGTTATTGCTAAACCCAGACCATCTCTATACAGAGCTGCACGATAATTATTGCAAAGTCAGGGGTCACTGAACTATGGATTGCAATATTTTTCAGAGATATTGCATTTATTGTGAGAGCACCGGCATGTCCTGATTATTCTGTCTGCATCTGGCTGGGGGCACAGTTGAAGAATGCTTACCTTGCCTTTGTTTTCTTGACCTTTTTTCATTATCAGCCCTAAACCATCCGGTCTTACACTTGTCACCATCCACCATAGGCTGTTATTGATTCCTTTAATCAAATAGCTTCACGTCTTCCCATTTGGGTCTACTTTTATGTTTTTGAATGAAGAGAATTGACAAATCCTGATGAGTTTCAAGTGAACTGGAAAAATAAACAAAATATTGGAATTTCTTGTATTTGGTTTTACTAAAAGATGAAGTGTGTCTCCCTATTATATTTGAATTTTGTGACATATGAAAATGGTGTCCGGACATAATTAAGTGAGGCTATATATACTACTTTACACAAACCAGAATTTCCCGCTCATCTCTACAGAAAGATCTTAGATGCACGGACTCACCCATATTAAAGGCTTGATAAACATCCAAAGAAATTATTGCTCCAGCACTCTTGCAAAGTTCCAGTTAACATCCAAGTTAATTGGAACATTTAAAACATGTCCAGCAAAATGCCCATGAGACTTATGCGTTTCGGATAGTTACATCCTTAGTCATAGCCATATATATACTAATTTGTACTTTTCAAACATTGCACACTATCATCAGGACTGTGATAATTATGGTACAGTGCATTCAGAACCCTTTCCCTTGTTTCACGTTTTATGTTGCAGGTTTTCCCCCCATCATTCTGCACTCAATGCCCCATAATGAGAAATTGAAAAAGTGAATGTTAGAAATTTTTGCTAATTTATCAAAAAGGAAAAACTAAAATATTGTATTGATATAAGTATTAAGCCCCTTCAATTAGTACTTAGTTGTAGCACCCTTGGCAGTGATCACAGCCTCCAGTCTGGTTGGTTATGATGCCACAAGGTTTGAAGACCTGGATTTGGGGATGTTCTGCCATTCTTCTTTGCAGATCATCGCAATCTCTGTCAGGAGATGGGGTCCATTGAAGAGATGTTGGATTATGTTCAAGTGAGGGCTATGGCTGGGCCAGTCAAACACATTCACAGAGTTCTCCCTAAACCACTATTGTGTTGTCGTGGCTATGTGCTTAGAGTAATTGCCTTGTTAGAAGGTGAACCTTCGACCCAGTCTGAAGTCCAGAGTACTCTGGATCAGGTTTTCATTTAGAATATCTCTGTACTTTGCCCATTGTGATGATTTGAACCATAAAATGCATGGGGAAGTCCCGGAAGGGGGGTACATCTCTCCCAGATTCCTCCTGGCTGAGGTGGATGAAATCCAGGACTGGCTTCAGCAAACATAGTTGCTGGAGCTATTTTCTTTATTTATTCAGGGCTGGATTTTACTTGGATTGGGTTGGTAGGTCTTGGCAGTGGGACCTCCTAATACAACCCCCCAAGAGCCTCCCCCCCAGTCCAGTCCAGGTTTTTTCCTAGCAGGAAGGGATTCCCAGGTGAGGCTTGCTCTAATCAGGCTTGGATAAAGCACCTGCCAGGGTGTCAGTCTGGGGGAAGGAGAGTGTTTGTAAAGCAGAGTCCTGTGGAGGCTCTGGGTGGTCTCAGTCACGAGTGCTGAGGGGCCACAAGGCTATGTAATGCCTGATACCTTCCCTGGGTGAACTATTTGGCTGAGTCAAGCTGGACCGACTTGCAGTTGTGAACTGTACCCTATAAGTGAGGTAGGACCATTTAGACATGTTAGTTAGAGTCCAGTCGGGCAGGCATTTATTTAGATGTATATTTTGATGTTTGTGTATGTGGAAACCGCAACTGATCCAGTGCCTGATAACTGAACTAATCTGTATTGTGCTATAGGGACTATAATAAATGCACAGTTTGACACTAAAAAATGTTGTCTGCGAAGAAGTTGGTGATTCTGACTCCCTGAATGATGTGATCCCTTATACCATTTAGTTTTACCTCATTCATATCCAGTTTCCCTGTCTCAGCCACTGAAAAAGACCCCCACAGCATTATGCTGCCACCAAAGTGCTCCACTGTATGGATGGTATTGGGCATGTGATGGGCAGTGCCTGGTTTCCTCCAGACATGATTCTTAGAATTGAGGCCGATACGTTCAATCTATGATTCATCAGACCAGAGAATCTTCTTTCTCACAGTATGCGAGTCCTTTAAATGTCTTTTCCTTTTTTTTTTTTGCAAACTCTATGCAGGCTTTCATA
The DNA here is from genome assembly GCA_033119425.1 of Bufotes viridis. Taxonomy (NCBI): domain Eukaryota; kingdom Metazoa; phylum Chordata; class Amphibia; order Anura; family Bufonidae; genus Bufotes; species Bufotes viridis. Next base: position 185,889,311 of record CM065590.1, read on the forward strand.
CAGGATGTGTTTTATTGATGCTTCTTTCTGGCCACTCTGCATTAAAAGTTTCTTTGGATTCAGCTTCACTTTTTTCACTCAGCAATGGTCTGCCACTGTCTGCCTGCCTCCAAGAAGGCATCTTCCACCAAAAAGTCAAACGGCTGTGGAAAACTACTCCGAAGAAATGCTTTCAAAAAATAGAAAACAGAGAAGTGTTAATAATTTAAATTATAAATGTATTCTACAGCAAGACAACGACCCCAAAGTACAGCCAATGTCTTTAAGAACTATATTCAACGTAAAGAATAACAAGGAATCCTGGAAGTGATGATATGGCCCCTACAAATCTCAGATCTCAACATTCTCGAGGCTGTCTAGGATTACATGAAGAGACAGAAGGATTTCAGCAAGCCTACTGAGATCTGTGGTTAGCAACAACCTCCCTGCTGGGTTCCTTTAAAAACTGTGTGCAAGTGTACCTAGAAAAATTTATGTTGTTACGAAAGCAAAGGGTGTTCACACCAGATATTGATTTCATTTAAATTCTTAATTTGCAGCATTTTTACCACATCTGCTTAAAACATTTGCTCAGTACTGTATTTTTCACTTTGACAGTATTAATAATATTGGCATTAAAGAGCTTGAAAGGGGCGGATACAGTCCTTGGAGACCTCGGGTGTCATACACAACGTTTCAGGGTAATCCAAAAACTTATCCTTTGGGTTTAACTCATTTGCACCCAAATCGAATCTGCCAACCAATCTGTTAGAATTGGACCCAATACGAATTTCAACAAATCTGTAAAGAAAGGCTTTTTTAGCTAAAACCAAATATGTTCCATGTGTAGTAGGATACAATATGACGGACCCGAACCCGGACATTTTCAAAAAAGTTCGGGTTCGGGTCCGGTGTTCGTCGATTACTTCCCGCTTTCTGAAGGGCTGCACTGCAGCCAATCAGCTAGCGTTTTACTTCTTGCCCTAAGAGCCCATCACAGCCATGCCTACTAATGGCATGGCTGTGATTGGCCAAGTGCAGCATGTGACCCAGCCTCTATTTAAGCTGGAGTCACGTAGCGCCGCACGTCACACTGCTCTGACTAGTGTAGGGAGAGGATGCAGCTTCTGTGAGGGCGAGATAGGCAGGGATAAAGAAGTGATTGAATGATCTACCTTTCTACACCTGTGCATCAGAACAACTCAGCTGAGATGTTCACTGAAAGTCACTATTTTGTTGAGACTGGCCAGAGCGATTTTTACTGGCACATGTAACTGGGCTGACCGGCGGTGGCCATTTTGGGACTTGTGGTGCGCCAGCACAAGCTGCCACAGAGTCTAAACCAAAGCTCCAAAGAAGTGTAAAATCTACACCTGTGAATCAGAACAACAGCGATTCAGCTGCTCAGTCAAAGTCAATCTTTTTTCTGGATGGGCAGACCGTTTTCTGGCACATGTTACTGGGCTGATAGGCAGCGGCCATTTTGGGCCTTGTGGTTCTACAGCAAAAGCTGCCACAACGTCCATTAATCTCATGTAATACTCGATTTTTTCATAGATATACTACATCAGGGGTTTGGCTGTGCTTGTGTCACCCATACTAACTGCAAAGATATTTAATATATCAGTGGTGAAACTGAAAGTAACCCACTTGGATAGCAAATCCCATGAATGTGCTGTTCCAGCTAGGCTAGCCAGTGCCACTACAGCCAGCCAAGTCCAATACTGTCAGCCAGAAAAAAAAAAAATTTTATGTGCCAGAAATATGAATTAGAAAAAGCTTTCACCGTAATAATAAAATTATTCTGGTGTTAGACCAGAAGAAGCACTCCAGTCGTAATTAATACTGTAAAAAGGCTTAGGCAATATTTCTCCCAGTGTGGGAAATTTATCTAGCAAAACTAGCATTTTAAAAATTGCGGTGTTCTGAAATACCAGCAGTTTTCTTGTAACTAATACCGCCAAAGGCATTATTGTCCAGTGTTGTAATTTTGGTGAAAAAAGGCCAATTTAATCAATCTGGTGTTTGTTAGACCAGAAACACTAGGCCTCACGTTTTACTCCTGTAAAAGGAATTATATCTCCCGTGTGGGAATCTATGTACCAAAACTATCATTTTAAAAATCTGATGTCCACTTTGCAGCAGTTTTCTTGTAAATAATACCGCCAAAAGGCATTATTGTCCAGTGTTGTAATTTTGGTGAAAAAAGGCCAATTTAATCAATCTGGTGTTTGTTAGACCAGAAACACTAGGCCTCACGTTTTTACTCCTGTAAAAGGAATTATATCTCCCGTGTGGGAATCTATGTACCAAAACTAGCATATTAAAAATCTGATGTCCACTTTGCAGCAGTTTTCTTGTAAATAATACCGCCAAAAGGCATTATTGTCCAGTGTTGTAATTTTGGTGAAAAAAAGGCCAATTTAATCAATCTGGTGTTTGGTAGACCAAAAACACTAGGCCTCACGTTTTTACTCCTGTAAAAGGAATGATATCTCCCGTGTGGGAATCTATGTACCCAAACTAGCATTTTAAAACTTCAGATGTCCTATTTGCATCAGTATTCTTGTAAATATTACCGCCAAAAGGCATTATTGTCCAGTGTTGTAATTTTGGTGAAAAAAAGGCCAATTTAATCAATCTGGTGTTTGGTAGACCAAAAACACTAGGCCTCACGTTTTTACTCCTGTAAAAGGAATTATATCTCCCGTGTGGGAATCTATGTACCAAAACTAACATATTAAAAATTCTGGTGTCCACTTTGCAGCAGTTTTCTTGTAATTAATACCGGAAAAAGGAATTATATCTTCCAGTGTGGGAATTTTGGGGCTAAAAAATAATATATTTTATTGTGGTGCGAGTTGAATCGCAACAATGAGGAAACATTCTATTAAGGGACGAGGACGCGGTCGTGGTGGTGTCCGTGGAGCCTCTGTTGCTGGCAGAGGACGTGGCCGTTCGGCCTCAGGCGCACAAAGTAGTGGACCAACTCCTCAAGTAGCCGGCAGAATTTACAGCGATATTTGGTGGGGCCCAATGCCGTTATGAGGATGGTAAGGCCTGAGCAGGTACAGGCATTAGTCGATTGGGTGGCCGACAGTGCTTCCAGCACGTTCACCACATTGTCTTCCGCCCAGTCTTCTGCGGAAAGCGCACAGGTGGCACCTGAAAACCAAGCCCATCAGTCTGTCACATCACCCCCATGCATATCAGGAAACTGGCTGAGCCTCAAGTTATGCAGCAGTCTCTTATTCTGTTTGAAGACTCTGCTCCCACGGTTTTCCAGGGCGTCCACCTAGCCCTTCCCCAGCGGTGGAAGACATTCCATGCACTGACGCACAACAACTTATGTATCCAGATGATGAGGACATGGGAATACCACCACAGCAGAGTGACCGAGTGTCTGATGATGACAAAACACAGGTGCCCACTGCCGCGTCTTATTGCAGTGTGCAGACTGAACAGGAGGAGGTCAGGGAGGAAGACTGGGTGGAAGACGATGCAGAGGACGATGAGGTCTTAGACCCCACATGGACTGAAGGTCGTGCCGCTGACTTAAATAGTTCAGAGGAAGAGGCAGTGGTGAGACCGAGACAACAGCGAAGCCAAAGAGGGAGCAGGGGGCAAAAGCAGAACAGCCGCTGTCCAGAGAGTTTGCCTGCTATTGGCCAGTGCCAACAGGGACCCAGCACCCCAAAGGCATCTTCAAGGAGTTCCCTGGCATGGCACTTCTTCAAACAATGTGCTGAGGACAAGACCAGAGTGGTTTGCACGCTGTGCCATCAGACCCTGAGGCGAGGCATTAACGTTCTTAACCTGAGCACCACCTGCATGATCAGGCATCTACATGCAAAGCATGAACTGCAGTGGAGTACACACCTTAAAAACAAGGAACCCGCTCAGGCTCCCCTGCTCCCTCTACCGCTGCTGCCTCGGCTTCCGCCTCGAGAGGAATGTTGCCACCTGCCGAGCAGCAAACAGAGGATGTGCCACCGACACCACCACCACCACCGCCACCGTCACCTAGCGTCTCCACTATTTCACACAGCAGCGTTCAGCTCTCCATCTCTCAAACCTTTGAGAGGAAGCGCAAATTCCCACCTAGTCACCCTCGAGGCCCTTGGCCTGAATGCCAGCATTTCTAAACTACTGGCCTTTGAAATGCTGTCATTCCGGCTGGTGGACACAGACAGCTTCAAACAGCTGATGGCCATGGCTGTCCCCCAGTATGTGGTTCCCAGCCGCCACTACTTCTCCAAGACAGCCGTGCCTTCCCTGCACATGCAAGTGTCCGATAAAATCAAGTGTGCACTGCGCAGCGCCATTTGTGGCAAGGTCCACCTAACCACAGATACGTGGACCAGTAAGCACTGGCCAGGGACGCTATATCTCCTAACTGCACACTGGGTAAATGTAGTGGCGGCTGGGCCCCAGGCGGAGAGTTCCTTGGCGCACGTCCTTCCGCCGCCAAGGATCACAGGGCATCATTCTTTGCCTCCTGTAGCCTCCTCCTCCTACTCGGCTTCCTCCTCCTCCTCCTCTGCTTCCACCAGCTCATCCAGTCAGCCACACACCTTCACCACCAACTTCAGCACAGCCCGGGTAAGCGTCAGCAGGCCATTCTGAAACTCATATGTTTGGGGGACAGGCCCCACACCGCGCAGGAGTTGTGGCGGGGTATTGAACAACAGACCGACCAGTGGTTGCTGCCGGTGGGCCTCATGCCCGGCCTGGTGGTGTGCGATAATGGGCGAAATCTCGTGGCAGCTCTGGGACTAGCCGGTTTGACGCACATCCCTTGCCTGGTGCATGTGCTGAATTTGGTGGTGCAAAAGTTCATTCACAACTACCCAGACATGTCAGAGCTGCTGCATAAAGTGCGGGCCGTCTGTGCGCGCTTCGGCGTTCACATCCTGCCGCTGCTCGCCTGTCAGCGCTACAGCGGAACTTCGGCCTTCCGCTCACCGCCTAATATGCGACGTGCCCACCCGGTGGAACTCCACCTTGCACATGCTGGAGAGACTGTGCGAGCAGCAGCAGGCCATAGTGGAGTTTCAGCTGCAGCACGCACGGGTCAGTCGCACTGCGGAACAGCACCACTTCACCACCAATGATTGGGCCTCCATGCGAGACCTGTGTGCCCTGTTGCGCTGTTTGAGTGCGCCACCAACATGGCCAGTGGCGATGCCACTGTTATCAGCGTGACAATACCAATTCTATGTCTCCTAGAGAAGCGCTTAGGGCGATGATGGAAGAGGAGGTGGGCCAGGGCCAGGAGGAGGAGGAGGAGGATGACGGGTCGTTTTTAGCACTTTCAGGCCAGTCTGTTAGAAGTGGCTCAGAGGGAGGTTTTTGCAACAGCAGAGGGCAGGTACAAATGTGGCCAGCCAGGGACCACTACTGTGAGGACGAGGAGGATGAGGAGGAGGTGGAGGAGGATGAGGATGAAGCAGGTTCTGCGGGGTGGCACCCAGCACAGCGCAGGCACATCCCTGGTGCGTGGCTGGGGGGATACAGAGGATGATGACGATACGCCTCCCACAGAGGACAGCTTGTCCTTACACTCTGGGGAGCCTGGCACACATGAGCGATTACATGCTGCAGTGCCTGCGCTAACGACAGCAGAGTTGCCCACATTTTAACGTGTGCTGACTACTGGGTGGCCACCCTGCTGGATCCACGGTACAACGACAATGTGCCCACTTTACTTCCTGCACTGGAGCGTGATAGGAAGATGCGCGAGTAGCAAGCGCACACTTGGTAGACAGCGCTCCTGAGAGCATTCCCAACTGTCACAGGGGAACAGGTGGAAGGCCAAGGCCAAGGCAGAGGAGGAGCTAGAGGTCGCCCATGCAGCAGTGTCACGGCCAGCTCCTCTGAGGGCAGGGTTAGCATGGCAGAAATGTGGAAAAGTTTTGTCTCCACGCCACAGCTAACTGCCCCACCACCTGATACGAGACGTGTTAGCAGGAGGCAACATTTCACTAACATGGTTCAACAGTGCATCTGCACACAACTCCACGTACTGACGGATGGTTCGGCCCCATTCAACTTCTGGGTTTCCAAATTGTCCACGTGGCCAGAATTAGCATGTTATGCCTTGGAGGTGCTGGCCTGCCCGGCGGCCAGCGCTTTATCTGAATGTGTATTCAGCACGGCAGGGGCGTCATTACTGACAAACGCAGCCGCCTGTCCACAGCCAACGTGGACAAGCTGACGTTTATAAAAATGAACCAGGCATGGATCCCACAAGACCTGACCCTCCCTTGTGCAGAGTAGTCCTTAATAACTGCCTTAAACTATGTTGTCTTGTACTCCTGGCCACTTCTTCATTGCAAAAATCAATTTTTGAAATTAAGTAGGATCTTGGGGTGCAACCCAGAGTTGAATGAACCTTCCCTCTGTCTGGGTGCCGGGGCCAAAGTACATGAAAGTGTCCTTCTCCTGTGCTGGGTGATATGAATGTTATACTTGTGCTGTCTGACATGTCTCCTTTGTGTGGGTGCAGGGGCCAAAGTCACTGAAAGCGGCCTTCTCCTGTGGTGGGTGATCGAAATGCCTGATTCTCTGCTGTGGGACCTCTCCCTCCGGTGGCTGCAGGGGTCAAGGTCTCTAAAGTGCCCTTCTCCTGTGGTGGTTGATGTAAAACTGATGCTTGTGCTATCTGACCTGTCTCCTCTGTGTCGGTGCTAAGGCCTAAGTCACTGAAAGCGGCCTTCTCCTGTGCTGGCTGATATAAATGCCTGAATCTCTGCTGTGGGACCTCTCTCCTCCGTGTGGCTGCAGGGTCAAAGTCTCTAAAAGTGGCCTTCTCTTGTGCTGGGTGATGTGAAGCTGATGTTTGTGCCATCTGACATGGTTGCTGGTCCGAAATAAATGAGAGTGGCCTTCTCCGTTGGTGGTTGATATGACGCATGATTCCTTGCTGTGGGACCTGTATCCTCTGTCTGGGTGCTGGGCCGAACTGGAGAGACTGTGCGAGCAGCAGCAGGCCATAGTGGAGTTTCAGCTGCAGCACGCACGGGTCAGTCGCACTGCGGAACAGCACCACTTCACCACCAATGATTGGGCCTCCATGCGAGACCTGTGTGCCCTGTTGCGCTGTTTCGAGTACGCCACCAACATGGCCAGTGGCGATGCCACTGTTATCAGCGTGACAATACCAATTCTATGTCTCCTAGAGAAAACGCTTAGGGCGATGATGGAAGAGGAGGTGGGCCAGGGCCAGGAGGAGGAGGAGGAGGATGACGGGTCGTTTTTAGCACTTTCAGGCCAGTCTGTTAGAAGTGGCTCAGAGGGAGGTTTTTGCAACAGCAGAGGGCAGGTACAAATGTGGCCAGCCAGGGACCACTACTGTAGGACGAGGAGGATGAGGAGGAGGTGGAGGAGGATGAGGATGAAGCAGGTTCACAGCGGGGTGGCACCCAGCACAGCGCAGGCACATCCCTGGTGCGTGGCTGGGGGATACAGAGGATGATGACGATACGCCTCCCACAGAGGACAGCTTGTCCTTACCTCTGGGGAGCCTGGCACACATGAGCGATTACATGCTGCAGTGCCTGCGCAACGACAGCAGAGTTGCCCACATTTTAACGTGTGCTGACTACTGGGTGGCCACCCTGCTGGATCCACGGTACAACGACAATGTGCCCACTTTACTTCCTGCACTGGAGCGTGATAGGAAGATGCGCGAGTACAAGCGCACACTTGTAGACGCGCTCCTGAGAGCATTCCCAACTGTCACAGGGGAACAGGTGGAAGGCCAAGGCCAAGGCAGAGGAGGAGCTAGAGGTCGCCCATGCAGCAGTGTCACAGCCAGCTCCTCTGAGGGCAGGGTTAGCATGGCAGAAATGTGGAAAAGTTTTGTCTCCACGCCACAGCTAACTGCCCCACCACCTGATACGGAACGTGTTAGCAGGAGGCAACATTTCACTAACATGGTTCAACAGTGCATCTGCACACAACTCCACGTACTGACGGATGGTTCGGCCCCATTCAACTTCTGGGTTTCCAAATTGTCCACGTGGCCAGAATTAGCATGTTATGCCTTGGAGGTGCTGGCCTGCCCGGCGGCCAGCGTTTTATCTGAATGTGTATTCAGCACGGCAGGGGGCGTCATTACTGACAAACGCAGCCGCCTGTCCACAGCCAACGTGGACAAGCTGACGTTTATAAAAATGAACCAGGCATGGATCCCACAAGACCTGACCCTCCCTTGTGCAGAGTAGTCCTTAATAACTGCCTTAAACTATGTTGTCTTGTACTCCTGGCCACTTCTTCATTGCAAAATAAATTTTTGAAATTAAGTAGGATCTTGGGGTGCAACCCAGAGTTGAATGAACCTTCCCTCTGTCTGGGTGCCGGGGCCAAAGTACATGAAAGTGTCCTTCTCCTGTGCTGGGTGATATGAATGTTATACTTGTGCTGTCTGACATGTCTCCTTTGTGTGGGTGCAGGGGGCCAAAGTCACTGAAAGCGGCCTTCTCCTGTGGTGGGTGATCGAAATGCCTGATTCTCTGCTGTGGGACCTCTCTCCTCCGTGTGGCTGCAGGGGTCAAGGTCTCTAAAAGTGCCCTTCTCCTGTGGTGGTTGATGTAAAACTGATGCTTGTGCTATCTGACCTGTCTCCTCTGTGTCGGTGCTAAGGCCTAAGTCACTGAAAGCGGCCTTCTCCTGTGCTGGCTGATATAAATGCCTGAATCTCTGCTGTGGGACCTCTCTCCTCCGTGTGGCTGCAGGGGTCAAAGTCTCTAAAAGTGGCCTTCTCTTGTGCTGGGTGATGTGAAGCTGATGTTTGTGCCATCTGACATGGTTGCTGGTCCGAAATAAATGAGAGTGGCCTTCTCCGTTGGTGGTTGATATGACGCATGATTCCTTGCTGTGGGACCTGTATCCTCTGTCTGGGTGCTGGGCCGAACTAAATGAGAGTGGCCTTCTCCGGTGGTGGTTGATATGACGCATGATTCCTTGATGTGGGACCTCTCTCCTCTGTCTGGGTGCTGGTCCAAAATACATGAGAGTGGCCTTCTCAGGTGGTGGTTGATATGACGCATGATTCCTTGATGTGGGACCTCTCTTCTCTGTCTGGGTGCTGGTCCGAACTAAATGAGAGTGGCCTTCTCCGGTCGTGGTTGATATGACGCATGATTCCTTGATGTGGGACCTGTATCCTCTGTCTGGGTGCTGGTCCAAAATAAATGAGAGTGGCCTTCTCCGGTGGGGGTTGATATGACGCATGATTCCTTGATGTGGGACTTCTCTCCTCTGTCTGGGTGCTGGTCCGAACTAAATGAGAGTGGCCTTCTCCGGTGGTGGTTGATATGACGCATGATTCCTTGATGTGGGACCTGTATCCTCTGTCTGGGTGCTGGTCCAAAATAAATGAGAGTGGCCTTCTCCGGTGGGGGTTGATATGACGCATGATTCCTTGATGTGGGACCTCTCTCCTCTGTCTGGGTGCTGGTCCAAAATTCTCTCAAAGTGGCCTTCTCTTGTGCTGGGTGATGTGAAGCTGATGTTTGTGCCATCTGACATGGTTGCCGGGGTCCCATTAAATGGTGGCCTACTCCTGTGGTGGGTGATCTAAATGCATGATTCTCTGCTGTGAAAACCTCTCTCCTCCGTCTGGGTGCAGGGGTCAAAGTCTCTCAAAGTGGCCTTCTCTTGTGCTGGGTGATGTGAAGCTGATGTTTGTGCCATCTGACATGGTTGCCGGGGTCCCATTAAATGGTGGCCTACTCCTGTGGTGGGTGATCTAAATGCCTGATTCTCTGCTGTGAAAACCCCTCTCCTCCGCCTGGGTGCAGGGGTCAAAGTCTCTCAAAGTGGCCTTCTCTTGTGCTGGGTGATGTGAAGCTGATGTTTGTGCCATCTGACATGGTTGCCGGGGTCCCATTAAATGGTGGCCTACTCCTGTGGTGGGTGATCTAAATGCATGATTCTCTGCTGTGAAAACCTCTCTCCTCTGTCTGGGTGCTGGTCCAAAATACATGAGAGTGGCCTTCTCCGGTGGTGATTGATATGACGCATGATTCCTTGCTGTGGGACCTGTATCCTCTGTCTGGGTGCTGGTCCAAAATAAATGAGAGTGGCCTTCTCCGGTGGGGGTTGATATGACGCATGATTCCTTGATGTGGGACCTCTCTCCTCTGTCTGGGTGCTGGTCCAAAATACATGAGAGTGGCCTTCTCCGGTGGTGGTTGATATGACGCATGATTCCTTGCTGTGGGACCTGTATCCTCTGTCTGGGTGCTGGTCCAAAATACATGAGAGTGGCCTTCTCCGGTGGTGGTTGATATGACGCATGATTCCTTGCTGTGGGACCTGTATCCTCTGTCTGGGTGCTGGTCCAAAATAAATGAGAGTGGCCTTCTCCGGTGGGGGTTGATATGACGCATGATTCCTTGATGTGGGACCTCTCTCCTCTGTCTGGGTGCTGGTCCAAAATAAATGAGAGTGGCCTTCTCCGGTGGGGGTTGATATGACGCATGATTCCTTGATGTGGGACCTCTCTCCTCTGTCTGGGTGCTGGTCCAAAATACATGAGAGTGGCCTTCTCCGGTGGTGGTTGATATGACGCATGATTCCTTGCTGTGGGACCTGTATCCTCTGTCTGGGTGCTGGTCCAAAATACATGAGAGTGGCCTTCTCCGGTGGTGGTTGATATGACGCATGATTCCTTGCTGTGGGACCTGTATCCTCTGTCTGGGTGCTGGTCCAAAATAAATGAGAGTGGCCTTCTCCGGTGGTGGTTGATATGACGCCTTATTCCTTGCTGTGGGACCTCTCTCCTCTGTCTGGGTGCTGGTCCGAAATAAATGAGAGTGGCCTTCTCCGTTGGTGGTTGATATGACGCATGATTCCTTGCTGTGGGACCTGTATCCTCTGTCTGGGTGCTGGGCCGAACTAAATGAGAGTGGCCTTCTCCGGTGGTGGTTGATATGACGCATGATTCCTTGATGTGGGACCTCTCTCCTCTTTCTGGGTGCTGGTCCAAAATACATGAGAGTGGCCTTCTCAGGTGGTGGTTGATATGACGCATGATTCCTTGATGTGGGACCTCTCTCCTCTGTCTGGGTGCTGGTCCAAAATAAATGAGAGTGGCCTTTTCCGGTGGGGGTTGATATGACGCATGATTCCTTGATGTGGGACCTCTCTCCTCTGTCTGGGTGCTGGTCCGAACTAAATGAGAGTGGCCTTCTCCGGTCGTGGTTGATATGACGCATGATTCCTTGATGTGGGACCTGTATCCTCTGTCTGGGTGCTGGTCCAAAATAAATGAGAGTGGCCTTCTCCGGTAGTGGTTGATATGACGCATGATTCCTTGATGTGGGACCTCTCTCCTCTGTCTGGGTGCTGGTCCGAACTAAATGAGAGTGGCCTTCTCCGTTGGTGGTTGATATGACGCATGATTCCTTGATGTGGGACCTCTCTCCTCTGTCTGGGTGCTGGTCCGAACTAAATGAGAGTGGCCTTCTCCGGTGGTGGTTGATATGACGCATGATTCCTTGATGTGGGACCTGTATCCTCTGTCTGGGTGCTGGTCCAAAATACATGAGAGTGGCCTTCTCCGGTGGTGGTTGATATGACGCATGATTCCTTGATGTGGGACCTGTATCCTCTGTCTGGGTGCTGGTCCAAAATAAATGAGAGTGGCCTTCTCCGGTGGTGGTTGATATGACGCCTTATTCCTTGCTGTGGGACCTGTATCCTCTGTCTGGGTGCTGGTCCAAAATACATGAGAGTGGCCTTCTCCGGTGGTGGTTGATATGAAGCATGATTCCTTGCTGTGGGACCTGTATCCTCTGTCTGGGTGCTGGTCCCAAATAAATGAGAGTGGCCTTCTCCAGTGGTGGATGATATGAGTCCACATGATTCCTTGCTGTGGGACCTCTCTCCAATTGATATTGGTTAATTTTTATTTATTTTATTTTATTTTAATTCATTTCCCTATCTACATTTGTTTGCAGGGGATTTACCTACATTTTGCTGCCTTTTGCAGCCCTCTAGCCCTTTCCGGGAGTCTTTTACAGGCTTTTTAGTGCCCAAAAGTTCGAGTCCCCATTGACTTCTATGGGGTTCGGGTTCGGGATGAAGTTCGGGTTGAGTTCGGATCACGAACCCGGACATTTTCCGGAAGTTCGGCCGAACCTCTCGAACCCGAACATCCAGGTGTTCGCTCATCTCTACTCATGTTTAAAAGGTTATACAATCACTTGGCTTTGACCTCTCTTCCACCATGATACTACACATACATGCCATCCTACCACAGTTTTATAGCAACTCAATCAAAATTATTGATTGCGAGTATAAACCTGTAAATCTGACATTTATAGTAAGAAAGCAAATGTTTCAGCCTCTTAGAGTTTGCAAAATGCCACGGTAGCTTAGCTTGTGAAATCTAAATATCACTCAAGCTATTCGGATACGTTCTATAAAAGTGAAAATGTCACAATTCGCAAGTGGATATTAAACTACAGCGATTTCCGCAGTTATAGCTGTGTAATAATTTTTGCATTTCAGCTCATCATCTTTGTAAATGACTAATTTAAATACACCCATAGATAATAACTCTTGTATTTGTCAGAATTTGCTGAGCTTTTTAATGACTGTCTTAATTAATATGGTTAGATTTTATAAGAGCAGAAATAATGGAGCTTAGGTTGTAGAAATATAAAACTTGTCCTCCTCTTCCACCCTTTTGGGTATAGTACCATTTTCAAATGCAATTAGTTGAGGCTGCAACTAAAAATACTTCAAAAAGTAGTGTCTTGCATCCATGATTATACTGAATCTAATGCATTTAGAGTATAATAATATGTGGAGGCCCAACTACAGGAACCATGATCAATTCCCAAAAGGAAGGAACTGCTGCAATCCCAAATAATTAACCATACAGTAGACCACTAAGGCGACTTTCACACTTGCGGTAGCCTTTTCTGGCAGGCTGTTCCGGCGGGGGATCAGCCCGCCGGATCCGTGCTACCGCAAGTCCACATTGCTGGTGGAAGTCCGCTCTGGCCCCACTCACTATAATGGGGGTGGGCCGAAGGTCCGGCCGCAGCACCGCAAACATGCTGACAGGACAAATACTGCAGCGTGCTGTAGTTTTATTTCGGTCGCCTTTCGACCTCTGGCCCCCATTATAGTGAATAGGGCAGGAGCGGACTTCCGCTAGCACGGTGGACCTGTGGTAGCACAGATCCGGCAGGCTGTTCCCCCACCGAAACAGCCTGCCGGAAAAGGCTACCGCAAGTGTGAAAGTGTCAAAGTAGCCTTAGCTGTGCCCTGTAGAAATGTTCCCACTAAGCTGTGCATTCTAGAAATGTTCCCACTAAGCTGTGCACTCTAGAAATGTTCCCACTAAGCTGTGTGCTTTAGAAATGTTCCCACAAAGCTGTGCACTCTAGAAATTAACCATATAGCGTCCAGTTGAATAGGTTTAAGCAGCATACTCATAAATAAATAGTTTTACAGTGTCTAAGATTAAAATAGACAAATCGCCAGGACCGGATGGCATACACCCCCGTATCCTAAGGGAATTAAGTGATGTCCTAGCCAGACCCTTATTTTTGATATTCACGGACTTCATACTGACAGGGAATGTTCCACCAGACTGGCGTATAGCAAATGTGGTGCCAATATTCAAAAAGGGTCCAAAAACAGAGCCTGGAAATTATAGGCCGGTAAGTTTAACATCTGTTGTGGGTAAACTGTTTGAAGGTTTTGTAAGAGATGCTATCTTGGAGTATCTCAATGAAAATAAGCAAATTACACCATATCAGCATGGCTTCATGAGGGATCGGTCATGTCAAACTAATTTAATCAGTTTCTATGAGGAGGTAAGTTCTAGACTTGACAGCGGCGAATCAATGGATGTCGTATATCTGGACTTCTCCAAAGCATTTGACGCTGTACCACATAAAATGTTAATATATAAAATGAGAACACTTGGACTAGGAGAAAATATCTGTATGTGGGTAAGTAACTGGCTCAGTAATAGAAAACAGAGGGTGGTTATTAACGGTACACACTCAGATTGGGTCACGGTCACTAGTGGGGTACCTCAGGGTTCAGTATTGGGCCCTATTCTCTTCAATATATTTATTAATGATCTTGTAGAAGGCTTGCACAGTAATATATCAATTTTTGCAGATGACACTAAACTGTGTAAAGTAATTAACACTAAAGAGGACAGTTTTCTGCTACAGAGGGATCTGGATAGATTGGGGGCTTGGGCAGAGAAATGGCAGATGAGGTTTAACACTGACAAATGTAAAGTTATGCACATGGGAAGGAATAATGCAAGTCACCCGTACATACTAAATGGTAAAACACTCAGTAACACTGACATTGAAAAGGATCTAGGAATTTTAATAAATTACAAATTAAGCTGTAAAAACCAGTGTCAGGCAGCTGCTGCTAAGGCCAATAAGATAATGGGTTGCATCAAAAGGGGCATAGATGCCCGTGATGAAAATATAGTCTTACCACTTTATAAATCACTAGTCAGACCACACATGGAGTACTGTGTACAGTTCTGGGCTCCTGTGAACAAGGCAGACATAGCAGAGCTAGAGAGGGTTCAGAGGAGGGCAACTAAAGTAATAACTGGAATGGGGCAACTACAGTACCCTGAAAGGGTATCAAAATTAGGGTTTTCACTCTAGAAAAAAGACGACTGAGGGGAGATCTAATAACTATGTATAAATATATCAGGGGTCAGTACAAAGATCTCTCCCATCATCTATTTATCCCCAGGACTGTGACTGTGACGAGAGGACATCCTCTGCGTCTGGAGGAAAGAAGGTTTGTACACAAACATAGAAAAGGGTTCTTCACGGTAAGAGCAGTAAGACTATGGAACTCTCTGCCTGAGGAGGTGGTGATGGTGAGTACAATAAAGGAATTCAAGAGGGGCCTGGATGTATTTCTGGAGCGTAATAATATTTCAGGCTATAGCTACTAAAGATGGGTCGTTGATCCAGGGAGTTATTCTGACTGCCTGATTGGAGTCGGGAAGGAATTTTTTCCCTTTAAGTGGGGAAAATTGGCTCTACCTCACAGGGGTTTTTGCCTTCCTCTGGATCAACTTGCAGGAAACAGGTCGAACTGGATGGACAAATGTCTTTTTTCGGCCTCATATACTATGTTACTATGTTACGACAAATGTCTAAAAAAACTAGATAAACTGGATACAACCTTGAGGTAAACCAAGGCAGGTAACTGAATCAATGGTGGTCTAGGGCAGGAAAGGGATTAATACCTGGTGTTCAATAGTTTACCTACTTCTCTAAGCTCCACCAGTACTAAGGTCTTATATCTAAATTTGACCAGGGCACCATCACAAATATTAAAGTTTTATTTTTGCCTGATTTTATTCTGATTACTCTGGTTTTGTTCCACATTTTATATCTACACAAAAAGTTCCATAAGTTTCCTTAGATTCTGAGCCTTACTCATATAAAAGGGTTTATTCTTTATGTCGCACTGCAGAGTATGTTAGTCCTTCATGAATTGTCACCCAAATAATAGGAGATTAATAAGTATTTTGTTTCAATAAACTAGCTAAATTTTCATATACTTAAAAAAAAAACTATACTAGTAAAATTTGCCTAAACTTTGTACCATAATTGGCTAGAATATTGAAAAATGCTAATACAGCCTGGAGATTGTACAATAATTTGCTGTATGATCACCTTCATCTTAATTTTCATTGCATCATCTAAGTGTATATACTGTAGAACTTACACATTGAAAAAGACAGTGTTTACTTCTGCATATTATGCAGTCTGAAGGAAAAAGTGTATTTCAGCAATTATCAGTGCTCTTAGCAAACATTTTGTTGTGGCCCATCTGTTCTGAATACTTGAATGTCCATCTGCTGGTGCCTGAATGGCTTCTTTTTCACTGTAGCATTACAAAGGCTGGTAGGCAGTATGAGGTTTATACTGGCACACTCCAGACTCCTGACATCTGCTGTGCTGTAACTTCCATTCTAAAGCCAGAGCCCAGCCTTCTTATAAAGCATGATACAAATACATTACTTTAAAGATTAATAAATTAGGTGTTGATAGGAATCACATGGTCTCTCAACTAAAATACAGAATGTTACTTTGATGTGCCATAATGTTTTTATTGTGAAGAGCAGCTTCCATCCGTGGT
This sequence comes from Bufotes viridis, assembly GCA_033119425.1. Classification (NCBI taxonomy): domain Eukaryota; kingdom Metazoa; phylum Chordata; class Amphibia; order Anura; family Bufonidae; genus Bufotes; species Bufotes viridis. Next base: position 185,905,454 of record CM065590.1, read on the forward strand.
AAACTTCATTGAGTTCTTGAGATGTCTCCTGAGCTGTGCCTCCCAAGACTTTGATGTGAATAATTATAAGTCTGCTTTTTCCACTTGCCCTGCTACACAAGTACAAATAATGCATTATTTATTGAAAACATTCACATATATACACATAATGTTGGATATCTAAGATATACATATAGCAGCAATTTACATAAAAGAACTGGATATGATGACAAAAGCACATCAACACAATGGGCCTAGTAATAAAGTGCAAAGTGTACCGCTTAAAAAAAAACACTGTATGTCAAGGAAAAAAGTCTAAAGAGTTTGTAAAAAACACATAAATACAGTAAATGCCTCATGTCCCACTTTTTTTTATTTTATTTTTAATTTTACACTTTGAGTCCCCATAAGCTCATATAAGACTTCTGGGGGACATTTATTGTCATTTTTTTTGTCACTATTGATTTCTCCTGTAACTGGGGCTGACATAGTAGCCCCAGTTACAGGGGAAATACAGCCCCTAGAGAGGCTGTACAGCAGAACACATCGCAGGGCTGATCGTGGTCTGTGAAAGACAGCTCCTGCACTCTCTCGGCCCTGGCGGTCACATGACCACTGGGCCAGGACAGGTAGCGCATCGCGCTTCCTGCTCTGCACACACAGCGCTCGGTGAGCGCTGTTTCTGCAGCGAGTTAGAAGGCAGGGACACCTGGGAACTGTCCCTGCCTTCTCTCTGGGTTGCCTGCAGCTGCCTTCCCTAAATGGATATTTTAGAATGTCCATTCAGAGATAGACAACGGCCCATAGGACATTTATATCCTATGGCCCATTGGGCATTCGTCAAGTGGTTAAGCATGTTATCTAAGCTGCTCTGAAAGTGTTAAAAACACTTTGCAGAGAAGTATAGCCTTTAGGCTAGGGCTACATGTGCCGCGTGACAATAAGTTGCGCAACACATACAGCACAACAAAACTGCAACATGTGTCGTGCGACACATGTTGCAGTTTTGTTGTGCCGTATGTGTCGCACGACTTATTGTCACGCGACACATGTAGCCCTAATCACAGAAATTTGTATAGTAACATAGGAAGCTATTACAACAAATATCACAGAAGTATGAAGCTTCCACCTTAAAATATAACTTTTACTAGATAAATTAAAACCTGACAATGCTTCCAATTATAATCAATTTTATAACAGATGCCAGACTAAAGGATAGTCAGAACCCACCGATAGCACTTAGACAGCAGGTCACACGTCGATATAAAGGTAAGTGATGTATAACTTACAGTTTGATGAATCATGTGTATAACTGGATATCTTCCAGGTGGGGTCAGGAGGAAATATTATCCCTGATATAATCCTACGGTGTCTACCCCTGCCTACAGGCAGAGCACCCGCCCGAAAGGGCGACCCCACCTCTCGGTGGCTAAACCCTTTGCTTACCCTACCGTGACCCTATAGTGCATATCACAGATGGCAATCCTGACTCCCAGTGGATAGTTGCGGACAGAAGAAAAAAATGTCCCAGATGTTGAAAGAAATGTCCCGACGCGTTTCCCCAAGTAGAAAGTCTTGGTTCATCAGGGGACCTTTAGATGTTGGATTCACCGTAGCCGAAAGATGGTGGCTATATTCTGGCAATGATAGTTGCTGATGATGAACACCCTCTAACAGTTACTGCAGAGTTTAAATAGTGCAGATTATTGGCGCCAAGTTTGAGAGGTTACACCCCTAACCCACTTCTAAGTGATAAACGTATAGAATAGCCAATGAAAACGCTCCTAGCTTACTCTGGTCCTGTGGCGTCATGCTGTTGCGTCATATCCGGTCAGATGTTGATAGGCTACGTACACACGTGACCAATGACAGAAAGAGCGTGGGTTGTTTATGTGATAGTGCTGAGATAGTCGCGTCATATCCGGTCACGTTATCGGGAGCCTTGTCATCATGTGACTTCTACTTCCTGGCTCTGGAACGCAAGCTGTTCTCAGTCACTTCCTTGTTGTGGAACGCTGGAGGGACTTGTGTATAGATTTTAGTTATATATACGGCCAGGATTAACTAGGTACTAATAATATTTTAGCATATGTCTAAATTATCTATGGCGCACTGTTCAAAATATGCAGATAATTAGAAGTTAGAGGGGTTATAAATTGGAACATATATAATTGATTTGATGTTTTGTTAACTGATACTTATTAGAAATACGATACATAAGACATAAGAACCTATTTCGGTTCTGATACATACTGGATCCAAAGTCTATCTATATATTGAAGGATCCCATGTTAAGGTTATGCAGAGAGAACATTAAACACAAAAAGGAAGTGGAAGGAGTTTAATTCAGATGAAACAAGTAAAAGAAATCTGTTCATTAAGTCCCTGGGGGCAGACTGTCCTGAGACGATGAATCCACTGGGCTTTCTTCCTTAATATTCTATTATCCCAATCTCTACCCCTGGGTGATTGCCTAACAACCTCAATAACTTGAAACCTGAGTGTCCTGACATTTCCATTGTGGTACTCGTTCACATGGCGTGCTATTGGTTTGTCCCTTTTATTTCTTATGTCACCAAGGTGTTCGCCCACCCTTCGCCTGAGTTCACGTTTGGTTTTACCAATATAGTTTAATGGGCAATCACAGGTGCACATATATATTACTCCTTGAGTACGGCAATTAGCAAAATCATAATTTCGATATGTTGTACCCGTGCTACTGCTCATAAAGGAGTTGGATTTAAAAATAAAAGGACAACATACACAGTCATTACAACATTTGTATGTGCCTGGAGGTCTATTTCCAAGCCAGGTTGGGTCACTAGGTGGCCTTTGGTAGTGGCTGTGTATAAGCCTGTCCCGTAGTGATCTACCACGTTTGTAGGTGATTGCGGGTCTAGTTGGTAAAAACTCGGCTATGTCAGGATCAGAGAGCAGGATATTCCATTGTTTATTTATGGTATCCCTTACTCTCTGACTCTGGTTATCAAAAGTACCAATAATCCTCATCACACCATCACCTTGACGCTTATGGATATTAGTGGAAAGTAAGGAATGACGGTCTCTTCCATTAGCGTATTGAAAGGCCTCCCTTAATACCCTTTCAGGGTATCCTCTTTGTATAAATCTACCTCGTAGATCTGCAGATTGTCTATAAAATGTTGATTGGGATGAACAGTTTCTTTTCATACGCAGATATTGGCCCCTAGGGATACCTCTTTTGAGGCTCAGAGGGTGATGACTATCCCATTGGAGGAGATTATTGGTAGAGGTGGGTTTCCTATAGGTCTCAGTGTGTAATTCACCCATGTGTTTGGTTATGCGAATGTCCAGGAATGCCAGTGTGTCCTGATCAATTTCTGATGTGAACTTTAGTCCTATCTCGTTGGTGTTGAGATATTTAACAAAGTTCGAGAATTCCTCTCTACTACCGTCCCACAGTATGAACACGTCATCGATGTAGCGACCCCAATATAATATATTAGGGGCCCACCGATGACCTGGTTCATTAAATACCAGTGTGTCCTCCCACCAGCCCAGGAATAGATTAGCATAACTGGGCGCACAAGGGCTACCCATTGCTGTACCCCTGAGCTGGTGGAAGAACCGCGTCTCAAACAGAAAATAGTTATGAGATAGTACAAATTCTAGAATTCTGACAACAAACTCAGAGTGGCTCTGATATTGGGTACCACGTGTACTCAGATAATGTTTTATTGCGGTTATCCCCCAAAAATGGGGTATGCTGGTATAGAGTGCTTCTACATCAATGGAGGCTAGATAGATGGTATCAGCAACTTGAATATGTTCGATTTTGAGTAACAAATCTGTGGTATCCCTAATGTAGGACGGCAGAGAGAGAACAAAAGGTCGCAGGACTCTGTCTAGATAGGAGCTCACACCATACGAAATGGAATCAACGCCCGAGACAATTGGTCGTCCCCTAAGCGGTGGATATCCTTTGTGGATTTTTGGAAGCGCATAAAAGGTTGGTATTTGCGGATGGCTTGATAACATAAAACCCATTTCTTCTTTTGATATCAGTCTGTCATCCAGGGCCTGAATCAGTATGTTTTCTAATTCAGTATTGAATTTATCAGTAGGATTGGAAGGTAAGGTAGCGTAACATGTGCTGTCTTTAAGTAAGCATAGGCACATGTCCCGGTAGGTATTGTGACCCATTACTACTACATTACCTCCTTTGTCAGATGGTTTAAATATGAGATGGGGATCTTTTTCAAGTTTAATAAGGGCCTGCATTTCATCCCTATTCAGGTTTCTATTTTGAGTGCCCTTCACTTGTTCTAGTTTAATTAACTGGTCTGTCACTAGTTTGTAGAATAGGTCTATAACCAGGGTGTCCTGGGGAGGTGGTGCTCTCCTGCTTTTCAATTTCAGTTCAGTAAAAGGACCCATACCTCGATCCTGTTCGTTTTCTTCAAGTAAAGAACTAAGGGTACGCACATGTAGCCCTAGCCTAAAAGCTATACAATTTTTATAATGATATTCTATGGTGTCGCAATGAAATATGCGACATGTGACTGCGAAGCGACTGTCGCAGAAAAATCCAACTTGGATGGATTTTTTACTACTGTCTTGTCAGTCGCAGGATGTCGCAGTGCATTATATCATTATAAAAATTATTATATCATTATAAAAATTGTCGCACGACACATGTCGTCGTGTAGCCCTAGTCTTAGGGTGAATTCACATCCAGAAGATTTGTTGCAGAAAGTTGTACATCTGTTCCATTCACCTGAATAGGACTTGCACAAATCCATGTGCTTGCTTCTAAAGAGTTTTTATTCACATAAAAGGAACTGATTTTCATTTAAAAAAATTCCAACAGATCTGCTGCGTGTGACTACAACCTTACTAGGCTTCTTGAACTCACAGGTATGATATTATAGCTCTTTCCTTTCCCAGTTTAAAGGTATTTTCCGGGATTTTAATATTGATGACTTATCCTCAGGATAGATTATGAATATCAGATCGACACCTGGCACCCCGCCAATCAGCTGGTTGAAGAGAGGCCACTCTCCATGCCAGTGCATCCTTCTCCTCATTATTTACCTGCTCGCCGTCAAAATCGCAGCGTTGAACTGATGTAATTACAAGCCGTTCTATTCACTTCCATGGGACTGCGCATTCTTACAAACTTGAATAGGAAGGAGCTGTCCGATAGAAGTGAATGAGACGGCTTGTAATTACATCTGCTCAATGCTGAGATGTCTATGGCAAGACGGTAAACAATGAAGCAAAGGCTGCACTCGCACGGAGCATGGCCTTCTCTTCAACCAGCGCTGAGCCACGCCCCCTGCACTGATCACATGACGGTGACGTCACCCCAGGTCCTTCGGCTGTTCAGCAGTTCGGGTTGGTGGAAGCCGCCCCTTATGGATTCCATATGCCGCGGTAGTGGAATCCATAACGGGATGCGGCGATTATCCACAACCCGAACGCCAAACGCTGAACTTTTTTTTAAAGTTCGCTCATCTCTACTAATGACCTATCCCAGGAAACCCCTTTAAGAGTACCCATTAGAGTAGCGTCAGCCAAACGACGGGACCAGTCAACCATCCAATTTGCATGGAGTTGTCCTGATTTCCCTACGATGGCACTACACATCCCAATGTATGGGCAGTGTGAGTGTTGATGGATGAGAATACATCCATTGGCGCTCATTTGCATTGGCCTGATTATACAGGCCGATGTAAACAGAATACTGGAGGAAAAATGTATTCCTCCCTCAGGGCTCATGCACACAAACGTATTTTTTGTCCACATCAGATCCGCATTTTGTGGGTTGGATGCAGAACCATTCACTTCAATGAGGCCACAAGAGATTTGGACAGTACACCATGTGCTGTCTGCATCCATATGTCCGCTTCGTGCCATCTGCAAAATTATAGAACATGTCCTATACTTGTACACATTACAGACAAGCATAGGACTGTTCTATTAGGGGCCAGACATTTTTATTCTGCAAAATGCACATAGCCACCATCTGTGTTTTGGGGATCTGCAGTTTGGACATGTGCATGAGCCCTCATTCAGTTCTATTCATTATGGCAGCACATCCCCGATTACACAGGGAGATGTGCTGCCGATAATCATGCATCTTTCATCCCGATCGCCAGCTTATAATAACTGAGCATTCCTATGAACTCTTGTTCCTGATAATCTGTAGATAATCATGAAGTCTAATAGGCTGGTAAGGATTGGGTTGTCAGATTTTAACAAGCCCAGTCCTTTTGTGGGAGATGACCCACCCCCAGAGATGTCTGGTAGGTACTTACGGTATTTTCCTGTCCCCATTTAGGACAAAGGCATGCTCGGCTGACTTTTTTGCATCAAGGGGTTAATTACATTTCTAATAAAGGGAAAAATGTGTTTCTTCCCACACATAGCAAGTAAGGGAGCGCCTTATAGAAAAAGCAATTTTATGTTCAGTACATCACATACATAATTTTACACATATTTCTTGCTTCCTGTTTCCCTGAGCTCCAAAACCTCACTTATTTGAGAAAAGGAGTTTAAATACCCATTTGTTTTTTCAGGTTAATTTTAAATAATATTTTGTGATTTTAGATAAAAGATTTAGATTTTAGATTTATCAAGACTACATGTCAAAATGCACAATGTGCGGGCAATTGCTCCATATCTTCTGCTGTCTGCCTGCACTTTGCACATAACGTTGACTGATATTGCTTTAAGAGAAAATGGAATAATAATGAAATTGAGAGAAAACATCAGCAGAAATGAAGCTTGTGCACATCACATACTTGAGTGACAGCAGACAGGTGGACTGGCTTGATCATATCTTATCTATGCCATTACAGCTGTATGAGATTAGCCAAACATCACTAAATTATTCATATTTTCATGTTGAGGGAAATTCTCTTCAGTGCATAACAGGTCAATTTAGTAGGTCAGAGCAATAATCTAAAAAAAAGATCAAAAATTGATTTACTAAGCAGATAATTCCAATAAAATAACTTATTGTAATCTTATGATATGATGGTTTAAAATAAATAAAATAACTGCCTTTTTCACAGAGATGATTGATTGTATAGACAGTTATTTTACAGAGATGGGAATATCTCATTGAAATTCATATAAAACTATTTGTGGTCACTGGCTAGGGACAAATAAAAGGGTCTGAGATGGAGAACACAGCAATAAAGTATAAATATATATAATAGTATATTCTATATATTATATACTTATATAATTATAGATGCTAATGTCTGTAAAGCGCTATGGAATATGTTTATATATACTATAAGATATATAAATGCGTAAAATAAAATAATAAAAAATAATAATTTAGCAGAAGGTATAATAGGTGCCGATAGAAGACACTTGGCCTATATAAAGCGATAGCATTTGGATCTTGATTTTTGTGGGTTTTGTGGAGGTATCAGAAAGCACTGAATCAATAAATGTGAATGTGATCAGGTCAAAAGAAAAATACAAAGCAAACACAAAAATGCAACCAAGTTTTCTGCCAGATTTGACCAATTTTCCAAGCTAGGGCAATGTCATCTAGATATACCAAGAGAGAGTGAATCAGATCGACAGCAAAAATCGTATTATTCTGAGGGCTTATGCACATGAATGCATTTTCTTTCCGCGTCTGTTCTTTTTTTTTTTTTGGAGATAGTATGCGGAACCATTCATTTCAATGGGTATGCAAAAAAAAAATAGAAGTTACTCCGTGTGCATTCTGTTCCTATTTGTCCGTATTTCTGTTCCGCAAAAAAATAGAACATGTCCTATTATTGTCCACATTACGGACAAAAGATAGAACTGTTCTATTAGGGGTCAGCTGTTCCGTTCTACAAAACACGGGATGCACATGGACTTTGTCCGTATTTTTTGCGGATTTGTTTTTTACGGACCGCAAAATACATATGGTTGTGTGCATGAGGACTAAGAGTGCTGTGACAATTTTCTTGGGGTGGCATTTTTAATTATAAAAATTCCATGAAATTCAGTTTTTTTTTATAAGCATTTCTGAGGTGACGTTTTCTGGGAAAGCATTTTTTTTGTCACACAACATTTTATCAGGCTGTTTTCCATTCTAACGGAAATCACCTAAAAAAAAACGCCACAGTCTGTGATTTAAAAAAATGCATGGGCAAACTCAGCAATACTACAAGAGACGCAGTGTTATATAATTCCACATTGGTCAACATGTAACATCTGGCCACAGCATTTTTTTCCTTAAATAGGTTTTATAAAATAACTTAGTAAAACTACCTTTATGCTTCCTACTTATTTAATTTTTGGGGTTTTATTGTGTTTTTGCAAGCATTTTTGGTGGCTTTTTAAAAAAAAATATTTTGCTTGCATAGATTTGTAATGTGCAGCACTTTCTTGAAAGAAATAAAAAAAACATCAAAAACCTACAGAAAAACTGCATAAAACACAGCATTTTTCCAAAAATTCCAACCACCAAAATTATTTACAGCATTTTCATTCCTCAGTAACCCTCAGTTCACACTTGCACATTTTACAGCGCGTTCGAACGCGCTGTAAAACGCTCAACATGAGAAAACTCATGTATCCCTATGGGCATGGTTCTCACCTGAGCGTTTTACAGCGCGTTTGAACACGATGTAAAACGCCCTACGCTCAAAGAAGTTCTTGAGCTTCTTTGGGGCGTTTTGTCGCACATTTGCACCCATAGACTTCAATGGGAGAGCGCGTAAAACGCGCGTTTACCACGAGTTAAAGTGTAGATATGCCTTTTTCAATTGGTCTCCAGAGTCATGAACGCGCGTATGACGCGCGTTTCCTATTTGCAAAAGCGCGTTGTAATACGCACGTAAAACACGCGTCTCAGAAACGCTCAGGTGTGAACCCAGGGTAAAAGTTTAGTTTAAAAGGAATCTGATCCTAACAGCTCCAGCTCATTCTGAAGGGTCCGCATATTCCTGAGCTCCCTGCTCTCCCCAATCCCCTGCAGCCAATTGGCAGATTTTTCTGACTACAAGCAGCAGCAGGCAGACAGGGGACATGAGGACTCTTTTCACATGTTGGGTATTGAACAGCTCCTTACAAGAATACAAGATTTTAGCATAACAGCAAGGTCAATTAAAGAAAGTGGCCCATCATTTTAATAAGTGATCTGACACTAGTTTATGCTGCCGTTAGTTTTTAAAGCCAATTACCTTTAAAAAAATATCTTCCATTAACCCCTTCCTGCATCTTGATGTCACTTTACATTGTGGACATTATCAGCAATGGTTAATTTTAGATTATACTGTATACTGTGATTTTAGATAAAAGATTTAGATTTTAGATTTATCAAGACTACATGTCAGAGTGCACAATGTTGCGGGCAATTGCTCCATATCTTCTGCTGTCTGCCTGCACTTTGCACATAATGTTGACTGATATTGCTTTAAGAGAAAATGGAATAATAATGAAATTGAGAGAAAACATCAGCAGAAATGAAGCTTGTGCACATCACATACTTGAGTGACAGTAGACAGGTGGACTGGCTTGATCATATCTTATCTATGCCATAAGATATGCCCCCCCAAAAAATACTCACCTTATCCATTTGATCGGGAAGAGGGTGCTCCGGCCACCTTGATTGAAGAAAGCCACGTGAAATCCCGCGTAGTGCGTGATGACATCACCACGCTGGTCTGTGTGGTGACATCTTATGTCACTGCGCTCAAGCTTTTGCGTGGGATCTTCAATGAAGATGTCTGCGGCGGCCTCTTCACGAATCACGATCAAATGGATGAGGTGAGTATGTATTTTTTTACCGCTATTTCAGGGAAAATTGATTCGTTACCGCGAAGCACAAAGAAATTCGGCTTCGCTGAGAAACAAATTTTTCCTGAAATTCGGATCAAAGTGGTAGCACTTTTGGGGTGAACTGGCCGTGGACCTTAGTACTCCCTAACACCATGGTAGAGGTATTTCCTGTGACAGTGGATTCTTTCAGCAGGGTAATGCGACCTGCCACACTACAAAAATTGTCAAAGGATTGTTTGAGGAACATTACAAAGAGTTCAAGGTGTTGATGGTCTCCAAATCCCTTATTTCTTAGTCCAATGGAGCATCTGAGAAATGTGGTAGAAAAAGAAGTTTGATCCATGGGGGTCCAGCTTTGCAACCCAAATCTTGGTATCAGATATGACAAGACACATTCAGACAGTCACATATACAAATTATATCATTGGCAATTGTAACCACATTTAATGCTTTTAGGCTACATTCACAGGAACATTTTTTTTCTGTGTTAGTTACATTTTTTTTGCAGATAGGATGCAGACCCATTCATTTAAAAAAATATAACATGTTCTATTCTTGGATAGGACATGTAGGATATGCATTGTTACAACGGATCCGCAAAAAAAACAGATGCCATGCAGACGTCATCCTTTTTTTTTTTTTGTGGATCCGCAATTTGCGGACTGCAAAACACATATGGCAGTGTGAATGTGAATGTGGGGAAATGCAGGTGGCAATTTCGTTTCAGACAAAAATACCTTCATCAGGCTCAATGCCGAATCTTGAAGGGGATCTGTGGAACTTCTACCCAATTGGCAATCTACAGAGGGTTTCCAGATTTATTCTTGCTTTTAACAATCATAAATCCATCATGTCATAAAGCTTATTAGGGGTAATTACTTTTTTAATCAGATCACTTAGCATAAATTGGTTACTTTTTACATTTCCATAGTGTAAATCCTTTGTCTCATCACATCTAAGTGGAATGAGGTAATACATAAAAGGCAGAATCCCTTGCAATATGTAAGAAACTGTGTGGAGGCCATTTCCTGTTCTAAGTACATTAGACTTGACAGTTGCTAAATCACATCATTACGGTGTAATGGCATGTCTCATACCACATATTAACATATCGTAATGTGGACTATAAAAAGCTATGGATATCAAGAGAGCCCCTGTACTCATCTGTGCTGTTGTTTTTATTCCCAAAAGAAAGATCATTCACACAACATAGTGTACTACATATGTCCTGCATAATGAAAATTATTTGCTTTTACGAAAATATCAGTAGAACATATTTTGTAATCAGAGTCATATAGTTTTCCAGATGTTCTCTTGCACATACTTACTTAGTAAAGAGGCTTCCAATTACACTCCATAAAAATAATTTATTGTAATTATTATAATTTTATGTTAAGAGAGCGGCAGTCAGTATGGGTATTTTAATATACAGTATTTAATAGGGTTCTCTGAGCTGAGAAATCAGGTCACTGGTGTTTCTTTAAATATTGTTTCCATGTTACTAGATATTTTGAATAGAAAAGAAAAGAGTGCGCCCCTGACGAAGCTCAAGGAGTGAAACCTGGGTCGGGCTAACGAAAGACGCTGGGAATTTGTTTTATGCGATTTTAAAAAGACATTGTTTGTGAGTATATGTCTAAATAAATTGTTTTTATTGCATATGCGGACCCTCACTATGGTAGCAGCATTTGTTACTTACAGGCCAGCATTTTAAAGAAAAAAACCTTCCCAAGAGAGATGAGACAGCTGTGATTGTGTTGGTGTTGTCCGTACACATTTGATCCCTGTGAGTAGAATGGAAAGAAAAGGGGCCAATTTATATACGGATCTTCATTATTTTTTATTTCCCTAATCAGTTGCAGGATACCTTTGAGTAGCGGATATCTGCAGACCTCGAGCTCCTTAGGAAAAGGATAATAAGGAGAAACTGCTTTCTGCGCGGTCTCGATCCGAACTTTTCTGAATCTACAAGTGTGAACAGTGCCCACAACACTACAGAGACTCTCTGTGATCTAGAACATTTGCAGACTGGTGATATAAACTTTTTTCTTACTCTAATAGAAAAAATGTTAAAACAATCCCAAAATATAAGTCATTTATTGCGCACGTTTGTGAACCGCTAAATCATGTATAGTCATTATAAGATTAGATGTTACATCCATAAACACAAAAGGACCTTCAGGGCTTTGGAAGTTGGGGTGACCACGAGAAAAAGCAGGGACCACCTGGGTTAGGCCTCATGCACACGGCCGTATGTAGTTTGCGGTCCGCAAAAAAACGGATCTGCAAAAAATACGGATGACATCTGTGTGCATTCCATATTTTGCGGAACCCCTGATATAACAGTGCTATCCTTGTCCGTAATGCAGACAATAAGGCCTCATGCCCACGACCGTATGTATTTTACGGTCCGTAAAAAATGGATCTGCAAAAAATACGGATGACGTCCAAGTGCATTCTGTATTTTGGGGAACAAAACAGCTTGCCCCTAATAGAACAGTACTATCCTTGTCCGTAATGCGGACAATAATAGGACATGTTCTATTTTTTTGCGGAACAGAAATATGGACACACGGAAACGGAATGCACACTGAGTAACTTCCGTTTTTTTTTTGCGGACCCATTGAAATAAATGGTTCCACATACAGTCCATAAAAAAAACGAAACGGACACGGAAATAATATATGTTCGTGTGCATGAGGCCTTAAATGTATCCCACAGAAAAAATGTGGAGCTGTTAGTTATACGATGTTCTCATGCTCAAGTCTGTATGTTTGCATCACTGATGTTATGTTGGTTTACTGGATATATTGAACTCATTCATTTATTTACAATGGTACTTGAAAGTTTGTAAACCCTTTAGAATTTTCTATATTTCTGTATAAATTTGACGTATGAAAATCTGAAAGTTTTGTCCTAAAAGTAGATAAAGATAGCCAAATCAAACGAGTCAAAAATATTAGACTTGGTCATTTATTTATTGAGGAAAATAATCCAATATCAGATGTCCGTGTTTGGCAAAAGTATGTGAACCTTTGTTTTCAGTATACCTGCTTGAGCAGCAATAACTGCAATTATTTTTGCTAACTGTTGATTAGCCCTACGCATTGGCTTAGAGGAATTTTATCCCATTCCTCCATATAAAACAGCTTCAACTATGCTATGTTCAATGGCAATCTTTAACACCAAGCAATTACGTGGGGCCCCTGCCTGTAAGGGGGTCCCATCAGGTCCCTGACAGACTGATCAGACATTGCTTTAACTTTAAATTCTATCTGTATCGCCCCTTTCACACTTGCGTTTGGAAGATCCAGCATAGAGTTCCATCATCGGGGCTCTATGCTGGAAAGAAACGCTTCAGTTACAGATAATACAACTGCATACATCTATTTGAGCGGATCCGCTGCTATTAACTTTAACTATTTTTCAACATTGCCAAAACGGATCCGTTTTGAACTCCATTGAAAGTCAATGGAGGACGGATCCATTTTCTATTGTGGCAGATTGTGCCAGAGAAAACATTCACTTGCATTGGGGGTCATGACGGATCCGTTTTGCTCTGCATCCCAGGACGGAAAGAATACTGCAGCATGCTGCGGTATTTTCTCCATCCTAAAAATGTTCAGAGACTGAAATGAAGACATCCTGATTAGAGATGAGCGAACACCTGGATGTTCGGGTTCGAGAGGTTCGGCCGAACTTCCGGAAAATGTCCGGGTTCGGGATAAGGTTCGGGTTGAGTTCGGATCACGAACCCGGACATTTTCCGGAAGTTCGGCCGAACCTCTCGAACCCGAACATCCAGGTGTTCGCTCATCTCTAATCAGGATGTCTTCATTTCAGTCTCTGAGCATTTTAGATGGAGAAAATACCGCAGCATGCTGCAGTATTCTTTCGTCTGGATGCAGAGCAAACGATCCGTCATGACCCCCAATGCAAGTGAATGTTTTCTCTGGCACAATCTGCCACAAAAGAAAATGGATCCGTCCTCCATTGACTTTCAATGGAGTTCAAAACGGATCCGTTTTGGCAATGTTGAAAAATAGTTAAAGTTAATAGAAGTCAATGGGGACCCGAACTTTTGGGCACTAAAAAGGCTGTAAAAGACTCCCGGAAAGGGATAGAGGGCTGCAAAAGGCAGCAAAATGTAGGTAAATCCCCTGCAACAAATGTAGATAGGAAAATGATGACTTAACATAAAATAAATAAAAATTAACCAATATTAATTGGAGTTAGGTCCCATAGCACAGAATCAGGCTTCAAATCACCCACCAATGGAGAAGGTCGCTTACTATTATTTCGACCCCAGCATCCAGACAAAGGAGAGAGGTCCCACAGCAGAGAATCTGGCATCATATCAACCACCACAGGAGAAGGCCACTTTCAGTGACTTAGGCCTTAGCACCCAGACAGAGGAGACATGTCAGATAGCACAAGCATTACATTTATACCATTCAGCACAGGAGAAGGCCACTTTTAGTTACTTTGACCCCTGCACCCAGAAAGAGGAGAGAGGCCCCACAGCACATATTCAGGCATCATATCACCCACCACAGGAGTAGGCCACCATTTAGTTAATTTGACCCCTGCACCCATGTCAGATGGTACAAGCATCAGTTTTACATCACCCAGCACAAGAGAAGGCCACTTTGAGAGACTTTGACCCCTGCACCCAGACGGAGGAGAGAGGTTTTTACAGCAGAGAATCAGGCATTTAGATCACCCACCACAGGAGTAGGCCATCATTTAATGGGACCCCGGCAACCATGTCAGATGGCACAAGCATCAATTTTACATCACCCAGCACAGGAGAAGGCAACTTTGAGAGACTTTGACCCCTGCACCCAGACGGAGGAGAGAGGTTTTCACAGCAGAGAATCAGGCATTTAGATCACCCACCACAGGAGTAGGCCATCATTTAATGGGACCCCGGCAACCATGTCAGATGGCACAAGCATCAGTTTTGCATCACCCAGCACAGGAGAAGGCGACTTTGAGAGACTTTGACCCCTGCACCCAGACGGAGGAGAGAGGTTTCACAGCAGAGAATCAGGCATTTAGATCACCCACCACAGGAGTAGGCCACCATTTAATGGGACCCCGGCAACCATGTCAGATGGCACAAGAATAACATTTATATCACCCAGCACAGGAGAAGGCGACTTTGAGAGACTTTGACCCCTGCACCCAGACGGAGGAGAGAGGTTTTCACAGCAGAGAATCAGGCATTTAGATCACCCACCACAGGAGTAGGCTATCATTTAATGGGACCCCGGCAACCATGTCAGATGGTACAAGCATCAGTTTTACATCACCCAGCACAGGAGAAGGCGACTTTGAGAGACTTTGACCCCTGCACCCAGACGGAGGAGAGAGGTTTCACAGCAGAGAATCAGGCATTTAGATCACCCACCACAGGAGTAGGCCATCATTTAATGGGACCCCGGCAACCATGTCAGATGGCACAAGCATCAGTTTTACATCACCCAGCACAGGAGAAGGCGACTTTGAGAGACTTTGACCCCTGCACCCAGACGGAGGAGAGAGGTTTTCACAGCAGAGAATCAGGCATTTAGATCACCCACCACAGGAGTAGGCCATCATTTAATGGGACCCCGGCAACCATGTCAGATGGCACAAGCATCAGTTTTACATCACCCAGCACAAGAGAAGGCGACTTTGAGAGACTTTGACCCCTGCACCCAGACGGAGGAGAGAGGTTTCACAGCAGAGAATCAGGCATTTAGATCACCCACCACAGGAGTAGGCCATCATTTAATGGGACCCCGGCAACCATGTCAGATGGCACAAGCATCAGTTTTACATCACCCAGCACAGGAGAAGGCCACTTTGAGAGACTTTGACCTCTGCACCCAGACGGAGGAGAGAGGTTTCACAGCAGAGAATCAGGCATTTAGATCACCCACCACAGGAGTAGGCCACCATTTAATGGGACCCCGGCAACCATGTCAGATGGCACAAGCATCAGTATTTATATCACCCAGCACAAGAGAAGGCGACTTTGAGAGACTTTGACCCCTGCACCCAGACGGAGGAGAGAGGTTTTCACAGCAGAGAATCAGGCATTTAGATCACCCACCACAGGAGTAGGCCATCATTTAATGGGACCCCGGCAACCATGTCAGATGGTACAAGCATCAGTTTTACATCACCCAGCACAAGAGAAGGCCACTTTGAGAGACTTTGACCCCTGCACCCAGACGGAGGAGAGAGGTTTCACAGCAGAGAATCAGGCATTTAGATCACCCACCACAGGAGTAGGCCACCATTTAATGGGACCCCGGCAACCATGTCAGATGGCACAAGTATAACATTTATATCACCCAGCACATGACAAGGCCACTTTCAGTGAGTTAGGCCTTAGCAACGAGACAGAGGAGACAGGTCAGATAGCACAAGCATCAGTTTTACAGATCACCCACCACAGGAGTAGGCCACCTTTAGTTAATTTGACCCCTGCACCCAGAAAGAGGAGAGAGGTCCCACAGCAGAGATTCAGGCATTTATATCAGCCAGCACAGGAGAAGGCCGCTTTCAGTGACTTAGGCCTTAGCACCGACACAGAGGAGACAGGTCAGATAGCGCAAGCATCAGTTTTACAGATCACCCACCACAGGAGTAGGCCACCTTTAGTGAATTTGACCCCTGCACCCAGAAAGAGGAGAGAGGTCCCACAGCAGAGATTCAGGCATTTATATCAGCCAGCACAGGAGAAGGCCGCTTTCAGTGACTTAGGCCTTAGCACCGACACAGAGGAGACAGGTCAGATAGCGCAAGCATCAGTTTTACAGATCACCCACCACAGGAGTAGGCCACCTTTAGTTAATTTGACCCCTGCACCCAGAAAGAGGAGAGAGGTCCCACAGCACATAATCAGGCATCATATCAACCACCTACAGGAGAAGGCCACCATTTAGTTACTTAGGCCTTAGCACCGACACAGAGGAGACAGGTCAGATAGCACAAGCATCAGTTTTACATCAACCACCACAGGAGAAGGGCACTTTTAGAGACTTTGACCCCTGCAGCCACACGGAGGAGAGAGGTCCCACAGCAGAGATTCAGGCATTTATATCAGCCAGCACAGGAGAAGGCCGCTTTCAGTGACTTAGACCTTAGCACCGACACAGAGGAGACAGGTCAGATAGCACAAGCATCAGTTTTACATCAACCACCACAGGAGAAGGGCACTTTTAGAGACTTTGACCCCTGCAGCCACACGGAGGAGAGAGGTCCCACAGCAGAGAATCAGGCATCATGTCAACCACCACAGGAGTAGGCCACCTTTGTTTCTTTGACCCCTGCACCCAGAAAGAGGAGAGAGGTCCCACAGCAGAGAATCAGGCATTTCGATCACCCACCACAGGAGAAGGCCGCTTTCAGTGACTTTGGCCCCTGCACCCACACAAAGGAGACATGTCAGACAGCACAAGTATAACATTCATATCACCCAGCACAGGAGAAGGACACTTTCATGTACTTTGGCCCCGGCACCCAGACAGAGGGAAGGTTCATTCAACTCTGGGTTGCACCCCAAGATCCTACTTAATTTCAAAAATCGATTTTTCAATGAAGAAGTGGCCAGGAGTACAAGACAACATGGTTTAAGGCAGTTATTAAGGACTACTCTGCACAAGGGAGGGTCAGGTCTTGTGGGATCCATGCCTGGTTCATTTTTATAAACGTCAGCTTGTCCACGTTGGCTGCGGACAGGCGGCTGCGTTTGTCAGTAATGACGCCCCTGCCGTGCTGAATACACGTTCAGATAAAACGCTGGCCGCCGGGCAGGCCAGCACCTCCAAGGCATAACATGCTAATTCTGGCCACGTGGACAATTTGGAAACCCAGAAGTTGAATGGGGCCGAACCATCCGTCAGTACGTGGAGTTGTGTGCAGACGTACTGTTCAACCATGTTAGTGAAATGTTGCCTCCTGCTAACACGTTCCGTATCAGGTGGTGGGGCAGTTAGCTGTGGCGTGGAGACAAAACTTTTCCACATTTCTGCCATGCTAACCCTGCCCTCAGAGGAGCTGGCCGTGACACTGCTGCGTGGGCGACCTCTAGCTCCTCCTCTGCCTTGGCCTTGGCCTTCCACCTGTTCCCCTGTGACAGTTGGGAATGCTCTCAGGAGCGCGTCTACCAGCGTGCGCTTGTACTCGCGCATCTTCCTATCACGCTCCAGTGCAGGAAGTAAAGTGGGCACATTGTCTTTGTACCGTGGATCCAGCAGGGTGGCCACCCAGTAGTCAGCACACGTTAAAATGTGGGCAACTCTGCTGTCGTTGCGCAGGCACTGCAGCATGTAATCGCTCATGTGTGCCAGGCTCCCCAGAGGTAAGGACAAGCTGTCCTCTGTGGGAGGCGTATCGTCATCATCCTCTGTATCCCCCAGCCACGCACCAGGGATGTGCCTGCGCTGTGCTGGGTGCCACCCCGCTGTGAACCTGCTTCATCCTCATCCTCCTCCACCTCCTCCTCATCCTCCTCGTCCTCCAGTAGTGGTCCCTGGCTGGCCACATTTGTACCTGCCCTCTGCTGTTGCAAAAACCTCCCTCTGAGCCACTTCTAACAGACTGGCCTGACAGTGCTAAAAACGACCTGTCATCCTCCTCCTCCCTCCTGGCCCTGGCCCACCTCCTCTTCCATCATCGCCCTAAGCGTTTTCTCTAGGAGACATAGAATTGGTATTGTCACGCTGATAACAGTGGCATCGCCACTGGCCATGTTGGTGGCGCACTCGAAACAGCGCAACAGGGCACACAGGTCTCGCATGGAGGCCCAATCATTGGTGGTGAAGTGGTGCTGTTCCGCAGTGCGACTGACCCGTGCGTGCTGCAGCTGAAACTCCACTATGGCCTGCTGCTGCTCGCACAGTCTCTCCAGCATGTGCAAGGTGGAGTTCCACCGGGTGGGCACGTCGCATATTAGGCGGTGAGCGGGAAGGCCGAGTTCCGCTGTAGCGCTGACAGGCGAGCAGCGGCAGGATGTGAACGCCGGAAGCGCGCACAGACGGCCCGCACTTTATGCAGCAGCTCTGACATGTCTGGGTAGTTGTGAATGAACTTTTGCACCACCAAATTCAGCACATGCGCCAGGCAAGGGATGTGCGTCAAACCGGCTAGTCCCAGAGCTGCCACGAGATTTCGCCCATTATCGCACACCACCAGGCCGGGCTTGAGGCCCACCGGCAGCAACCACTGGTCGGTCTGTTGTTCAATACCCCGCCACAACTCCTGCGCGGTGTGGGGCCTGTCCCCCAAACATATGAGTTTCAGAATGGCCTGCTGACGTTTACCCCGGGCTGTGCTGAAGTTGGTGGTGAAGGTGTGTGGCTGACTGGATGAGCTGGTGGAAGCAGAGGAGGAGGAGGAAGCCGAGTAGGGGGAGGAGGCTACAGGAGGCAAAGAATGATGCCCTGTGATCCTTGGCGGCGGAAGGACATGGGCCAAGGAACTCTCCGCCTGGGGCCCAGCCGCCACTACATTTACCCAGTGTGCAGTTAGGGAGATATAGCGTCCCTGGCCGTGCTTACTGGTCCACGTATCTGTGGTTAGGTGAACCTTGCCACAAATGGCGTTGCGCAGTGCACACTTGATTTTATCGGACACTTGCATGTGCAGGGAAGGCACGGCTGTCTTGGAGAAGTAGTGGTGGCTGGGAACCACATTCTGGGGGACAGCCATGGCCATCAGCTGTTTGATGCTGTCTGTGTCCACCAGCCAGAATGACAGCATTTCAAAGGCCAGTAGTTTAGAAATGCTGGCATTCAGGCCAAGGGCTCGAGGGTGACTAGGTGGGAATTTGCGCTTCCTCTCAAAGGTTTGAGAGATGGAGAGCTGAACGCTGCTGTGTGAAATAGTGGAGACGCTAGGTGACGGTGGTGGTGGTGGTGTCGGTGGCACATCCTCTGTTTGCTGCTTGGCAGGTGGCAACATTCCTCTCGAGACGGAAGCCGAGGCAGCAGCGGTAGAGGGAGCAGGGGGAGCCTGAGCGGGTTCCTTGTTTTTAAGGTGTGTACTCCACTGCAGTTCATGCTTTGCATGTAGATGCCTGATCATGCAGGTGGTGCTCAGGTTAAGAACGTTAATGCCTCGCCTCAGGGTCTGATGGCACAGCGTGCAAACCACTCTGGTCTTGTCCTCAGCACATTGTTTGAAGAAGTGCCATGCCAGGGAACTCCTTGAAGATGCCTTTGGGGTGCTGGGTCCCTGTTGGCGCTGGCCAATAGCAGGCGAACTCTCTGGACGGCAGCTGTTCTGCTTTTGCCCCCTGCTCCCTCTTTGGCTTCGCTGTTGTCTCGGTCTCACCACTGCCTCTTCCTCTGAACTATTTAAGTCAGCGGCACGACCTTCAGTCCATGTGGGGTCTAAGACCTCATCGTCCTCTGCATCGTCTTCCACCCAGTCTTCCTCCCTGACCTCCTCCTGTTCAGTCTGCACACTGCAATAAGACGCGGCAGTGGGCACCAGTGTTTCGTCATCATCAGAGACTCGGTCACTCTGCTGTGGTGGTATTCCCATGTCCTCATCATCTGGATACATAAGTGGTTGTGCGCCAGTGCATGGAATGTCTTCCACCGCTGGGGAAGGGCTAGGTGGACGCCCCTGGAAAACCGTGGGAGCAGAGTCTTCAAACAGAATAAGAGACTGCTGCATAACTTGAGGCTCAGCCAGTTTCCCTGATATGCATGGGGGTGATGTGACAGACTGATGGGCTTGGTTTTCAGGTGCCACCTGTGCGCTTTCCGCAGAAGACTGGGCGGAAGACAATGTGGTGAACGTGCTGGAAGCACTGTCGGCCACCCAATCGACTAATGCCTGTACCTGCTCAGGCCTTACCATCCTCATAACGGCATTGGGCCCCACCAAATATCACTGTAAATTCTGCCGGCTACTTGAGGGAGTTGGTTCACTACTTTGTGCGCCTGAGGCCGAACGGCCACGTCCTCTGCCAGCAACAGAGGCTCCACGGACACCACCACGACCGCGTCCTCGTCCCTTAATAGAATGTTTCCTCATTGTTGCGATTCAACTCGCACCACAATAAAATATATTATTTTTTAGCCCCAAAATTCCCACACTGGAAGATATAATTCCTTTTTCCGGTATTAATTACAAGAAAACTGCTGCAAATTGGACACCAGAATTTTTAAAATGCTAGTTTTGGTACATAGATTCCCACACGGGGAGATATAATTCCTTTTTACAGGAGTAAAAACGTGCGGCCTACTGTTTCTGGTCTAACTAACACCAGATTGATTAAATTGGCCTTTTTTTTCACAAAAATTACAACATTGGACAATGTAATGCCTTTTTCCAGTATTAATTCCTTTTTACAGGAGTAAAAACTTGAGGCCTACTGTTTCTGGTGTAACTAACACCAGATTGATTAAATTGGCCTTTTTTTCGCCAAAATTACAACACTGGACAATGTAATGCCTTTTTGCGGTATTAATTACAAGAAGACTGCTGCTAATTGGACACCAGAATTTTTAAAATGCTAGTTTGTGTACATAAATTCCCACACTGGAAGATATAATTCCTTTTTCCGGTATTAATTACAAGAAAACTGATGCAAATTGGACACCAGAATTTTTAAAATGCTAGTTTTGGTACATAGATTCCCACACGGGGAGATATAATTCCTTTTTACAGGAGTAAAAACGTGAGGCCTACTGTTTCTGGTCTAACTAACACCAGATTGATTAAATTGGCTTTTTTTTCACCAAAATTACAACACTGGACAATGTAATGCCTTTTTCCGGTATTAATTCATTTTTACAGGAGTAAAAACGTGAGGCCTACTGTTTCTGGTGTAACTAACACCAGATTGATCAAATTGGCCTTTTTTTCACCAAAATTACAACACTGGACGATATAATGCCTTTTTGCGGTTTTAATTACAAGAGGACTGCTGGTATTTCAGAACACCGGAATTTTTAAAATGCTAGTTTTGCTAGATAAATTTCCCACACTGGGAGAAATATTGCCTAAGCCTTTTTACAGTATTAATTACAACAGGAGTGCTTCTTTTGGTCTAACACCAGAATAATTTTATTATTACGGTGAAAGCTTTTTTTAATTTATATTTCTGGCACATAAAAAAAAAAATATTTCTGGCTGACAGTATTGGACTTGGATGTAGTGGCACTGGCTAGCCTAGCTGGAACAGCACATTCATGGGATTTGCTATCCAAGTGGGTTACTTTCAGTTTCACCACTGATATATTAAATATCTTTGCAGTTAGTATGGGTGACACAAGCACAGCCAAACCCCTGATGTAGTATATCTATGAAAAAATCGACTATTACATGAGATTAATGGACGTTGTGGCAGCTTTTGCTGTAGCACCACAAGTCCCAAAATGGCCCCCGCCTATCAGCCCAGTAACATGTACCAGAAAACGGTCTGCCCAGCCAGAAAAAGAAATTGACTTTGACTGAGCAGCTGAATCGCTGTTGTTCTGATTCACAGGTGTAGATTTTTCACTTCTTTGGAGCTTTGGTTTAGACTCTGTGGCAGCTTGTGCTGGCGCACCACAAGTCCCAAAATGGCCACCGCCGGTCAGCCCAGTTACATGTGCCAGTAAAAATCGCTCTGGCCAGTCTCAACAAAATAGTGACTTTCAGTGAACAGCTCAGCTGAGTTGTTCTGATGCACAGGTGTAGAAAGGTAAATCATTCACTTCTTTATCCCTGCCTATCTCGCCCTCACAGAAGCTGCGTCCTCTCCCTACACTAATCAGAGCAGTGTGACGTGCGGCGCTACGTGACTCCAGCTTAAATAGAGGCTGGGTCACATGCTGCACTAGGCCAATCACAGCCATGCCATTAGTAGGCATGGCTGTGATGGGCTCTTAGGGCAAGAAGTAAAACGCTAGCTGATTGGCTGCTGTGCAGCCCTTCAGAAAGCGGGAAGTAATCGACGAACACCGGACCTGAACCCGAACTTTTTTGAAAATGTTCGGGTTCGGGTCCGTGTCACGGATACCCCAAAATTCGGTACGGACCCGAACGATTTTTGAACTGTTCGCTCAACACTAATCCTGATGCATACTGAACGTATTTCTCTCCATTCAGAATGCATGGGGATAATCCTAAACAGTATTCTTCCGGCATAGAGCCCCGACGACAGAACTCTATGCCGGATCTTCCAAACGCAATTGTGAAAGGGCCCTTAGAAGGCTTAGAATTTTAGATTCCAAAACTAAATTTTAGTTCCAAAACTAAAATTTCCAAAACTGACTTTTTTAACCCGTAGAGGACCCTTAGGCTGGGTCTCACAGGCAGGGTGTCAGCATAAAAGCTGACAGGCAATGCATTAGTATACAGGATGTATTGTAATGCATTGCAGAGGGGATCAGAGCCCAGTATTTGAAGTCCCAGAGTGGAACAAAAATAAAAATTTAAAAAAAAGTGTTTTTCATAATAAAAAAAAAAGTTTCAAGTTAAAAATAGCCCCATTCCAAAAAAACAAACAAACACATAAACTAGTAAAAAAAAAAAAAAAAAAAGAAAGACATATTGGGTATTGCCGCATCTGTAACAACCGCCTCTATAAAAATATCACATGATCCACCCCCTCACCTGAATGCCGTAGAAAAAATAAAATAAAAACTGTGCTAAAACAACCAACAATTCTTTTGTCACATTATATCATAAAAAGTGCAATACGAAGCGATCAAAAAGTCATACGCACCCAAAATAGTACCGTCATCTCATCCCGCAAAAATGAGACTCTAACTAAGACAATTGCTCAAAAAATAAAAAAATCATGTCTCTCAGAATATAAAGACACTAAAACATGATTTTTTTGTTTCAAAAATGCTTTAATTGTGTAAAACTTAAATAAAAAAAAGTATAAATATTAGGTATCGCCGTGTCCATAACAAAAAATACCTTCACACAGATGTGATGAAAATTCCAATTCTGATTCCCCTTCTACCCTTTTTACTAAATGGGATATGCTAAATACCACGAATGCAAGGGGGATATCTACAGTTTATAAAATTATTGTATCTCCAATAGGGGATATACTAAAGAAAAGAAAATCCCATTGGTCTACGGATTTGGCAACAACCGTATCAGATGATCAATGGAATCACTCTTTTAAAACAATATCACGTCATTCAAGATGCATCAACCCCATGGAGCTATCTAGAAAAATTCTTTATAGATGGTACTATAACTAAATTACACAGAATTTTTCCTGATATCCCATCTTCTTGCTGGAGATGTAGCGAAT
Source organism: Bufotes viridis (assembly GCA_033119425.1). Lineage (NCBI taxonomy): Eukaryota > Metazoa > Chordata > Amphibia > Anura > Bufonidae > Bufotes > Bufotes viridis. Next base: position 185,929,476 of record CM065590.1, read on the forward strand.
CTGAGGGTACCCTCTTGCATTGCTGGTGGGAATGCCCTCCTGTCAAATCCCTATGGTCCCAAATTTTTAACATTTAATCCAAAATATGCAACATAAATGTACTGCTGACTCCAGAATTAGCTCTTCTCTTTATAGGTATAGAAAATTTACCATATCACTTTAGAACAATTTTTATTCACATTTCTATCGTAGCCTGCCAATTACTGGCTTACCACTGGAAATCTGAATACATACCAAACATCACAGAGGTTGTTAAAGGAGTAAGGGATAACTGTTGGTATGAGGGTGTAGCCTCATCAGCTTTGCATATCAAAGATAAGTTCTATAAGGCCCCTTTCACACGAGCGAGTTTTCCGCGCGGGTGCAATGCGTGATGTGAACGCATAGCATCCACACTGAATCGTGACCCATTTATTTCAATGGGTCTGTGTACATGAGCGGTTTTTTTCACGCATCACTTGTGCGTTGCGTGAAAATCGCAGCATGTTCTATATTCTGCGTTTTTCACGCAGCCCTAGCCCCATAGAAGTGAATGGGGCTGCATGAAAAACGCATTGCATCCGCAAGCAAGTGCGGGTGCGTTGCGTTTTTCACTGATGGTTGCTAGGAGATGTTGTTTGTAAACCTTTAGTTTTTTATCACACGCGTGAAAAACGCATCAAAACGCATTGCACCCGCGTGGAAAAAACTGAATGCAATTGCAGACAAAACTGAATGGCTTTGCCTGTGAAATCGCACAGTTTTCACTGAACGCATCCGCAACGCATCCGGACCTAATCCGGACACGCTCGTGTGAAAGAGGCCTAAAGCATGGGAAATTTGGCTATCCAGTTCCTACCATTGCAAGTCCAGCCCATCTAACCTACTAGTTCTCTGAACTATAAAGGATTCAATTCCCTATCAGGAGTTATATAAAAACACAATCAACAACCCTATTACTGTTACAAATATAAAACCTGTATATCTATTTGTACCACTTTGTTATATTATTAGTGTTAGCTTTACAAGTAAATTAACAATTTCCTTTTCATAAAGTACAACCAGTACTTTGTCTTTCAGATAAGTAATTATCCTATGTCCCTCCACCTTCCCTCCCACCCTCCTCGACCTCTCCTCCCCCCTCGACTTCTCCTCCCCCTTTCCCATTCCACCTTCATTAAACACCACTGACTCAATCTGTACCTTTATATTGAATGTACCAATAACTACATTGTCTCTATTTTTTTTTCTTTTTCTTTGGAAAATATGAATGAAAAATTATGTTTCAAAAGAAAAAAATATCACGTGACCAAACCCCTCAGGAAAACACTGTAAAAAAATAAAAATGTGTCAAAAAAGCCATTTTTTGTCACCTTACATCACAAAAAGTGTAATACTAAACGATCAAAAAGTCATATGCACCCTAAAATAGTACCAATCGAACCGTCATCTCAAACCAAAAAAAGCCCCTACATAAGACAGTCACCCAAAAATTTTTAAAAAAAACTGTGTCTTTCAGAATATGGAGAAACTAAAAAAATATTTAAAAAAAAATGCTTTATTATGTAAAACTGAAACAAACAAAAAATGTTGTCATATTATGTATTGTCTCATCCGTAACAACCTGCTCTATAAAAAAGAGCACATGATTCAACCTATCAGATAAACATTGTACAAAACAATAAAAAGAAATGGTGTCAAAACTGTTATTTTTTGTTACCTTGTCTCACAAAAAGAGTAATATAGAGCAACCAAAAATCATATATACCCTAAAATAGTACCAAAAATACTTCCACCCTATACCTATTTTATTATGTAAGCCCCACAGTGACTTCATAACTGAACTGGTCCTTAAAAAAGTGGGTTTTGGAAATTTTCTGAAAAATGGCAAGATTTACTTCTAAGCCTTCTAATGTCTCCAAACAATAAAATGGCATTCACAAAATGATCCAAACATAAAGTAGACATATGGGAAATGTAAAGTAATACCTATCATATGAGGTATCACTTTCTGTTTTAAAAGCAGAGAAATAGAAATTTGAAAAGTTGCTAATTTTTGGGTAAATTTGGGACTTTTACAAATAAAAATTAAAAATATTGACTGAAATTTACCACTATCATGAAGTACAATGGGATCAAAGTGACTTCATAACTTAAATGGTCCTTAAAGGGAAACTGTCACCTCAAAAAATGGTCCTAAGCCACCGGCAGCACCATAAAGTATCCAGCAGCTTGTTTCTAATCTTACTTTTGTTTCAGCAGTCCGATCCTGTAAAAGGGCTGAAAACGATCTTTTATTCCCGGCCGGCAAGCTCCTCCAGTCGAAGGGGAAGGGGACGTGGTTACCACGGCTTGAAGCAAGGAGGCCACTTCCCCATGACTTCAAGCCTGACTGGAGGAGAGCCCCAGCCTGGAATAAAAGATAATTTTCAGACCTTTTACAGGATCGGACTACTGAAACAAAAGTAAGATTCGAAACAGGCTGCTGGATACTGTATGGTGCCGTCGGCAGCTTAGGACTGTTTTTTGAGGTGACAGGTTCCCTTTAAGGACCATTTAAGTTATGAAGTCACTTTGATCCCATTTTAGAAACTACACCCCTTTAATCCATTTTTCTTGTAACATAGCAAGGGTTAACAGCAAAACAAAACTTAATATTGATTACCCTGCAGTTTACAGAAACATCTCATATGTGGTCGTAAACTGCTGTCTACTGAGCATGCTGACCCCACAGACATTTCATAGAATTTAGAAATATGGCTGTGAATAGAGATGAGCGAACCGAAGCTGACAAAGTGGAATTTGTTACGAATTTCAGGAAAAATTTGATTTGCAACTAATGCGAATTTCCTCGCACTTCGTGGTGACGAATCACAATTTTTCCTAAAATGGCAGCTAAAATGGTGGCTACACGTGTGAGGACATGGGAAAAGGAACTCTGCGAAGGTGGGATGACCCATAATGCCATGCATGCAGCCAATCAGCAGCCAGCCAGCCCTGTGATGTCATAGCTCTATAAATACGGTGGCTATCTTGGAATCAGAAATTTTCCAGCGCTCTGAGTGCAGGGACAGACAAGATAAGCCGCCAGGAACAGCAATAGGAAAAACCTCATTGTGAAAAAAAAACCTGAAAAAAATATTTATAATTTCAGGGAATTATTTCACAGAAACTTAGTGCAGGAAGAGACAGCAGAAGGCACTAGGGACAGTTCTAGAAAAGCGATTTAGTGCAGGGAAAGATTATTTGGGGATCCAACTAGCCATTATATAGCTCTGTCATTCCAGCTATTGTTCTTGTTATTGGGGTGCAAGTGCTATGTTTAGTGGCCTATTTCAGCACAAAAAGAAAAATATATACTCATTTCACTGTTGGAGTTATATGTGGTGAAACAGTTTAGTGGCCTATTTCAGTACAAAAAGAAAAAACAACGTTGCTTACCGGTAAGCGTTTATCTCAATACCCATAACGGCACACACGGCGACCTAGGACCTCCCATCTGGACAGGAAACCTGAGAAGATAAAAAGGGAATACCCACTACCAAGCACCAGTGGAAGAAATAAACTGTCCTCAGCGAGGACTTAGACATCTTATTTGAAACAAGGAGGATCCATATTCCTTCATATAGATCTAAATGTTATAAACTCTTATCTATATATATGCGATTAATACAGGTTATAGTAATCGCATTGCAATTACAACTTAGATCTGAGTTCCTAATGTTTGTATTGCTAGAATTGACGAATATAACGAATATAGCGCTATATTCTCAATCTTCGTTATATTCTAGCAATACAACCATTAGGAACCCAGCTCTAAGTTAAATTCGCAATGCGATTAATACATTATATAAAAACCCTTTAAGGATTCGGCCCTATTTCACCTTAAGAACTCGGCCATTTTTTGCAAATCTGACCAGTGTCACTTTATGTGGTAACTTTAAAACGCTTTTTCTTATCCAGGCCATTCAGAGATTGTTTTTTCGTCACATATTGTACTTCATGACAGTGGTAAAATGAAGTCGAAAAATTTCATTTTTATTTAAAAAAAAATATCAAATTTACCAAAAATTTTGAAAAATTTGCCATTTTCCAAGTTTCAATTTCTCTACTTCTATAATACATAGTAATACCGCCCAAAAAAGTTATTGATTTACATTCCCCATATGTCTTCTTCATGTATCGATCATTTTGGGAAAGCCATTTTATTTTTTGGGGACGTTACAAGGCTTAGAAGTTTAGCAGCAAAAACCTACTTTTTAAGGACCAGTTCAGGTCTGAAGTTACTTTGTGAGGCTTACATAATAGAAACCACCCAAAAATGACCCCATTCTAGAAACTACACCCCTCAAGGTATTCAAAACTGATTTTACAAACATAATTAACCCTTTAAGTTTTGGATTTTGCTGGACTGGATTTTTGACACCATGTCCCATTCGAAGCCCCCCAGATGCACCCCTAGAGTAGAAACTCCAAAAAAGTGACTCCATCTAGGAAACTACACCCCTGAAGGTATTCAAAACCGATTTCAACTTTGTTAACCCTTTAGGTGTTCCACAAGAGTTATTGGCAAATGGAGATGAAATTTCAGAATTTCTATTTTTGTTACCTTGCCTCAAAAAAAGTGTAATATAGAGCAACCAAAAATCATATTTACCCTAAAATAATACGAACAAAACTGCCACCTTATCCCGTACTTTCCAAAATGGGGTAACTGTTTTGGAGTTTCTACTGTAGGGGTGCATCAGGGGGGCTTCAAATGGGACATAGTGTCAAAAAACCAGTCCAGCAAAATCTGCCTTCCAAAAACCATATGGCGTTCCCTTCCTTTTACGCCCTGCCGTTTAGCCATACAGCAGTTTACGACCACATATGGGGTGTTTCTGCAAACTGGAGAATCGGGGCAATATATATTGAGTTTTGTTTGGCTGTTAACCCTTGTTTTGTTACTGGAAAAATTGATTAAAATGGAAAATTTGCAAAAAAATAGCTATTTTCGGACCGTTTTTATTTTTTGTTACTTACATCGTTGAACTGACAGGTTAGATTGTGTGCTATTTCTATAAAGCAGGTTTCTACGGACGCGACAATACCAAATATGGCTACTTTTTGGGGGGTTTTGTTTCAGTTTTACATAATACAGCATTTTTGAAACAAATTATTATTTAGTGTCTTCACATTCTGAAAGCCATATTTATTTCTTTTTTTGGGGCGACTGTCTTATGTAGGGGCTAATTTTTTGCGGGATGAGATGTCGGTTTGATTGGAACTATCTTGGGGTGCATATGACATTTTGGTCGCTTGCTATTACACTTTTTGTGATGTAAGGTGACAAAAATGGCTTTTGACACTGTATTTTTTATTTTTTTTTGTTGTGTTCACCTGAGGTGTTTGGTCATGTGTTTTTTTTATAGAGCAGGTTGCGACGGACGCGCCAATACCAAATATGTATACATTTTATTTATTTATTTATTTAAGTTTTACACAATATTATCATTTTTTAAAACAAAACAAATCATGTTTTAGTGTCTCCATAGTCTGAGAGCCATATTTAATTTTTTTTTTTTGGGGTGATTGTCCTATGTGGGGTATCATTTTTTGCGGGATGAGATGACGGTTTGATTGGCACTATTTTTGGGTGCATATAAATTTTTGATCGCTTGCTATTACAGTTTTTGAGATGTGAGGTGACAAAAATGTTTTTTTTTACATTGTTTTTATTTTATTTTTTTAACAGTATTTACCTGAGGGGTTAGATAATGTGATATTTTTATAGAGCAGGTTTTTAAGGACGCGGCGATACATAATATGTATACTTTTTATTTATTTATTTTACTTTAACACAATAATAGCATTTTAGAAAAAATAAAAAATTTTTAGTGTCTCCATAGTCTGAGCCATATTTTTTTTATTTTTTTGGGCGATTGTCCTATGTAAGGACTCATTTTTTTGCGGGATGAGATGGCGGTTTTATTGGCACTATTTTGGGAGGCATACGCCTTTTTGATCACTTGGTATTACACTGTTTGTGATGCAAGGTGACAAAAAATTGCTTTTTTACACCATTTTTTGGGGTTTTTTTTTACGGTATTTGCGTGAGGGGTTAGGTCATGTGATATTTTCATAGAGGAGATTTTTACGGACGCGGCGATAACTAATATGTGTAGTGTATTTGATTTTTTTAATTTTTATTCAGTGATATGTATTTTTCTTATTTTTACATTTTTTTCACTTTTTTGACATGTTTTTTTGACCCAGACCCACTTGGTTCTTGTAGATCCAGTGGATCTGGTGTCTATATAATACAGTAAGTACACTATATAGTGTACTTACTGTATTTTTTACTTTACAAAGTCTGAATAGGCTTTTGCCTTTAGCAAAAGCCTATTCAGAGTTTCAGTGCCATGGAGAGCAGGACGCTTCTGAAAGCGTCCTGCTGCCATGGTAACCATCACCCGCTGCCATAACAGAGCAGCGGGTGATGGAAACGGAGGGGAGCTCCCTCCCTCTGCTATCCAATCCTGTCGGGGAGCTGCAAAGGTACAGCAGCCCCCCGATGGGAGAGGGAGGGAGCTCCCTCCATGTTAACACCTTCTATACCTAAGAGAGGTATGGAGCCTAGCTGCAGCAGCTAAAAAACGTTTAACCCAGGGGTGGGAGGTTAATTGGAAATCGAAGAAGTAGCTCAAGGCTGCCACCTGTACCTTCAAAGTGGAAGCCTTGAGCCCCTTGTCCAGCCCAGCTTGGAGGAAATCTAGGACTTTCTCTGAATAGTTTAGGGAGAAGAACCTCTCTCTACCTTCCTGTTGGAGGCCCAAACATTGATACTATCTAAGCAAATACTTCTTCGTTCAGGCTCCATTCCATCTGATTTAGTTTGACTCGTCTCAGATAGTCTTCTAGGGTATTTTCTTCCCCCTTCAGATGGACCGCAGTTAAAAAGATATTTCCCTGTTCCGCTATCTGAAAAATCTCCTGGCAGAGGAAGAGAAGAGATGGAACTCTTGTCCCGCCCTGATGATTTATATAAGCGACAGCTGTCGTGTTGTCCGAGTAAAAGGTCAGCTTTCTGTTTGATATCTCTGGTATTGCATATCTTAGGACCATCTCTAGCGCTTTGAGTTCTTTGTAATTTGAAGTGTACTTTCTTGTACTTGTACTTTCCCCTGAGTGAGCACACCATCCCCAGGGGCTGGCATCTGTAGTTATCCTGATGGGGTCTATGAGAAACCATTCCCACAGTGAGAGATGCTCTTGCTCTGGAAGAGAGATGGAGCTTTTGCTCCAACCTCTGTGGGAGTCGATTCCAATTCTGCAATATGTCCGCTTGTAATGGTCTTGTGTGGATTTGCGCGAAGGGCACAATTGTAGCCGTCAGATACCCTAGAACTGTCATCGTCTGTCTGAAAGAGCACAGGTAGGAACGGAACAGAACCCAGACATGTTCCTTGGCGGACAATACTTTCTTGTGTGGCAGAATCGTTCTTTGAAGTCTGGAGTCTGGATTTTTCGAGATTTATCTTCCATCCAAGGTCTCTTAACCAGGTGCGTGGTTCAGATCTCCCTGTAGATGGTCTCTTGAACAGGCTATGAACAGGAAGTCGTCCAGGTATGGTACTAACACAATCCTGGATAAACGGAGGAAGGCTATCATCTCTGCCACCACCTTCGTAAAAATTCTCGGTGCTTGAGAAACACTGAAGGGAAGGGCTTTGTATTGTAGGTGTAACAACTGACCCTGAATACAGACTGCTGTTCTTAAAATTTTTTGGCAGTTTGGATGGATTGGAATATGATAATATGCATCTTCTAGGTCTATGCTTGACATCCAACAGTCCTTGAATAAAAGGTCTCAGGTTTAAAATCATGCTGAAGAATCCGTTGGGTTTCTTGACTAAAAAGAGAGGAGAATAAAATCCCTTGCCTTTCTCCCCTACTGGCACCTGACAGACTACTCCCTTGTCTAGCAATAGACAGATCTCTGCATGAAGAATTACTCCTTACTGAAAATCTCTTGGAGTTGGAGTGCATATGAAAAAAAATCCTGAGGATAAGAAAGGAATTCCAGCCGGAACCCCTTCCTTATCTCCCCCCCCCCCCCCAGGACCCATTTGTTCTGGGTAATTTTTGACCAAGCCGGGATGAAGGAAGATAGCCTTCCCCCAACCTGAAGATTGGCGTCATTGTTACTTGTCCTTCTGTCTGCTATCCTGGGATTTAAAAAGAAATCCACTTGATTTTTTCTGGAATCTATCTCTATCCTTCCTGCTGTCATATGGTTTTCCCCTTTGTCTCCTAAAATTTTGCTGGGGTTTACAAAAAAAAGGATTCTTCTCCGGAGTAGGGAAATCCTTTTTCTTGTCTGAAACTTTTTCCAATATTTCATCTAGGCAGGAACCAAAAAGCCTATCCCCTTCACATGGCAGAGCACACAGCCTGGCCTTAGAACCCTGGTCTACCTTCCATGATTTAAGCCATATAGCTCTTCTAGCTGCGTTAGTCATGGCAGAGGATTTGGCTGAAAAGCCGATAATATCAGTAGATGTGTCTGTCAAGAAATCTGCTGCTTTGGAAAAAGTGGGTAATGAAGATAGTATTTCCTCTCTAAGTTTCTTCTCTTTAAGATGGATCTCAACTTGGTCCAGCCAAAGACGAAGGGACCTGGACACCCAAGTTGCTGCAATAGCCGGTCTGAGGCAGGTGGCTGAGGTCTCCCAGGCACGCTTCAAATAAATATCCGCTTTCTTATCTAAAGGGTCCGAAAGACAGCCTAAATCATCAAAAGGGAGGGCTGTTTTCTTGGCTATTTTAGCGACTGGAGCATCCACCGTTGGGGCTTTATCCCAGATAGAAGATACCTTGTCATCAAACGGATATTTCCTTTATACAGATGTAGGAATAAAAAGTTTTCTATCTGAATTTTTCCATTCTTTTTTAATCAGGGCATTCAGATTCTCATGCATGGAAAAACCCTAGGCTTCCGGGGCCCTAAGGCCTGGAAGGCCTGGTCTGCTACCGGTTTAGCTTGTTTAACATCTTCCAGCTGCATTGTGGATCTAACAGCTTTTAATAATGGCTGGGTATCCTCAGGAGAAAAAAAGGACCTCCCAGCGTATTCCTCGTCCGCTGAATCATAGCTGTCAGAATAAAACCATTCTGATTCTTTGTCGCCATTATCAGAAGAATCAATATCCACACTTTCATATTCAGCGGATCTATCCGGGGATCTAATACGACCTTTACCAAACGCTTTAAGGGAAGCTTTGACTTCTGATCTGATCGGAGATCTCATGGATCTGTTCAAACTCTGGGATTCTTCCTCCACAAGCTTATCTATACAAGATTGACCCAGTGGCTTAAGATAGGAAGCGGAAAGGGCCGTTTTACATCCTGCGCACTCCTTATGTTTAGTCTTGCTAGTAGACTTTTTAGACTTTTTTCATATAACAAAAAGAATTCCATTAGTAAGAAAAAGGAACGCTCTCACCATGAAGCGACTTTCTTCCCCACTCCTTAGGACCAATACCGGACTTGCTGGCCTCAAGGGTTCCAGGGGTTCGGCGCGTCCTTCTGGTTGCTCCATCACTGCAGTAGCCATGAGTCTGGACCTTCAGCACAACACTTTGTGCCTCTGCGCTGGCTGCCTCCCTCTGCTGCCGGATTTATATTTTAAGGGACGCGCCTCGGCCCCTACTTCCGGGATCATCTTCCGGGTAGCAGGCCCCCCCCCCCCCCGGCGTCATCATTAAGCGCTGGAGTAATCGCGGCCGCGTGCATGCGCACATGCGCCTGAAGCACGCGGCCGTCATCTTGGATACGGCAGCGGCGGCCCGACCCCTACTGTGAGCGGGGGAGCCGACTGAACACGGCCACAGCGGCTCCCCCAGGATCGGAAGCAGGTGCAGCAGGAGAGCAGACTTGTGGGGAGCAGCTTCCGGCATGGCCACAGAACTACCGCTCCCCAGGGAAAGGGATCCATACGGCATCAGCCCCGACCTCCCCCAGCACCCTATGTCGGTAGGTTTGTTCCTGCAGCGGTAACCCCACTGCTCAGCTTCTCAGGATCTCCCATCCAGAGGACAGGAAACCTGAACTGGTGCTTGGTAGGGGGTGTTCCCTTTTTATCTTCTCAGGTTTGCTGTCCAGATGGGAGGTCCTAGGTCGCAGTGGGTGCCGTCATGAGGTGAGGGGAAATATATAAGCACTTCATTGTTGCAGTTATTTGTAGTGAAAGTGTTTAGTGGCCTATTTCAGTACAAAAAATATATATATTGGTCGCTTTTAGGGGTGTTTTAATTTGCCTAGTTCAGCAAAAAGAAGTGCCAGGCCATGCACAGAGGAGTGGCAGGGGCCTAAATGTTTCTGGCACAGGCAGAGGTCACAGCAGAATAAGGTGGTGTGGCAGCAGGAGTCGCAGCAGGAGACCTGGGCTTCCGGTGTCATCTAGCAGTCGTGTCTTGATCAGCAACCCAGTGGTTCTTGATTGGTTAACTCGGTCATCCACTTCATCCCAAGTGACATCAGACACCCCCAGCCAACAGTCGTAGGTTCGTCAGACCCAACCCTTAGTTGGCATGGCCCGGGAGCAGGTTCTGTGCCCTCACCTGTCCTCAACCTTCCTCTGTCCTTTGCTGTTCCCTCAGCCACAGAAGTATTGTATGCTGTGGGATCAGCCAGAGGAGCTGAAGGGCGATGAAGAAGATGAGACAGAGGACTTAAACACACCGTGGCAGTATGCAGTGGAGATGGAGGCAGGGAGTCCCTCCGAGTCCCTTGGACAAATGTCCCGATGCATGCTCACTTGCTTGCATAGTGACAGCCGAATTGTCACCATTCGGCAAAGGGATGACTTCTGGATCTCCACCTTGTTGGACCTTTGCTATTGGGTAAAAATGGGGGCCTTTTTTTACACCCACTGAGAGGGAAAACAAACCTAATTACTACAGAGACATCCTATGTAGTCAGTTGGCCGCTGTCTATCTGCGCCATCATCCATCCTTTCGCAGGTCTGACCGGGGGGGGGGGATCTCTGCGCTCACGTTTCACTGCCATGGCTGTTGGAGGGGTGGGGTGGCAGGAGCAGTTCCAGCTCCATCAGAAGCAGCCTGAGTCTACAGTCGCTAATGAGCAGCTTTCTTCACCCGCATAGTGAAGAAACTACTCCTGGACCTGGAGCAGGACCTGAACCATTAGGTGGTGGCATATTTGGACAGCATCCTGCCAGCCGTCATTGTAGATCCGTTGGACTACTGGGCAGCCAAACTGGATTTGTGGCACTTGGTGGCCTTCTCCTAATGCTGCTGCTGCTGCTGCCTCCACCTACAGACTCTGTCATTGTGCCACTCGGTGGCCTCCTCATACTGCTGCAACCTCCAGACTCTGTCATTGTGCCACTTGGTGGCCTCTTCTTACTGCTGCCAACTCCAGACTCTGTCATTGTACCACTCGGTGGCCTACTCATACTGCTGCCACCTCCACACTGTCATTGGGCCACTCTGTGGTCTCCTCATGTTGCTTCACCTCACCATTATGTCATAGGGCCACTCTGTGATCTTATCATACTGTTTCCACTCTCCCCACTTCATGACTAGGCCACTATTTTGCCTTTCGGCCTGGCTGACATCATCATTTATTTGACCCTTCTTCTGTTCTGTCAGAAGGAAGGAAAAATGAGATGCACAACGGATCCTATCTTTGTAGCAGCTGTAAGGCCTGTATGGTCCCATCAGAATTAGCTTATGATTTGGTAGCCAAAAGTAGGAGTGGGTACAAAACACAGAAGACATGAAAATATTCCATTCACGTGTCATCTCTGTTTTAGATCCACTCCTGTTTTATTTGGCATTAGCAATACTGATGGATCATTGAGCAAATGCTGACCGAGTGAAGGCAGATACTCCACAGACAGGATCAGTTTTTTGTGGGTTATTGTTCTGACGGATCAGAGGAAGGGCAAAATGATCAGTGACGTCAACACAAACTTACTGCTGACACCCTCTCCACTCTGAAAAAAGAAGGTTCCTGGACACCACTGCTGTTGTTCTCTTGTGTCTTTATTATATAGCTTAGATTACAGTATGCGGTATGCCAGTTATAGGTAAATATTGTAGCGTTATAGGTAAATATTGTAGCAACGTTTCGGCGATAAACGCCTTCATCAGGACACTGGTCGTGCCGCACTATGTGAAAATCCGTAAGTATAGTTGTTATATGGAGCTCTATGGTTCCACTATGGTTCCACTCTCCACTCTGTCGGGGATGGGGGGGTGCTCTATTTGTATAAGCGTTTAATAGAACTGGTTCTGTAGACATCTATGTGGAATCAGCTGACAAGGTTGTATTTGGTCAGTTTTGGCCACATGACTGCCCAAATAAGTGAAGTGTGCAGTGATTCTAAGAGCAACACCTGTCATCTACATGTCATACTCACTAAAAGTATTATTTCACTACCACAGCACACTCCCTATGCGTGTTACTGAAAGGCACAGTGTTCTACACCCTATAAAGGCTCTCTGCAGCCCAGAAATATCATTTTTTTAAACTAGATTCGCAGAGAATATATTCGGATCGAAGCAAATTTTTCTGGAAAATTCGGCGAACAGGTCGAATTGAATTTTTGAGAAATTTGCATATCTCTAGCTATGAACATGATCTTCTGTAATATTTTTATAGTGCTGGTCGTCATGGACACAGTAATACCTAAGTTGTATATTTTTTAACTATTTTTAGTTCTACACAATAAAAGCATTTTTTTTTAAATCATATGCCGAGGTGACCAAAAAATGGCTGTTCAGACACAGTTTTTTTTTTTTTACAGTGTTTAACTGTGATATTTTTAGAGAGCTGGGACACAGCAATACCTAAGATATTAGATTTAAAAAAAAATCTTCATTTTTTTTAATTGTAAGTATCTTGATGAGGGTGCTTTCTTTTACTTGAAACTTTTATTTGTATAAAACACTTTTATTTTTATTTATTTTTTCATCCCACAAGATGACTTCAACTTTTAAGGGTCTGATCCCTTTTACAATGCATTGTAATACATAGTGTATTGTAATATATTGTGACTGTCAGTATTACATTGATATTTTCCTATGAAATCAAGCCTGAGGGTTGGGCCTTATACACCTCCCTAGATGGCAGGTCCCAAGTCTTTTTTAAGGCCTCAGGTTGCCTTAGAAGCCATCAGCACCCACAATCACATCACTGGTAGCCTTTGGGTTGAGAGAGGGAGCCCCTCCTTTGGTAAACCCCTTATATAAGGGGTTAATCGACAATAATCAGAGTTATCACTGATATGATTCATGGGGTTACAGCAGGGGCCCAGTTTCACTAACATATGGGCTTCGGCCACTGACAGCTCCTGTGCCTTCCGATGTGCTGTACATGTAAGGTGAGTTTCGGGAAATGGTTAAGGTCAGATTGTTAAATTGTCCATTCCAAAACTTTCACTTGATTCTTCTTTAGCTATTCTTTGGTAGAATGACTTTTGTGCTTAGTGTCACTGTCTTGCTGTATGACTCACATTTTCTTTAGATTCAACTCTGGGACAAATATCCTAACATCTTCCTTGTATAGAATTTGCTTGTATAATTAAGAATTCATTGTTTCGCCAATGATGGAAAGCCATCCTGGCCAGGATGCAACAAAACAGGCCCAAGCCATGATACTTCAACCACCATGTTTCACAGATGGGATGTTTTTTATGCTGGAACGAAGTTTTTTCCTTTCTCCAAACATAACGTTTCTCATTTAAACCAAAATGTTCTAGTTTTGTGTCATCCATCCACAAAACATTGCTCCAATAGCCTTCTGGTTTGTCCAGGTGATCTTTAGCAAACTGATGACAGGCAGCAATGTTTTTTTTGGGGAGCAGCAGCTTCCTTCTTGCAATCCTGTCATGCACACCATTGTTGGTCAGTGTGCTCCTGATGGTAGACTAATGAACATTAACATTATGAGAAAGTTGCCTAGAGGTTACCTTGGGTTTAATCTTTGTTGCTTGCTCCCACTGGGGAGGGCAAAAATGGTCTTGAGTTTCCTCCATTTGTAAATGCCTTTGGGAAGCCCTCAATAGGCGAGGTGTATGGTGTTATCACCTCACTATGGGGTTATCACCTATGTATGGGGTTATCACCTCACTATGACACAGTGCCTCCACCCAGATCTTGCTTGGAGCTCTATAGGAAAACCCCTGAACAGCTCAATACACACTCACACCAGGAAGGAGTTAACTGATCAACAGGTTTATTTGGGAAAGGGTGAACAATGGTGAAGAACGTAACGATAATGCAATGAAGGGTACAGAGCACAGATATAATATTGTCTAAGGAAAACCCCAGGAGAAGAAGGCAGCTATCTATAACGGTAAACAGTAATAGCGGTCACACACACTCTTTTGGAAGATATTCCCAGATAGCTACTCCTAATACTCAGATGACCATATACTACTGCCTGGCAACTAACCCAGTCCAAACGTTGTGGCCCAGTTGCAGAAAATGGCACGAAAATGTTGGTGCACTTATCGTTGCCCCACTTAGGAACCAGCTGAGGGCTGCAGTATTAAGTAGCATGGATGGCAGTGGGGTCGGAGGCAAGAACCTTCTGAGGTGCAGGACAACACTCCTTCAGGGAAGCAGCTGCACTTTCTCCTTGCACACATGAATCACTGGAGCAGTCTGGACTGTGCTGTCGGCTTAATGCAGTAGCTAAGCTCTCTTCTCTGACACAGGAATCACTGGAACTGTCTGTGGAGATCTTTTAGCCTGTCTCTTTCCTGGCCATGCTTCTGTCTCCAAGATAACTGCCATTCCTTTTCCTTCCTTAGACTTTGCCCTTGGTCACCTGCTATTGGCTGCAGGGAGGAGCAATTGCTCATGGGATTTGCAAAGCAAATGCTCATGGGATTTGCAGTACACTTCACCGCAGAAGAATCAGCAAGATTGCCTGCTGCTGTGAGTCCCAGCAGCAGCATCCAAAATGCCCAATGCTTTCTCTGCAGGGTACATACACAATCTGTCTGATTGTATATTTGTGGAGTCCAAACTCTTTGTAACCTTTTCCAAACTGATGAGCATCAATAGCTCTTCCTCTGAGGTCCTCAAAAATATTGCTTGTTCGTGCCATGGTACACTTGCACAAACATGTTGTCAGGTTGACTTTGATAGATCCATTTTCTTTAAATAATACCAGTCTCTCATTCACACCTTATTGTCATCCCATTGATGGAAAACTCCTGACTCTAATCTCACCTTCATATTGTCTGCTAATCCTAAAGGTTCACATACTTGCCACAGACATGATATTGAAATTTTTCCTCAATAAAGAAATGACCAAATCTAAGTTTGTATTTGTTTGATTTGGTTATCTTTATATACTTTTAGGACTTATGATGTAGTTTTAGGTCAAATGTAGAAATATAGAAAATTCGGACATGGAAGCATCACTGTATATTGGTTAACACACTTAATAAACTTGACACCTTAAACGGGTTGTCTGGCTTCTAAAAATATTATACAAAGTCTCAGAATGGTGTAAAATCCTAACATTACTGGCTGATGCAGGTCACCATTGTGGCCAGTGATTAGCTGAGCAGTCACATTTCCCGTGTCAAGAGGTACCAGCAAGTGGTGGAGGACCCGAGAAGCATTGTAGCGAGCTATCCATATAACAATAAGACTTCCTGTAACATTTTCCTATTTTTCCACCAAAATGTAATTGATTTGATGGTCTAAATTTTATGAAGCTTCACATAATAAGTGCCATACAATTCAAGGTTCATCTCTCACATGTTTTAAGGTTCCAAGTGGCCACCATATTGTTTCACTGCTATCCCAGCAGGAGTGAAATGCTCTTCTTTCTGGCATCTTAGCTAGTTACTTGTACTTTAAAATATTGATGTTGTATTTGTATGTTATCATACATGCTGTCTCCAACACAAAAATGTAACTATTACATGAATTAAATAATTATCTTTATATAGTGTATACATATTCCACAGCAATTTACAATCAGAGGGTTCATGCACAAATAAAATCACACATTACAGAGTAGCAAGCTAATTAACAAGTCAAAAAATAGTAGTTAAGGCTCTGCTCACAAGAGCTTACAATCGTTTCTTTGTGGTGCATTGTCCTTGCAAGGTCAATTACAATATTCTGTTCTACAGTGATAATAAACATGACAACTGATTTTATGGCACAAACATTTCAATTGCTCTGAGTTGGCAGCACTGAAGATGCAGCTCGGTGACTGCTATCAATTATACATCTGCTGCATATCAGAGACAGATGGCACTTATCTTGTGTACCTACTATAATGCACTTAGCCCACCCCACATTTTGCCCTATTATGATAAAGGTAAGAGTTTTAGGATTCCTTTATTGCTATATAATATTACTACATGGAAATAATAAGTTACAAAAAAACTAATGTTTAAAAAGTATGCAGTTTACGAAGTATATAGCATTGTATTATCACAGTGTTGTCAAATTCTCTAAAATTACTGTAGAATTAGAAAAAGATAAAAGCCTTTAGGTCATGAATTACCATCATGAATTTAATTTTTTTTATAACGTACAGCAATGTAAAAACAGACAGTAGACCTTAGAAGAAATTAGCAAAATTTGAG
Organism: Bufotes viridis; assembly: GCA_033119425.1. Lineage (NCBI taxonomy): Eukaryota > Metazoa > Chordata > Amphibia > Anura > Bufonidae > Bufotes > Bufotes viridis. The sequence continues at coordinate 185,946,085 of CM065590.1, forward strand.
ATTTTACTATTAACCCCTTCACAACATCTGCAGTTGATGTACGGTGGATGCCGGGTCTTTAACCCCTTAAGGACACGGCCCTATTTCACCTTAAGGACCAGGCCATTTTTTGCAAATCTGACCAGTGTCACTTTATGTGGTGATAACGTTAAAACGCTTTTACTTATCCAGGCCATTCTGAGAATGTTTTTTCGTCACATATTGAACTTCATGACACTGGTAACATTTTGTCAAAAAAGTTCATTTTTTTGTATAAAAAAATACAAAATTTACCAAAAATTTTGAAAAATTTGCAAATTTTCAAGTTTCAATTTCTCCACTTCTAAAATACATAGTGATACCTCCAAAAATATTTATTACTTTACTTTCCCCAAATGTCTACTTCATGTTTGGATCATTTTGGGAATGCCATTTTATTTTTTGGGGACGTTACAAGGCTTTGAAGTTTAGAAGCAAATCTTGAAAATTTTCAGAAAATTTCAAAAACCCAATTATTAAGGACCAGTTCAGGTCTGAAGTCACTTTGTGAGGCTTACATAAAAGAAACCACCCAAAAAATGACCCCATTCTAGAAACTACACCCCTCAAGGTATTCAAAACTGATTTTATAAACGTTGTTAACCCTTTAGGTATTCCACAAGAGTTCATCGCAAATGGACATAAAATTTCAGAATTTCGATTTTTTTTTGGGCAAATTATCCATTTGAATCCATTTTTTCCAGGAACAAAGCAAGGGTTAGCAGCCAAACATAACCCAATATTTATAGCCCTGATTCTGTAGTTTGCAGAAACACCCCATATGTGGTTGTAAACTGCTGTATCACCAAACGGCAGGGCACAGAAGGAAGGGAACGCCATATGGTTTTTGGAAGGCAAATTTTGATGGACTGGTTTATTTACACCATGGCCCATTTCAAGCCCTCCTGATGCACCCCTAGAGTAGAAACTCCAAAAACCCCATTTTGGAAACTACTGGATAAGGTGGCAGTATTGGTGGTATTATTTTTAGGGTACGTATGATTTTTAGTTGCTCTATAATACATTTTTGTGAGACAAGGTAATAAAAAATAGAAATTCTGAAATTTTATCTCCATTTGCCATAAACTCTTGAGGAACACCTAAAGGGTTAATAAAGTTTGTAAAATCAGTTTTAAATACCTTGAGGGGTGTAGTTTCTTATATGGGGTCACTTTTATGGAGTTTCTACTCTAGGGGTGCATCAGAGGAGCTTCAAATGTGACATAGTGTCAAAAAACCAGTCCGTCAAAATCTGCCTTCCAAAAACCATATGGCGTTCCTTTCCTTCTGCGCCCTGCCGTTTGTCCATTAAGCAGTTTACAACCACATATGGGGTGTTTCTGTAAACTACAGAATCAGGGCAATAAATATGGAGTTTTGTTTGACTGTTAACCCTTGCTTTGTTACTGGAAGAAAATGATTGAAATGGAAAATTTAGAAAAAATAGCTGTTTTGGGACCGTATTTATTTTATTTTTGTGACTGTGTTCATCTGAGGGGTTAGGTCATGTGTTATTTTTATAGAGCAGATTCTTACAAACGTGGCAATACCTAATATGTCTACTCTTTTTATTTATTTAGGTTTTACACTATAATATCCTTTGTTAAACAAACAAAAAACTATTTTAGTATCTCCATAGTCTGAGAGTCAGTTTTTTTTAGTTTCTGTCCAATTGTCTTAGGTAGGGGCTAATTTTTTGCGGGATGAGATGACGGTTTTAATGGCACTATTTTGGGGTGCATATGCCTTTTTGATCGCTTGCTGTCACACTTTTTGTGATGTTAGGTGACAAAAAACAGCTTTTTACAGTAATTTTTTTTTTTTTGCGGTGTCCACCTGAGGGGTTAGTTCATGTGTTATTTTTATAGTTCAGGTTCTTATGGACGCGGCGATACATAATATGTCTACTTTTTATTTATCTATTTAGGTTTTACACAATCATATAATTTTTCTTAGGTAGGGTATCATTTTTTGCGGGACGAGGTGAGGGTTTGATTAGTACCATTTGGGTGTAGATACAACTTTTTTGATCACTTTTATTAACTTTTTTGGGAAGTGAAGTGGGCAAAATTTCAATTTCATCATAGGTTTTTGTGTTTTTCTTTTATGACGTTTACCGTACGGGAAAAGTAACAAACCCATTTTATAGATCAGGTCATTACGGACGCGGTGATATATAACATGTGTAGTGTATTTTTTTTTTTTCATTTTTATTAGTGATAAATGTGTTTTTTTGTTTTTAACTTTTTTCACTTTTTTACATTTTTTTTGGACCCAGACCCACTTGGTTCTTGAAGATCCAGTGGATCTGGTGTCTGAATAATACAGTACAGTACATTATATAATGTACTGTACTGTATTTTTTACTTGACACTTAGTCTGATCAGACTTTTGCCTTTAGCAAAAGTCTGATCAGACTTCTGTTACCATGGCAAGCAGGACGCCTTTGAAGGCGTCCTGTTGCCATGGTAACTGTCCTCCGCTGCTAGAGCAGCGGAGGATGAGGAGGGAGGGAAGCTGGGGACTGGAGCTAGGGGGGCTGCACCAGGCACAGCAGCCCCCCACAGCAGCTCCCTCCCTCTTAACCACTTCCATACAGCGGTCCCTACGGACCGCGGCATGGAAGGGGTTAATAGGCTGACATCCGTGCCTGCACAGATGTCAGCTGTTACAAGCAGATTGTCAGCAATGTGCTGACACTCTGCTTGTCACGTTCGGCCATCCTGAAAATGAGCGGAGGGGCAGGCAGAGGATCGCGCGCCCGCCTGCCCCCCGCACCGCCTGCTACACCGCCTCCCGCACCGCCCGCAAGCCTCCCCCCTCCCCGCACCGCCCATCACAATGAGGGCACAGGGGGGGAGGTTATAGGAATAAAAAAAAAAAAACATTTCCCGGCATTTCAAAGTATCAGATACATCGCAAAGCGCTGCAAACCGCAGGGCTGAATTGACCTGCGGTTTGCAGCGATCGCCAATACGGGGGGGTCACAGGACCCCCCTCGGCATATAAAACATGGTTCCTGCTGCACGATCGCAGCAGGAACCATGTTTCTAGCGTTTTTTTTTTAATACGGGATTTAATTTAGGATGTATGGGTACGCCCTGTGTCCTTAAGGACTCGGACATTAGGGAGTACCCATACGTCCTATGTCCTTAAGGGGTTAAACATGATGCCTGCTTCAGAGTAAAGCTTGTGCCATAGCCATTGGGTGCCTACTGTTTCATACACTCGCAGCTAATGTCCGCGATTGGCAATAATGCCGACCATGGACATTTGACCCCTCAGACGCCATGGCTAAAACCGAGAAGTGCGCACTTCCAGGTCAGGAATGTCTCTCCTTGGCGGAGATCGGGGAAGACATTCCTTTACAGCAGGCATGTCCAAACTCTGGCCCTCCAGGTGTTGCAGAACTACAACTCCCATCATGCCCTTCTGTAGGTTGATAGCTGTAGGTTGTCCAGGAATGATGGGAGTTGTAGTTTTGCAACATCTGGAGGGCCAGAGTTTGGACATGCCTGCTTTACAGTAATGAGCCAGAGCCTGTACTAGGCTTCCAGGCTCATTTTTTGTATGTTATAGTTCAGCCCAGCAGGTGGCAACACTGAACTGTAATGTAGCAATTTCTGTATAGAATAATGGAGAAAATTCCATTATTCTATATAAATTTAAATCAGATGATTGCAAGTTGGGGTCCAATTGAGAACATAACAAAAAGTAAAAAAAAAAGTAAAAGTTTTGAAAAATATAAAATATATATATATATATATATATATATATATATATTCAAATCACACCCTTTCCCCAAAATCAAAATAATTAAACAATTTAAAAAAATAACATCATGGGTATCGCTGTGTCCGAAAATTCCTGTACTATTAAAATATAAAATAAACTTGTCCCATACAGTGAATGGCATAATGGAAAAAAAATGGCAGATTCGCAGTTATTTCATCACTTTACTTCCCAAAAGTACTATTACTTGAAAAAAAAGTGATCAAAAAGTCATACACACCCCAAAATAGTATTATCGAAAACTACAGTTCGTCCCATGATCTTCAGTATTAAAACACAAGAAACACCATACAAGTGTGGTATCGCCATAAGCATAATGACCCAGAGAATGAAGAGCACAAGTCAGTTTTACCAGGAAGCGAAAATTTGAAACTCAAAAATTGAAAATCACTGCGTCAAGAAGGGGTTAAAGAGGTATATAAAAATGCTAATTTCGATGCAAGTGGAAATTTGGAGCAAATCCTTCTGCTATTATAATTGCAGAGAAAGCTTTCTAGGCATGCTCTGTGACCGGTGCAGAGGTCATTGTACGAGGAAAGAATAGATAAATTTTGACAATCACCTATTGAGAATGGTAGATCCTGTCTTATCTACACACAGAGGTGATATCAATACAGGCAGGATTAAAATGAAAAGCAATTTCCACAGACCAAGAGGTGGTGCCTATGATTGGGTTTAACTCACAGAAAAAAGATGCACCACATGGATAAGCAACTGACAACACTGGCTAATCCCTCACTCTGGTGTTAAAAGCTGAGAGATTCGCCAATATTTCCAATCAGGAACATATCGGAGCCCCTTTAAGCACCACTTCACGGTATCTCAGCATGACATGGGGGACTACCTATGGTGTGTGAACAAGGTCTGAACAGGTATTAAGCAGCCTACAGCCCCCTCCCACTCACCTGCATTGCAGGACCAACAATGCAATGGGGAACAAATGAGGCAGCAAGCTACACCTACAACAGACCATGTGACACCGGCTTCCAGGTGCAACAGAATGTTTACCAGCCATATGCAATGGCACATTCAATACATATAAAACAAGAATCACAGAAATAAACGTGACCTAAATGGGTGGGACTGCTCCAAACCCCAAACACTGTGGCGTGTTTCTAACTGGGGGGGCAGTTCCTATTCACACACCATAGGAAGTCTAGTGGTAGGACCCCATGTCATGCTGAGATACCGTGAAGTGGTGCTTAAAGGGGCTCAGATATGTTCCTGATTGGAAATATTGGCGAATCTCTCAGCTTTTAACACCAGAGTGAGGGATTAGCCAGTGTTGTCAGTTGCTTATCCATGTGGTGCATCTTTTTTCTGTGAGTTATGTGTTTATATATTTTCATCCGCACATGTTTTATTTTGTGTAGGATGTTTGTGTGGTGCTTGTGGTTCGCGCCGGTATCCTCCATTGTATGCAATTTTTGCTGGGGATAGCCGTTCGCTGCGAACCACATGCGGAGGAACTGCCCCCCCAGTTAGAAACACGCCACAGTGTTTGGGGTTTGGAGCAGTCCCACCCATTTAGGTCACGTTTATTTCTGTGATTCTTGTTTTATATGTATTGAATGTGCCATTGCATATGGCTGGTAAACATTCTGTTGCACCTGGAAGCCGGTGTCACATGGTCTGTTGTAGGTGTAGCTTGCTGCCTCATTTGTTCCCCATTGCATTGTTGGCCCTGCAATGCAGGTGAGTGGGAGGGGGCTGTAGGCTGCTTAATACCTGTTCAGACCTTGTTCACACACCATAGGTAGTCTAGTGGTAGGACCCCATGTCATGCTGAGATACCGTGAAGTGGTGCTTAAAGGGGCTCCGATATGTTCCTGATTGGAAATATTGGCGAATCTCTCAGCTTTTAACACGAGAGTGAGGCATTAGCCAGTGTTGTCAGTTGCTTATCCATGTGGTGCATCTTTTTTCTGTGAGTTATGTGTTTATATATTTTCATCCGCACATGTTTTATTTTGTGTAGGACGTTTGTCTGGTACTTGTGGTTCGCGCCGGTATCCTCCATTGTATGCAATTTTTGCTGGGGATAGCCGTTCGCTGCGAACCACATGCGGAGGAACTGCCCCCCCAGTTAGAAACACGCCACAGTGTTTGGGGTTTGGAGCAGTCCCACCCATTTAGGTCACGTTTATTTCTGTGATTCTTGTTCTATGATTGGGTTTAGTGGCAGGTACGAACAAAAATATGTTAAACAAAAAAAGTGAAATAAACAATAGATAATTTTCTGCTGACATGTTCCCTTTAATGTGAAGGGATTTTCCCAGAAAAATCACTTATCCACAGCTAAGGTGATAAATGTAAATTAATTTAACCTCCACATAAGCACTGTCTGTAATATTATAAAACATCCAGTCAAAGGGTTAAGCTGTCCTTTTCTCCCAGAAAAGATGGGACAAACAAGCAATGTGTCCTTCATATTTTAGATAGGGGGTGTAAACAGTTCTAAGTGGAAGCCCATTGTGCTGTAAGTTAGGGTATCTTCTCTATGTATGCCTCTGAACCCAACTTCCATTTGTACAGAAATTGGGTGTGGTGAATGGCATTTGGGGATTTCCTGAAATGCTGACATGCAAAGAAACAAGACATTTATTTACAGGCAGCAAGTAATTACTATGCAGATTGGTGATTCCTGCTCCAAGTCATTCTAATATGGATTCCCATCTTCTCACATGACAAGTGTAGCATGGCAAAGCCTAAAGCTGGCCATACCTATACAGTCATGGCTGAAAGTGTTGGCACCCCTGAAATTTTGCCAAAAAATGAAGTATTTCTTCCAGAAAATGATTGCAATTACACGATACACGTGTAGCAACATAGTATTAGCTTGCCTAATTATAGCTTGCATCATTCTCAAAGTGCAGCATTTCTAAGTGCACTAGAGATATTCAGGAGATACTCAGGAGGTAATCTGGAGGTGTAATCTAATAAATAGGATTTGTTTAAAATATTTTCTTGCCTTAAAATGGCAGACCTGATTCAGTGCAGGAATTGTTGTGCTTTTATTTCATGTTTCACTCTTCGAAGGTTTGGATGCTGTCTGATCTGCAGACAGTTCTCCATAATGCAGCAGGAAATTGCATTTTTGAAATCTGAGATTTGTAAATTAACTGTTAGACAAACTCAGGCTTGGCATGTTGCAATGCCACTGCCACAAAGGCCCCCCAGAAATGGAAGATGGGTTACTGTAGGTTCTGGTAGACTTAGAGCTGTTGATAGAAGACATGTCCCACAGTCTATGGCTCTCTGTAATTCATTTGTAGCACTTTCAGAATGCAAGAGCAACATGGAGGATTGCTCAGGCACAGTGGGTGAGGAACAATCATCTCCTATGCCTAAGGTATGCAAGACTACAGACAAAGACAAAAAGGATATAGTGAGTACTAATAGTAAGCAGCTATTGGTGGGCAATTCTATCATAAGAGGTGGGAAGTTTGATGAAAATGATTTAGGGAGATGTCTCCCTGGTGCTACTGCTAGCAGGGACAGACGACGTATCCTTAACATTATTAAGCAAGCAAAGAAGGAAAAGGAGGTGGATGTTATTGTCCATATTGGGACAAATGATCTGGCTTGCAATGAAGTTTCAAAGGTGAAGGAAGCTTTTCACACACTTGGTAATGATATACGGGAGATTGCATCGACTGTCTCATTCTCTGCAGTTCTGCCTGTGCATAACCGTCAGCATGACAAGCAATTGTGTATCAAGGAATTCAATGTATGGCTTGGTGAATGGTGTTTGAACCAGGGATTTGGCTTTGTGTCTCATGTTGGCTCTAGCTGTAATGGAAAAGAACTGTACAAGAAAGATGGTTTGCATCTTTCTCTCAAGGGAACGAATGTCCTCAGTGTACAGTTCAAAGTTTTTGCAAAGGAGCATTTAAACTAGGAAAGGGGGGCACAAAAGAGATAGTCCATCAGTTCGGCTGCCCCCTGAAAAAACAATGCCAGAAGGTGCCAGGAGCTGATAGGATAAGAAATGACAAGCTGAGAGTCTTGTCTACAAATGCTCGCAGTTTAGGGAATAAGATCAATGAACTGGAGTCTGTAATGGCATCTGAGAATATAGATTTAGTGGCTGTTACTGAGACATGGTTCAATGAGAGTAATGACTGGGATATAACAATACCTGGGTTCTCTCTATATAGGAAAGACAGAGAAGGCAAGAAAGGGGGTGGAGTGGCCCTATATGTGAAAAATAGCATAAAATCTAATCTAATAGAAGCCAGCGAAACCAATTTAGAGTCAGTTTGGGTTACGTTGCAGCTTGGTAATCATAAGGTAACTCGTGTAGGTGTCATATACAGACCACCAAGCCAAGTCAAAGAATTGGATGATCTACTAGTTGAGGAAATGGCTAAAATGACATTGAAAGGGGAAGTTGTCATTATGGGAGACTTTAATCTTCCTGATATTAACTGGAAAACCAAAATAGCTAGTTCTGCCAGGAGTACAGACATTCTAAATTCCCTACTGGGATTATCTCTACAGCAAGTAGTTGAGGAGCCAATCCGGAAGGAGGCCATTTTAGATTTAGTATTCACAAATGGCAATTTGGTATCTGATATTACTGTAGGGGAAAGCTTAGGATCTAGTGATCACCAGTCAGTGTGGTTACTATAAGTACAGTGACTGAGTCACTCCACACAAAAACAAACGTTTTAGATTTTCGAAAAAAACTGACTTTTCTAAAATTAGATCAGAGGTATACGAGTCCCTATCAGACTGGAACAATTTTAAATGGAGTCCAAGAGAAATGGGACTACTTAAAAGTGGCGCTATTGAAGGCAACAGAAAAGTGCATTAGGCTTGTCAGTAAAAGCAAAAAAAGGAAGAGACCACTGTGGTACTCAGCAGAAGTGGCCAAAATCATTAAAAAAAAAAAGCATTTAGTAAGTATAAAAACACCCAAAACGATGATGACAGGGACATCTATAAGATTAGGCAGAGAGAGGCCAAGCAAGTTATAAGAGCTTCTAAAGCTCAGGCAGAGGAGAAATTAGCTCAGTCAGTGAAAAAAGGTGATAAGACATTCTTCAGATACATAAATGAAAAAAGGAAATTAAAACAAGGAATTACAAAATTAAAAACAAAAGGAAGGTACATGGAAGAGAATAAAGAACTAGCTGACTGCCTCAAAGAATACTTCTGTTCAGTTTTTACAAAGGAAAATGAAGGAGAAGGACCTCAGTTAGGGAGGAAGACTAATAAATCCTTTGATGCATGTGTCTTTACAGAGGAAGAGGTTCTAAGTCAGCTGTCTAAAATTAATACAAATAAATCACAGGGGCCTGATAGGATACACCCAAAGCTATTAAAAGAGCTTAGAGGTGTACTAGCAAAACCATTAACAGATTTATTTAACCAATCACTGGTAACAGGAGTCATCCCAGAAGATTGGAAATTGGCAAACATTGTGCCAATTCACAAGAAAGGTAGTAGAGAGGAATCGGGCAACTATAGGCCAGTAAGCCTGACATCAATAGTGGGGAAATTAATGGAAACCATACTCAAGGAGAGGATTGTGGAACATCTAAAAACCCATGGGTTAATTGATAAAAAACAGCATGGGTTTACTTCAGGGAGATCATTTCAAACTAATCTTATGGACTTTTTTGATTGGGTGACTAAAATAATAGATGGCGGAGGTGCAGTAGACATCGCTTATCTGGACTTTAGTAAGGCTTTTGATACTGTCCCACATAGAAGGCTTATCAATAAACTGCAGTCTTTGAGCTTGGGCCCATATATTGTTGAATGGATTAGGCAGTGGCTGAAGGACAGAAAACAGAGGGTTGTAGTCAATGGAGTATATTCAGACCATGGTATTGTTACCAGTGGGGTACCTCAGGGATCTGTTGTTGGACCCATATTGTTTAATATCTTTATCAGCGAAATTGCAGAAGGCCTCAATGGTAAGGTGTGTCTTTTTGCTGATGACACAAAGATTTGTAACAGGGTTGATGTTCCTGGAGGGATACACCAAATGGAAAAGAATTTAGGAAAACCAGAGGAATGGTCAAAAATCTGGCAACTGAAATTTAATGTCGATAAGTGCAAGATAATGTACCTGGGGCGTAAAAACCCAAGAGCAGAATCTAAAATCAGTGATACAGTCCTAACCTCAGTATCTGAGGAAAGGGATTTAGGGGTCATTATATCAGACGACCTAAAGGTGGGCAGACAATGTCATAGAGCAGCAGGTAATGCCAGCAGAATGCTTGGGTGCATAAGTAGAGGCATTAACAGTAGAAAGAGGTAGGTGCTCGTGCCACTCTACAGAGCACTAGTGAGACCTAATTTGGAGTATTGTGTGCAGTACTGGAGACCATATCTGCAGAAGGATATTGAAACTTTGGAGAGAGTTCAGAGAAGAGCTACTAAACTAGTACATTGATTGCAGGACAAAACTTACCAGGAAAGGTTAAAGGACCTTAACATGTATAGCTTGGAAGTAAGAAGAGACAGAAGGGATCTGATAGAAACTTTTAAATACATAAAGGGAATCAACACGGTAAAAGAGGAGAGAATATTTAAAAGAAGAAAAACTGCTACAAGAGGACATAGTTTTAAATTAGAGGGGCAAAGGTTTAAAAGTAATTTCAGGAAGTATTACTTTACTGAGAGAGTAGTGGACGCATGAAATAGCCTTCCTGCAGAAGTGGTAACTGCAAATACAGTGAAGGAGTTTAAGCATGCATGGGATAGGCATAAGGCCATCCTTCATATAAGATAGGGCCAGGGAATATTCATAGTATTCAGTATTTTGGGAAGACTAGATGGGCCAAATGGTTCTTATCTGCCGACACATTCTATGTTTCTATGTTTTGTTATACACATGTTTATTTCCTTCTTGTGTATTGGAACAACACAAAAAAACAGAGGGAAAAAAAGGCTAATTGGATATAATTTCACAGAAAACTCCAAAAATGGGCCGGACAAAATTGCTGTTATCTCTTCAAAATTGTGGGTAAACAACTTTGTTTCAAGCTTGTTATGCTCGTTCAAGCTCACCTGTGGCAAGTAACAGGTGTGGGCAATATAAAAATCACACCTGAAACCAGATAAAAAGGGGAGAATTTGACTCAATCTTTGCATTGTGTGTCTATGTGTGCCACACTAAGCATGGAGAACAAAAAGAAGATAACTATCTGAGGACTTGAGAACCAGAATCATGGAAAAATATCAACAATCTCAAGGTTACAAGTCCATCTCCAGAGATCTTGATGTTCCTTTGTCCATGGTGTACAACATAATCAAGAAGTTTACAACCCATAGAACTGTAGCTTATCTCCCTGGACCAGGGCTGCCATCAGAAATTTTGGGGCCCCTTACACAGCTCCATACCTGGGCCCCCCAACCCCTCCCCCCCTCCGGGGCGGGACTACGGCGCCACGCGGCAGTGCACGGCAGTGCATGTTGTAGTTTTAGTCCGGTGTCCTCTTTCTGTGCCCTGCCGCGCTGCGCCATAACTCCGCCGGGGGCACAGCGAAATAGCAGGGGAGATCGGGAGGAGGGGCAAGCAAGTACCATATTTTTCTCCCCATAAGACGCACCGGACCATAAACGCACCTAGGTTTTAGAGGGGGACATTAAGAAAATAATATTTTTCATCATACCTCTGGTCAGACCCCTAATGTTAATCAGACCTCAGCTAACAGCCCAAAATAAGACCCCAATAAGACCTCAGATCAGACCCCAATATGAATGACCCCCAATCAGACCTCAGATAAGAGCCCCATGCTTCTCATCTGCCCCCAGTGCCTCTCTATCAGCCCCCAGTGCCTCTCACCAGCCGGGTTTTGAGTCTTGACATGGGCACGCATCTCTGTCTCCATCCAGCCAGGCTGGAGAGCTGGCCAATTGCAGCGCTCAGCTCATATCCTGGGACCTCCCAGGCTGTGAACTGAGCGCTGTGATTGGCTAGCGCAGTGCTTCAGCCTGGCAGATGGAGACGTGCGGCCCAGGGCATGAGAATAAGTCTCCTCCGATATGCACCGCACGCCCAGGGCTTCAGACAAAAAAAATGACCTAGGAGCCGTTGGCTCCTAAACTGAAAAATGTAGCCAAATAAAAATTTTAGTCGCCAAATTTAAATACATACATAATTATAATATATAAAAAAATTGCCTAATTTACACGTCCGTCAGTGATTTCCATTAGTGATTGTGAGCCAAAGCCAGAAGTGAATACTACACAGACATAAGGTATAAGGGAAAGATCTGCTCCTGTTCTGTGGTTAGAGGCACTCCTGGTTTTGGTTTAAAATCACTGATGGAAATCACTAATCAAACACTGACTGTGTGAATGAGGCATCAGTGTTCGGTCAGTGGAGGATCCAATTCTGGTTTCGGCTCACAATCCCTGATGGAAATCACTGACCAAACACTGATGTGTTAATGAGGGCTGTGTGAATAAGGCATTACTGTGTGCTGTGTTCCAGACACCCGACTGCAATGACAAGGTTTGGTGTCATCATCGTTCCCCATCATTGCAGTCGGGTGTCTGCCGCAGTCCGCTCCATCCATTTGCGCAGCACCGCATAGTGAGTGGGGCCCAGCACTGCCTGCACGGCTTATCATAAGCTGGGCCATGCCGGCAGCGGGACATGGGGAAAGTTCAGTGACAGCTCCTATTGAGCCTTTCTATACGGGCCTTTTTTCTCTCCCTGTGCAGGAAACACTGACAACTGTTGCGGTCCTCATCTTTTGCAGCCCAATTGAAATTAATGGATCCGCAAATACATTCTGCAAAATTGTGGAACGGACTCAGAATTAGGCCTCTTGCACATGAATGTTTTGGTTCTGTTCCACAATTTGTGGTCCCCAATGCATGGAAAACGTCTGTGCAGCAGCCAGGATGGATCCAGATGCATTCAACTTAAATGGGTCCATGATCCATCTGTTCCACAAAAAAATAGAACATGTTCTATATTTTTGCGGAACAGAGGCACGGACAGAAACTCCATGGAAGTGCTCCGTAGTGGTTATGTGGAGTTCCGGTTTGTGCTTCCATTCCGCATCTCCGTGATTGCGGACCCATTCAAGTGAATGGGTTCACATCCCTCATGCAGAGTGCACACAGGCTGCTGCCAGTGTATTACGGAAGCGCTGTTTGCGGGCCACAATACAGGCACGGGCAACACACATTCGTGCGCAAGAGGCCTTAGTCGTGTGACTAGACCCTAAAGGTGGGTCATCAGTGACACTTGGTGGTGACAGAAGCGCTGAGTGACAGTAGCTACTGACACCACTTACTAAGGACAGGCTCTAAGGATTTAGAATGGACGAGTATGACTTCTCCATTCTAAGGCCTCTTTCACACTTGCGTTGTTAGAATCCGGCGTGCACTTTCGTCGCCGGAAATGCCCGCTGGATCCGTCACAACGCAAGACAACTGAAAGCATTTGAAGACTGATCAGTCTTCAAAATGCTTTCAGTGTTACTATGGCAGCCAGGACGCTACTAAAGTCCTGTTTGCCATAGTAAGTAGTGAGAACGGGGAGCAGATACTTACAGTCCGTGCGGCTCCGGGCGCTCCACAATGACGTCAGAGCGCTCCACGCGCATGGATCACGTGATCCATGCTCATGGAGCGCTCTGACGTCATTGTGGAGCGCCCCGGGAGCCGCACGGACTGTAAGTATACTGCTCCCCTACCTCCCCACTACACTTTACAATGGCAGCCGGGACTTTAGCCATGCGCCGAAACGACGTTTAGCTTAATGCTGGATCCAGATTAATGCACTTCAATGGGCATTAATTCCGGATCCGGCGTTACGGCATGTCTTCCGGATTTTTGGACGGAGACAAATCCGCAGCATGGTACGGTTCTGTCAACGTCCAAAAAACTTTCACATACTGAATGTAAGACGCCCTGATGCATCCTGAACGGATTTCTCTCCATTCAGAATGCATTAGGATAATCCTGATCAGTATATTTCCGTCCTAGAGCCCCGAGGATGGAACTCTAGGACGGAAAGCGAAAGCGCAAGTGTGAAAGAGCCTAAATCATACAGCGTGTCCTAATTATAAGTAAATGGGACATCATGGTGGTGCTGGCTGAGACTCGCTACTTGGCAAATTGAAGAAGCTCAGTCACTGTGACATGACTGAGCCTGAAGGGGTTAAACTTTAAACAACAGGAGGAAAAAAAAAAAAGCACCTTACTAGTTTGAAGACCAATTCTGCAGGGGGGAGGGGCGGACAGCAGGAGGCACTGAGTGTCACACAAGAACTCACATGTCAGGAGAAGGAAGACTGCAGGAGGCAATGATCGGGTCATTTTCCTGGGACCCGGCAGTCTTTCTGTAAGCTTCTCAGTGCTCCCCACTCCCCAGCACTTTCTTCCCGGGCTCTGTGAGGAGGCGGGGCCAAGGACGAGGCATCAGAGAGACAGGAGGCTGGATGTCAGGGGATGGGCTTAGCAGACGTGCAGAGCGTGGTGTCTGCTGAAGAAAGATTTTTTTTTTCTTAAAGGTACAGCACCAGACGGACTGCCTGGTGACAAAAAAAAAAAAAAAAAAACAGCTCGGGACTGGCGGCCGGGCCCCCCCGGGGTCCGGGCCCCTTACTGGGGTATTGGCTGTACCCCCCTGATGGCGGCCCTGCCCTGGACGTGTACAGAAGAGAAAAATGGATGAAAGGTTGCAACACAGGATAGTCCTGTCACATTGCAGACTCAGGGTGCATCAGTGTCTGCGTGAACTATCCGTCGACATTTGAATGACATTAAATGCAATGGCAGGAGACCCAGGAGGACCCCACTGCTAAAAAAGAGACATAAAAAAGCAAGACTGCAGTTTGCCAAAATGTAAGTGAGTAAGCCAAAATCCTTCTGGGTAAACGTCTTGTGGACAAATGAGACCAAGATAGAGCTTTTTGGTAAAGCACCTTATTCTACTGTTCCAAAAACAGAATGAGGCCTACAAAGAAAGTAACACAGTACCTACAGTCAAATATGGTGGAGGTTCAAAGATGTTTTGGAGTTGTTTTGCTGCCTCTGGCACTGGGTGCCTTGACTGTGTGCAAGGCATCATGAAATCTGAAGATTACCAAAGGATTTTGGGTCGCAATTTAGGTCCCAGTGTCAGAAAGCTGGGTTTATATCCTAGGTCATTGGTCTTCCAGTAGGACAATGACCCCAAACATACTTCAAGAAGCACCCAGAAATGGATGGAAACAAAGAGCTGGAGAATTCTGAAGTGGCCAGCAATGAGCCCGAATCCAAATCCCGTTGAAGAACTGCGGGGAGATCTTAAAATTGCTGTTGGGAAAAGGCACCTTTCAAATATGAGAGACCTGGAGCAGTTTGCAAAATAAGCAGTTTCCAGTTGAGAGATGTAAGAAACTTGTTGATTGCTATAGGAAGCGATTAATTTCAGTTATTAAATTAATTTTTTTTTGTTTTGATCCAATACACACAAAGGAAATAAACATTTGTATAACAAAACATGTGTAATTTCAATCATTTTCTAGAAGAAATACTTCATTTTCTAGAAAAATGTCAGAGGTGCCAACACTTGCAGCCATGACTGTAGCAGTCAATTACTGGTCTGAGCAGACGCTTGCCAAACATGCAGGCATCATCACTAAGGCCATTGTTTGCTGTGGTCGTGTGGACACGTCTGGCATGTTAACACTGCATGGAAGTAAGATTATGTAAATATATATGTATTCCAGTGGCTCAAACCTCACTCCAACACAGTACCGGTGCACTCTCCAGCAGACACATGTCTATTAAATTCAATGCTAATAATATTATATGCTGGTTGGCACTCACTATCTGGATTAGCTCAGATCACTCCATTTGTATATATAACAAATTATTTATTTAAAAAAACCTCAGACAATAAAATCTATAACATTATCATTGTCAATTTTTATGTTTACATTTTAAATGATAATGTTATAGATTTTATTGTCTGAGGTTTTTTACATAAATAATTTGTTATATATACAAATGGAGTGATCCGTGCAAATCCAGATAGTGAGTGCGAACCAACATATAATATTACTGCAGGGAAGTAAACTGAGACTGAACAGGATACTATGCGAAAAAACGTTTCATATCCATTGCACACTATATTACACAGCTATCCTCTCCTAGAAGATAAGTTCTATAGAAGAATAGACACATGGAGTAATATGGAGCAGAAGTCACTCTTTGTGTTTCCATACATCTTTCATTCCTAAAGAATTTCACTTCACACTTTGGAGTTTCTATGAATATAAAAATCCAGAATCAAAGATAACATTTTCATCTTTATTTCTTCTTCTCAAAACGGCATAGACTGCTTATGCATTTCAAGTGAACTATAGCCTTACTCATAGCACTTTGGATTTATTTATGTGAACCTTGCTGCACATATTCAGTATTCTGACTTATTATCTGTATATCAATCTGCAGGCTGCTTTGCTTAATATTTTACACATATTTTCCAGGTATGTTAATTTGTAGCAACAGCACTAAAATATTGAGCATTCAGCATGACACCTAGGCCCATCAAACAGATGGGGCCTTTCCCTCAATGTCTACTCTGTCAATGGCAATCAAAGATCTGATTTTTATGAGATGCAAGTAAATTTAGATTCCATTTCTAACAAACACATCATGATGTACTCTGTGTCAGCGTATTAATAATTTATTACTAAGCCTGGGTTAAACCTTGAAGAACACTTGACAGAGATCTCCCTTAATGGTCTTACGATATGTGCCTAGTGTATCCTCAATAGCTATCCATTAGTCTATCTACGGTACTTGAAAAAGTTAAACATTATTCATTAGTAAATTTGTTTAAATTATCATTCAATAGTCGATTTCGGTGAGTGCTAAACAGTAAAGTTTTAGTTGTTGGTTGCAGAACAAAAAACATACATAAGAAAGCACGTGAATTTGCTACATTATCAACAGAGGTTTGAATTACTAGCTATGTAGAAGATTTTGTATAAGAAATAATTTAGTAGCGTTAGACATTTTATATAAGAATTGCCATCATGGATGTCACTTTGCCTACAATGACAACACTGAGAACTGTTACATATAATGAAGTAAAAGATAAAATAGGTATTGCCTGGATCACATCCTAGTGTAAAAGCATGATAGGACTTGTCAACACTGCCTGTGCACATAGCCCCTGAGGAGCCAGTGCAGAGGATAGGAGTGGTAGGTAGTGGCCCTGATGAGATTTTGTGTCCCAGTGTACTCCCTCAGGTCATAAATCCAAGGGGGTCAGTGCAATGAATAGTGATTTAAAGACTCAGGTCAGAAGTAAAAGCGTAAAAATCTCTTCTAACTTAGTTCAAAATATAACTTGTAGTACATCCAGTAGTTAAAAAATGCAATTTCTATCCCCAGATGATAAGGTATAGTGGCCGGATACGTGGCAGTTAATGGCGCCTCTGATGTGCTATCTTGCTGATGACTCTCCCTTGAATTTCTGGCTAACAACTGTAAGCTGGCTCTTGTTGATATAGGTATTCACCGTGTAATGCAGGCTTTGAGTTGGTCAGACCTGGGTGTAATCTAGGTGATGGATATCTGAACCATGTTGTTGGTGGTCACTCTGCTGACTATATGATGCTGTAGCTTTCAGTAAAGCCGTATCTTGGGTATTCTTCTCCTCTCTCTCTCTCTCTCTCTCTCGAGTAGAATAAAGTGCTGGTCCCTAAGACCCCTGGAGTAGGAGCTCTTACTCCACACTAGCTGAACTAGAACCCCCCCCCCCCCACACCCACACACTTCCTGGCAGGAAGCAAGACCAGCTCACTCCTACCTAGAGGGGAGAAAAAGGGTGGTTAACCCTCTCCCTGCAAACCATACCTTGTCATGCTGGTGTACATACATAACATATCAAAACATAAGTTAACAATTGCAGATACCCCCAGGTCTGGGGTACTGCACATGTTTGGCAACAGTATGTCACAGCCTGGTCTCCTGTTAGGTACAAGCCGAAGATAGTGAAAAATACCTGATTCTAAGCGTGCATTAAAAGGAATATATTTTAGCACCCATATTACGGACTAATAGAAATGAGCAAATCAATTTGATTTGTATCAAATTCTACCCACATTTAAAAAGAATAATCAGGTTGACTCTGAATCTGAATTTTTGGCAATTTAATTCAGTGTGACATGCACAGAATCTGGTAGCACAGAACACAACACGGCTTTACACCCTGGACCCCCTTCTCAGGTATCATCCCAAGCAGAGGAGCATGATGGAAAGCAGATAGACACAGACATAAATACCCAAGTAGTCACTTCTCACTGTACAGAGATCTGTAAAGGACTTGCAGGAGGGAAGTCCTGCTCAAAAATCTGCTTGGTCAGAGTTTATCCTGTCGGCCACCGAGATAAGGCGATCAAGGTATATGCAATCTTAGATGATTAAAGCAACCAGTTTTTAGCTATCTCCCTACTTCTTAAGGACATATGCTGGCACCGTTGAGAAGGCAGGGAGGAAAGCAACTGGGTTCCTAGGTGGTAGAGTCTGTGGATGGTCAGATCTGCTTGTCACTGCCTACCATACTGGAGTACAATTACATTCCTGAAAACCGGTCTGAGATTCTGAGATACCTACACCTGAGAAGAATAGCTCACCTAATACTGGAACTGGACCCAGAAGCCCCGATAGTCTTACTCCTTGAGACAAATGCGTCAAATCGGGGTGATGAGATGCAGGACAGCCAGGGGCGCACTCTGACACTCAAGAGATGAATTTTGCTTGATTTTATTGGAATAGAGAACGCGTTTCGGGGCTCAGACCCCTTTTTCAAGTCTGTTGGTTGGAGGATATCGTGTACCTTGAGGAGATGGCGGTATACCTCAAAACAGAAACAGTAGAGATGGCAGTCCTCCAATAGGCTAGATTGTCAAAGGATGGTGACCTTCCTAATACTTGTCTTCAGGAGGAAGGTGTCAATGAAGACTCTGTCATTGCCGTTGGAGATTACCAGGCACGTGGAGAACACCAACTCCTGTCACAAAAGGCGCGCGATGTGCCGTGGTTTAAAGTAGGGTCAAAAAGGGGTCTGAGCCCCGAAACGCATTGTCCATTCAAATAAAATCAAGCAAAATTCATCTCTTGAGTGTCAGAGTGCGCCCCTGGCTGTCCTGCGTCTCATCACCCCGATTTGACGCCTTTGTCTCTTGGTATTCACCCGATCGGCGGATTGCCCCCCAGCCAAAGGTTTCTTGGATAAGCTCTGGCTGCACCGACAACCTCCAGTTGTGACCCCAAATGTCCTCATTGTGGTTGTGCCCAATTTGGTACAACCAGAGTAGGTGAGCAAGCTCTATCACATTTACCCACTCATTAGACATGACTCTTTCACCCTATGAGCACCTGTTTTCTCCTTCTCTTCTTTTGCCACTTCGTACAGTCTTACTCCTTGGAAGAGACATACTACGACTTCATTAGGCTAGAGGACAGATTAACGGTCCCCAGAACGCTCCATATGCCCAGAGACTTGACCTAGGATGGGTCATCATAGATGACGTCTGTCTAGGAGGAGCACACAAGCCGACCTCAGTCAACCGTATACTCACCAACACACTTGAAAATGGACATCCTTCCCTATTCCAGCCATGTCACAGCACTTTTCCTGATAAAGGAATTGCCACACAGAGCTCCTGTCTTTGTCCTTTCACAGATCTCTCCTGTGAAGACCACGCCTGCGATGGTGAGCAAGATCACTTAGGGTGCACCGTCTTTCACAAAATAAGAGAAGACAACAGGGTCGCAATGTCCATAGAAGACAGTCAAAAAGCTGGGTCGCACCTTTACCGTTTAAACTCCGGAGACAACGCTTACCTAACAACAAATAACTTGTCTACAGTCGATTCATCTCCCTCAAATATAAACTTCTATGGACAATAGAGACGAGAGAACATTTCTTTACCTTCATGGAAAGAATATTCTAGAATATTCCATGGCACCCATGCTCCAAGACTCCGAGGATATTCAACGTATAGCATCCTAAAAAAACAGGGCAGATACGAGTAGTATTCCACTCGAGTGCCAGGTGCGAAGGCATCTTGCTAAAAGATGTCTTGCTGTCTGGTCCAGATCTCAACAACAGACTTCTAAAGGTAATCCTCCCCTTCCGCAGACTTTCAGTAGCATTTATGGCTGACATACAACAGATGTTCCACTGCTATCTCGTCAAGGGAAAACATAGAAACTAGTTGAGGTTCTTCTGGTACAGCAACAACGACCCCAATGAAGACATTGTAGAGTACCGAATGAAAGTGCACATCTTCGGAAACAGTCCTTCCCCTGCAGTCGCAATCTACGGTCTCAGACATTCAGCCCGAGAGGGTGAAACAAAGTATGGGTCAGGTGTCAGATACTTTGTGGAAAAGGATTTCTATGTGGACAACTGCTTTAATTCCACACCCACGAATGAGACAGCAATCAGTCTCTTAAAAAGAGCCCAAGAAATGCTCGCTCTATCTAATTTAGGTTGCACAAAACCTACATTGTGCTACAAGGATGGGTAATGTAACGACTTTAAGCCTCAAATATAACGATGCCTTACCTGCTGAACATTTGAAATTAGTAGTATATACAAGAGACTAATTTCTCTATAACAAAGGCATTAGTGACTGGGACACAACCTAAAAAGCACCAGCCTTGTTAACATGAACAGATACCAGCGTTATTCATGTGTCATCAAGACTGATACAACTAAGATTACCATCCTAATATGACCCTGCCTCACATACTCAGAGGACTGCATTGATATTAATATAAGAGAGTATACATTTTTATATTCTTACAAGCTGAAGGACCCGGCTTCGCCCGGGTATATTTAATCTATTTCATTTAATGTTTGTGTGTGTCGTTAAAAGATATCGACAGTATCCACTATAACAGTCACATCTACAGCACCCTGCCCCTTAACAGTGACCTCCACAGCCCCCTACCCCTTAACACTGACCCCCCACAGTACCCTGTCCCTTAAAATGGGACCTCCACAGCAGCCCACCCCCTTAACTTTGACCTTCAGAGAAGACTTCACCTTTAACAGTGAGTTTCACAGCACACCACCCCCTTGACAGTGACCTCCACACTGGCCCTCCCCCTTAACAGTGGCCTTTACAGCAATCTGCCCCTTAACACTGACCTCCATAGCGGACCATTCCCTTAACTGTGATCTCCACAGCAGCCTTCCCCTAGGGTGGCCAGAGGTCCAGTTTTAGGCCCGGACGGTCCGGCTTTCATAATCCATGTCCTCTGTCTGGCACAGTGCCTGGACGGACACAGGGATGTCTCTTGACAGTGACTTCCACAGGGGCCCTCCCCCTTAACAGTGGCCTTTACAGCAATCTTCCCCTTAACACTGACCTCCATAGCGGACCATTCCCTTAACTGTGATCTCCACAGCAGCCTGCCCCTAGGGTGGCCAGAGGTCCATTTTTAGGCCCGGATGGTCCGGCTTTCAGACTCCATGTCCTCTGTCTGGCACAGTGCCTGGACGGACACAGGATGTCCTTTTGAACAGTCACTCTCAGACAGCAGCACTGTGCTGTCTGAGCGTGAGCTGCAAGGAGAAAGTCAAAATCAGTTGATTTTTAACTTCTGTCGGCTGCGTAGGGGGAGGGGGCATGGCCTAATGAGGTCAGGGTTGTGGCTTAGCGGAACCTAGAAGTTGATTTTTAACTTCATTTTTTGAATCCCTGTTGGCTAAAGAGTTGGAGTGGGTGGGGCCTAACCAGATAGATGGCGTGGCCTTATTAACAGCTCACCCTAAGACAGCAGCACTGTTCTGTCTGAGAGTGAGCTGCAGAGAGAATTTCACTGTCCCTCCCACCTGTGCAGCTGAAAAAAGTTGATTTTTAACTTCATTTTGGCAATCCCCGTCAGCTGCGGAGGGTGAGGTGGCGTGGCCTAACCAGGTCAGGGGTGTGGCTTAGTGGGACCTAGAAATTGATTTTTAACTTCATTTTTTAAATCCCTGTTGGCTGAGGAGTGGGAGGGGGCATGGCCTAACTGGATCGGGGGCATGTCCTTTTGAACACCTCACCCTAAGACAACAGCACTGTCCTCTCTGAATGTGAGCTGCAGGGAGAAAGTCACCATCCCTCCCACCCCTGCAGCTGACAGAAGTTGATTTTTAAAGTAATTTTTTGAATCCCTCTCGGCTGAGGAGTGGGAGGGAGCATGGCCTAACTGGATCGGGGTGTGGCTTAGCGGGACCTAGAAGTTGATTTTTAACTTAATTTTTTCAATCCCTGTTGGCTGAGTTGGAGGAGGCGTGGCCTAAGTGGATCCGGGTTTGTCCTTTTGAACAGCTCACTCTAAGGCAGCAGTACTGTGCTGTCTGAATGTGAGCTGCAGGGAGAAAGTCACCATCCCTCCCACCTCTGCATTTGACAGAAGTTGATTTTTAACTTCATTTTTTAAATCCCTATTGGCTGAGGAGTGGGAGGGGGTGTGGCCTAACCAAATCGGGGTTTGGCTTAGCGGGACCTAGAAGTTGATTTTTAACTTAATTTTTTCAATCCCTGTTGGCTGAGTGGGAGGGGGCGTGACCTAACCAGATCGGGGGCATGTCCTTTTGAAGAGCTCACTCTAAGGCAGCAGTACTGTGCTGTCTGAATGTGAGCTGCAGGGAGAAAGTCACTGTCCCTCCCACCCCTGCAGCTGACGGAAGTTGATTTTTAACGCAATTTTTTGAATCCCTCTTGGCTGAGGAGTGGGAGGGAGCATGGCCTAACTGGATCGGGGTGTGGCTTAGCGGGACTTAGAAGTTGACTTAATTTTTTCAATCCCTGTTGGCTGAGTTGGAGGAGGCATGGCCTAACCAGATCGGGGGCATGTCCTTTTGAACAGCTCACTCTAAGGCAGCAGTACTGTGCTGTCTGAATGTGAGCTGCAGGAAGAAAGTCACCATCCCTCCCACCTCTGCATCTGACAGAAGTTGATTTTTTACTTCATTTTTTTAAATCCCTATTGGCTGAGGAGTGGGAGGGGGCATGGCTTAGTGAGACCTGGGGGCAGGGTTTTAAGGGTGACTTGAATGACCACCCTACCTGCCCCCTGAACTGTGACCTCCGTAGCACTCTGCTCCCTTAACAGTGTCATCCACAGAGTTGTTATGGAAACCTCAGGAAATTAGGTACTAAGTGCTATTAGGCCATGGCTTTACTTCAATAGAGATTATCCTGGTAACATATTTCCTTTAAAGCTTATCTATAGCAGTAAAGAAACATGGCTGGGTTGTTATAGTTACCTGGAGTAAAACTGTGTGTGTGGAGATGAACAGCCAGTGAGCTTCTATTCACTGATAAGGGTCATGTGACCAGGCTTCTTTTGGCTAATATATTTTTTAGGAATCTCGCAGGAACGGTACGTCCCAGAGAGCTGAGACTTGATCTAAAACCTTCCCGGACACCTGATGTACCTGTGTGCCAAATTTCGTGATTGTAAATGTGGATTCCTTTAGTGGACATACACACACACATACTCACATACACTCAGCTTTATATATTAGAAAATATATATATATATATATATATATATATATCAAGTTTGCCCCCATATTTTTCTGTTTGGATCAAATGACGTCTGTGTTGTTTCTGGTGCTTCCCCAGGTGTGGCTCTTATGGTCATTTAACCTTCTCTATTTATTGTTGTTTCTCCCACTATTCTATGCGGTTTATAGCTTCAGTTTGAGTTGTGGATAGCTGGTGTGTGAAACTCGGCTGAGTTCCTGGTGCTGCCATAGCCACTTGAAGTTAAGTGTTTTCTTTCCCTTTTGTATTTTGTTTGGGTTATTTTGTGTGTTGCATTTCCCTGTCATCTCCCTGAGGGAGACTCCTGTTTGTCCTTCCTTTTGTAGGAACAGGTTGTCTCAGTCCTGACATTAGTACTAGGGTCCTAAAGGGTGAGTTAAGACACTAGGTATTCCTGTGTATGAACTCACCTACCTCTGGGGTCTGTTCATACTGGTAGTTATTCAGGACTTTGATTAAGGTTCTACTAGGAGGTATCCATCTCATTTCCCTAGTTTCCAGGCCTTATTCCCTCACCCCTTTCCCACCTATGTTCAGTGTGTCGTTTTCCTCCCACACCCGAATGTGACAATAGCCTGAAGTGAAAACTGTGAGCTTATGTTATCTTTTGCTGTAAAAAAAACACTAAGGATTTATATATTGTATACAATAGGTGGAAAGATTCAAGACAATTTGATGACCACAAACTCCGCTAATGCCAAACTTAGATCAGTGGAAATATGTTTTATATAAGATATGAAGCAATGACAATAATGAGGCACAGATCTAGAAGCCTTTGTAATTTACTTTAGTAAATTCCTTGGAGTCTTTATGTCTCACGTTAAAATCCCAATGAAGCTCAGTCTGATTGACCTTTGCTAACCATTTAAGACATCACTGACCTATAATCCTTTAGGGCATCTTTGATAAACTCATCATGTCAAGAAACCCCATTTCTCACATCCTCCTGATCCTGGCTACATAGCCTGGATCAATAGCTGTGCTCTCAGTAGTAGAACATCAACAAGAAGAATGAATACCAAACACAGTCTCTCGTAGCTACTAAACGATGTGCTAAATCTTCTCTACCTTATCATTTCTTATAAATGATGTTTCAATGGATTGTTAGAAAGATAGAATTTCCTATATTTTGCAAACCAATCAAGTTTTCAGCGTATTCCTTTTTTAACACTTAACTTCACACTTGAAGTGCAACTGTTATGAAATAAGAGGTAGTGCTAGGTACCATACCCAAAACTGTGAACAAATACCTTTGCAATACTAATCAAACCAGCTGTATTTCTTCTTTAAACATTTGTACTTGGGGAATGCAGAGACTATGTAACGCACTGCTTGGGGACATTGCATACTTTATTATGGCCACCAATATACTACAGATGGCTTGTATCATTGGATTAGCACTCAGTAAGTTCATTTGTATACTGTATATGCAATTTACATGCACACAGCCATATTACTGCTCCATAAAAACTATAGGTGGAATTTAACAAGCCCTTCACTCCAGAATTATGGCTTTAAAAAGTTACAAAATAGGGCTTTGCGAGTTTTTAGGCTTATTTGTTAAAAAATGTTGCCACTTCTTGCACTTTTTCCAGTTTGAAAAAGTAGGTGGGAAAGCAGGAGTGATTAGTCTGTCGGGCTGCTTTAAAGGGTTATGCAGAGCAGAGGTATTGATGACCTATACTCAAGATAGGTCATCAATAGAGATAAGCAAAGTACTGAAAAATTAGATTCAGCTGCTTCACCAAATTTTACAAATAATTTAACTTTGTGACAAATTACTTTGTCACAAAGCGCATTTATTTGTAAGTAGTATATCATAGATCATAGCCGAGAGCGGTATCTGACTAATACAGTGTAAAATAAAAAATCATACTTACCTCCTCCGTTTCTTCGGGAAAAGCTGGCTGCCGCCATCTTGATTGAATATCTAGCGTTGGCCAGTGTGGTGACGTCATACGTTACCATGCACAGGATTTCGTGCAAGATCTTTAATCAAGATGGTGCCGGCCAGCTCTTCACACTCAAATGGAGGAGGTAATTATGATTTTTTTTTATTTTGTACCACCATTCAGGGAAAATAGATTCGCTACTGTGAAGCACGAGGAAATTTGGCCTCCATTAAATCCAGGGATGCAGGTACAAACATGCAGGCTGAGCCTACTCTATACCTCTCCTGGCACACTTGCACATTGGGATGTGCTGACTGACCCCCTTTTTTTTTACAGTTGTACTGGAGCTGGAGGTGTGGCTGACTCCTGTTGCACCCCTGACTAGCCTGTCTGCCCCATAGGCTGATTTTAATTAATAAGTATAAAGCTGTAGCCTGCCATTTGGCACCAGGAGAGTTTTATAGAGTGGGCTCAGCATGCATGTTAGTACCTGTATCCCTGGATTTAATGGAGGCCGTTATGACACCAAAAATGGTAAAAAGCAGAGTGGACCCAGCATGCATGTGGAACCTGCACTCCCTGAATTTTATGGTGGCCATTATGGCACATAACAGGTAGTATTTAGTGTTAGGTTCCTATCTCATAGAGATCGCCTTGACATTTGGCAGACGAGCCCAAATAATTTTGTACAAAATGTATTTGCTAAGAATCACAAATTTGCAAAACAAGCGTAGCATTAGCACCTGAATGTTTTCTATAATTATGGCATTATTGTACTTTATTTGTGTTTGTCTTTTTTTCCTGTATGCTGAGGATAGGTCATCAATATCTTAGCACAACACCCTTAAGCCAGATTTATCAACTGAGACTTTTTTTTAAATCTCACAAATTTTCACAATTGTACTCCAGTAAAGGGGTGGTGGAGAAGGTGTGGAGTATCAAATGATGACAGTGTTAGGCCCCTTTCACACGGGCTAGTTTTCCGCGCAGGTGCAATGCGTGAGGTGGACGCATTGCACCCGCACTGAATCTGGACCCATTCATTTCTATGGGGCTGTGCACATGAGTGGTGATTTTCACGCATCACTTCTGTGTTGCGTGAAAATCGCAGCATGCTCCAGTTTCTGCGTTTTTCACGCAACGCAGGCCCTATAGAAGTGAATGGGGCTGTGGGAAAATCGCAAGCATCCGCAAGCAAGTGTGGATGCAATGCAATTTTCCCGCATGGTTGCTAAGAGACGGGACCCGATCTTCATTATTTTCCCTTATAACAAGGTTATAAGGGAAAATAATAGCATTCTCAATACAGAATGCTTTGTAGAATGTGGATTAAGGGGTTAAAAATAAAAAAACTTAACTCACCACCACTCACTCACGGACTATGTGATTTGACCATGTGATGTGACGTCATCACAGGTCCTTTAGACTGCAGCTAATGCTTGAAGAGAGAAGAGAGATCACCAACTACACGATCAAGTGGCTAAGGTGAGTTAAGTTTTTTTATTTTTAACCCCTTAATCCACATTCTACAAAGCATTCTCTATTAAGAATGCTATTATTTTCCCTTATAACCATGTTATAAGGGAAAATAATAAAATCTCCAGAATATTCAACCCGAAAACGGACTTCGGTGATGAAGTCCGGGTTCGGGTCTGGGTACCAAACATGACGATTTTTCCCACGTGCGTGCAAACCGGATTACAAAAGGTTGCACATGCTCGGAAAAATCGCGCATTTTCCCGCAACGCACCCACATCCTATATGGGCGTCAAACGTGACACCCGTGTGAAAGAGGCCTCAGACTTAATGATGCACCAAATTTATCAAACATTGTGTGACATTTGATAAACTTGGAGCAAATGACAGCAACACAGGCTCCTGGAAAACATATTTCCCTATGACTTATATGGAGCTGTAATGGGGCACCTATAGTAGAGTACAGTTTTTATCTGTCAGATTTCATATAATTAAAAATTATACCATGCAAGCTTATATCACACATATGGCTATGAATAAATTATTTGACAAAATATAAAAATGAATGCACTTCACAATGTACATGTTTATGACACAGTTACATGGAAAGATAATCCATCTTCTAATTATAGATGATGACAGTTTCACAAGCAGATAAGCAATTAGAACATCCTTCTAAGAGATGCAAGATCCTTTGTTAAGATGAATTATTCATAAAACTAGATCAGTCCCGAAGTCTGTAAGAGTCTCAATATATAGTGATCATTTACTATATTTATTATCCTTGTATTTGTCAAATTCTTGTATTGATTTAGCTGATTTGTCTTTCCTGAGTAGAGTTGAGCGAACCCGAACTGTATAGTTCGGGTTCGTACCGAATTTTGGGGTGTTTGGACCCGGACCCGAACATTTTCAAAAAAGTTTGGGTTCGGGTCCGTTGTTCGGCGATTTCTTCCCGCTTTCTGAGGGGCTGCACAGCAGCCAATCAGCTGGCGTTTTACTTCTTGCCCTAAGAAGCCATCACAGCCATGCCTACTAATGGCATGACTGTGATTGGCCAAGTGCAGCATGTGACCCAGCCTCTATTTAAGCTGGAGTCACGTAGCGCCGCAAGTCACTCTGCTCTGATTAGTGTAGGGATAGGATGCAGCTGCTGTGAGGGCGAGATTAGGCAGGGAAAACTCAGCAAAAACACCTAATAAAGTGATCGATCTACAGCTGTGAATCATTCAACTTCTTCTAGTTAATTGCTCACTGGTTTTTAGGCTGCACAGAGCGTTTTTGACTAAATATTATAATAAATATTAATAAGAATATACTAAATATTCCCCTAAATCTGTGGTTACTGCTGTGCCTGGATTAGTGTTATAAGGTACATAAATAGATAGCCAGATAGTGTTAGGTGCCTGTAAAAAAAAGGCCTGAATTTGAATTCAATACATTGGCCCAAATTATTTTTTTCTTATTGTGGTGAACGGTAACAATGAGGAAAACATCTAGTAAGGGACGCGGACATGGTCGTGGTGGGCCCCAGACGAAGAGTTCTTTGGCGCACGTCCTTCCGCCACCAAGGATCGCAGGGCATCATTCTTTGCCTCCTATAGCCTCCTCCTCCTACTCGGCTTCCTCCTCCACTTCTTCCACCTGCTCATCCAGTCAGCCACACACCTTCACCACCAACTTTAGCACAGCCCGGGGTAAACGTCAGCAGGCCGTTCTGAAACTCATATGTTGGGGGGACAGGCCCAACACCACGCAGGAGTTGTGGCGGGGTATTGAACAACAGACCGACGAGTGGTTGCTGCCAGTGGGCCTCAAGCCCGGCCTGGTGGTGTGCGATAATGGGCGAAATCTCGTCGCAGCTCTGGGACTAGCCGGTTTGACGCACATCCCTTGCCTGGCGCATGTGCTGAATTTGGTGGTGCAGAAGTTCATTCACACTACCCCGACATGTCAGAGCTGCTGCATAAAGTGCGGGCCGTCTTTGCGTGCTTCCAGCTTTCACATCCTGCCACTGCTCACCTGTCTGCGCTACAGCGTGCCAGGTAGAACTCCACCTTGCACATACTGTGCGAGCAGCAGCAGGCCATAGTGGAGTTTCAGCTGCAGCACGCACAGGTCAGTCGCACTGCGGAACAGCACCACTTCACCACCAATGACTGGGCCTCCTTGCGAGACCTGTGTGCCCTGTTGCGCTGAGTACTCCACCAACATGACCAGTGGAGATGACGCCGTTATCAGCGTTACAATACCACTTCTATGTCTCCTTGAGAAAACACTTAGGGCGATGATGGAAGGGGAGGTGGCCCAGGAGGAGGAAGAGGGGTCATTTTTAGCACTTTCAGGCCAGTCTCTTAGAAGTGGCTCAGAGGGAAGTTTTTTGCAAAAGCAGAGGCCAGGTACAAATGTGGCCAGCCAGGGCCCACTACTGGAGGACAAGGAGGATGAGGAGGAGGTAGAGGAGGATGAGGATGAAGCATGTTCACAGCAGGATGGCACCCAACGCAGCTCGGGCCCATCACTGGTGCGTGGCTGGGGGGAAACGGAGGACGATGACGATACGCCTCCCACAGAGGACAGCTTGTCCTTACCTCTGGGCAGCCTGGCACACATGAGCGACTACATGCTGCAGTGCCTGCGCAACGACAGTAGAGTTGCCCACATTTTAATGAAATTCGGCTTTGTTGTGGTGGATCAATTTTTCCTAAAATTCGAATCAAAGTCCACTTGGGATACTTTGATTCACACAACACTAATTATTACTGCTCTACTAATTTAAATACATCCACCACTAGTCAATTTAAACTAGGACTTTGTGGTGGTAAGCAGTGTAAGCAGTAATTGCTTACATACACAAAACTGTGGATTGAGGGCTGCACCATGACTTTGCCAGCTCTTGACAGGTATCTCTAATGCAGCTAGATAGCCAAACTGAAGCAAATTTATAAAAGTGGAATTAAAATAGTCTCATAAGGGCCTCTACACACATGACTTGTATTTTCTGTTCACTAAAAGGATGTATCAAAACTATCCGAAACATGTAAGCATCTCAAGTGGGCTATTCTGATGTTTTTAGAAGATGTGTGAATAAAGGCTAGTTCCACACTAGCATTTACAGATCTGGCAGGCTGCTTTGGCTGGGAACAGGAAGGCTGTGTTGCTCGTGTGAAACTAGCCTAAGACGTTTTAACCGTGCGGGATATTTTTCCCTTTCAATATCACTGAAAAAGCACCATAGAAAGCACTTGTGGTTTTTTTTCATTCCGCATGCAGTTTTTATGGTGTTTTTTAGCCGTGGTTTTCTCTAAACAACTGTAAACCACATTTTACAGAATAGGAGATATCAAAACACCAGAGAAAAATCGCTAAAAGCTTAAACATGCTGCTATTACTTTGCCAATAAACAGATTTAATTTGGAGATACAGCTAAGACTACTATCCAGGCAGCCCCAGGTCTTCACACTTTAAACCCTATACAGGGATCTGGACTTTCTTGTGGTGGAACTACCAGGGTCACTACATCCCGAAGTAGTCTCTATTCAGTGTCTTCTGACCTATAGGAATTGAGACACCAGTGCAGAGTACCAAGGCAAAACCAAAGTCAGGAAACAAGCTAAGTCCAGGGCAAACAGTATTTGTGCAATCCAGTAAAGAGTCCAAAGGTCAGGGCAGGCAGCACAGGGTCAATATGAGAAACAGGTAGAGGTCAGGCAGCAAAGATTCAAATACGTAAAACGGGTAGGAGTCGGTACACAGGAGTCGGGCACCTTCATACGAATCTGGCTTCTAGTATCTATTGCTCAGATACCTTCCCCTGTGGGAAGGTACCTTAACCCTTTCCCGCATTTTCACGTACATGTACGTGAGGGAATATTGTGCCTTACAGCATTCCCACGTGCATGTTCGTGATGGGATCGGGTGGGTGCAGGAGCTGCACCCGCCCAATCCGCAGCACGGGCCCAGCTGTTACTGATAGCCAGGACCCTGCTGCATCCGCTGGCATCGCTGTATGCGGCGATGCTGGTGAATTAACCATTTCACATGCCTCAGTCAGCGCTGACCGCGGCACGTGCAGGGTTTACAGAGTGAGGAAGCTCCCTCTGATTCCATTGGCCCCCCACGTCTGCACTGGACGGAAACCGATGGTTGCCATGGCAGCCTGATGCCTTTCACAGAAATTGGAGCCTGCCAGCTATAGAAGCCCAGGAGATCCATCCTGAGGGCTTGGTCTCCTAGGCAACTGTAAGCTTCTTACTGTGTAAGACGCTGACAGTTTAATTCAGTACAGTACAGAATGTAGTGTACTGAATTGAGACCGGTTTCAAACCCTGAAAAGGTGAAGTCCCACAGTTGGGACAAATATAAAAAGTAAATAAAGGTGAAAAACAAGTCTTTTTTTTATAATAAAAAAAATTTAAGTTTCAAGTAAAAAAAGCATCCTTTTGCCAAAATAAAGTTAAATTTTTTTTGCAAAAAATAGGGAAAATAAGAAAAGTAGACATATTAGGTACTGTCCAAAACATAAAATAAAACTGTGCTAATAAATATTTCACCTTACATCACTAAAAGTGCAACACCAAGCGATCAAATAGGTGTATTCCCCCCAGAATAGTACCAATCTAACCGTTCATCCCGCAAAAACTTAGCCCCTACCTAACACAATCGCCCAAAAAAAAAAAAACAATATGGCTCTCAGACTATGGAGACACTGAAACATGATTTTTTTTTTGTTTTGAAAATTAGATTATTGTGTAAAACTTAAATAAATAAAAAAAGTATACATATTGGGTATTGCCAAGTCCGTAACGACCTGCTCTATAAAAATATCACATGATCTAACCAATCAGGTGTACACCGGGGAAAAAAAGTGTCAAAAGCCATGTTTTGTCACCTTACATCAAAAAAGTGTAATTTAGCAAGCGATCAAAAAGTGAAACACACCCCAAAATGATACAAATCAAACCGTCATCTCATCCCGCAAAAAAATGGGACCCTACCTAAGACAATTGCCCAAATAACAAAAAAACTATGGCTCCCAGAATATGGAGACACTAAAACATAATTGTTTTTGTTTCAAAAATGCTGTTATTGTGCAAAACTTAAATAAATAAAAAAGTAAAAGTATACATATTAGGTATCACCACGTCCATAAGAACCTGACATCACAAAAAGTGTAATACCAAGCTATCAAAAAGTCATATGCAACCTAAAATAGTGCCAATCAAACCGTCATCTTATACTGAAAAAAATTAGCCCCTTCATAAGACAGTCGCCCAAAAAATAAAAAATAAACGACGGCTTTCAGAATATGGAGACACTAAAAAATCATTTTTTTCAAAAATGCTTTATGTAAAACTGAAACAAACAACTAGAAAAAAGTAGTCATATTTGGCATTGTCGCGTCCGTAACAACCTGCTCTATAAAAATACCACATGATCTAACCTGTCAGATGAACATTGTAAATAGCAAAAAATTAAAACAGCCAAAACAGCAATTTTTTGTAACCTTGCCTCACAAAAAGTGTAATATAGAGCAACCAAAAATCATATGTACCCTAAAATACTATCAACATAACTGCCACCTTATCCTGTAGGTTTCAAAATGGGGTAATTTTTTGAGAGTTTCTACTCTAGGGGTGCATCAGTGAAATCTGCCCTCCAAAAACTATATGGTGTTCCTTTCCTTCTGCACCCTGCCATGTTCCCATACAGCAGTTTACAAATGGGGTGTTTCTGTATACTACAGAATCAGGGTAATAAATATAGAGTTTTGTTTGGTTGTTATCCCTTGCTTTGTTACTGGAAAAATGGATTAAAATGGAAAATCTGCCAAAAAAGTAAAATTTTGAAATTTCATTCCTATTTTCCCTTAATTCTCGTGGGGCACCTAAATGGTTAACATTTGTAAAAATCAGTTTTGAATAGCTTGAGGGGTGTCGTTTCTAAAATGGGGTGATTTATAGGTGGTTTCTAAGATGTAAGCTCCAGAAAGTGACTTCATAACTGAACTGGTCCTGAAAAAATTGGGTTTTGGAAATTTTCTTAAAAATGTTAGGATTTTCTTCTAAACTTCTAAGCCTTCTAACGTCCCAACAGAAAAAAAAAATTCATTTTCAAAATGATCCAAACATGAAGTAGACATATGGGGAATGTAAAGTAATAACTATTTTTGAAGGTATTACTATCTATTATAAAAGTAGAGAAATGAAATATTTTGACTTAATTTTACCAGTGTCATGAAGTACAATATGTGATGAGAAAATAATCTAAGAATAGCCTGGGTAAGTAAAAGTGATTTAAAGTTATTACCACATAAAGTGACACATCAGATTTTCAAAATTAGGCTGTGTCCTGAAGGTGAAAAAAGGCTGTGTCCTGAAGGGGTTAAATAACTAAAGTTGAACAGCCATAGGCCAGTGAAGATTAGAGCACACGTGCTGGCCCTTTTGTAGCCAGAAAGCGTGCACATCCCTTATTGAGATGTCCCGAACTATTCGCCGGCGAACGGTTCCCGGCGAACATAGCTTGTTCACGTCCGCCGTGGCAGGCAAACATATGCGATGTTCGTGTTCGCCCCTATACTTTATCATTGAGCAAACTTTGACCCTGTACCTCACAGTCAGCAAACACATTCCAGCCAATCAGCATACCCTCCCTCCCAGACCCTCCCCCCTCCTATCAAAAAGCAAGGACGGCATCCATCTTAGATTCATTCTGAAGCTGCAGTGTTAGTAATTGTAATCGCAATGCGATTAATATAACCTGTATTAATCGCATTGCGAATTTAACTTAGAGCTGGGTTCCTAATAGTTGTATTGCTAGAATATAACAAAGATTGAGAATATAGCGCTATATTCGTTATATTCGTCAATTCTAGCAATACAACCATTAGGAACTCAGATCTAAGTTGTAATCGCAATGCGATTACTATAACCTGTATTAATCGCATTGCAAATTCAACTTAGATCTGAGTTCCTAATGGTTGTATTTAGAGATGAGCGAACACCTGGATGTTCGGGTTCGAGAGGTTTGGCCGAACTTCCGGAAAATGTCCGGGTTCGTGATCCGAACTCAACCCGAACTTCATCCCGAACCCGAACCCTATAGAAGTCAATGGGGACCCGAACTTTTGGGCACTAAAAAGGCTGTAAAAGACACCCAGAGGGATAATATACCGCAATAAACGCATTGCCATTACAACTTTGAGCTAACGATCACCATGGGAACGCCTCCTCTAGTAGAATGTACTGTCGGATGTGAGAATTAAGTTGAAATCGCAATGCGATTCTTATATATTTGCTTAATCGCATTGCGATTTCAACTTAGCATTGCTAAATAATTCCATCCATATCGTTAACTTACTGAGTCAGTAAGTTAACCAATATGCATTGCGATTTCAACTTAATTCTCACATCCGACAGTACATTCTACTGGAGGAGGCGTTCCCATGGTGATCGGTAGCTCAAAGTTGTAATCGCAATGCGATTAAGCAAATACATAAGAATCGCATTGCGATTCCAACTTTTAGTACTCAACTTTTAAAATCGTACACCACTTTAAGTTCCAAAGTTGCAATCGCGTTCGAATAGAACTTAAAGCTGTCTCTTAGTCAGTTTTAGTATTGGTGTGCTGTAATAGAAGTTACATTCGATGCCTGAATATAACTTAGAGCAATACAGTCAACTTTACACTGTTAGTTTTATTATCGCGATAATACAACTATTCAAGAATCGTGTACGTGCGTCTGTATGTGTGTGCGTTACCTCGGACACTATTCTATTTTGCCAGCCACAGCTGAAACCACTGATTTATGGTATTGCTATTTTGGCAATTGAATTTAACCCCAGAAAATAATCTATCCTTTGCCAGACAGCAGACAGTATTATACTTGTCTAACCAAAGCTGGAACACCAGATTTAGGGGATTGGTATTTGGGCAATTGTATTTAACCCCTTAATAAAATATAGAAATTTCTTTCCTGAGTTTCTAGGGGTGACAATTAGCACAGCCAAGCCCCTGATGTAGGATATAGCAAAATAAAAAAAAACTAGTATTGATGGATTGATGGACTTGGTGGCAGCTTCTTCTGGCGCACCACAAGTCACAAAATGGCCGCCGATCAACCCAGAAAATAAGTGACAGAAAAACGTTCTGTGCAGCCTAAAAACCAGCGAGCAAGTAACTAGCAGAAGTTCAATGATTCTCAGCTGTAAATTGATCCGTTCATTAGGTGCTGTTGCTGACTTTAACCTGCCTAATCTCGCCCTGATAGAAGCTGCGTCCTCTCCCTACACTAATCAGAGCAGTGTGACGTGCGGCGCTACGTGACTCCAGCTTAAATAGAGGCTGGGTCACATGCTGCACTTGGCCAATCACAGCCATGCCATTAGTAGGCATGGCTGTGATGGCTCTTAGGGCAAGAAGTAAAATGCTAACTGATTGGCTGCTGTGCAGCCCTTCAGAAAGCGGGAAGAAATCGACGAACACCGGACCCGAACCCAAACTTTTTTGAAAATGTCCGGGTTCGGGTCCGTGTCACGGACACCCCAAAATTCGGTACGAACCCGAACTATTCTCGAACTGTTCGCTCAACACTAGTTGTATTGCTAGAATTGACGAATATAACGAATATAGCACCATATTCTCAATCTTCGTTATATTCTAGCAATACAACCATTAGGGACCCAGCTCTAAGTTAAATTCGCAATGCGATTAATGCAGGTTATATTATTCGCATTGCGATTACAACTTAGAGCTGTGTTCCTAATGGTTGTATTGCTAGAATTATATAACTAAGATTGAGAATATAGTTCTATATTCTCAATCTTCGTTATATTCGAGCAATACAACCATTAGGAACCCAGCTCTAAGTTGAATTCGCAAATAAGATGTCCTGAACTATTCACCGGCGGACAGTTCCTGGCAAAAAACATCTTGTGCGTGTTCGCCGCTGAGGGCGAACATATGCGATGTTCGGTCCACCCCCTATTCGTCATCATTGAGTAAACTTTGACCCTGTACCTCACAGTCAGCAGACACATTCCAGCCAATCAGCAGCATACCCTTCCTCCCAGACCCTCCCATCTCCTGGACAGCATCCATTTTAGATTCATTCGGAAGCTGCAGTCTTAGTGAGAGGAGGGACAGTGTAGCTGCTGCTGATTTAATTGGGAAATCGATAGCTAGGCTAGTGTATTCAGTGTCCACTCCAGTCCTGAAAGACTCATCTGATCTCTGCTGTAAGGACAGCGTCCTGACAGCACCCAAAAAAATCCCTTTTTAGGGCTAGTACATCAGTCTCCCTCCCAGACCCTCCCACCTCCTATCAAAAAGCAAGGACGACATCCTTCTTAGATTCATTCTGAAGCTGCAGTGTTAGTAGTTGTAATCGCAATGCGATTTAATATAACCTGTATTAATCGCATTGCGATTACAACTTAGATCTGAGTTCCTACTGGTTGTATTGCTAGAATATAACGAAGATTGAGAATATAGTGCTATATTCTCAATCTTTGGTATATTCTAGCAATACAACCATTAGGAACTCAGATCTAAGTTGTAATCCCAATGCGATTAATATAACCTGTATTAATTGCATTGGGATTACAACTTAGATCTGAGTTGCTAATGGTTGTATTGCTAGAATATAACGAAGATTGAGAATATAGCGCTATATTCTCAATCTTCGTTATATTCTAGCAATACAACCATTAGGAACTCAGATCTAAGTTGAATTCGCAATGTGATTAATGCAGGTTATATTAATCGCATTGCGAATTCAACTTACCACACTCTGCGTCAACTACGTAATTTTCCATGGGAGTTTTGCCATGAATCCCCCTCCGGCATGCCACAGTCCAGGTGTTAGTCCCCTTGAAACAACTTTTCCATCACTATTGTGGCCAGAAAGAGTCCCTGTGGGTTTTAAAATTCGCCTGTCTATTGAAGTCTATGGCGGTTCGCCCTGTTCGCAGGTTCGCGAACATTTGCATAAATTTGCGTTCGCCGTTCGCGAACGGAAAGTTTTATGTTTGCGACATCTCTAATCCCTTAATGCAGAGAGGCTGCAGGCAGTGAGAGAACAGCCTAGGCATTGAAGAATGAGCAGACCCCCTTCAGTGGCTGCGACTGCTAGGGGAAACAGGAGAAATCTGGGGGCACCACTGGAGCAGACTTAAAAGCAGGGATTCCGGACACAAAATAGAAATGCAGTGTATGTGCCGCAGAAGGGGCGTTGCAAGGATAATACAAGGGGCCATTAATCTGAGCCGTAATTCCCATTTTGCAAATATAAAGACAAAATAAAATGATGAACAGATTCGATAGTGGCTTGACCCAACAATATTGAGAAAATTTGGAAGTTCAATATGTCTGCCCAAACTGACAGAATAAAAAAAATAAAACATGTATACAGAAACAGAACTATAGATTTTTTTTCCTTTGGTAAACTTTTTTGGGTTCCTGTTGCATTGAAAAATACAGTCAGTATTTTCAGGTTGCATAATTTTGATTTTGGTCAGATATTTGCCCACTAAAGTCTATTGTCATATTGGTTTATGCATCAGAAGATTTTCACAGATTATACATCGACGGTACGTGTGACTTTTGTCTAATATTTTTAGATAAAGCCAACTGAAGGCTCACTGTCTAGTGTCATGAATGTAATTGTTTGAACTATTCGGTCTTGAATATATGGAGAAGATGGGAAAGAGACAGCTTTCAGTATTAATATGTGTGCCGCTGAGTGCTAATCAGTGTCCTGCATTTTTCTACTTAATTTGTGATGCTTTTAAATGCTTTAAAAAAATCAGAAAAACAAGAGAGTACCTGACTTGATGCTTATTAGATATTAATAGCTGGGAAACAAACCTATATTATTTTTACAGAATGTCCTCGATCCAGGCTCATCATCCTATCTGAAGTTCAAGGTCAGCAGTGGCTTCAATAATGCAGTTTGGAACTTAGACTGATTTTAGTGAATAGCCAACTGGACCATTGCCCAAAGTTGACATTCTATATGGAGCCCACTGAGAATGGGACCTCCTAGGAGCAACCTGAGAATGAAGAGTTAGAATATTTGACTCTTCTTTCTGTTCAAGCAGAGGGCAGCTGTCTTTCTCTCTCCTGCACTGATACTGATCTGAATGTGATACACTAAGGGTACTTTCATACTAGCGTTAATATTTTCCGGTATTGAGATCAGTCATAGGGTCTTAATACCGGGAAAAAAAAGCTTTTGTTTTGTCCCCATTCATTGTCAATGGGGACAAAATGTAACTGAACACAATGGAGTGCTCCAAAATGCATTCTGTTCCTTTTGGTTGGATTCTCATACCGGAGAGAAAACCGCAGCATGCTGTGGTTTGCTTTCCGTCCTGGGATGCAGAGCAAGACGGTCTTTTTTTTGACACAATAGAAAACTGATCCGTCCCCCATTGACTTCCAATAGAGTTCATGAAAGATCCGTCCTGGGTATGTTAAAGATAATACAACCGGATCCGTTCATAACTGATGCAGATGGTTGTATTATCAGTAACGGAAGCGTTTTTGCTAAACCCTGCAGGATCCAGCAAAAACTCTAGTGTGAAAGTAGCCTAAACTGATTTATATACTGGTTACACAAGATATCAATGGAGCCTTTAAAGATTAGTAACAGCTAGGATTTTTTTGCCCTAAGTAATCAGGGACTTTACCATTAACATTGTAGATAGTATAGTTGGAAACTGAATTGCAGTAGTATGAGGGAACTGTATGGCAGTATTATGTGAGCTCTCTAAGAAAGTATTTTTCAGTTACGGCATATAATGCAGACAGTATTATTTTGGCAGTACATTGTGGTATTATGAGGGATACATATGCTGTATTATGTGGACATAAGGCATGTTCTACTGATAAGAGCAAGACTTCAGGTTCACATACTCTATAAATATAGATAACACTCACATCTGTTTAATAAATGGTTGGAGTAGGTGAAGAACTCTGCAGCACTCTTCAAGTAGTCAGAATAATCCAATAACTTTATTTAGGCAGCATACAGAAGCGACGTTTTGACTACAACAGTCTTTATCAAGCAATGCCATATACAAAAGTGACAGCCTTTTATAACCCAAAGTGCAACACGATTGGTGCCTCCCTTACATCGGGGGGCGTGTATACAAAAGTATCAACGTTAAAAATCATCTCTTTCCAAATACCTATTACATACAACCTACTACATAGGTGATTCTTACCGCATTTCATGTGCGTCTCTGCTCCACAGGGAAGGCGTTTTCATGTTCCATAATAAAGTCATGCGGCATATTACCATATTATGTAACTGCGCATGCGTTGCGTTTCACATGAATCCAAATTAGTCGCATACTTAGCACTCCTACCAATGGCAAAGCAGCCATCCTTATAGCCCCTTTGGTCACATGATCGGAATTCCTCCAATTGAAAATTCACAATGTTCTGACATAGGTTGTTGCCGGCAGGATAACACCCGGTCATGTGATAGGTGTTTATAGTTTTAGAAAAAGCTCAAGGACTGGGTGAGCACTCGACTCTTGGTTTTAGTGATAAAACAATTTAATTAAACATCATAAAACTATTTACTTATATGACATACAAGGTAAGATGAATTGAAAGATTCTCGTAAAATTATAGGCTTGTAAAATTCTAACAATCGCCGATATATATTGTCCTGTTTCCAATATCCAACAAGAAAGTCCTCCTTCTATATTCCAATGTCTGACCTGTCTCCTATATCCAGCAAGAAAGTCCTCCTTCTATATTCCAATGGAGTAAGGCCTCTTTCACACTTGCGTTCTGAGGATCCGGCGGGCACTTCCGTCCCGCCGGATCCGTCAGAACGCAAGTCGCTTGAAAGCATTAGAAGACTGATCAGGATCCTGATCAGTCTTCGAAATGATTTCAGGTTACTATGGCAGCCAGGACGCTATTAAAGTCCTGGTTGCCATAGTAGTAGTGGGGAGTGGGGGAGCGGTATACTTACCGTCCGTGCGGCTCCCGGCGCTCCTGAATGACGTCAGAGCGCCCCATGCCCATGGATCACGTGAGCCATGCGATCACGTGATCCATGCGTCTGGGGCGCCCTGATGTCACTCTGGAGCGCCCCGGGAGCCGCACGGATGGTAAGTATACTGCTCCCCCGCTCCCACTACATTTTACCATGGCAACCAGGACTTTAGCGTCCTGGCTGCCATGGTAACCATTGAGAAAAAGCTAAACGTCGGATCCGGCGATGCGCGGAAACGACGTTTAGCTTAAGGGCGGATCCGGATTAATGCACTTCAATGGGCATTAATTCCGGATCCGGTGTTACGGCATGTCTTCCGGATTTTTGGACGGAGACAAATCCGCAGCATGCTGCGCTTTTGTCAACGTCCAAAAAACGTTCACATACTGAACGGAAGACATCCTGATGCATCCTGAACGGATTGCTCTCCATTCAGGATGCATTAGGATAATCCTGATCAGTATCTTTCCGTCCTAGAGCCCCGAGGACAGAACTCTAGGACGGAAAGCAAAAACACTAGTGTGAAAGGGGCCTTACACTAGCACTTTCATATTTAACTCCAATTGAGTTATATATATATGTGCACATATAGATGCACCTGCAGGTGTATATATGTCCAGTCGAATCGCTGGTTAGTCAATTGCTGCAAAAGATGGTTCTCCACTTCATGTGGGATTTAAATATGCAGTTCAGCTCTTTATGTTATTATCCGGTAACCATTAGTATCGGTTCACGGTAGGTAAATGTTGCGAATTTCTCATGTTGGTATATAATAATTACAGTCTCATGTAGCTATGTTCCTCTTACCTTCCTTTAGTTGGTTGGACTTTCTTATTCAATTTAGCGACGGTCGTGCGGCGCGGGACTAAGCCGGCATCTCGCTCCTTACTCCTCTAGCCAACTTACCCGAGATCTCGCGAGGGTTGTAGCGATGTCCCGGGTTTACCTGGATCACGTGTTTGTTTTAGTCCAGAATGGTAGGAGGAGAGGATATCTCGAATGATACTTTTAATTATAGTTGTTTACGCTTTTGTTTGAATTGTACAGTAACAGCATGGCCATGCTCTGTAATGCGGAGATGCTTTTAACCAGGTATGCGATCCAGCCCATACGCGTTTCGGGAACTTCTCCTTCCCTTCATTAGTGGTACCCTAGTTCCACTGGTGTTTATAGTTGCTAAGAAACCCTGACGCCGCAAGCTAACAAATATAGCCCAGGGGAGGAAAGCCATCACTAATGCTGGCAGCCACTGAGTCATCAGACATATAATAATAACAGAGGTATATGCATCTTACCGCAGGTTAATACTATTTGTTTTCAAGCCCAAAACACGGGGGACACTACTTACGGTTACCCACTTACTCATAGCAGGGCTCATATAAAAAAAGGAAAGGACAGGGCCTGACATACTCCTGCAGTGGATCCCGGGGAAGTGAAAAACAATTTGGCAATCACTTCCCATCTTGAAGCACAACGGGGGCATTCACTCTA
Source organism: Bufotes viridis (assembly GCA_033119425.1). Taxonomy (NCBI): domain Eukaryota; kingdom Metazoa; phylum Chordata; class Amphibia; order Anura; family Bufonidae; genus Bufotes; species Bufotes viridis. The sequence continues at coordinate 185,987,304 of CM065590.1, forward strand.
CTCATATAAATGTTTCTTGGATCACAACACCTTCACAGGTCGTTTCCAGTACTTCACAAATGAGCCCAATAGATATTCACACAAACCATACTGTCCAAAATATTAAACTACCTGCTGCACTTCCTCCACCATTATGTCCTATAAACCCAAGACCACCCCAAAAGCGATGGCTATCTACCACGGGCTCAAAGTTATATCATAAATGAAAACGCCCCTCTGTAGACCCAGGGTCCACGTGTTCATACGGTGCATCGCCTTTAAAAAAAAGGAAGAAAAAAATAAATTAAATGGATGATTTATAAAACTTCACAACAATGTATTGTTGGACACAAAACTTACAAAGTCATACCTTATACAGAAAGAGGAGTAAACAACGCAAATATACAATAGGTGATACAGGAAAATGCCAAGTCCAAAATCCCTATTCAGCCCTTTGGGCTCCAAGGTCTCTAGTTTGTGGATCCACTTTAATTCAAGTTTCTTCAACATAACTTCACGGTTTCCTCCCCTTCGGTGTTTTGGATTATTATTAAGAATTTCAGTTGTGAAACATTGTGCTTAAATTTAAATTTACCATACCCACTGTAAGGGTGCACAAAGGAGGTACTCTTTACCATACTATTACAATGGCAGCAATTTAGACAAGGAAAGCATCCTGTCTTCATTCCTATCTTCAATTGTGGAGCTTTCTGATCTGCATGAACTAACTTGTCCCTGAGGTTCGTAGTTCTCTTGTAAGAAAGAAGAGGGGGACATTGAAACTTAGAAGTATTCGGAAAAGCTTGAGACAAAATGCCCCAGTTTTTCTTAACAATAGATGCTATGCTATTACTATATGGAGTATAACATGTGACAAGAGGAATCCTGTTATTCTCTTTCTTGACCTTTCTACTTCCCAGCTGATCTTGTCTCTTAATTTCTTTGCTCTGATCAAGATGTCTATCAATGAGGTTAGATGGATACCTCCTCTGTATAAACTTCTGGCCCATATTTTCTATCTTCACATTCACATTTTTCTTTTCACTTACTATTCACCTAACCCCCAAGAACTGGCTACGAGGTAGGGACTCAATCAAATGCCTAGGATGGGAGCTCTGAAAGGTTTAGTGAATAAATCAGTCTGTAATGTTCCTCCCACAGGGTACACCATTGTGTCCAAAAACTGTAGTTTTTCAGATGAACAGACCATAGTGAATTGAAGTTCACTATAGATACCATTCTGGTGAGCCATAAATTTACCCAATTGTTCCTCCGATTTTGACCAAATAAAGAAGACATTATCTATATATCTCATCCAGCCCCTCACTGACTCAAAGAAGCTGGATTGATATATAAATGTCTCCTCAAAGGTCGCCATAAAAATATTTGCATACTATGGGGCCACAATGAACCCCATCGCGGTCCCTCTGCGCTGTACATAGAAATCGTCCTTAAACACAAAATAATTACATGTTAGGACAATTTCTAACAATGATAGTATAAACTGTACCTGGCGCGGGGAGTGATCGGATCCCTGGAGGGCTCGCTGAACTGTCTGAAGTCACTTATCATGATCTATACTCATATAGAGACTTACTACGTCAAAAGACACTAGCAAGTCCCCTTCACTAAATGGCAGCTGAGTCGATACAGGAAATGTGAGGTATCGCTGACATATGAGCGTGTATTGGTGGCAAATCTCTGTAAAACCTTATCCAAATAAACCGCCATTGGTGTGTCTCAATAAGATAATCATTTAAACCCTCATCAATGATATCCTCTGCATACGCATCGTTTACCAAAAATTTTATCCTACGCATGTAGTCAAACTTGAAATCTTGCTTGAGACGATGGTAGACAGAGGTATCACTTACTTGTCTCAAAATTTCATTCTCATACTTTTGGGTGTCCATAATAACAATGGCTCCCCCCTTATCAGCGGGCTTGATAGTAATGTCCTTTCTCTGACAGAGATTATCTAAGGCCTTGCGTTCATCTTTCGTGATATTAGACTTATATCTCACTGTCTGTGTCTGACTCCTCAGTCTATTAATATCATCCTTAACCAAGGAAATATAGGCCTCTACCACTTTGTTATTCGTAGGGGGTTGAAAAGTACTCTTTGTGTACAGACCAAATTCCCCAAGTCGCATCATATCATTGGTATTGGCCTCTATTTCCTTAGGGCTTCCTGTTGAAAAAAATGCCCTAAGTCTTAAGCGTCTAAAGAATGCATACAAATCAATCTCACATTGAAACCAATCAATTGTAGATGTAGGACAAAATGACAAACCCCTATTAAGGAGGGAAAGTTCAACCGCTGTTATAGATTGAGAAGAGATTTTTACCACTATGTCGTTGGTCGCTGTTTGATTGAAGTTAGGTCCCTCACTTGCCCCAATTGTCCTGATTTGTTCTGGTTCAATGGGGGTTTTCTGGATCTGGTTATAATGCCGCTTTCTCCATCGTCTGTGCCTCCGTCCTACCCTCCTTTGGCATCTTTTTGTAAACCTTTCCTTTGTCCCAAAAAAGGAAAATCTTTACTCAATTCCCCAGATGACTCTGTGGTTGTGGTCAGGGCCGGTGCAAGGATTTTTGCCGCCCTAGGCAAAAGAAAAGTTTGCCGCCCCCCCCCCCTTATCATTCTTCACCCCCCCCCTCCTTTGTCATTCTCCCCCCCCCGTCAATCTTCACCCCTCCTCCTTTGTCATTCCCCCCCCCCCTGTCATTCTTCCTCCCCTCTTGTCATTCTTCTCCCCCTCTTGTCATTCTTCTCTCCCCTCTTGTCATGCTTCCTCCCCTCTTGTCATTCTTCTCCCCCCTCTTGTCATTCTTCTCCCCCCTCTTGTCATTCTTCTCCCCCTCTTGTCATTCTTCTCCCCCCTCTTGTCATTCTTCCCCCTCTCTCCCCACCTGTAATGTAGCGTGGCCGAGCGCTTTATGGTCCACGGGTACAGGAGCTTTAGATTCCTGTACCCTGACAGACTGACAGGAAGTGCACACTGTGTGCGCACTTCATGTCAGTATGGCCGGGTACAGGAGACACATGCTCCTGTACCCGCGGCCATAAAGAGCTCGGCCGCGCTACAATGGACTGACAGGAGGGAGCGCTGAGCGCTTCCCTCCTGTCAGCTCCTTTCCTCTTGCTGTGCCCGGGCGGTGCGCCCTCATGGACGCGCCAGCCCGGGCAGTGCTGCAGCCGCCTGAGGCTCTATACAGAGCGCTCGGGCGGCTGCAGCATGAGGCAGGGCCGGCGCTCCTAGCAGCGCCCCTTGCCAAGGGGCGCTCTACGCGGCGGCCTAGTCCGCTTATAGGACGCGCCGGCCCTGGTTGTGGTATCCTTATCCGTTCTCCTGTCCTGTCATTTAGGCCTAGATTTAAATTACCTTTGAGGTTGTCTCGATTTTACCACGTGACAATTGGCGATATACTTCGAATAGTCGTCCATATCACGGAACCATTTTTTACATTTAGTTACTTCAATGTTAGTACAATATTTCTTCAGATCCACAGTTATACGTTCCAAAATTGAGGAATGTACAGTTTTAGGTATCAGCATGCAAAGTTCAACCTCAAAGCCCTCGATACGTTTCTGATTCTCAATAATCTCCATATTCAATAGCATAATATCCATACAGTAACGGTTTGAAATTGTCTCAAATTTAGAACAAAAGTCCTTATTATTAGGCAAAAGTATAGGTATCAGATTGGACCTTAAGCCCCTCGGAATACGTTGAGCTCTATAATATTCCCGTAATGTAGATAAATGAAGCTCATGTGAAAGCAATGACTTCCTCTCATTCTCCAAACGTTTTAGCAGGTCCACTGTAGGGAGCCTTCTCCCGTATCATCACCCAATATACGTGCCACCTCCTCCTCCATATACACAAGACTGTTCACTAACCTGCTTTCCCATTGCTGTTAGGGAGCCGCTTTTCCTGCCTGTAGTAAGCGATTACTGCTCACACAGGGAAAACGTCTTCTTAACAGCGATGGGAACGCAGGTTAGTGAGTGTAATATGATAATTAATAGAAAGGGGGAACGTAGAATTAATATTTACACATAAGAATCGTGTGCCCAACAGGAGAGAAGGGCAGGTGCACAGCCCGTCTCTCTTAGAAGATGTATGTTCCTTAGCAACGCTCATTTGAGAGAGCGCTGCTAAGGGACATTTCAACCCCAGTTTTCTACAGAAAATAAACGTGTTGGCTAAATAAAGTATATTACAAAAATGTTCCCTATCACTTGCCCTAGACATTACACAAAAAAAAATAATTAAGCGGCAGGTACACTTTAAGGGTACTTTCACACTAGTGTTTTTCCTTTCCGGCGTAGAGATCCGTCGTCGGGTCTCTAATCCGGAAAGGAACTGATCAGGATTATCCCCATGCATTCTGAATGGAGAGAAATCCGTTCAGGATGCATCAGGATGCCTTCCGTTCAGTATGTGAACGTTTTTTGGACGTTGTCTCCATCCTGAAAAGCCGGAACACATGCCTGAACGCCGGATCCATTGACTTACATTGGGGCCGGATCCGGAATTGAAAAAAGACTGAAAGACGGATCCTGCGCAGACCTTTAAAACTGTACAAAAATGCAAGACGGATCCGTCTATCCGCATGGCAAACGGAGAGACGGATCCGCACTTGCAATGCATTTGTAGATGGATCCGCAAGCCGGATCCGTCTACAAATGCTTTCAGTTGTCAGGCATTGTCACGGATCCAGCGGGACGGAACTGCCCGCTGGATCCAAAGAACGCAAGGTAATAGTAATCAGGCAAATGTATGTCCTTCTTTTGCTAGTTAAGGCTACATGCACACAACCGTTGCCTTCCTCCGCGTCCGCTCCTCCTTGAAATTTTGCGTCCGTCAAAAAAAACGGATGACGGACCGTTTTTTTGGACGGATCCGATGTTTATGGCAGATCCAATGTAAAAATGCCTATCCTTGTCCGCAAACGTGAAAAAAATAGGACATGCACTATTTTTTTGACGGAATGAAAACACGGATCACGGATGCGGAACAAAAACGGTTGACCATCCGCATTTTTTGACGGACCCATTGAAATGAATGGGGAAGCATCCTATCAGTGAAAAAAAACGGAACGGACGCGGAAACAAACAACGGTCGTGTGCATGTAGCCTAAGGATAATAAAGGATAGAAAACTTACATCAGTGATTTAATTAACATCATCTCACAGCATCACATCAGCTGGGAAGCCCTTTTCAGTGAAAGCAGTCAGAGTCTTGCTGGAGAAAGCAATTCTACACAAAGCTTCCATTCGTAGATGAGTCTTAACTGCTATTTGAAAAGATCCAGCTTTTATACTGTTTAACCAAAGAGTCTCACCCACTAGTGGAATGTAGCCAGCATATGCAATATATAAGCGTCACTGTGTATGTCTTGTTTATCAATTATTATTTAAGACCTTGGAGTGGCCAATTCCCAGATCTGCAATAAATCTGAATCCCAAGACAACCTTGGCAGACAATGCTGTCTTGCACAAACATTTTCAAACAAGTCTCTTTGTTCATTTTCAGGTCTTAAGGATTCTATCAAATAAGTGAGACAATACCTTGCACACATATTTCCGCCTGTTTGATAACACAGTGCACAAGTCAATTAAAACAGCAGCATAAGCAATAAATAATAGTATAAATAATAGTAATTAAAATAATTAAAGGTATGTATAATAGCACAATATATCAGAAAACCCACATTATAGCAAAGAGCTCCCATATTGTTATTCCCAAGAAAAAAGTAGAATTATTGTCTCCGGTGGGAGAATTATCGTCTCCGGTGCGCCTGAAAAGTGGCGTTAAAAAGTTGAAAACTCTGCATTTGTGGCTTTTTATCTGCAACTTTTGAAAAAAATTGTTGCATCTTCCAGTTTTCTGCCACTCTCGACACTTTTCAGAAAAGGGGCATTGATAATACCAGGAAGGGGGCACGGCCAGCAATTGCAACAAATTCATCTTCATTTAGGCTAGTTTTCTGGTAAAAATTAATCCAGATATCTTATCATCTCCCTGTGCCAGAAAAGTGTAGTTAAAAAGTCACAAACATCTATTTGTAAAGGGCAGTTTTTTAGAAATGGGGCATGGCAAGGGTGGGAAGGGGGCTTGGCCATCAGTCGTGACAAATTTATCTTCATTACTACCAATTTCCTCAGAGCTGCCATAGATTTCTGTTTAGATGCATGGACTGCCAGAGGAGGCTGGAGCCTTGTCATAAATTACGTGCATCCTCTGGCAGTACAGGGGATATCAAGACCATTGCAGAAAGTGATGGTCTTGCTAAATCTCCCCCAATGTTCTTATAGCTGAGTTGGCCCCCTCAACCTATGGGTCTAATGGCAAGTACTATGGCTGCTATGGCTATAGTTACATCTACTACTTATAGTGCAAATTTTTATCAATGAGCAATAAGTAGTCGACACTGATTAGTAGAGATGAACAAAACTGATTTGGTTTGAATTGTTTTCAACCCAAATTTGTCTAAAACTTTTTCAGGTTGAAGCCGAATTTTTGGCAATTCGATTCAAGTGAATTTCTCAAAATGGTGTCATCCGTTTTTCAGAAGACAGGGAAAATGAAAAAGGAGGATCAGATGACCCCGGGAGGTGTTGATGTATACATACTGGCAGGCATTAAGAAAAGCATAAAAGAATCTGACTGTGTTTTTTAAGACGCTGTTTGTTACCACCAGCAGCCATATATTTATCCATAGCCTTTGACACTACCAATTATGTCTTGACATTAAAGAGGTTAAAACAAGTTGCATACAGTTCTAGAAGACCCCAAAATATCATCCACAACTTCTCAGGACAATTGGAGCATTTTTTATTTGGTTTGAATTTACTTTCACACAAATTAGCTGACCGATTCAAATATGAATTAATTTTTAGGAAATTCACTCATCACTACCGCATAGCCAATAAATGGGTACTAGTGTTGATCGAGCACTTTGTGCTCGAGTAGAACACTTCCCGATGCTCACCGAGCACAATGAAAGTCAATGGGAGAACCCGAGCATCCCTATTTACACCTGCCACTCAGCCGCCTTTAAACTCCTATCAAACTCCTATCACTCTCTTCCTCCTTCGGCCTCTCACAGTGGTCTTCCGCTCCCACCCACAGAGATGGTCACACTCTGGATCTTATCTTTACCCGCCTCTGCTCCCTATCTAACCTATCTAATTCGCCTCTCCCCCTATACGACCACAACCGACTCACCTTCTCTTCACTCATCTCCTTTACTGCTCCCCCGGTCCACACACTAACACACCACCACAGGAACCTTAAACATCTCGACTTTCGCTTGCTTTCTGACTCTATTCTGCCGCTCTCTTCAATTTGTTCCATCCAAGACCCAGATACCACCACCACCCTGTATAACACCACAATAATTTCAGCTTTGGACAATGTTGCTCCCTTCACACACAACAAAACCCGAAAAATCCTAGCACACCAGCCTGAGCCAAAAACTCAGACAAGCTTCAAGGGCTGCTGAGCGGCAATGGAAAAAATCCCATTCTAAGTAGCACATCACCGCATACAATCAATCAAGCCTACTTCTCATCTCTCATATCTTCCCTGTCCCACAACCCTAAACAACTTTTTAACACGTTTAATTCCCTTCTACGTCCCCCAGCGGCCCCACCCTCTACTCTCTTCTCAGCTGAGGATTTTGCCACGTACTTCAAACAAAACATAGTCAACATCAGAGAAAGCTTCAACACACAGTCCCCATCGACCCTCCACACAGCTGCTCAGTCCTCTTCCCCCAAACCCCGCATCTCCGCCATTACAGAAGAAAAACTCTCCACTCTACTCTCCAGAACACATCTCACCACCTGTGCACTTGACCCAATCCCATCCCACCTCTCTGGTCCAGACATCACCACCTAACTATCCAGAATCCCACAATGCCTATCTTCCATATCATCCTTCTTCTTCTCTCGCTTTCTAAAACTTAATATGGATAAAACTGAATTCATCATCTTTCCGCCATATTGCTCAACCACCCCAACAGACCTATCTATCACAATCAATCGCTACACAATCTCCCTGGTCAACCAAGTGCGCTGCCTTGGAGTGACCTTGGATTCTGCCCTTTCCCCCACCTGCCGCCTCCAACTCAAAAACATCTCCCGCATCCGCACTTTCCTCAACTTTGAGTCTGCAAAAAATGCTTGTACATGCCCTCCTCATCTCCCGCCTAGACTACTGCAACATTCTCCTCTGTGGCCTTCCATCTAGCACTCTCGCACCCCTCCAATCTATCCTTAACTCTGCTGACCGACTAATCCACCTTTCACTCTGTTACTCCTCTGCCTCTCCCCTCTGCCAGTCTCTTCACTGGCTCCCCATTGGCCAGCGAATTCAGTTCAAAATACTATCCAATACATACAAGGCCGCCCACAACCTGTCCCCTCCCTACATATCTGAGCTACTTTCCCGATACATCCCCACACACAATCTCCGATCCTCACAAGACCTCCTTCTCCCCTCTCCTCTTATCACATTTTCCCACAATCGCCTCCAAGATTTCTCCCATGCATGCCCCATACTCTGGAGCTCGCTACCCCAACATATCAGACTGTCACCTACAGTGGAATCCTTCAAAAGAAACCTCAAAACTTACCTCTCCAAACAAGCCTACAACCAGTGACCCTGTGGCCCCTATACTGCCAAAACCAGCCCTACTCTCTCCTACTGTGTCCTTCTCCCATACTATGTAGATTGTAAGCCCTCACGAGCAGGGCCCTCTCTCCTTCTGTACCAGTTTGTAATTCGTCTTGTTCATGCTTAGTGCAATTGTCTGTATTATGTATGTATAACCCTTTTCATATGTATTGTGCTATGGAATGAATGGCGCCGTAATAATAAATAATAATAATAATAATATGGAGTTAGAGCCGGGACTCCTAAGCCACAGACTCACACTGGGGGATTCGCCTACTGTACAGCGATCTTCTGTGTAGACATGGAGGCTAAATTAGATTTAAATACACTGACTCGAGCACACGCGAAGCTCGAGCCAAAAACTTGTGTGCTCGCTCAACACTAATTGGTATTAATAAAAGGATCCAATGATTTTTTTTAGGTATGGGATAGCAGTGAGTGGCTTGGTAAATCGGCAGTTAGCTATATTGCCTTATGACTATGGGTTTAATTTGGTTACCCTTATTTCCTCCCTGAACAAAAACTTAACATACTTCCATACTAGATTTTTTTTATTACAATATGTTTTTGTGAAAACATGATCGATCCCTTGACAGATCTTTCCATTCCCATACCACTGCAGGAATTAAAAGATATAATATCAAATATGCAAGTGTGCCTTAGGTTCATTGACCTCCTATGAAACTAGCCTTAAAAACAAAATGACAAATCTCCACCACAGTGTCTTCTCTTCCGTATTAAATGTCCACTGTCCTCTTCACAAACCAATTCCACAAAACACAGCAAATGTGCGGAGGCTGTATTTTGTATTCCCACTTGACAGAACAAAGAATGTACATCTCCCTGATTTAATGGAACATTCGCGTGCATGCTCCCCATCTTATATAACGTAATTGCTCTTTTTTACTGTGAAAGTACCATTTTAATCATAATTTAATCTTTGTAGACTTCCACTTATGTCTGATCACAGCTGATGAATAAACATGGAAGGTCTTTGTGTCTCTCGGATACTGTTTTCCTCCACCCAGACTCTGTTCTGTAACACGAAATACAGGAATTGACTTCCCATACTTCATGCAAATTTTCCTGTGCAGCAATTATCATGAATCCTAAAAGAACGAGAACTGGGTTACGTTCTGACCTTTTACCCCTCCTCTTCATAAATTCTCCTCTCCAAATAGGCTGGAAAGCTGCATTTCCTTTGGGGCTAACACACTTATGTGAAACATGTAATTACACAGCAAGTTGTGCCAGGGTTGTGATCATACTGACTATATAACACAAACCCAGCAGACAGACATCCCCTCCCTGTCTCTACCATGTAGCATGCTGGGATTCCCTGTGGAGCAGCGGCCTTCTCACATAAGATGTAGATGATATGGGGCGAGGGACTATAAACCATAGCAATAAATGTATCATTAAAATGACAAATTGCTCTATTTGCATACAATGGCAAATAGAAGACGCTTCTTTGCTAGGCTCTCTATAATACTATTATTTTCCACTTCTTTGGTTTTAAGGAGTTCTTTAGTCTTACCTGATAGAGTTAATATACAGGTAAGTATGAGTGGTTTGGATGTTGTGTCTATCATTTTAAATATATGGTTGCTGATATCACACAGTAAAAAAGAAATTGGGACTGGTGCTAGCTCTTGGCAATTCTCTAGCAGAACGAAGATCTGGATTAGAAATGTGCACTTCCAAAACCAATCCGTTTAAGATGTTTCATTGCTAAAGCGAGGATTTGGGATTTTCCACAGTGTCGTTTTGATTTACTTAAAATTCACTGACTTTGGATAGAGTGTCTTTAAAAATTCAGCTTACAGAAGTATGATTATTTTTCCAAAATTAAGCTCTGGCTTTAGACCACTTACATTTTGTGCCCGGGAAGAGTAACCCAATGAACTGGGCATCTGTACACAGGAATTTCAGCAGTCAGGAAAATGAAGGATTAAATTGAAATGTCACTTTCAACATTTCAACAGTTTAAACCTACATAAAACTTAAATAACTTTGTGAAAATTTTGCTTTACTGTTGTTGTGCTCTGTTTTTTTCCATCCTTTTAATTGTTTCGTTGACTTTGGAAATAGTGGTGTATCTTCACATTTCTATAACTCATCTTAACATATAGTTCTTATAGGGGTTGTCTCACTTCAGCAAATGGCATTTATCATGTAGATAATATTGAAAATACTCAAGTTATGTGGTGGCTCACCCACTAACTGATATAGAGTGGGTGCTCTAACCAATGGACTCACCCAGTCTAAACGCAAATATAACTATATTCAAATGCGGTTAGTAATGTGGTTAGTAATAAAATAAATACAATGTCACCAATGGGAATTTGGTCCGATATTTGTAGCTGATACAGATACTGTATTATGTATTATACGGTATCTATATCAGCTACAAATATCGGACCAAATTCCCATTGGTGACATCGTATTTATTTGATTTTTAGGTGATTGTTGACATTTACCAAGAACTAAAGGAGGACCAATCATGATAAGAGCTGTGCCTTATAACATGTAATATTAATTGTATACTTTTGGGGGATTTTTTTTATTTTTTATCATTTATTTTGTAATTAATTTTTAATAAACTTATTAAGGCTTTACAAATCAATATTGAATCCATGTTCTGTCCAGATGTAGGTGTGCCTAACCACATTTGAATATATGTAGATAATATTGCCTCTTTTTTTCTTTTCCATCACATTATACACTGCTCTTGGTTACGACCACTGTGAAATCCAGCAGCTGTGGCTGTGCTTGCACAATATGGGAAAAGCTCTCTGGTTGCTAAGACCACAGGAATGCGCACAGTCCAGTACTTTTTTCTATAGTATGCAAGCATGACCACCTCTGTTTGTTTGCAGGGTGATCGTTACCATGGAAACAAGCAGTGTATATTGTGATTGGAAAAATTAATCCAGCCAGCAAAGGAGGCAATAAGGATAATCACAATACATTAGCAAGTGCCTTGTATGAACTATCTCTACATTATAAATGTAATTTGCTGAAGTGAGACAATCCATTTAAGGTGGACATACACATTAGAAAAATATTTGTGTAAATAGATCGGCACTCACAAATGCATGGGTCACGCAGACAAAATTAAAATTTTACATTTATTCGCACTGCTAAAATCACATAAACACAAAATGTTACACAATACGTATTGGCCAATATTCAATAAACTAAAAACAATTGTTTAAAGGAAAATATACAAAAAAGATTCCGGATAAGCAGTTCCTCAGACAGCTTCCAAAATCAATAGAAACACATGTGCAAAAACACAGGCTTGATCCACAGTGTGCACACTACAGGGTGGGCTATTTATATGGATACACCTTAAAAAATGGGAATAGTTGGTGATATTAACTTCCTGTTTGTGGCAAATTAGTATATGTGAGGGGGGAAACTTTTCAAGATGGGTGGTGACCATGGCGGCCATTTTGAAGTCGGCCATTTCTAATCCAACTTTTGTTTTTTCAATAGGGTCATGTGACACATCAAACTTATTAGGAATTTCACAAGAAAAACAATGGTGTGCTTGGTTTTAACGTAACTTTATTCTTTCATGAGTTATTTACACGTTTCTCTTTTTTACAGCCATTGACATGTCGCTGAGGTTAACACGTGAGGTGCGGATAGAAATTGTGTTGATGTCTGGTGAACGCCGGGTCATTGCATTAGATTTCAATGCAATACACCCTACGAGACCACCCATCTCCCATGCTACAGTTAGCAAACTGCTTGCTAAGTTTCATGAAACTGGTTCAGTGTTGGATTTGCCAAAATGTGGACGCATGAAATCTGTCACTAATGAAGAAACATCAGTGGCTGTCCTAGCTTCATTCAGCAAGAGCCCACAGCGTAGCACTCGCCGCATGTCACTGGAGAGTGGCATTAGTCGAACATCCCTTCGGCTGATATTAGCTACTCACAAATGGCACCCTTAAAAACTCCAGCTACTGCAGCATCTCAACGAGGATCACGCACTGAATTTGCAGAATGGACAAAACAAAAATTGGAACTGGACCCTCAGTTTACGCAGAAGATTTTGTTCAGAGATGAGGCAAACTTTTATGTGAATGGTGAAGTTAATAAACAAAACCACCGCTATTGGTCTGACACTAACCCACATTGGATAGATCCCTTCAAGACTGTTGGAACAAAAAAAAATGATGGTATGGTGCGGTATATGGGGTACAAAGATAGTGGGGCCATTCTTCATCAATAGAAACCTTAAGGCCACTGAATATGCAAAATTGCTACATGATGATGTGTTTCCCTCTTTATGCACTGAAGCTGGCACGTTCCCTGAGTTTTTCCAGCAAGATGGTGCACCACCACACTATGGGTGTCATGTCCGAGCATTCCTAGATGAACAGTTTCCTGGAAAGTGGATTGGTCGTCGTGGGCCAGTTGAATGGCCCCCAAGGACTCCCGATCTGACCCCCTTAGACTTTTATCTTTGGGGTCATCTGAAGGCAATTGTCTATGCTGTCAAGATCCGAGATGTGCAGCACCTGAAACTACGGATACTGGAAGCCTGTTCTAGCATTTCTCCTGCAGTGTTGCTATCAATGTGTGAAGAGTGGGAGAAGAGGGTTGCATTGACAATCCAACACAATGGGCAGCACATTGAACACATTTTATAAGTGGTCAGAAACTTGTAAATAACTCATGAAAGAATAAAGTTACGTTAAAACCAAGCACACAATTGTTTTTCTTGTGAAATTCCCAATAAGTTTGATGTGTCACTGGACCCTCTTCCTATTGAAAAAACTAAAGTTGGATTCAAAATGGCCAACTTCAAAATGGCTGCCATGGTCACCACCCATCTTGAAAATTTTACCCCCTCACATATACTAATGTGCCACAAACAGGAAGTTAATATCACCAACCATTCCCATTTTATTAAGGTGTATCCATTAATGGCCCACCCTGTATATTGTGAATCTGAGGATTAGTTCTAATGTTGGATTATATATATCAGTTAATATCAATTCTTATATCCCTTTGAACAAACAAAGTAACTCGGTGGTTTCCAGAAAATCGCAATACATTCGCTGTAAGGACTTGGTAAAACTAAAGTTCAATGAGAGCTTAGATAAAGTGGAAGTTAAATATACGTACTTACTAAGCTGCACCTATGGAAATTGTTCGCAGTTCTTATAGAACTTTCGCACTTGTTTTACACTCTAAACTCGAGCGATATATTCATGCAAACTTTTTGCGGTAGAGGTTCAGTATAAGTGCTTAATGAAGCGACATTCATGGGGTACTCAAGATTTTTTCAGCCTTAAAACTCAGGTTGTTATTAAAAGGCATCCTCCACTGAGGAAGACGTAAGACCCAAAATACACTCCGAAACGCGTTTGATCCATTTTAATAATCGGTTTCCAGTGCCTTCTGAGGAAAAAGTCCCAAGAATACTGCCGGCATTAAACATTTTCGAAACACATTTAAAAAATTGCGTAAGAAAAAAATCGCATAACTATTAACGATATTCTACAACAAGGAAGTGAGACACGGAGGTAATCTCGCGTTAACATGCCACGGGACTTTGAGAAATTAACGCAACACACGCCAGTACTATGTGGCAACTCGGATGCCTTTGAATAACAACCTGAGTTTTAAGGCTGAAAAAATCGTGATTACCCCATGAATGTCGCTTAATTAAGCACTTAACCTCTACTGCAAAAAGTTCACATGAATATATCGCTCGAGTATAGAGGTTAAAACAAGTGCGAAAGTTCTATATGAACTGCGAACAATTTCCATAGGTGCAGCTTAGTAAGTATGTATATTGAACTTCCACTATCACCATCTAAGCTCTTATTGAACTTTCGTTTTACCAAGTCCTTACAGCGAATGTATTGCGATTTTCTGGAAACCATCCAGTTATTTTGTTTGCTCAAAGGGATATAATAATTGATATCAACTGATATATATAATCCAACATTAGAACTAATCCTCAGATTCACAATATAGTGTGCACACTTTGGATCAAGCCTGTGTTTTTTGCACATGTTTTTCTATTGATTTTGGAAGCTGTCTGAGGAACTGCTTATCCAGAATCTTTTTTGTATATTTTCCTTTAAGCAATTGTTTTTAGTTTACTGAGTATTGGCCAATACGTATTGTGTAACATTTTGTGTTTATGTGATTTTAGCAGTGCGAATAAGTTTAAAATTTTAATTTTATCTGCGCGACCCATGTATTTGTGAGTGCCGATCCATTTACACAAATATTCTATATCTGGTAAACAGGGGCTTACTTTTGATCGTGCACCTGGCCAGATTTCCCTCTATAAAGTAGAGCCACCCTTATTTAGATATACTCAGGCATTAGAAAAATGTCAGCTGAACCCGTCTGACTGTCCCCTGATGGCAGATGATAGAGAAGATAAGGATTGGGTAGGAAACCCAGGGCCACCTCTAGTACTCTGGTAGACACTAATCTATAGGTCTACACCAGGGAACAGCACCCCCCTGCACTCCCGTATTTCTGAAACTACAACTACCATAATCCTCCTTTCACTTCTAAAGGAGTTACAAGAATAGCTAAGTAAGTGTGCATGCTGGGAGCTGTAGTTTAACAGCAGCTGGAGTGCCAAAGGTTGCTGATAACAAGACTAGGACTACACAACAACTTTGGCTGCAACAAGCATTGCAATACCAAAGATCGCTGTGAAGCAGTACAGCCTCCCAAGTGAATGGGGTCGCACTGAGACTCACAAGTTGCCATGACCCCAGAATTGCAAAAAATCCAGTAACCCCAGACAAAGGCCTAAGGGCCACTTCTTAAAGCAACCCTCCAGGATTGGCTAGAAAAAGTTAGCAAAGTTCAAGAATCAACCGTTTAACAGTTCCCTGCCCCGTTTTTTTTCTCACCTTTTCTCACCTAGTCTGAATAGTATGACAGTCATGACAGTTTTGTAAAGGAAGGCTGGTGGATCGGAAGACTAGTGGGGCTGATGCAGAAAAGATAATATGGAGGTATATAATGACCCCAAATGGTTGCCTCGGTGAATTATTATTGGGAACCAGAGGGTCGCTTAAAGTTTTGAAAACATCTCCACATTCAGCAAATACTTGGCAAGAGTCTTAAGTGAATAAACTGAAATACAGGAAAAGAAGTAAATTATTCACTGTCGGTCCTACAGTAAATGCAGCCAAAACAAACGCTAAATAAATGAAAAATAAATACATACATTTTTTTTTCTAACATTTAAATCCACTAGCAATATATTCTGAATTGCCTATGCAAAACATGTTGTATGTGTCTAACTGAGAAGTGGTGATCTCTATATTAATGCTGCACCTTGCGTGCCTCATTTTATTGTGCTGATCATTTTAGATTATTTATAAACTGGGCTTATTCTCTTTTCATTGTAGCCAAAATGGCAAGCAGCATGGTTTCCGTGGTAACTGCTTCCAGCTGCCAATGCTTGACGATCCAACACCAGCAGGTTGATTGTCCCCGTGGAGATTTTCACCTTCATGATAATATCAGGCCTGGACGACATGCAAGACCCCAGCTCCTTTTACTGTAATTTCCTCCAGTATGGCTTCAAAGGAGCACTGAGGCACACCATAAGATTCATTAAAATTTTCTCATACTGTGTAAGATTCAAAAACATTTTCGGTTCTAGGAAGAAGATTTGTGAAGGGAATTGTTTAACACATTTCATATACTCATAAATATGTAATACCTTATGTGTGGAATTAGGCTGGTGGAAATTAAAGTACAGTGCATGTTTTTGATGAATTTCCGACCTCCTGTGGCTTACCATCAGTGATAAAGATATAGCTCCTGTTGAATTTAACAAGTCGACAATATTCAACGTTGCACATTAGAATGAAGCTTTCCATTAGCTGGATTATAAGTATCTCATTATTTCATTTATCAGATAGTCTCACCTATTAGCTCCTATCATGCTGATGCAATGAAAAAGGTACAAGAAGATATAGGCATCAAATAAGTAATTCCATCCTTTTTTTAGAATTTTACTCAATATTAAAAAATATGGGGAATGTGTGTTATTTACAAAAGAGACCAATATGACTGAAATATACAGAAAATGAAGATCACCTGTTTCTGGCCCTCTGGGTGACTATGCCCTGGCATACTATCTAATAGCCTCTATTTGTGGTGTATAACCCATGTATTTGTGGTGTATACCACAATTGACTTTCTCCAAGTTTCTCTAGGACTTAAATATTGATGGTGTATCCTTAGGATCAATGTGTTGTTTGCGAAGTATGACCCTCTAAGCCAGGGATGGGCAAACTGTGTCTCTTCAGCTGTTGCAAATCTCCAACTCCCAGCATGCAAAGACTGATTAGAGCTATCAGCCTACAGCAGGGCATGGTGGGAATTGTAGTTTAACAACATCTGGAGAGCCGCAGTTTGCCCATCGCTACTCTAATCCAAAATCCAGTTGGCGCAGGTTAAACTAGAGAGTAGACAAAGAGATTATTGGGATTTTGTTGCAAAGGGTTTTTTCCGAGATGGCAAAAAAGGGTGTGTGGTATGGTTGGGGAAGAGGGTGGGAGGTCCAGGTTATGACATGGCAAATGGTCTTAAACTACGCCAGCAAGGGAGATGGCGGAGATTAAACCATGTCAAACCAAATAAATAATAATAATAATGTTGCATGGCCGGTGGACCCAAGCGCCAAAGTTATATGTAGGCCTGTCCCTCTACATAACTTTACATAACTTTGGCGCAGCTGCCACCAGCGCATAGGGATTAAGACCGACATATAAATCACCGATCTTAATAAATGACCCACTATGTGTTCTTCATCCAATGCCCCGCACAAGTATGGATGGACTATCCCACAGTGAATCCCCAGACTACAATCTCCAGGAATAGTCGGTATTGACAGCTTCAATGTAGCAGTAGCAAACATAATTCAGTAACAGGCATAGGTTACCAATATTAGGTCAGCAGAAGTACGACAGGTACAAAGTCCAAAGCAACCCAGGGTTAGAGCCTTGGAACCATATGTGTCAGCAATTCAAGGACAAAAAAGTAACAACCTCTTGAACAAATCAGAGTCAAAGCAATTGAACAACATGTCTCAGCAATCCAGGAAAATAGCAATAATCTGGTCAGAGAGAAGTCCAAGACTCAGCAACAAAATGGCAATTGGGAAACAGCTGGACTCAACTAGTACTAAACCTATAATTCAGACAAAGCAAACAGACCAGAAAGTGGTTTTAAATCTGCCGCCCATTGTATAATCTTTGGACACTAACTATTTTGATTGGACTGGAGTAAGATGCAGAAGAGCAGGCCTGGTTTGGAGATAGATGAATAGCAAGGATCCTTGGCATGGGGACGTGCAACCAGGCACAGCCAGACCACATGGCTGAGCTGCTGTGACTATATAAACTAAGAAGAGGCCAGACCCCCACCCATGAAATATTAATGAATATTTAAGTTCCCAAGAAAGCCTCAATTTCTCCATGGATGATCTTCTATAGCGGTACACTTGGGTAATAAGAGTAGTGAATTGTAGATAATACAGTTTTACAATATTCTACTTTGTACCACCAAGTCATAATGTACAAAAAGTGAATATATGAGAGATAATATATGGGTTCCTTTCAGTTATCAGCATGTGAGTGATGTTATTTGATAAAATCTTCTTTGTCCACAGTAATTAGACAGTAAGTAAAATTTAACAGTTTATATTCTGAAATAGCTCTGGTACAGTAACCACAGTGGTGATAATATGCGGCCATAATGATAAATAGCAGTGTCCAGTGGTTTCTAAACCCCTACAGGGAGATTATTCTTTTTAGAAAGCCATCAAAGAAAGACATCCTTTTCCAGTAGTGACTTTAATGTGTCTCTGTGGGATACTTAAGAATAAGCTAAAGCTTTAAAAATAATTATAATTCTTGTTTTATCAGTTTGAGCTGAAACTGATCAAATACTAAAAGCAGAAAATGAATGTATTTCAATTGCTGAGTTAAACTCATGATAGAAAATTGTCAATATCTCAAAAATATAAGATGTAAGAGCTCTAATTCTGATTGTAAAGCGCTGCGGAATATGATGGTGCTTTGTAAATAAAGATTACTATTATTAAGATTTTACACAAAATTATGAAAGAAAATAAAATTTATCAGTTAGGGTCCATTCACACGTCTGCACTTTGGGTCCGGATCTGTTCCGAAATTATGCGGAACGGGTGCAGACCCATTAATTTTCAATGGGGACGGAAAAGATACGGACAGCACACAGTGTGCTGTCCACATCCACATTTCCGGTCCACGGCCCCGAACTTCCGGTCGGCGGCTCCGTAAAAAATAGAACATGTCCTATTCTTGACCGCAGCTGCGGACAAGAATAGGCATTTCTATTGGGGTGTCGGCCCGGTGTTTTGCGGATCCGCAAAACACTGCGGACGTGTGAATGAACCCTAAATCAGTTTGTGGCACTTTTTTGAGCCAAAGTCAGAAGTGGGTTGGAAGGGAATAAGAAATACAGGGTGGCCCACGAAAAAATAGCCCGCCTCCAGCGATAGTATGACAAGATTAATGATCAAGTGAATTGTTTTTTTAATTACCTACAAGTCCAAAAGATCCTGAATGAGGTCACCGTTCACATCTATGCATATTTGGGCACATCGGATTATGTTGGCTGATACTGCTTGCAGCTCTTTAACAGTGATGTAGTGTATAGTGTTTGGACATTTTTTCTTCTGGTGTGACTTGGTTGTAAAACTGTTTAAACATGTTCATGTAAATTACACTATTCACAGTTGATTTAAAGAAAATTGGGCCCACTCTTCTTGTTCTTGACAATGCACACCAAGCGACAATTTTCCGGTTGTAAAGTTGTTTTTCGTGAGTCAATTGGGGATTTTCACTGGACCAGTACCTTGTATTCTGAGAATTTACGTGACGAAGCTTCATCTGTCATGAAATACAGCAATGGGTCCAAATGTCTGTCAGGAATCATAGTCAGCACCAAGTCCAGTAATTTACGTGTTTAGGTTTGTCAAACTTTTTCAGTTCCTGCACACACGTTATTCGGTGAGGTTTCAGGTTCAGAGACTTCAGAACTCGCTTACACACCAACTTGCTGACATAGTCTTCGAGTTAATTTTTGGGGGCTACTTGCAATCCGCTGCTGAACCTCATGCACAACCTCAGCCGCCCTGATCGATGGAGGCCTCAGTTTTCTCATGTTTGCAACAGTGCAAGTTTGATGCCATTTCTGAAGCAGATTCTGAATACCACGTTTAGCTGGTGGTTTTGTTCCTGGGTACGTCGACAAAGGTCTCTTGCATTTCCTTCATCGATCTGCTTGTACATAGTCTTCCACAATCACTATTCGCTGTTCCAGGGAATGGGCCATCCTGTACAATGGAAGGACTTCTATTTCTCCTTCCACCTTGATCCACATCTGGCTTTAGCTAAGAAAAAAACTGCCACAAAAAAACTGTGTGTAACACAACCTTAAATTAAACAGCGCAAGAACTCTACAGGTTTTCAATTAAAATACTATTCTATTGCAATATGGTGAAACAGTAACAGTAGGATATTGGCCTAGCTGGCATCTTCCAAGATGGCTGACTTCTTTAACTCCTGTTTGGAATTTCCCTTGAAAGGACTCCTGTAGAACATGACTGGAAACTGAAAATGACTGAAACCTATGTAGTCCTCTTTTTCATCCATTTTACAATACTATTTTATACTATTCAGTCTAAAGTTTTAACTGTTACCTTACCAGTTGCTTGTCTCCTTAAAAACAGTTGCCAGGCATGCTTGAATATGTTATGATGCTACCTATAAAGCAATAGATGGTGGTCTGGTGCCCACTACATCAATATATATGAAGTTATTTACTAATATTTTACTTTGATCATAAAAATGCTAAGTGTTATAGGCACCTAATCTACAAATGTTGCCTTTCTAATGCTATGCTATATTCAGCTTTAAAACCCAGACATGAACACCCTGAGTTATTCATGACCCAAATATACAATAACAGGTTTGTTTGTTTTTGAAAGAACACTTTTAATGTCACTAGAGATGATACATTGCTAATAGCATAAAGGGACTTTTACACTACCCAATGATTGGGAATGAAAGTTCATAAGCTCATTCATTCCCCTATAATTGCTGCGTTTAAACATCCCTCAAATTAGTTGACAAACTATTAAAAGCTTGTTTGTTGGCTGATCAGATCTATTATGTGGGCATAAAATTGATCATTTATCAGCAGCATATACCTTCATGTAAAACAGGGAATGTGCAGCAAAAATAATATAAATGAACGGCCAAGCCAATGTAAGTAGTGAACTGTCATTCATGCGACCATTCAATTGAGCAATTATCTGGAGATTTTCTGGTTTTCTCAGAGTCATGGTTGTCCTGGGCAAAATCTAGAGTCATTCTCAGAGTCTTGCACAATGCTCTCCAAAATTTAGAGACAAACTGAACCTTGCAATCCTAGATGATATGAGTTTCAGGAGAATGGAAGATCTCTTTGAACAAGAATGTACTAATTATGGGCCACAGATTTGACTTTTCTCTATTGGCACCTGTTTAAGTAAGGATAGTAAGAGTTGCAACAACTTAGGTACTAGATGGCAGTAATTTGCAAACCTTAGAAATCTTTGAAAATCCTTAAGTTCAAACTGGTTGTGGCCAATTTTAAACTTCACATATTTTTTCTGGATTCAGTTGCACTCTGCCAGGAGTGACAATATGGCCTAAGAAGACCTTGATGCTCAAATAAACATTTCAACAATTTCACATCCTCAGGCACCGACAGCCTTGGCATCATTGCAGTAGTATGCCGGAGTAGTAGAACAGCTAACTCAGATCCTGGATTGATGAGAAACCGGTGTTAGACATTAAATGAACGGCAAACCTAGAAATGATTGATAAAAGTAATTGGCAGATACTGTAGTCTTTACCTCACTGTTGTCAGTCTGCAGCATTTTCTGCATGTTTGTTTGCAACTGGTAAATTAACTATATTCCTAAAAATTAGTGTCTACTGTAACACCCTCACACACACACACACACACATATTATCTTCAAATCCTCCACAATTTAATTGATATGTTCAGTTTACTTCCTAGTTAACTCAAATCAATGAACAAATATTGATCAGGCAGGTAATTATGGTCAAGTCTGCAAAGCAGCAAGTGCACATGTACTGTGTTTAGAATTACATGGAACCCGTTTCCTCATTTGGGGATTTGAAAATCAATATTTTCTTCTACCTTATTTATCTCATTGGATTTCTGATTCAAAAATGCATCTTCCACAGTCAAACATATACACTGTATGACATGTGAGAGTGAATCTGGATCGCACATGCTCAATACAATGCTTTTGATATAACAACTGCTTCTATGCAAAATGAAATATGGCTTCTCAGCCCAATTTATAGTAAATATACCTTATGCTATGCAACAATAAGGCATTGGTATACAGTTTGATCAAGGAGCATAGGCCCACTTTCCACGACAAGGTTGCCTCTCCAAGTGGGGATCTACTCTAGCTTTGGCACAGCACTGCGCGGCGATCACTAGTGCCCCAGCACCGCACCAGCAGGCAGTGGGACCCAGTAGCCACACAGTGCCCCCACGGATACTACTGCCGATACCTACAATACCCATTAGAGGTAACTGCCCACCCGACCGCAAAGGTAAGCAGCGAACAATGTGCTCTCAAGAGGTGGGACGCCACGTGAACTACCGCGCTGCCTGGGTGAGTCGATCCAAGGATTTAAGATCCTCCATTTTGAGTAGAAACAGTACTACGGCAGGCTCTGCAGTGATACCCCTAAATAGAGGAATTAATCACCAGCGGATCATATATATAATTTCTACTGAACTATGAGAGTGTGACATTGATCCCTACAATCATAAACTTTGCAACATATGAGATTTGCACACTAACCTTTGAACTTTCAAGCAGCTAGGTGGACTGTTGTTGAACATATATTTGATACAAAGTTACGCTACGGTTTAAGCACTGAGACTGCTATACAACAACTTATAATAACTGGTATTCAGCAGGGGACATCATTCGACTAAAATAGTACCATTTATTTTATTCTGCATAAGCATTTTATTTTACTTATGATTTTTGAATCTATATATTTTTATTCTTGATCTTGCTTTTGTTTCAGTTTTAATTTATTTTTATTGATATTTTGCCTTATTCATCATTGTAATTAAATTTAATCTTTTAATATTGGGAACAACTCTCTAGATATATTCTTGCTCTCGACGTATATTCCAGGTTGAGTGTGCCGGTTTTTCTTAATTCAATTGTTTTTGTGCCTCTTTTCTGGCTGGGTACCAGATATTTAATCAGAGCACCCAGTATCCAATTCACCTGTGGGTTGAGCAGCCTTTGATCTATATATTTATTATAAATTGGGATGAGAAGCCAGGTTTAATTTAGCTGAGAAGTAGTTGTTATATCAAAAGCATAGTTTTGAGGATGTGCGATCTAGATTCATTCTCACATGTCATACATTTGTATAGTCTTGTTTCTTTTTTCCCCCTTCTGGTATCAGCACTCCTCCCCATTTGGACTAGCTGTTTTTAATTAGCCTTAGTCTGCAAAGGGTTTATAAATTCCTACTACCTCTCAGATGGATTTTCTGAGGCTTGTGACTGTGTGAACTCTTTGCACCCATTCACATGGTGCAGCACAATACGGCGGCCATTTCTGCCTTGGTGCTGTGCTGGTTTGATTGGTGGGTCCAGAGCCAGGGTGGTTTTGCTGCACAGTGGGGCGCTGTATGGCTACTGGGTCCTGCCACCTGCTTCTGCGGTGCTGGTGGTTGCCGCGCAGTGCTGCGCCAAAGTTAGAGTAGGTCCTCACTTAAAAAGGCAACCTTGGCGTGGTAAGTGGGCCTATTCTATTTGATCAAACTGTTTACCAATGCCTCATTGTTGCATAGCATAGGGTATATTTATTATAAATTGGGCTTAGAAGCCATGTTTAATTTTGCTGAGAAGCAGTTGCTATATCAAAAGCATAGTTTTGAGGATGTGCGATCCAGATTCACTCTCACATGTCATACAAACATATGCACTACCTGGACAAAAAAGGTCACACACTCTAATATTTTGTTGGACCTTTAGCTTTGATTACAGCCAGCATTTGCTGTGGCATTGTTTTCACAAGCTTCTGCAATGTACATTTATTTCTTTCCAGCGTTTTTCAACAAGATTTTATATTGGGAGATTTGGACCACTGTGCAAAGTCTTTACCAGCACATCCCAAAGATTCTCAATGGGGTTCAGATCTGGACTCTGTGGTGGCCAATCCATGTGTAAAAATGATGACTCTTTCTTCCTGAACCACTCAATTTGAGCCCGATTAATCCTGGCATTGTCATCTTGGCATATGTCCGTGCCATCAGGGAAGAAAAAATAACCTGGTTATTCAGTGTATTCAGGTAGTCTGCTGGCCTCATTCTTTGGGCACATAATGTTGGTGATCGTTTTTTTTTTTTGGCCACGCTGTGTACATATGTATTCATTCACAGCTTCTCCCAGTGCTTTCTTCTTCTTTCTCGGTGATGAAAAATGTATTTCTGTATAGAAAACAAAACAAGATGAACAGCCTGAAACACATCATTTACTGAAGATGCTTCCAGAGTTCTTGAATCTAAAGGCTAGAAAAGTGAGTCCAGATTGTATACATTTAAGAACAGATAACATCATGGAAACAGAGAGGGTAATTTATCATTCCCCTCACACCAGGTCACAGCATAAAAAAGTCGCAAACACCATGTATACAACTTTTTTTACCACCTCTTACGTCAAATGTTGTCAAGAAGGGGACATAACGAGGGTAGGAAGGAGGTGGGGCCAGTGGCCCTGGCAAATTTTTTTCTTTTCCGACAATTTTCTGGTGTAAAAGACGGCTGAAGTATATGCCAGCTAGGGGCGTAGATTTCAGTTTAGGGTCATTGACTGCCAGAGATTCACCTTATTTATGATGAGGCATGCACCTCACCATAAATTAGGTACATCTTCTGGCAGTGAATCATAAATTAGACGCATCTTCCACTAATGTTCGTCTATGACTAATTCTCCCCATAGACTCACAATGGCAGAAATGGACCAATAAAGCTTATGTGCACAAAAATAATGTGTGCCAACAAGTTGCCAAGACTCTATTAACCCAGGAAAAGAAATCACTATAACTGTCCTTTACATACCACTTAGAGGTAGACAGTAGGAAACACTATTATTTTATGTATTTTTTGTTGTTGTGGTGGTTGGCCCACTTGCCTAAAGGGACCCATTGCAGAAGCCTGACAAAGAGTCCTTGTTTTATCTTTGATTCGTCCTTTGATTTTCTGTGTGATACAGTAGATTTATTTCATAATACACCAATAACTTTGTATGTCACTTATCAGATACAATGTCATGTATGAAATTAATTCAAGTATAAACATAAAGAATGTGGCTTCTAAAAATCACCTTTATTATAGTACATCGGGTATAGGTATCAATGTACCAAGCAATAAAAAAGTACAGAAGTACAATTGTGTTACTTAGAGGGGAGTCTAATTCCCCACATAAACACCCAGATTACCAGGATAGCCGGAGATTTGAGAAGGTATAGGGAAATCATAGGGAAAGTGGATATACTCACCCTAAGTTACCCTAACTAATTCTCAGCCCAGGGTTGCCCCCTGATGGTGGAGGTTCCCTGTCCCCGTACCTATTCCTATAGGATATATTGCAAAACACTATATTTCAGATAAATCTGGCATGGGTGTTGATAAAACCCCCGATTCACACGGGTAACGGTTAGAACCCTGACAAAAAGAAGATCCCAACGCGTTTCACCTACAACTTATAGGTTCATCAGGGGGTAATTTCAAATGCAAGATACCAATAGATAATGCAAAGTTGATACTTAGCTCCAAGCTGGATACATATGATACTGCTGGCCAATATAGAGGTACTTTGCCTGATGTAAGAGCCTATAGGAAATACATGTGCTTAATCAATATACAAAGCCCAATCTCAAATTGTCCAGTAGGAAAGATAAGGAAACTGTTACATACATACAGATATAAAAGACGGTCACAGGCCATGTTGTTGGAGCTAAGGGTATTGTGGCTAACTCCACGCTATTTATAGGAGGTGGTGCGCTTGCCCAGCGCTTGCATCCGGGCGCTAAGAAGCCACATCCGGTGCTGTGAACCGCACTGTGAAGCGCATCGCTTGGCCCTTGCTTCCTGTGCAGCTTCCAGTGCGGTGGAACGCATTGTAAGGCGCAGATTTTGTCAGTAGCTGGAAACGATGCGCCGGAAGTTAACAAATGTCACTTGCGCTACGCCCGTGGAGCGCATAATGGTACGCAACCGCTTATCTTAAGGGGCCTACTACATTTCAATACAGGTAGGCAGCATCCAGCTGATATACTTATTGATCCTAAAGGATAGCCACACATCCCAAATCTACTAGTTAACGATAGAAGTCAGATCTCCTCATAGTTGCCAATAGATTAAGTTAGCCGGAGGACAAATATAACAGTAAGGGACAATATTTTGTAAAAAAATAGATACCCTCCGTCTGGGTCACCCCTCGTTGATCAAAAAAGGGTGGGGCGCAGATAAAACGAAGATAAAGCGATATAAATAATTATATGCTTCCACCAATGGTGCTTCTCGCTCGATTCTTTAAAAGTGCCCTGTCTGACCCAGGAAGAAGTACAGCAGCGACTTAAAAAGATTAAAATAGACAAATTGCCAGGACCGGATTGCATACACCCCCGTATCCTAAGGGAATTAAGTGATGTCCTAGCCAGACCCTTATTTTTTATATTCACGGACTCCATACTGACAGGGAATGTTCCACCAGACTGGCGTATAGCAAATGTGGTGCCAATATTCAAAAAGGGTCCAAAAACAGAGCCTGGAAATTATAGGCCGGTAAGTTTAACATCTGTTGTGGGTAAACTGTTTGAAGGTTTTGTAAGAGATGCTATCTTGGAGTATCTCAATGAAAATAAGCAAATTACACCATATCAGCATGGCTTCATGAGGGATCGGTCATGTCAAACTAATTTAATCAGTTTCTATGAGGAGGTATGTTCTAGACTTGACCAGGGTGAATCAGTGGATGTCATATATCTGGACTTCTCCAAAGCATTTGACACTGTACCTCATAAAAGGTTAGTATATAAAATGAGAACACTTGGACTAGGAGAAAATATCTGTATGTGGGTAAGTAACTGGCTCAGTAATAGAAAACAGAGAGTGGTTATTAACGGTACACACTCAGATTGGGTCACTGTCACTAGTGGGGTACCTCAGGGGTCAGTATTGGGCCCTATTCTCTTCAATATATTTATTAATGATCTTGTAGAAGGCTTGCACAGTAAAATATCAATTTTTGCAGATGACACTAAACTGTGTAAAGTAATTAACACTGAAGAGGACAGTTTTCTGCCACAGAGAGATCTGGATAGATTGGGGGCTTGGGCAGAGAAATGGCAGATGAGGTTTAACACTGACAAATGTAAAGTTATGCACATGGGAAGGAATAATGCAAGTCACCCGTACATACTAAATGGTAAAACACTCAGTAACACTGACATGGAAAAGGATCTAGGAATTTTAATAAATAACAAACTAAGCTGTAAAAACCAGTGTCAGGCAGCTGCTGCTAAGGCCAATAAGATAATGGGTTGCATCAAAAGGGGCATAGATGCCTGTGATGAAAATATAGTCTTACCACTTTATAAATCACTAGTCAGACCACACATGGAGTACTGTGTACAGTTCTGGGCTCCTGTGAACAAGGCAGACATAGCAGAGCTAGAGAGGGTTCAGAGGAGGGCAACTAAAGTAATAACTGGAATGGGGCAACTACAGTACCCTGAAAGGGTATCAAAATTAGGGTTATTCACTTTAGAAAAAAAATGACTGAGGGGAGATCTAATAACTACGTATAAATATATCAGGGGTCAGTACAGAGATCTCTCCCATCATCTATTTATCCCCAGGACTGTGACGAGGGGACATCCTCTGCGTCTAGAGGAAAGAAGGTTTGTACACAAACATAGAAAAGGGTTCTTCACGGTAAGAGCAGTGAGACTATGGAACTCTGTGCCTGAGGAGGTGGTGATGGTGAGTACAATAAAGGAATTCAAGAGGGGCCTGGATGTATTTCTGGAGTGTAATAATATTACAGGTTATAGCTACTAGAGATAGGTCGTTGATCCAGGGAGTTATTCTGATTGCCTGATTGGAGTCGGGAAGGAATTTTTTCCCCTTAAGTGGGGAAAATTGGCTCTACCTCACAGGGGTTTTTTGCCTTCCTCTGGATCAACTTGCAGGAAACAGGTCGAACTGGATGGACAAATGTCTTTTTTCGGCCTTATATACTATGTTACTATGTTACTATGATGTAGCCAGTCACAGCATTCATAGATTCACTGAGGCGAAGCATTTATTGAATGGATAGAGATATCAAATAAAACATGTATATGTGAGTCTTTCATTGAGACCAAGGGGCAACTGAGACCGAAACCGATAGATCCATTCAGTTTCTTTTTGAAGGATCTTTCTGTCCCAGTCGCCCCTTCACTCAGGGAGCGGAACCAACTCCAAGACAGAAAAACACACCGTCCTCAAATCACCCCTATGGTGATCATTGAAATGATTCGCCACCGGGGTGTCACTTCGTTTTATTTCCATTGTTTTCAATAAGAACAGCAAACTAAAACCCTTGTAGTACCTAAGACGCATTTTAGTGGTACACTGACATAAAAGAGGCAACACGCTTTCAAGACTCCTCAATGTATCACCTCCAGTTTAATTGCTACAGCAACTCTATTTTACACTATGCGAGTTGCCATCCTAAGCATGTAAACACAATCCACCAGTAGGAGAATTTATTAAGGCCAGGAGATGCTGCAGTCATCCTCTGGAACTACAGGACAGATTTGACATACAGAATAAGGACTCTTTCACATGACCGTATGGCTTTTTCAGTGTTTTGGGGCCGTTTTTATCGGATCAGTTTTTCCGTTTCGGTTTCGTTTTTCCGTATGGCATATACAGTATACAGTAATTACATAGAAAAAATTGTGCTGGGCTTAAAATTTTCAATAGATGGTTCCGCAAAAAACAGAACGGATACGGAAGACATACGAATGCATTTCCGTATGCGTTACGTTTTTTTTGCTGACCCATTGACTCGAAAGGAGCCACGGATCGGATTTGTGGGCAATAATAGAACATGTTCTATCTTTGCACAGAACGGAAATACGGAAACGGAATGCACACGGAAACACTTCCGTTTGTTTACGGAACCATTGAAATGAATGGTTCTGTATACGGACTGTATACGGAACGCAAAAAAACGGTCCGTACACTCACAAAAAAAGTTTGTGTGAAAGAGGCCTAATAGTGATACTATGTTTGCTATGTTACAGGCCCAGTCATATTGTATGCAATAAATATGTATGTTTTATTTGCATTAAAATTTTGTTTTCTCATTTGACAGTATATATTCTTTTTTTCTGCAAAAGGTTGCAATTTGCTGGATGTATGAACAGTTAAAGTTTAGGAAGTGTCTTAAACACATGTGGAAGGTTCCATTACCTGTCTTCTATATAACTAGCAATTTTGTACATACTCTATAGACATGCTGTGATTAACCCCTTCACGACTGCCATACTGCTATATACTTGCTAATTACCCATGCCCCATGCAGCTAGCACGTGTGTAGACCTTATGGCAGCTCTTTAAACCAAGTGCTGCAAAACGATTGGATTAAAGCTTCCGCCCCATGTCTGCCCCTGTCAAGGAAAGCATACACTCCAATAATGCCGGCAAGGGACCAATCAGAGTGGTCCCTTGCTGGAGATCGACCTGATTGGTTAGTCTGTGCAGACTAACCAATCGGATTGTAGTGTAAAAGTGCCTGTTTAAGGCTCTGATCTGCATTCTGAAGATCAGAGCTTGAAATCAGATAGTTGGTGCTCTGTGCCGCTTGCATCGATCGGTCCATCGATTCCCTCCCAACCCCCATGCACCCTGCCTCCAACCATTTCGCCTGCCATGCGCTCTTGTACACTTCTGTCCCGGCAGTGCCCCATTCGTGCCCCCTCCATGCTGGCCGTACCCCCTCCTTTCCGGCCCTGCCCCCATTTGTGCCCCCTGCCCCTGATGCAGTCCCCCTGCTGTTTCATGAGTGCAGTTCCGTTCCTGAGCCGCCACTATCAGCAGCGAGTGTCAGCTGTATGCTGACACTCTGCTGTAACCCCTTAGATGCCACAGCAGCAGCATCCATGGGGTTAATAGAGAGAAGGGGCTCCCTTTCTCAACTATCGGGGCAGCCGCGGCCTATGGTTGCCATGTCACCATGCAAAGTCGTCCTGTTTTGCCATCTACCAGGAAACCTGATAGTAGTATACTTTGCAATGCAAGAGCATTGCAAAGTAAAGTACAGCCATCAGCCCCACTGGATCTTCAAGACTTGATAAAAAAAAATGTGAAAATAATAAAAGTATTAAAAAAAATGTAAATTACAAATAAAATATATAGTACAGCCATAAGCCCCACTGGATCTTCAAGACTTGATAAAAAAAAATGTGAAAATAATAAAAGTATAAAAAAATGTAAATTACAAATAAAATAAATAGCTTTTTCCTATAAAAAAACATGAAAAAAAAACGACATATTAGGTATCACCTTGTCCATAACGACTGGCTCTATAAATATATCACATGATCCATCAGTTCGATAAACACCATAAAAAATAAAAACCGCGTCAAAAAAGCCAATTTGGTCACCTTACACCACAAAAATTGCAACACCAAGCGATCAAAAAGGCATATGCCCACAAAATAGTACCAATCAAACCGTCACCTTACACCCCCAAAAAATTAGACCGTACCTAAAAAATTAAAAAGCTATAGCTCTCAGACTATGGAGACACTAAAACATCATTTTTTTTGTTTCAAAAATGCTATTATTGTGTAAAACTTAAAAAAATAAGAAAAAGTAGACATCTTAGGTATTAGCACATCCGTAACGATCTGTTCTATAAAAATGTCACATGACCTAACCCCTCAGGTAAACGCTGGAAAAATAAATAAATAAAAACTGTTCCAAAACAACAAATTTTTTGGTCACCTTGCCCCATAAAGTGTAATAATGAATGATCAAAAAATCATATGTACCCAAAAATGGTACCAATAAAACCTCAACTCCTTCGGCAAAAAATGAGTCCCTGCACAAGACGATTGGCAGAAGAATAAAAAAAATATGGCGTTCAGAAAATGGAGACACAAAAACATAATTTTTTTCAAAAATGCTTTATTATGTAAAACTGAAACAAACAAACAAAGAAAGTAGACATATTTAAAATAATTGCGTCCGTAACAACCTGCTCTATAAAAATAGCACATGATCTACCCTGTCAGATGAATGTTATAAAAATAAAAAAGGTGCCAAAATAGCCATTTTTTGGTTACATTGCCTCACAAAAAATGTAATATAGAGCAATTAAAAATCATATGTACCCCAAACTAGTACCCATAAAACTGGCACCTTATCCCCTTGTTTCCAAAATGGGTCACGTTTTGGGAGTTTCTACTGTAGGGGTGCATCAGGGGGGCTTCAAATGGAACATGGCATCTAAAAACCAGTCCAGCAAAATCTGCCTTCCAAAAACCATATGGTGGTCCTTTTCTTCTGCGCCCTGCAGTGTGCCCTTATATCAGTTTACTACCACATGTGTGGTGTTTATGTAAACCGCAGAATCGAGGTAATAAATATTGAGTTTTGGTTGGCTGTTAACCCTCAATGTGCTAAAGAGAAAAAATGGATTACGATGGAAAATCTGCCAAAAAAGTGAAATTTAGAAATTGAATCTCCATTTTCCTTTAATTCCTGTGCAATACCTAGGGGTTAACAAAGTTTGTAAAATCAGTTTTGAGTAACTTGAGGGGTGTATTTTCTACAATGGGGTCATTTATGGGGGGTTTCCACTATGTAAGCCTCACAAAGTGACTTCAGACCTGAGCTGATCCTTAAAAAGTGGGTTTTGGAAATTTTCTTAAAAATTTTAATTCCTTCTAAACTTCTAAGCCTTCTAACATCCCCAAAAAATAAATGACATTTACAAAATGATGCCAACATGAAGAAGACATATGGGGAATGTTAAGTAATGAATATTTTATGAGGTATCACTTTCTGTTTTAAAAGCAGAGATATTTAAATTTTGAAAAGGGTGTCTGGTGTCTAAACGCGTAAGTGAACTAAGGTGCAATACAACTGCTTTGTGTGCAAAGACTGATAACAAGAAATAATCATGTGCAGAGAATAATGCTGTATAAATCCATATGGCATCCCAATTGTCATATGGCTTAGGTTTTTCCCCAAGAAGAGTCAGGTTAATGTTTTTGGTAGTGATAATAGTTCCTTCGGTACATGCAGACCTTATATTTGTGTAGACTACATTTTAAATTACACAATGTACTAGATATCTTACTCTTTAATATGTCCCGTTGGGAGGTGAGAGGGCAAATAGTGACCTGCATTTAATGAGGAAGGTACATAGGTAAGTGGCATCCACAGGGAGAAGGTACCGTTTTTGTAAGCTGTAATTTCTGTGTTTTAATGGAGAGGTGTTTGCGTGTGGTTCAGTAGTAGATCCCCTTGGCTGTGTTGGGGTGTTGGGTTTTTAAATAGCTTACATAGAATAGAATCCAGAGAGAAATGAGGGGTAAAAAGGTTAGTTACAGCTCATTTATAGTTGCAACTGAGACAAAAATGAGGTTTCCTGCTCCTGCCATGTATCTTATTACCCTGGCCTAAGGTAAAATAAGTCCCTTGCTGACGTCAGCCCTTGCACCCAGCACATGGCAAAAATGCTCCCAGTACAACTGGCATGTTGTACTGCTGGCCCATGTGTCTAAGTTGATTTTTTACCCTTTAGAAGGCAAAAACAACTTTCATATGCTTTTACGGGCCAAAAATAAGGCAAAAAGGGTTCTGTGTCTGCTATAGGAGATAGGAGGGTGTATGTGGTAAAATTAATGTGCGTGCCTGAAGCACTTTCCATAAATTGTGCCATCTAGAGTCCCCACTATATACAATTAGATTTCAGAAACAGTGCTACCGAGCTATCCTATTTAAAAAAAAATCCAAGTAGATAATAAAGGTTCACTTACGGTACATCTGTTTAAAAGGTTATTGAGCCATTTTATTTATTACTATCTATTGGTTTCTGGCTTATTTTGCTTACAATAGAAACAATAAAGTAAAAGAAATTTAAATGATGTTGCTTTTATGCTTTTTTTTACTTTTTATATCCCATATTCTTCAAGGTTCATTTATTATCTCTTAACATGCATGTACTGTATTAATACGTGTATTATAACATAATCTTTGTTTAATTATCGAATCATTCATTAAGAATTCTAATACAGAAAATATAATTATTCATGGCAAGTTAATATGGCCAAGTCAATTCAGGTTCTCAATATGATTTGGATTAGCAGGTCTTCTGTCACACTAAATCATTTGGGAATTTAATCATGCATCCTAGCTTGGAAACCAAAAATCCCCTTCTATTGCTCTGTTTACAGAAGTTTATCAGTTGTGTATTCAGAACAGCCGCTTCCTTGCATCCATGTCCTTGGAATTTAAAGGGCTTTCTTTCACACACAAGAAAGGAAATAAACTCTTAATTTGCATGCATAATAATTTGCATGCATAACATTAGTCTCAAGAAGGTCGAATCACCTTTTGGTAATGAAGGTGAAATAAACCCTGACTTGAAAACAACCACAAATAGAACTGGAAAAAAACTGAAGATTCTAAACAGGGTAGAACAATGCTTGTCAAATGTAATTGGATTAATGGGATAAACAGCTTCATTCAGGATGCAACCAAATCAGTGTGTGTCAACAGAGCTGAACTGCGCCAAGTCATAGACATGTATTGCAAGCCAGATCAGCAAAGACCTGTAAAATCAACTATACTCTGCATGATGCTAAACACAAAGCACACTAAATCAGTAATATTACTCATTTTCACTGCCAACCTTCACATTACGTTTGTAGACATTGAAGTAGATGATATACTGTCTAAGTAAAAACTTAGACTTAAAGAAGACCAGTCACAGCTCCTGACATGTCTGTTTTTATAGCTATTTACATTCATGATGTAAGAACAATTCTGGACAATATTTTCTTATGACTCTATGCACTTCCATTTTGCTAGAAGTTTACTGCCAGAAGTTTATAGATAAAGGTACAGATGGGTGTTACCGGTTGGGGGAGGGTCCCTGTACAGTCTGACACTGGCAGCACTGATTGGACATGGTCAGACTGTGCAGGGACACGCCCTAACTGATAACTTCTAGCAAGAATAAGAGAAGAATGGCAAAACAGTCAAAAGAAACGATGCTCCCGGATTGTAATTTCACATGGACTAAAATGATTTACTTGAACAGGCAGGAGAGGTGACAGGTCCTATTTAAGGCCTTATTCACACATCAGTGTTTGATCAGTGAGCCAAAACCAGGTGCAGATCTTAAAGAACAGGAGGAAATCCTTCTATTATACCTTATCTCTGTGGAGGCTCCACTCCTGGTCTTGGCTCATAATCACTAATAGAAATCACTGGCCAAACACTGATGTACCGTAGTAACATAGTACATAAGGCAGAAAAAAGACATTTACCCATCCAGTTCGGCCTGTCATCCTGCAAGTTGATTCAGAGGAAGGCAAAAAAAAAAAAATGTGAGGTAGAAGCCAATTTTCCCCACTTAAGCGAAATAAAAAATTCCTTCCCGACTCCAATCAGGCAATCAGAATAACTCCCTGGATCAACGACCCCTCTCTAGTAGCTGTAGCCTGTAATATTATTACACTCCAGAAATACATACAGGCCCCTCTTGAATTCCTTTATTGTACTCACCATCACCACCTTCTCAGGCAGAGAGCTCCATAGTCTCACTGCTCTTACCGTAAAGAATCCTCTTCTATGTTTGTGTACAAACCTTCTTTCCTCCAGACGCAGAGGATGTCCCCTTGTCACAGTCACAGTCCTGGGGATAAATAGATGATGGGACAGATCTCTATACTGACCCCTGATATATTTATACATAGATATTAGATCTCCCCTCAGTCGTCTTTTTTCTAAAGTGAATAACCCTAATTTTGATAATCTTTCAGGGTTCTGTAGTTGCTCCATTCCAGTTATTACTTTGGTTGCCCTCCTCTGAACCCTCTCCAGCTCTGCTATGTCTGCCTTGTTCACAGAAGCCCAGAACTGTACACAGTACTCCATGTGTGGTCTGACTAGTGATTTGTAAAGTGGTAGGACTATGTTCTCATCACAGTCATCTATGCCCCTTTTGATGCAACCCATTATCTTATTGGCCTTGGCAGCAGCTGCCTGACACTGTTTTTTTTTTTTTTTGCTGTTTATTCAAATTCCTAGATCTTTTTCCATGTCAGTGTTATCGAGTGTTTTACCATTTAGTATGTATGGGTGACTTGCATTATTCCTTCCCATGTGCATAACTTTACATTTGTTAGTGTTAAACCTCATCTGCCACTTCTCTGCCCAAGCCTCCAATCTATCCAGATCCCTTTGTAGCAGTATACTGTGCTCTTCAGTGTTAATTACCTTACACAGCTTAGTGTCATCTGCAAAAATTGATATCTTACTATGCAAGCCTTCTACAAGATCAACGTGTGAACAAGGCCTAAACAGTGTACAAATGCACCACATTTATCCCTGTGACTGATGTTGGATGATATCTGGAATACTTTTAGACTATCCAGTCTAAGTTTTAAAACCTATTAGGTGTGCCATCTAAAGTTATGCCTCTCACCCACTAAGTACCCATGACTCTTTTTGCCACTTTATTGTCACTGGCAAAAAAGTGTCTTTAAGGCTCACTGCTTCTACACCATAATTATAACTCAGTTTGAGCCAGAACGCTGGCACATTTGCAAAAGTAAATCTGCCCCATTGTGTTATATTATAAATTTATATACAGTGTGTATACAACCATCCACCGTACTTACATACAGCCCTTATGATAAAAACAAACAGAAACACATGTACAGTATTCGCCCCATTCTAAATTGTGGATTAGGCTACATGCACACGACCGTTGCCTGCCTCCGCGTCCGCTCCTCCTTGAAATTTTGCGTCCGTCAAAAAAAACGGATGACGGACCGTTTTTTTTTGACGGATCTGATCTTTATGGCAGATCCATTGTAAAAATGCCTATCCTTGTCCGCAAACGTGAAAAAAATAGGACATGCACTATTTTTTTGACGGAATGAAAACACGGATCACGGATGCGGAACAAAAACGGTTGACCATCCGCATTTTTTGACGGACCCATTGAAATGAATGGGGAAGCATCCTATCCGTGAAAAAAAACGGAACGGACGCGGAAACAAACAACGGTCGTGTGCATGGGGCCTAAGGTTATATGACCTTTATTCACCATTCCTAGATGATACTTTTTTTCTACAAAATACAGACATGAAATAATTAGCTTTTTTTTTATATATACATGCACTGCATCCTGCTAATTAACTTAGGTAGGGAAACCACATAGATATAGTAAGGACTTCATACTCGTCTGTTCCCAGATCATTATGCTATAAATTTTTACCTACTGGATTCATGGGATTTCTAGACCACCAGAGTTGACTATCTTTTATGCAAAAATAAAATAAAAAATAAGGACTTGAATATGCAATCCTCTACTCACTTGTACCATACTTTTGCAGTCTATGAGATTTTTACTGGCTGCCTATCAAGCCCTGCAGCAGGAGCATCATAACAGGCAGTTTACTATGGCAGGCCTGGGAGCCTTCAGAATGCCCTAGGCTTTCATAGTAATCAATCATTGCCCCTCAATTTTACCATGGGAATGTGATCAGATACATGTAGTTTCCCTACTGCAAGTGCTGATTTCACTGTATTCAGTGTACTGTGTGTCTTAAGACAGTATATGGAGAGAAAGAGGCTCCTATCTACTCTAGAAGAATGTAGTTCAGTGTAGCATAAGCCGTGGATATGTGCAAAGAACAGAGCTTAACAGGGAAGCGTCCCTCCCCTGTTGGTTACAAAACCAATGGAATGACAATATATGTGCCAGCCCTTGAGGGAAAGAGTTTCTGAATGCAGTATTCAGGTGCCATACAAGGAGGATGGATTTGCATTTGTCAGATAAAGGTACCACATCTACATTGTGGTTACAGACTTCTCTGCATACTGTTGGGAGCAATAAGGTTCCCCATGATATAAAAAAGACAGAAGGGCCCTTTGTTGAGACTGAAAGACTGTACAGAGACTTTATCCACTGAGGACTATATATCTGGAGATAAAGTTAAACCTCTTTGGCTAGGAAAGAAGAAGATAGATAGATAGATAGATAGATAGATAGATAGATAGATAGATACAGTAATTTGGACAAAAATATTTTGAGAATTATTTTTGACAGGGGCTACACTTTAATGCTTATTGGCATGTAAAAAAATGTACACAGAATGAATACATATTTGTTCAGTTTTGTTCTTTACAGTAACTAAAGATGTTTTTAACACAACATATATAACTTAACTATTACCTGTTATATGCAAAATGAAGTAAGTATAGGTCGTTGGTGTACTATAAATGTGTGGAGCAGGCCCACAACCTTAGCCCGCTCCATACGCCGCAGGGGCTGGCTATGCAATACAGCTGGCACAAGGCTGCAATAACTAGGATTGGAGATACCAATCATTTAACCTCTCAGATGCCAAGGCTTCCAGCCTTGCCATTGTAAACTGCTTGTTAAGCCATGGCTGCAGCAGGACTTTGCAGGAAGCCAGTTAAAAATCCCATAGACTGCAAGAGAATTCTATTGCAGTTTATGATACAAGTGAACAAATAATTGTTTATATATATAAAATAAACAATAAAAAATATACAATTTTCTGTTTTTGGCCACCTCTCCCTCAACCCTACAAAATGTGAAAAAAAGTGATAAAACATTAATGTGCACTCCAAAAGCCTGCCCTGCAAAAAAAAAAGCCCTCATGCAGTTCTGCAGATGGAAATATAAAAATGTTTGACAATGGTGATGCAAAGAAAAACGTTTCAAAGGTTTTGACATTTTTTATTTTTTAAGTGGCAAAACTACATAAATTTGACATTGCTGTAATCATACTAACATCCAGAATAAGGACGTAATGTCATTTATAAGAAACTGAACACTGTAAAAACAATACTCGAAAACAATTGAACTGACAGAATTGCATTTTTTTCACAATTTCGCCAACAAAGATTTTTTTTCTTATTTTTTCATAAAAGATATGGTAAATTAAATGGTCCCATTAAAAAAAATACATCTTGTTCTGCAAAAAAAAAAAAAAAAAACAAGCCCTCATACAGCTATGTATATGGAAAAAAAAAGTTAAAAAGTAATGACTCTTGGAAGGCGTGGAAAAAATAACAAAAATGGATAAATAAAAAAAGGCTGGAAAGAAAACGTTTGGGTGCTTTGGATTTTTGCATGTGTTTTTCTGCACTTTTGTGTTTTTCGTGGTGCTTCTTGCACCTATCTTTTTGCAGCATTTTTTGCTGGAAAATCTTCAGCTCCAGGTGTTAGCTGAAGGCATGGGCGTAGCTATAGAGGATGCAGAGGTAGCAGTCACTACCGGGCCCAGAAGCATAAAGGGGCCCAAAGACCCTTGTGCCACATAAGAAGACACACAAAGCACTGTGGGAAGGGGGGCCCAAGCTGAACTCTTGCACCAGGGCCCATGAGCCGTTAGCTACGCCCCTGGCTGAAGGTCTATAGAAAATAATAAATGGAGTGCTTTGCTCCTGGCATTTATGTTCATTAGGTGTTGTGTTTTTTCTGTCTTTGTCTTCTTTTTAAAAACGCAGCATACTGGAGTTTTTGCCATTTTTTCAGGTTTTCACATGATTTTCACATAAGGGAAAAATGCCATTAAAAATACTACTCAATTGAAACAGAAAAATACTAGTGGGAAAACAAAGTGTTTGCAAAAATAAAAAAACACTAGGAAGAAACGTCACAAACATTTTTGGTGGGTTTTTAGAGGTAAAAAATGCCAGTTCAAAATTCATGTGTATGAAATTAATTTGTCAGTGGTTAAAAACACACTTGCTGCATATGTGCATTAAATACTGTTTGTTCAATCACATTCCTCCTTAATAGCAGACCATGGAAATTTGCAATGACAAATCTGTCGATAAAGCAACAAAAAACACATTTCCAAATGCAACACATCAATGCTTCATCTACAAAAAAATGTGACAGGTAACATACTCGTCTTGATGGCTGCACCCTGAGGTGAATATGAGACGATAGAAGTATTCTTCTGCAGAAAACCTGATTATTTACTAGTAGACACTTATACCTTGACACGTTAAGCTCACAACTGATTCCACCATGGGATCATTTCCTATAATGAAGCTCAGAGATAGGATATTTTTTATAAAATCTCTTGAGGAAAACAGTAGGTCTGTTAGAGAATAATGAAATAACAGCATGGCGCTCTGAATTGTGAGGTCAATGTCAAACTTCTGAAATGACTGAGCCTTCAAAGCAACCGTGTATAGACACAATAAAAGAATGACAGTATACAGATGTGTTTTCATACAGTCCAGTCAGTGTGAAAATCATTACAAGGTAATTAGGTCATTATACTGTGGCAATGTTTAGTTTTTATTTTCCATGGATTTCAAGCAATTTAGGCTAGATGTATTTGCTGTATATCAGGTATGCAGCGATACAAAATATAGGACACACATTTGTAGATAATAAGTCATCCATTCGCATTGAAATTTTCAATTATTTATGTTATAGATGCAAATGCCATTCTGATTTAAATAGTAAAACAAAAAACTAATAAATCTGCACTAACTAAAATATTTATAACAGTTAATCTCAGGAGAAATAAATGACCAGGCGTCTATTTTCTCAGTTTTTTCTCAAAAGTAATTACTTTTCAAAGTTAAACATAATATTAAAAAGCATAGATACAGACCCAGTCCCCCCCAAACCACCCCCACCATTCAAGGAAATAGGAGATAAATACTCAAGACCCCCTTAACCCCTTAAGGACACGGCCCTATTTCACCTTAAGGACCAGGCCATTTTTTCAAAATCTGACTAGTGTCACTTTATGTGGTGATAACTTTAAAACGCTTTTACTTATCCAAGCCATTCTGAGATTGTTTTTTCGTCACATATTGTATTTAATGACAGTGGCAAAATAAAGTCGAAAAATTTCATTTTTATTTATAAAAAAAATACCAAATTTACCAAAAATTTTGAAAAATTTGCAATTTTCCAAGTTTCAATTTCTCTACTTCTAGAATACATAGTAATACTGCCAAAAAAAGTTATTGATTTACATTCCCCATATGTCTACTTCATGTATCGATCATTTTGGAATTGCCATTTCATTTTTTGGGGACGTTACAAGGCTTAGAAGTTTAGAAGCAAATCTTGACATTTTTCAGAAATTTTCAAAAACCCACTTTTTAGGGACCAGTTCAGGTCTGAAGTCACTTTGTGAGGCTTACATAATAGAAACCACCCAAAAATGACCCCATTCTAGAAACTACACCCCTGAAGGTACTCAAAACTGATTTTACAAACGTCATTAACCCTTTAGGTTTTCCACAAGAGTTAATGGCAAATAAAGATAAAATTTCTGAATTTCGATTTTTTGGAAAATCTTGATATTTTAATCCATTTTTTCCAGTAACAAAGCAAGAGTTAACAGCCAAACAAAACTCAATATTTATTGCCCCGATTCTGTAGTTTGCAGAAACACCCCATATGTGGTCATAAACTGCTGTATGGCCAAACGGCAGGGCGCAGAAGGAAAGAAACGCCATATGGTTTTTGGAAGGCGGATTTTGCTGGACTGGATTTTTGACACCATGTCCCATTTGAAGCCCCCCGATGCACCCCTAGAATAGAAACTCCATAAAAGTGACTCTATCTAAGAAACTACACCGCTCAAGGTATTCAAAACCAGTTTTACAAACTTTGTTAACCCTTTAGGTGTTCCACAAGAGTTATTGGCAAATGGAGATGACATTTCTGAATTTCAATTTTTTGTTACCTTGCCTCAAAAAAAGTGTAATATAGAGCAACCAAAAATCATATTTACCCTAAAATAGTACCAACAAAACTGACACCTTATCCCGTAGTTTCCAAAATGGGGTCATTTTTTGGAGTTTCTACTGTAGGGGTGCATCGGGGGCTTCAAATGGGACATAGTCTCAAAAAACCAGTCCAGCAAAATCCGCCTTCCAAAAACCATATGGCGTTCCCTTCCTTCTGTGCCCTGCCGTTTGGCCATACAGCAGTTTAAAACCACATATGGGGTGTTTCTGCAAACTACAGAATCAGGGCAATAAATATTGAGTTTTGTTTGGCTGTTAACCCTTGCTTTGTTACTGGAAAAATGGATTAAAATGGATAATTTGCAAAAAAATAGCTGTTTTGGGACAGTTTTGTATTTTTGTTATTTACATCGTTGAACTGACAGGTTAGATTGTGTGCTATTTCTATAGAGCAGGTTGTTACTGACGCGACAATACCAAATATGACTACTTTTTGGGGTTTTTGTTTCAGTTTTACATAATAAAGCATTTTTGAAAAAAATGATTTTTAGTGTCTCCACATTCTGAAAGCCATAGTTATTTTATTTTTTTTTTGCGATTGTCCTATGTAGGGGCTCATTTTTGCGGGATGAGATGGCGGTTTGAATGGTACTATCTTGGGGTGCATATGACTTTTGATCACTTGCTATTACACTTTTTGTGATGTAAGGTGACAAAAAATTACTTTTACAACGTTTTTATTTTTATGTTTACAGCGTTCACCTGAGGGGTTAGATCATGTTATATTTTTATAGAGCAGGTCGTTACGAACGCGACGATACCCAATATGTATACCTTTTTTTATTTTTTTTGGTTTTACACAATAATATCCTTTTTGAAACAAAAAAAAACATGTTTTAGTGTCTCCATAGTCTGAGAGCCATATTTTTTTCAGTTTTTAGGCGATCGTCTCAGGTTGGGTATAATTTTTGCGGGATGAGGTGGCGGTTAGATTGGCACTATTTGGGGGGTCATATGACGTTTTGATCGCTTGCTATTACACTTTTTGTGATGTAAGGTGACAAAAAAATGGCTTTTTGACAAAGTTTTTTTTTTTTTTTTTTACAGTGTTTACTTGAGTGGTTAGGTCATGTGATATTTTTATAGAGCAGATTCTTACGGACGTGGAGATACCCAATATGTCTACTTTTTTTAAATGTTTTAACATTTAACACTAAAAAGCATTTTTGAAACAAAAAAAATCATGTTTTAGTCTGAGAGGCATAGTTTTTATTTTTGGGCAATTGTTTTATGAAGGGGCTCATTTTTTGCGGGATGAGATGGCGGTTAGATTGGTACTATTTTGGGAGGCATATGCCTTTTTGATCGCTTTGTATTACACTTTTAGTGATGTAAGGTGCCCAAAAATGGCTTATTTACACCATTTTTTTTTTTTTTATGGCGTTCACCTGAGGGGTTCAGTCATGTGATATTTTTATAGAGCTGTTTTTACGGACGCGCGATACCTAATATGTGTAGTGTATTTTATTTTTTACTTTTTATTCAGTGATTTGTGTTTTACTTTTTTCACTTTTTTCACTTTTTACATTTTTTGGACCCAGACCCACTTGGTTCTTGTAGATCCAGTGGATCTGGTGTCTATATAATACAGTACAGTACACTATATAGTGTACTGCACTGTATTTTTACTTTCACAGTCTGGTCAGACTTCTGCCTTTAGCAGAAGTCTGACCAGAATACTATACCATGGCAAGCAGGGCGCTTCTGAAAGCGTCCTGCTGCCATGGTAACCATCACCCACTGCCATTAGAGAGCAGTGGGTGATGGATGAGGAGGAGGAGCTCCCTCCCTCTGCGATCCCATCCTGGGGGGGGCTGCATAGGCACAGCAGCCCCCCGATGGGAGAGGGGAGCTCCCTCCCTGTTAACACCTTCCATACCACGGTCTGTCCGGACAGCGGTAAGGAAGGGGTTAAACGGCTGGCATCTGCAGCACAGATGCCAGCTGTTTTTCTATCAGAGTGCCAGCAATGTGCTGGCAGTCTGATAGAACCACTAGACACCAGGGAATTATTACAAGGGAGGCGGGCGGGGGATCGCTATTGCGATCCCGCCTGCCGCACCGCCCGCCTCCCGCACCGCCTCCTGCCGCCGCAACCACCCCCCCTGCACCCCCGCAGCCATAACAAGATTGGGGGCTGCAGGGGGTTAAATAAAGATCTTTGCCGCAGTAACTCTCTGATCCCGCGGTCACAGACCGCGGGATCAGAGCTATAAACCGCTGCAAACCGCAGGTCTGAATTGACCTGCGGTTTGCAGCGATCGCCCGATACTGGGGTCACATGACCCCCTCGGCATTAGAACATGGTTCCTGCTGATCTACATCAGCAGGAACCATGTTGCTACTGCGCCCACATCGGGTGCAGTAGCAGTTTAAACACAGGGCGTACAGGTACGCCCTGTGTCCTTAAGGACTCGGACATTAGGGCGTACCTGTACGCCCTGTGTCCTTAAGAGGTTAAGAGACTTTTAGACTCATGCAAATTTAGCCCTGGCTCATGAGTTTTCTTCCACCTCATGACCTCCTGCATCTTTCGATGTATTTCTCACACCCATGTTCTCATGGGTTATAATTTCTGTTGTTTAGTCCTCCCAGTGTTAGCCATCATACCATTCACATTTATAATTATTAACAAATAGGAACTGGACCTGACCAGTATGTGACACAGGGATGAAGCATGGAATTACATTTGTACCTTCTGTTACAGGAAAATATGGTTCCTAGCCAGACTTTCGGTCTGACGACCAAACAAATATCAAAAGTGATATCAATATGGCTAGAAGCCATTTGGTCATTGTGTCCCTTGTTAGCATATCAAAGGCAGGAAAGACACATGGTAAAATGAGGGAAAAGCAATTGGACAACATTCTCTTGAATACCAGATTGGGAAGATATTTTGGTGGTCATAGGGTGGAGTCGACGGTGGGGGCTGAGACACAGGAAGATATGTGAAACTTGGGGAGGTGCTCTCTTCTTGCAACCCCTGGACACACAGCACTTCAGGAGCAAGCTAAGTTATATTATATGTGTGTTTTCTGTGTATTGTGGGGGGTTAGCTCTGGTCTCGGGGATC
This sequence comes from Bufotes viridis, assembly GCA_033119425.1. Classification (NCBI taxonomy): domain Eukaryota; kingdom Metazoa; phylum Chordata; class Amphibia; order Anura; family Bufonidae; genus Bufotes; species Bufotes viridis. The sequence goes on from CM065590.1 coordinate 186,031,283, forward strand.
ATTCACACAAACTTCCTTCCGGACAACGGATTTCATGTCCAAACAGTGCATTTATTTGGCAGTCTTCTCAAACAAAACAAAATAAATGAACACCTGCCCGTCTAGGCACTACCTAATACATAAGATATCGCTGACTCACCTAAGACCCCATTCACACACACAGGAACCCATGCGGATTTCCCAGCCGAACGTCCATGGATTGTGGCTAGCACCTAGCCCCGTGGCCCCTCAGCCCTCCTCAGCTGAGATAACGTTCCCAGAGCCTCACCAGGACTCTGCTACACAAACCACTCTCTCCCAGAGTGAGACCCCACCCATGTCCAACAAGAGGATTAAATAGAATCCCTGGACATGGGCATTGTCCAAAATCCCGGACTGGAGCATGGGGAACAGGCACCCACCCAGCACATTACCTGTTCCCAGTAAAAGCTCGCCCTGGAACTGGCTGAGCCAGCTATACTAATACTAATACTAATCTTGGGGCTTTCACTCCACCAAGGCCAGGGACCTTGGTGACACGCTCTCGGTGCAAACAGCCCTGTCTGACGGTTTCCCTGGGGCTTCACTGCACACATCAGTGTTCACATTGCCACATATCCCCCCCCTCTGTTCACACCTGTGGGGGTGAACACATACACCAACCGGATGCTCCTGACAGGGCATCCGCCCTTTTCTAGCCTCTGTCTCAACATTCCCTCTGGAAGATGTGGTCAGCGTCATCATTTTCCCTTTATTTTGCCATACCCAAGCCAGCAAGGCTTGGTTTGTCACCCACATTGACCTGTTGCCCAAGAGATAGTGTCTAAGAGGTTCCCAATTCCATGGGACAGGCAGACCCTCTCTTTCTATTTTTTATCTCTCTCCCTTTTTCTTACACAGCTGCTTCAACCGAGCACGCTTCTTAAGACTTGCCTCTTTTTGTCTCTTTATTTTATCAACAAATAGCATCTTTCTTTTCCTTTACTCCCCACAGGGGTTACGTCAAGTTTGGCTCCAATTTCAGAGTCTTCTGCTTCTTCAGTGGCACGCCCCACTTCAGCAGATTCTTCTTCATCCTTCTCTTTGGTCTCTGGAACATACCAGGATTTCTCCCACTCCAACTCATCGGCCTTAGCTTCTTTAGCCTTTGAGTCTCTTTTGGAGTCTTCATTCAGTTGATTAGCCTTCTCATCCTTCTTGGACACGGCATCATATACTTGATTTCTTAACTCCTCCTCTTTCTCATCATGGTTGGAGGTACGGGGACATCAGGGTCTTCACCAGACTCGTCGTCTTCTGGCAATCCCTGCAGAGATTCACCCAGGTTATGGTTCTCCCTTCGGATAGGATTCAGGAGAGCCAGCCCATCGGAGTAGACAGGACCCTCATACTGGTCGTCGGTCCCCCGTATTTCTTCCCCAGCAGACTGCTGGCTTTCTGGAAGGCATTGACAGCAGAGGGAATGTCTCTCATGACCAGGTCCTGGCCACACACCGCCACGAGTCTCTGGGCTTTTGCATCCACCTCAGCACCTTCATCTGGTTCAGCAGATACATCATCCATCTTCTTCTCTGCCTCGGCTGGCACCACAGCGCCACCATCTCCAGACCCATTCTTAACAGGCTCTGCCTTCTTGGCATCTTTTAGAGGATCTTCCTCTTCAGGTATCTCATTCTCTTCCACCTGCTGCGCAGGAGCACGCTTAGGCCTCTCCAACTCATAGACTTTATCTTTTGAGCTCCTGAGAACTTCCATCTCTGCTCTGAGTTGCTTGTTCAGCCTCTCCAATTCACCTCGCTCCTTAAGCGCTTTTTCAAGGGCTCTAGCCAAGGAGATGGCCTTGGACTTTTTCTCCAGAGCATCAGCCTCCGCTCGGTCACGTTCTTCGGCATATCGGGCCGCAACATATTTCTCTTCAGCCAGGAGCTGGTCAAACTTCTTCTGTTTCTTCTCCAATCTAGACACAGTTTGTCTCTGGTTGTCCAGGTCCACCATTCGATCACGCAACTCTTGATGAAGTTGCGCCATACTGGCTTCCAAATGTCTTTGCTCCTCCAAGAGGGCAGATTTTTCTGAGGCACTGTTTAAGACCTCATCAGCCAGTTCATCTCTTTCCTGCTCTGCATGAAGTCTGGATCGCTCAGAAACTGCAAGTTCCTCTTGAAGTTGGAGAATTTCCGCTTCTACTTGAGTTTTTCGCATCAGCTTGTTGGATGCACTCCTTTTTGGCCTCTGGATCCAGCGGCTCTTTACTCTGTTCTGCAGCAGTACCAGACGTAGGAGTATCTCCTAGGACCTCGCCAAGACTTTTGTCAATGTCTACTACAGGCTTGTGTAACTTTCTGGAGACTTTCATTTTCTTCTGGGCATCAGGCAGTAGTCCCTTCGCTATTGTACCTAGGGACCATGTAGGAGAGAGAAACCGTCTTCATGATTGCAGCTGTACTGACATGTCCTGTCATCTAGCCCTGCCTGGGTATGGGTCTCAGACACTAGGCCGCCATCTCCCCACTCGCCTCTCGTCATGTCAGGTATAACTATCGTCTCGTTGCTACCAGTAACCACATCAGTTTGGCCAGACCTCAACATGGCAGCCTCTCTCTCTGAGTTGCTATCGGTCACAGCACATGCGTCATATATACCGCTCATGTCATTCTCAATCCTGCCCTCAAGGGGCACTGCTGAGCTAATCCCCACCTTGGACACTTCCCTAGCCACCACAGAACCCCGTGGATACTGCATATCTACCTCTGTTACGTGTGGTACACTCTTTGGCACTGCCACAGTTTCCTGCACATTCACTACAGTGGGTTCCCCCAACTCTGTGCCCTCAACATTTATCGGCATATTTCCAACTTTTACATTTTTACCTACAGGGAGCACTTCTCCCCTGGTCACACCCTGCAGTGGAAAATGCATATCAACTTCATCATCACATGACATCAAACTTTCATTTGGCATTTCCGCAAACTTGGCACAATCGCTTTGCACCTTATCAGCGCCACTGTTTTTAATGGTCACATCACTTAAAGGGGTCGCTACCGATTCTGCAGGAGCCTCGTCCCTTTCTGCAGAAGGGTCTGCCTTACCCCACAGCAACGATTCAATATCCTGGCCAAACAACATATCAGATATACGTGAAACTGCATCACGAATTTCTCGAGTCACTGTTTGCACTGGAGTCTCACACGCCGTGAGAGCCACCGGACAGTTCATGCTATCCCCATGAATGTCCCGCACACAGTTCTCAGCCACTGGGCTGGTCTGAACCAGGATCACCTGACCCTCTGCAACACACGGAGTAATAATCGGAACAGTCTTACCCTCAGATGTCATGGGTTCGGCAGTCCCAGGCGATGAGGGAGTTCCAGGAACATCTTCCCCAAGGTCACCGTCCTTCTCCTGGACATTAGGAACCTCCAGCCTTTGATTCCTGGTTACCTGACTCCTGACCATAGGACAATCAGGTGCACACTTTGTGACTTGACGGCATCTCCAGCAGCGCCTCTCTTTTGCCATGCAGCTGCACTCTGTAGTGGTTGGTTGCACCTAGCAACCGCATCACTGCTCCTCCGCACATCCTCTCTAGGACTCTGTACGCCGCAAACACTTGTACTCTTGAGAGCCGCACCGCTCTCCACCTTCTTTTCTTCCCGACGGTTGCCATTGGCAACGGCACACCACACCTTTTTGTCTGGGTTTCCAGCCGCATCACCGACACTTTGGACTTTTACAAATTGTCCATTCAAATTTGAAGGCTTTCTCTCCAGGGCCAACTGCAATTGCGCCCTCAAAGCCTCCCCCTCTGCATCCAAACGCATCCTGCGAGCCTGCAGTTCCTCAGCACAGTGGTTACCACAGGAAACGCCTAGACCTTGGGTTAGGACTTCCCTTGGTCGGCCAAACTGCTCCATGAGCTTTTCATGCTCCTGTTGCCACTTCAGGTGCCTTTGGTTAGCCTCCAAATTGGCCTGCCTCAGCTGCTCGGCGAGATCCTCCATCCACCCCATAGCAACAGACAGTCCAGACACCAGGAAAAAAAATATATATATATTTTTTTCCCCTTCTTCTTAACACGTCCACTTTAACCTGAGACCAGTCTCCAGGTGTCTCCCTGTAGAGACAATCTCAGCACTGCACCGCAGACATAATAGTCTCTTTAAACTTTCTCACCGTCAAAAAAAAATTAGCATTCAGCAGCACCTGCTTTTTCTGCTTGTTTGTTGCCTCCAGCAACGCTTTGCCTTTTCCAGCAGGGACGACTTGCCCGCATCCGACACCAAATGTGGGGGGTTAGCTCTGGTCTCGGGGATCATTCACACAAACTTCCTTCCGGACAACGGATTTCATGTCCAAACAGTGCATTTATTTGGCAGTCTTCTCAAACTAAACAAAATAAATGAACACCTGCCCGTCTAGGCACTACCTAATACATAAGATATCGCTGACTCACCTAAGACCCCATTCACACACACAGGAACCCATGCGGCTTTCCCAGCCAAACGTCCATGGATTGTGGCTAGCACCTAGCCCCATGGCCCCTCAGCCCTCCTCAGCTGAGATAACGTTCCCAGAGCCTCACCAGGACTCTGCTACACAAACCACTCTTTCCCAGAGTGAGACCCTACCCATGTCCAACAAGAGGATTAAATAGAATCCCTGGACATGGGCATTGTCCAAAATCCCGGACTGGAGCATGGGGAACAGGCACCCACCCAGCACATTACCTGTTCCCAGTAAAAGCCCGCCCTGGAACTGGCTGAGCCAGCTATACTAATACTAATACTAATCTTGGGGCTTTCACTCCACCAAGGCCAGGGACCTTGGTGACACGCTCTCGGTGCAAACAGCCCTGTCTGATGGTTTCCCTGGGGCTTCACTGCACACATCAGTGTTCACATTGCCACAGTATGTATATAAGTATAATATCCCAGTACACTTGTACACTGTGTATATATAGATATTTGTAGTCTGCAACTGTATTACAGAACGTGGTTACAGATGTGTAGATTGCATATGATATTTGTGCTAGAGACTCTATATGTAAATGTACTAATGGTCAGGTACTGGATGCGAGTTGGTTAGAAGTGTAGATCCAATAGACGGTATATTGGTGGAATCTGGATATATTGTGTATATATATACACATTATTAGCCACATTTGCTTATCATCCAGGGAGGGCAGAAACGGAGGCAGCTTTGTGTGGTGGTTTTTTTCCATGCAATGTGTTATTTGTGTATTTGTAGTATCTGTATCTTCTTGGGATGTCCATTATTTATGTCACCTCTATGTTACTAGTAAAGTATTTCTATATATCTGCGAAGGTTGTATGTTACTCCTGGGGTGTATGAAGGACAGGAGGGTGTGTATATAATACACCGATTAAGTGGGCTATATAGGAAACAAAGACAACCACCTAGGAACATAAGAAAAGGGACGGAATACGGAGATATATATACACTGACAAGAAAAAGGGTAATAATGTTTTCAACTTTTTAATTCCAGGCTCTATATCTCACCATCCACTACAGCTTCAAACCTGAGACTACCATCCTTTTATAGACAATTATCTTGGCTATCTCATAGTTAAATTGGACTTGCAACTATTTAGAATCTGATTAGTTCTGCAGATTCTTGTCATGTAACTGCATTGTTACTGTTTTACTCCTGGTGGTGGAACAATCTGGTTCTTCTTGTATACTACAAATTACAACCTGTTGTCACATTCCCTAAAAGCTCAGTGTGTTGCTATTAGGTTGATTTCCAAGCAAAAGGTCATTGGTTTGAATACAGGAGCAGCCATAAAAAGATTTCCCAAGAAAAGGGAAACTGCATCATCTAGCTCATCGATAGTTGTATCTCAGCCAAGAAAATTGCCAAACTGCATCGTGTGAGATCAAAGACATCCATGCAAGCACCATGCGATACGCATTAGACAAGCCTGAAATGGTGGCCCGAAAAAAGGTGAAGAACCCTAGACTTCAATATCGTCATAAGAAGCGTTGGCTCGAGTTTGAAAAAAAAGTCAGAACAGTCAAGAGTAGAAGATTGGAAATGGGTGATTTGGAGCAAATGGGTCTGGAAGAAACAAGGGAAAAGGGGGCTAACGGATCGAGAAATTGAAGGAACTGTCAAGTTTGGTGGAGAAAAGCCTGGCAATATGTTTTTTTTCACACCAAAGGCGTTGGATACTTGACCAGTATCGATGGTGGTCTCAATGCTGAGCTATAAGTGAGTATCCTACAAGACGAGTTACTTCGTACACTTGAGTACTATGGGTATGAAAAGGACAACATAGTGTTCCAGTAGGACAACGTCCTGAAGCATATGTCAAGTTGGCGATTGGTTCAATGACAATGAAGTATAGGTACTAGACTGGCCCCCAAAGTCCCCAGACCTCAACCCAATTGAACACTTGAATTGGTAGAATTGAAGAAAAAGCTGTATTCATACCCTAGTGAGTCGACCAGTATGCACCAACATTGGGAATGTGTAGAAGAGACCTGGGAACAGATTTCAGTCGAGACATGCTTGAATCTGATCGAGAGCATGCCCAGAAGGATGAGACAGAGTTATAAGCCAAAAGTGGATTTGCAAAATACTAACAAATTAATAAAAATTAACATTTCGAATTTTAGGAGCAAAACAGTAACAATGCAGTTACATAACAAGAATCTGCATAACTAATCATATGCTAAATAGTTGCAAATCCAATTTATGTATGAGATGGCCAAGATGATTGTCCATAAAATAATGGTCTTACATTCAAAGCTGTAGTGGATGGTGAGCTATGGAGCCTGAAAGTCAAAAGTTCAAAACATTGTTACCCTTTTGCTTGTCAGTGTAAATCCCCATTTTCCAAGAAGCAAAATTTCCCTTCATCACCTTCTCTATAAATCTGCAGGCCACAGTCCACGTTCCTCTCAAAAGAGCTCCATAGGAGGACTAACTACTGTACAAAGGTACAGCAAGCTTTCAGGAACACTTTAAATGGAACTATAGCATACCTACATCTGGCACCAGAAAACTTTCTGATGGATATAAAAGTAGGCCTGTTTATTTTTATAGGTGCAATGCAGAATTTTAATACTGGGGGAATTTCACAATGTCCACTTTACTATCATATGATTTATTCATTTATTTTACTCACTTATATAGAGCTGACGTATTCTGCAGGGCGTTCCAGACATTAGCATCACACTGTCCCCAGTGGGACTTACAATTTAAGTTCCCTTAGGGGGTGGGCCGGGCTTAGGTAGGGTGCTGGACTGATTCACGTGCATAACAAAACATGGTAACTATACCTGAATTGGCTGCACAAAACTGACTAGGGTCTAGTGGTCACTGGGCTCTGCTGCACTGGGCTCTGCTGTACTGATGATATTTTTAAGGTGACATGGAAGAGGAACTGCAGGTCATTCTCCCGCTCACCTTCTCAGATACTATCTGAAACTGGATGCCGACAACCCCTCTCCCCCCTCGGACCGTCATGTTTATTTCCATTGGTGGGGCAGTGAGACCTAACCAATCCCTGCCTCACAAGCCCTTTTCGGGATTTTCATTGGTGGGGCAGTGGGACCTAACCAATCCCTGCCTCACTAGCTCTTTTCAAGCATTTTCATTAGTGGCAGTGGCTGGCCTGCATCACAGTTGGAAGGAAGGAACATTCTCCTTCCTTCCCGCTGTGTGGCCGCATGCTGTGTGTGATGTGCAAGTCGGGTGCGAATATGCCTGGCGACTCCGCTCCTCTGTATTGCTGCGGCCCGGCAAACAATCTTCCAGGGTTCGGTTGGGGACCGCTTCCCTAGACTACCCATATAATACTTCCATACAATTGCACAAGTATAAAGCTTCTCTAAACTAAGTCATGTTATGACAGTAAATCTAGTACACAACCGGCAACACTTGTACAGGTAATATGTCACATGTAATATCATACAGCATGGCTGAGGCTTAGCTTACACCAAGCAATGTTGCTCACAGGTTATGATGAACACAGCCTAGTGAATTAGTACACCACTGCTGAAATGATGAAATGCATTTTAGATGTAATATGACAGGTGAACTTTAAAAGTTATTTAGTAATCATGTCTGCTTTGCAAAATAGCTTTCCGCCATGGCCATATAACTTGCAGAAGTTCATTTTTGTGTTTATTGCTTTCATATTCTGCAGTAATATGGATTTTTCTTTCACAAAGCGATATTGATCACAAATTGACCTTTAAGCGGAAGAAAGAGCAACTGCTGTAGAACCTCCAAAATACAATACCATATTTATAAACTGACATTTATTTTGTGCTTTCCTTTGTCCAAGGCAGGAAGTGCTTGGTGTTTAAAGCACAGAAATGATTTTATTAGAAATTTCGTTATGGAGGTCAGAGTTTCTTGACATAGAGCATAAAGTTAAAAATCAGACCTTTCACAGCTGAATGCTGGAGAAATTGCAGCTGGTAGCTCAGTGGTTGCTGTAGGCAATGTCTATGCTCCAATGTCTATGTTACTGCTTTTTATATTGCAATTATACAATATGACCTCATGTATTTTAAGTGACCAGCCAGCATTTTTAGGCAACTTTGTTATTCAAAGTACTCTAACTATATGTTTCATAACTTCCATTGCCTTTAAGTTCATTAGAAAAATGAAAAGGATATCAACCAATTATCTACAGTAAAAAATATTTTACTGCAAATATAATTAGCATAAATAATTGAAACAGTACTGGGTCAACCCAGCACTGGGTGATATTATAGGGTCCAACAGTGCCGCACTTGACTCCATCAGAGGGTAACACAATAAGGATGAGCTAAATGATTTGTGACGATCCGGTTTTGTCACAAATTTAGCAAAAATATTAATGAGGAAATAAAGAGGGGGCATCTGAGGGGTTCAATAAGGAGGAGCATCTGAGGGGTTCAATGGTGGGGGCAGCGCAATCGCTGTTCCCTCTCATTGCACCCGCTATTTACAAAGAAATGTACTTCATGATGAAGTAATTGGTCAGAAAGCAAAATTTTTTTTAAAATTCGGGGAAGCAGCTGAATCTAATTTTTAAGAACTTGGCTCATCTCTAACTATGACAATGATTGTGTGTTGGACAGGACTTTGGATCCAGATTAGAGTGCTGAGTAGGCGGTAACATAAGAGGAGTAGGGTGCTGGCAGCAACAACAATAGAGAACAGAGGCAACATACGACCAGAATCTCCTGAAAAAACTGATGGGGCCAGATATGCTTCTATTATGGTCAGCTCAGAAACTGGTGATGCCGCTGGTACTGTGGGAGCAGGCTCAAAATGTGTCAGACCTAAACCAAGTTTGACTGCCACTAGCTCTGTGCGAGTATCTCCCATCTGGCCGCTACTGGCAATCGATAACGGAATGTGTGGACAGAAAACAACTGCCCAGCATGCCCAGCAATCCGTTGATATGCAAGCTTACTTCCCACCTAGCCAAGTTCCTTAGTAGAGTCTGCTGAATTTAGGGAGCTAATGGCGTGTACTTAGCCTCATTGGAAGAAACTGAGCTGGCATTATTTCTTTAAAAAAGCTATCCCTGCCTTATATTGTCACATGCAATTCTCGTGGACACCTGGAACAGCTGTTACAAGCAGCGGCAGTACATGTCTTTCCTGGCCCCTGGAACAAAGTTTTACATGGCAGCAGCAAGGCAGCACTTCAGCAAAAAGGCCAGGTCCTATTGACACCTCCACATTTGTGTCGGTCTGGTTCCCACACCTGGTGCTTATCTGCCTCCTCCATCGACATCCTCCCATCCCTAACAACAGCACGGCAGAATATCGCTCCCATTTGCCCTCCCTCCTATCAAATTTGTAAAGTGAAGCTTTGCTATGTGGTGTTAGAGATGATCGGCCTGGCTGAGAGTAGCCATGCAGCCAATCACCTGCTACAGTGCATCAAAGCAGTAAACATCCTGCTGTTTCCCTTCCAACTCCAAGGTGGTCTGCGACAATGGCAGGAACATCGTAGTCACCCTGCATTTGGGGGAAATAACATACGCTTCCTGCATGGTGCACATGATCAATTTACTAGAGCAACACTTTTTGAAAAATTACAATGGATTGCAGAGGGTGCTAGCCATGTCCAGGAGACTGTCCTCACATTTCAGCCATTCTTATGTGGCAAGGGATGCCCTCCTGAACGGTCTGTCATTGTACTGTTTGATCTGTGATGTTCCAACTCGCTGGAATTCAACCATGCATATGCTAGAGCGTCTGTACAAGCAGTGTAAAACCATGAATTATTTTATCATACACTATCATACACTAGACCACCTCAGCAGGGAGCATGTGTTGTTACAAGGTCAAGCAATGGCAGCTCATTAGAAATGCCTATCGCGTACTTAGGCCCTTCAAAGAGGCCACCAGATTTGTCAGTGGGGAGCACTGCGGCATCAGTTATGTCATCCCCCTGATATTTATCTTAGAGCAGACACTCTCGCTGATGCAACAAGGGACAAAGTGGAAGCTGAACAGCTTAGACATTTTGCTTTGCTGGCCACCCTGTAGCTGTTGGGGACCCACACAGTCCCATGGAGAAGGGAACTTGGTTGTGGAGGAAGAGCAGGAGGTTGATGATGAAGATCATGACACCCAATCATCTCAGTGGGGAGCAGAGCTTGAAATAACTGGGTCCTCCAGGTCCTCCAGCACACTGGCCAAAATATAAAGCTGTATGCTTGTTGGCTTATGTAATGACAGCCTTACCGTCAGAGTCACCAGCCCCCTGCCGACTCCCCTAACATAAGCAGCAGCCAGTTCAGTATCATCTACAGTCTGTTGTGCCACAACAGACTGAGGCAAATCAGCAAATGGAGAAGTACCATCTCAACAACTAGGTTCAGTCCTACCTGTACTCTGGCCTTTTTCCAGCATATACCATGTTCCCTAACCGCATAGACTTGTGGGCAGGCAGACTGGAACACCCAGTATGGCCACTCCATTCTCTCTTGCCCAGCCTCCAGTGTCATCTCAGAGAGGAAAATTTGTCTTCTGCCAGTGTCCAAAACATCACTTTTCTCAAAAGGAACGAGACATGGATTCATAAGGATTTGACACTCCTGTGGCTGAGGCTTATGGATAGACCTGCCCTTGCTGATGGTGCCCCATCATGCCACTTCCGCTGTCTGACTGCCTACTATCCTGTTCGTACCCTATGGCTGCTGCCATCATGCCTCTGCCACTGTCTGCCTGCCATAATGTTCTGTACCATATGACAGCTGCGATCGTCATGCCGCTGATTGTCAAATCAGACACAAAGTGAATCTCTACCGCATATCACATTTATTTGAGGTTAGGACCAGAGTTAGGCACACAAACATACATAGTGAAGTGAAGCTCATTGTGCCCCATATGCCCCTGAGCTGTAAATCTTGGGAAAATACATATAATGTTATTCTATATGTGATGCTGGTGGTCCATGCCCATTGGCATTCCTGTGCTCCCTGTGGTCAACTGATTGCTTATCCAATCTCTCCTTCCAATGCTACTGTGGTCTGTGTCTGTAGGCGTCTCTCTGTTCTTTCCTGGGCCGGGAGGGGGGGATCTGTCCTATCCACTCTGGCTTTATCCTACTCTCCTACTTGACCTGCCTCAGTCTACCCCTAGGGCACATGTAAGCACTCCATCCAGTTCTTAAATGGCCAGCACATGCACCCAAATCTACCCCTTCCCTGGTGTATTTAAGTGCCTTCCCCTTTGGGAGGGTGCTTGAACAACAGGTTGTTCTAGCATTCTAGTTCCCTGCAATGGTTTGCCATTCTTCTTATTACCATATACCGTGCCTGATTACCCAATTTGACCCTCTGCTGCCTGACTCGCCCTTTTATTGACTCACATATTGACTCCGTGCTACCTTGCCTGACCTTTGGCTTGATTACTAATTTGCCTGCCTTAGTATCAGCTTGTCCTATTACTACTGTTTGTCTGATCCCTTGGATCGCCACCACTTCTCCTTTCCCCGTGGGTTAGCAGTCACTGAACAGAGAGTACTTCAAGAGATAATGTTCTGTTGGTTCCACTGCAGCAGAGTACAGATCCCTGTATAAGGGTTAAAGGATGAAGACCAAGGGGTCACTTAGATAACGTCCCTAGAAGTAGCCCTAAGGCAAATTTTTTCAGTGACACTACAGATGCACACCAGCTTCTGTAACACTCCAGTGGGTGGCTTGTTACGTTACACCCATATTAATAATGCAATAAGGTTAGCAAAAAGAGGAGGCAGATAGCAAAGAGTAACACATAATAGTAGGATCAGACCACACACACAGGGTTTGTTTGTAGCCTGTTACTATGGAGGTACATATGTCTGTATTGGTGCTTATTAACCATCAAAAAATGTGGTGATAAGAAAGCAGGATGCGCTCATACCCATATGCAGTTGTGCATTTCTATAGGGGAGCACATCCTGCACTTGTAGTCCGTTGCTAATGGCAATCACCAGCAAAAAATGCATACAATGGATGATGCCAGCAACGGACTACAAGTACCACAATGGACATCCTACATAAGATGAAATTTATGTGGATGTGGCAAGAATTCAGAACAAACACAGAACCAGAGATAGGTGCACACTGCCGTCATACTAAACCCTCACACTGATGTTAAAAATTGAGAGTTAGTTCGACATATCCTACTAGGAGGACATGTCTTAAGCCTCGGGCACCAGCGTCAAGGTCTCTCAAGTAGCCCGTGGGCCCTAACACTCACCTACCTGCGCCATATGGGCGATATCAGGGGCCAGTGGGCAATTACAGGAGCATTAGGACGACTCACAAACATCTCCTCTGTTACCTCCAGCATGTGGCCATGCTTGCAATGGGAGGTGGGAGGTGTCTATGAGCCCTACCCAAGACTGACTGATATAGTCCAAGGCCTAACAGGTGCACCCAAATGTGACCTGAAGATAAAAACAGGCACATTTGAATTGGAGTTTATACACCTCCATACATATATATAAACCATCAAAAATGTGGTGATAAGAAAGCAGGATGCGCTCATACCCATATGCAGTTGTGCATTTCTATAGGGGAGCACATCTCTGCACTTGTAGTCCGTTGCTAATGGCAATCACCAGCAAAAATGCATACAATGGATGATGCCAGCAACGGACTACAAGTACCACAATGGACATCCTACATAAGATGAAATTTATGTGGATGTGGCAAGAATTCAGAACAAACACAGAACCAGAGATAGGTGCACACTGCCGTCATACTAAACCCTCACACTGATGTTAAAAATTGAGAGTTAGTTCGACATATCCTACTAGGAGGACATGTCTTAAGCCTCGGGCACCAGCGTCAAGGTCTCTCAAGTAGCCCGTGGGCCCTAACACTCACCTACCTGCGCCATATGGGCGATATCAGGGGCCAGTGGGCAATTACAGGAGCATTAGGACGACTCACAAACATCTCCTCTGTTACCTCCAGCATGTGGCCATGCTTGCAATGGGAGTATAAAAATATACTGTAGTAATTAACAAAAATTTATTTTGAAATAAAATTGAGCAGATTAGATGATACAATTGAATTTTGGATCCCATATATAAAATTACACTTATATGACCATCATCAATCATCTTTATAAACTGTTAAAAAGCTGTATTTTTAAGTTAGCAATTACAATTCTAAATCGTTCTTGAATCTTGAATAAGATATCCATCTGTAAAATACAACAAATGAGCATTTTGTGAGAGAGATTACAAGGTAAAACAAATAAAGTGAAATTCATCTCTACCTTTACTTTGCATTACAAAAGGAGACTTATGGGAACTGGCTTTGCCATCAGATTCCTGTGAATATTCAAACTCAAAGGACTGAAGACAGAACGTGTTATTCATCTTTTCCCTTAAAAGAGTCGCTTTCACGAGCAAAATTCTATTCAACATACCAGCTGCTGTTATTTGGCAAATCTCCCATGTAATCCACAATGCAATAGGGTAGGACTACTCTTAGTGGAAAGCTTGATGCACAAACTCCTTTAATCACAACCTCACCCCTGAATCATAGCAGAGAGTAACTTCAAATGCAGCATCTTTTTTCAGTGCCCCCAACAAAACATGATTATTTCCTTCCAAATCCAATTACATTTCACTGGCTTCTTTCTAAATGAGACAAATTAACATTATGACTCAGAGAAGTCAACAGTTTTTCCTGTGCCTACTGAGATCTGGCTTGTGAAGATCAAGTACAGTACGTTTCAGAGTTGACTCATCAACATCAAGTTTCAATAGATTACAAAAAAGTTACTTTAACTGAGCCCCAACCCCTCCAGTAATTATTATTTTTGGAAGTAATATATACTTGGTCAGAAAAGTGGATGAATACATTGAACTTAGACCATTTACAATCCAGAACTATATAATACAAATTATGCAAACAGATATGGTGTCATTTATTAAGACCGGCATTATAGACGCTAGTCTAAATTTCCATTGCGCTGACGCATGATTCTCCCAAGTTAAGTAGAGGCGTATCTATCACCAGCCTAATTCTACACCAGCTCCCTTGCTGGTCTAGAGTTAGATCAGTTACTAAAACAGGTGTAGAAAATTATAAATGAGATGGGCCAGCTAGGTCGCCAACGCCCCACACCCTTTTTTAGACCTGGCGTGAGCAGGAAAAAGTAGCAGATTCTGCCTCACATACCCTTTGTGACTGAATGTGGGACAGATATATGCCAAAAATTGGCGTATATTTAATAATAAATTACCCCCATACTTTTAACACTGCTAGGACGAGTAAAGCTAGTTTCACATTAGCACTAAATTGTTCCTGCAGGCTGCCGGAGTCCATCATATCAGGTATATAGCCAGATCCTACCTTTCTCCGCTGGATCCCATTTACTATAATGGGACCCGGCAGGGATCCGGCGTGTTTCTGGCATTGGTGTCGGTATTTGGCCTGACAAAAACTGCTGCTTGCAGTCAATGGGGCCTGGTAGTTCTGTGGCAGTTTCAAGCTGTGCCGTTTGGGATGAATTCCGAAAAGGCTGTTCCTCTACCGGAACAGCATGCCGGAACAGTTTAGCCCAAGCGTGAAACCATATTCTGCACTGATCCTATTACTGAGACCATGTCCCCAATTTGGAGACCCAGAAGTTGAATGCGGCAGACGCAGTGGTGTAGCTAGAAATGACTGGGCCCAACAGCAAATTTTGAATGGGGTCCCCCTCCCCCAGTAATTTTTTTGTAACCCCTTCCTTTCATGCCGCCCCCATTCCTGTGGCTACTACAGGAGAGATCACTCTCTCAGACCAGGCCTGACAGCTGTTCCATCCGTTTTCTACATTGTCTATACTGCCACGGTATATAATTTCATTGTAAAATACTGTTGAGGGGGCCCTGACAAAGTCTTTTAGTTCTCTTCCTCCTGGATGGGCCCCTTCTGGGTGAGGGCCCCAAAGCAGCTGCTTTCCCTGCTTCCCCTGTAGCTACGACCCTGGGAAGACCCATCAGTCAGTACATGTAGGCGTGTGCACAGATACTATTCCACCATTTTGCTGAAATGCTGCCTCTTGCTAAGGACGGCACGTTGTCCTTGTAACAGGGATGCAGCAGGGGGGCCACCCAGTAATCTGCACAAGTTAGAATGTGGGCAACTCGGTAGTCAATGCGCAGGCCCTCTAGCATGTAGTCGCTCATGTTTGCCAGGCTGCCCAAAGGCAACGCCAAGCTGTCCTCTGTGGTGTATCATCTGTGTCCTCCGTATCCCCCCAGCCACGCTCAAGTGATGGCCATGAGCTGCTTTGGGTGCCACCCTGCTGTAAAAACGATTTCTTCTCCTCCGCCTCATCCTCCAGAACTGTGCCCTGGTTGGACAATTGTGTACCTGGCTTATGTTGGTGCAGGAACCCACCCTCCGAGCCACTTGTATATGACTGGCCTTATAAGTTAAGGCTAAGGCATGTATATAGTTTTGTTTGTTTATTTAGTTTATCTGACTTAGTTATTTAAATATGTTTATAAGTAAATTTGTAAATAGTTTGTGAATGGGCATTAATGAGTGGTTTGAGTGAAAGGGGGGAGGGGTGTAGGGTGGGAGGCTGGTCGGGTTAATTTTCTCTTTTTGAAATGTTCCTTGTATACTTTTGTTACGATTTATAATAAAAAGTCCTGATAACCGTGGAAATGTTACCCAACAATCTAACCGACAAATTTAATAAAATTATTTGCCTGTCACATCTGCAGCTAAGGCCGCAGGGGTCCTTGAGCACCAATAAAAGTGAATTTGTCTCACCAGAGCTGGATTAACTGAATTGATTATCACTGTCAGTTGTTCAGGAATTTCTGCACCACCAAATTCAGCACATGCGCCAGGCAAGGGATATGTGTCAAACCGGCTAGGCCCAGAGCTGCTACGAGATTTCGCCCATTATCGCACACCACCAGGCTGGGATTGAGGCTCAGTGGCACCAACCACTCATCTGTCTGTTGTTCCATGCCCGTCCACAGCTCCTGCGCAGTGTGGGGTTTGTCCCCCAAACAAATGAGTTTCAGAACAGCCTGCTGTCGTTTCCCCCTAGCTGTGCTGACTTTGGTGATGAAGGTGTTACGGTGAGCGGATGAGGAGGTGGTAGAGGAGGAGGAAGCAGAGTAGGAGGAGCAGGCAACAGAAGGCAAAGAGAAATGCCCTGCAATCCTCGGGGGCGAAAGGACATGCTCCAAACTGCTAGTGGTTATGATTTTGTCCGCCACTTGGTTGTGCAGGGAAGGGATGGCTCGCCTGGAAAAGTAGTGGTGGCTGGGAACCACGTACTGTGGGACAGCCACCGCTATAAGTTTTTTAAAAGTCTCCATCCATCTCCACCAGACAGAATGACAGCATTTCAAAGGACCAGGAATTTTGAAATCCTGGCATTCAGGTCCAGGGATCGCGGGTGGGTAGGGGGGGTACTTCCTCTTTCTATTTCTCTTTCTCTCTAGTATTTGGGAGATGGACAGCTGAACGCTTCCATGGGATAGTGTGGAGATGCTTGGTGACGGTGAAAGATGTGGTGGTGTTGCTGCCACATCCTCTGTTTGTGGGGTGGCAAGTGCCACTGTAACTTACTTGTGCTCAGGTTTAGAATGTTTAGTTTTAACTATTATGTATTTTATGCTATTTTAAGTAATTTCCTATCCAAATTTGTTTGAAGGGCACTTGTCCTACTCTTACCCCCAGCCCTCTAGCCCTTTCCAGGACTTTTAGAGCCCCAAAGTTCGGGTCCCCATTGACTTTGCGGCGAAGTTCGGCCGAATTCGGCGAACCCGAACTTCCAAGTGTCCGCTTAACTCTAGTGGTTATGAATGTTTAAAGGCACATGCGTGGTACAAATAGCTTTACGGCCAACCAAAACCAAAGGTGCTCAATTTAAAGGTGCTCTTTACCAGTTATGGGAATTACTTACCCAGTTTTAGCTTATGTTTGTTTTGAGAACCGGCATGTGGCATGACCGAGCTTTCTTTAGTACTCTTGAGGTTCTCCACTGATTCTGTCTGACCTCTGTTACCTGGCTCTTGGTTAGTTTGACTATTCTGATATAAGTTTCATGGCGCTGCTTCGGATCTTGCATGACCTCCATTTCCTTACCTGTACCATTATACTTTGATATTCCCTGCTTATCAAACCAAACCTACTTGTACCTTCACATAGTGGCTTTGTGTTATTGTTGTCCCAATGCATTCACATGTACTCTGTTTCTACCTCTGATGGATGCTTATTTAAAGAATCAAACTCTAAACTCCTGGTACAAAGCTTTGGGGCATACCTCGACCTAAGCTTAAGTCATAGGAAAGGGTGGTCCTATGTTGAAATGTGCCATGCAATTAAGTCTTTCCTTGGGTATTACAGGAATCAGATTGCTACAGGAGGCAGAACTTCTCTTTTCTTTTCCTCTGAGTTTTTAAGACAGTCCTTAGCAGACAGAGCAGTTATTTCCTTCTGATATATAATAAAGCATTCAGAGATACTATCTATTCATTCTGGATTGGGTAAACGTACGCTGTAGTTCGTTGCTCATTTAACATGACATGAGATATTTGCACCACTTTATTGATTACACTTCCAGCTGCCTCCAGAAATGAAACCTTAAAGAAGTGTCCATTTACATTCACCCGTGTATAAATCACCTGTCATGGACTAACCTTGTTAGCTGGGTTGAGTGAATTCTGTTCCCGATGTCTGCAGGAACACACAACACTCTGAGATTGAACACTATAACATTTTTGACAGCCAAGTGAAATCAGCTTATATTAAGCATAAAATGACCCATGTTGGTGACAAATTAGGCTGAACAAAAATCTGCGGCAGAAGTGCTGTGTAAATCAGAAAGCCAAGAAGGTGTCTCTGTAGAGATCAGGCTAATATGACCATTGTAGCTGTGATATCAGATCGGTGGTGTTCATGATCCGTCTATATTACCTATATGTGAGTCAGTGTTATCTGTGTTAAAGTTTAATCATGTACATTTATTAGTTGTGCTAACCAATCTTCTACATGAGCCACTGATTCTGCATTTTGCCACGATTAATATTACCAAATCCTTTCTTTGTTGTGTACTAATGTTCTTGTATGCCCAAAAGAGCTATAAATGACATAGGTTGCCAATCTGTACAGATGGTTTATGTCAGCATTAACATGTCTGTGGTTTGGGGTAGGAATAGGCATGTCTGAGGAAGCATTTTCTAAGAATATATTTAATTTTAAGATGACTCATCTATGAGGATATTGCATTAATTCAGTAAAATATCACTTCTTCTGGAGACATACCGTAGGACTGATTGTTCCATGGAATATATCTCAGTCATAGTAGTCCTTATAGTCCATCAACAATTTATAGACACACAGAAGGAATAGACTAAAGTCTAGGCCTCAAAACTAAGGGAGAGTGATGGTGATCTCCTAGGAATCCCTAGACCTCTCCCTGACTCCTGCCAGTATGAGTAGACCCAGAAGGTGGAAATACTCATACACTGGAGACTTAGCCCTGGAAGGCCCTAGGAGTTGTGGCATGGAATGAGACTACTGGTTCCTCCCCAGATGAAGGATCCAGCATCTCCCTGAGGCCTAGACAGCAACACACAAGCGAACAACAAAATGCAAAACAAAATGCAATTAGCTTAAAGAAGAATGGAGGAGCAGGAGATCCAAAGGAACAACACACCAGCTTAACGAACTCTAGCAGGAAATATCAACTGCATGGTAAGCATTGTGAGTCAGAACTAAATAGAGCCTCAGTAATGATCCACAAGCTGCACTTGACAAGAGGTGTGGTCATTACCAAACAACAACACTGCAAGATGAAAACAGAGAGACTGTCAGATACCCTCACGTGCCGCCAGTCTCTTAGATCTTCTCACCTCTGTCAAGAGAGGGACCGTGACAGGCAGTCTATAAGAAAACTCTGTTAACATAAGCACAATTATGTTGCCAATCTATAAGTTGCTGCAGCACATGATCACTACTGTGATAACAATACCTCTTCAGCTGGTGGGTCCCTCACATTTTGAGAACCACAACTATAATGTATTTTTCCACACGCAGTAGACTGGATTTTAAAATAAATTGTCAATTGGTCACCTGATTTTGCAGGTAATACTGCAGTTTTACCCAGAAAACTGCGAATTTTGTTAGTCAGCTATTTGAAAACATTGCCCACTACATATGACTAGGGTTTGGGGCACATTCAGCTGTCACTGCGAGGTAATGTGCCCTAAAGAAACATAGTTTAAATACATCTGACATAAAATTATGCTATTCTCATTAAAAATAAAAAACATAGTAGGAAAGATAGGCGTAGATAACCAATTAATATTCACAAAGGAAAGTGAAGATTCAGAACACAACCATGTAGCTAATTTACCATAACTAATATATAGTCCTGATGAGACAGAGTGAACATAGGCAAGACATAGACTGATGCTAATCTTTGTTTATAATCAAATGACCAAGGAGTTTGACATGTAATAAACCTGCAACTGTGGTCAGCAAAATGGAGATGTATGTAGGCATGATCCTGATCTAGAGGATTGCCTCCACCTGCTGGAGAAGTGGCTAAGAGCGTGCTCCTACAGGAAACAGATGTGCAATTGATGGCATCATATCTATAAATTGTTGTTTCAATGGGAAAATTTCGGAAATAAAATTAGGTGTAGAATTGTGGCAGCCAAATAACATCTGCACAAAAAATTCTCTACATGAGGGATAAATATATCACTCATGAAACTATATTCAGCACCTACACACATGGGCATATCTATAGGGTTTGCAGAGGTAGCAGTTGCTACCGGGCCCAGGAGCCTGAGGGGACCCAAAGACCCTTGTGCCGCATAAGGAGACACTGGTATTATAGAAAGTGCACGCTGGTCGAGTTACACCTCTGGCTGGAGGTCAAGAATTTGGCATGGGGGGGGGGGGGTTGCTGTTTCAATTTTCCCCAGGCAGCATGAAGGCCATGTGCTTCACTGCCCCTGGCCACAAAGCACTGATGGATGAAAGAGGGGCCCAAGTTGAACTCTTGCACCAGGGCCCATGTGCCTTTAGCTACGCCCCTGCCTACACATTGATATATTTTAACAAGTTCAATATGAACATCCTGTCTTAGATGCAAGACCACAAACCATTATCAATTATGGATAGTGTCACTTGTGTTAGAGCATTTTCAACAAATTTTATTTTTTTTCTATTTATCCACATCTTTGTGGTATTTTATTGTTTAAAACAGTTTTCCGAGAATTTTATACTAATTGTCTATCCTCTTAATAGGTCAGTATCTGATCGGTGGGGGTTCAACACTCGGAACCCCTGCCAATCAGCTGTTTGAGAAGACACCAGCACCCACAATAGTGCTGTGGCCTTCTTGCAGTTTTCTCTAGGCCAGTGACGACACGTTCATGTGTCATATAGCGCAGCTCAGACCTATTGAAGTGAATGGGGATGAGCAGCACAGCTGCTATACAACGTACCCCACTGTGCTCGGTGAGAACAGAGAAGGTCACAGCACTACTGGGAGCACCTTTGCCTTCTGAAACAGCTGATCGGTAGGGGTACAGGATGTCGGAACCCCCCCACCAATCAGATACTGATGACCTACCCAGAGGATAAGTCATCAATAAATGTAGCTCAGAAAACCCCTTTAAATCCCTTCAGTTTGCAGTGACAAATTGCATACTTTCCTTTAAGGTTTCACTATAAAGGATCAATCTTGTATTACTTATCATTTTTAACATTATGGTTTTTCAATGTATGTAAAAAAAAGTTAGCTGTTCATGATTTTTTTGATAAGTTGTCCAGAAAAGAAAAAAATTCAGGTTGACAACCCTGGGGCCTGGATTCTCAGTTTCCAGAATTAGAATCCAGACACATATATCTAGTACATGCAAAGATCCTATGTAAAGTCTATAGGAGGCTTTGGGTGCCATCGTAGTCATTCGCACAACATGGATCCATAAATAATTTTGTTGTGCATTAGTCCAAAGACCCCTAACTCTACTACTTTAGTTTAAGAGAAACCTCCGGCAATGTGTTATATAATTACTACACACCCTGCTTATATACAATGCTCCTCTGTAAGCCACATTATTTCGATGACCAATTTCCAAAATGACAAAATTATATTAATAATTGTTATTATCTTCATCATCTTAATAACTTATTGTGACAATTGTGTTGGCTTGTGTAGTTGTCAGCTAGGAACAGCATGACATTTAGTATAACCATAAGTGATAGGCAGTGCCATATTATTCCCATGTGATAACTACACAGAGCTGGGAAGGTGACATTTTAATAAACCACTGGAGCAAAATTAAACTGTAGTAGTTTATGGTGTTACCTGAGTGAAAGGCAATTATCCGCTTATAAGCAGTATATTATGTTCTTTGTCTGGCAATATATCTAGATGCACAAGAGGAAAAAGAATTAAGGAAGAAATTATTGGTCGATCAATAATGCTGTATATCAAATTGAGACTAACTGCAACCCCCTTGGCTATAAAATTAAGTATTATTTTTTAGTTTAGATAAAAACCATATTTCTCCCACTGTTTCACTACTCCCTACCGGTATATTACATTATTATATTACATTATTATCCCTGTATTACATCAGTATATTACATTATCATATCATAGAAAATCATCTTAACACTGAGTTTAGGAGAATTATTCTTGCTGAAATACAAGACAAACTATAGTGCTGTCTCCAAGAGCAGAATACGCAATTCTAATAAACACTAACAAAACTAAATGTCATTGTAAAAAAAACACCTGTTTCAGGCACTTTATAAATTATATGATTCAGATAAAATAAGTGCACATGTAGTATTATAAATCCCTTATGACCTGCAGCTGTAGGATTGTAATAGCTGTAGAATGACAACATACAGAGGTCAGCCATAATATTAAAACCACCTGCCTATTGTGTCAGACCCTCATGTCACAAAACAGCTCTAACCTGTTGAGGCATAGACTCCACGAGACCTCTGAAAGTGTCCTGTGGTATCTGGCACAAAGATGTCAGCAACAGATCCTTAGCACAAGTGCTCTTGTGAGTTGGGGGACTTGTTTTTTCCACACATCCCACAGATGGTCAATTGGACTGAGATCTGGGGAATTTGAAGGCCAAGCTAACACGTTGAACTCTTTGTTAGGTTTTTTAAACCATTCTTGAACTACTTTTGTAGTGTGTGGGATAGATTAGCCTGGTATAATGAGAATACTATTGCCTTGAAGGGGTATGCTTGGTCTGCGACAGTGTTTAATTTGGTAGACTGTGATATGTGTCGAAGTAACATTCACATGAAATCAAAGGTTTCCCAGGAGAACATTGTCCAGAATATCTCACTGCCTCCACGGCTTGCCTTTTTCCTATAGTGCATCCTGGTGTCATCTCTTCCCCAAGTAAGCGAGACATATGCACCTGGTTGATACACCAGACCATGCTCACATGCCCCCTGAAGGTGCTTTCAGTGGTGGACAGGGGTAAGCATGGGCACTCTGTGTGGTTGTGGTTACACAGCCCCATATACAGCAAACTACAATGCGCCACGTGTTCTGATGTCTTTCCGTGACTTTTTCAGCAATGTGTGCTACAGCAGCTATTCTGTGGGATTTTTCCATCTCCATACTTCAAAAGCCATATGTAAAGCCCCAGAGTGGCATTACCACTTCTGCACCCTGCTACTATCTTTAATGGTATAATATAATGTCATCCTATGTATTTTTTTCCAGGTCCTGTATATTGTACATTTCCTATTTTGCAACTGTTGTGTTCAAGTGTAGTTTGCCTGGTTCACCAGCAGGTGGCAGAAAACATGGCAGAGCTACAGGTACATAGAATGGAGCTTTCCATTCCATTCTAACACCTCCCTCTGTGGAGGAGTGGGCTAGTCCCACTATCTGTAGTAAGGGTGGAGTTCGGTTTCTAGAAGCAGTCTAGCTTACCCCCTTCTAGGGAAAAGTTCAGCTTACCCCTTAACCACCTCAGCCCCCCTAGCTTAAACACCCTTAATGACCAGGCCACTTTTTACAATTCTCCACTACACTACTTTCACCGTTTATTGCTCCGTCATGCAACTTACCACTCAAATGAATTTTACCTCCTTTTCTTCTCACTAATAGAGCTTTCATTTGGTGGTATTTTATTGTTGCTGACATTTTTTCTTTTTTTGCTATTAATAAAAATTTAATGACATTTTTGCAAAAAAATGACATTTTTCACTTTCTGTTGTAAATTTTTTTTTTAAAAAACTACATTTCTATATGAATTTTTCTCTAAATTTATTGTTCTACATGTCTTTGATAAAAAAAAAATCCAATAAGTGTATATTTATTGGTTTGGGTAAACGTTATAGCATTTACAAACTATGGTGCAAAAAAGTGAATTTCCGCATTTTGAAGCAGCTCTGACTTTCTGAGCACCTGTCATGTTTCTTCAGGTGCTAGAATGCCAGGATAGTATAAATACCCCCCAAATCACACCATTTTAGAAAGAAGACACCCCAAAGTATTCGCAGAGGGGCATGGTGAGTTCATGTATCATTTCATTTTTTTTTCACAAGTTAGCGGAAAATGACACTTTCTGAGGAAAAAAATAAAATAAATAAAGTTTTCATTTCTGCTAACTTCTGGCAAAAAAAAATAAAATCTCAGACGGACTCACTATGCCCCTCAGTGAATACCTTTGGGTGTCTACTTTCTGAAATGGGGTCATTTGTGGGGTGTGTTTACTGTTCTGGCATTTTGGGCAGGGCTAAATTGTGAGCAGCCATGTAAAAGCTAAAGGTACTCGTTGAAATTTCTGCCCCTTTGCGCACCCAGGCTGCAAAAAAGTGTCACTTATGTGGTATCGCCGTACTCAGGAGAAGTAGGGCAATGCAATGTGTTTTGGGGTGTATTTTTACATATACCCATGTTGGGTGAGAGAAATATCTCTGTAAACTGACAACTTTGTATAAAATTTTTTAAAAAGTTGTCGTTTACAGAGATATTTCTCACACAAAGTATGGGTATATATAAAAATACACCCCAAAACACATTGCCCTACTTCTCCTGAGTACTGCGATACCACATGTGTGACACTATTTTGCAGCCTGGGTGTGCAAAGGAGCCCTAATTCCAATGAGTACCTTTTGGATTTCACAGGGCATTTTTACGCATTTGGATTCCAGACTTCTTCTCATGCTTTAGGGGCCCCTAAAATGCCAGGGCAGTATAAATACCCCACATGTGACCCCATTTTAGAAAAAAGACACCCCAAGGTATTCCGTGAGGGGTATGGTGAGTTCATGTAAAATTTTATTTTTTGTCACAAGTTAGTGGAATATGAGACTTTGTAAAAAAAAAAAAAAAAAAAAAAATCAATTTCTGCTAAATTGTGCCAAAAAAAAAAATTCTGTGAACTCGCCATGCCCCTCACAGAATACCTTGGGGTGTCTTCTTTCCAAAATGGCGTCACTTGTGGGGTATTTATACTGCCCTGGCATTTTAGGGAACCTAAAGCGTGAGAATCCAAATGCGTAAAAATGCCCTGTGAAATCCTAAAGGTACTCATTGGTTTTAGGGCCCCTTTGCGCATCTTGGCTGCAAAAAAGTGTCACACATGTGGTATCGCCATACTCAGGAGAAGTAGGGCAATGTGTTTAGGGGTGTATTTTTACATATACCCATGCTGGGTGAGAGAAATATCTCTGTAAATTGACAACTTTGAATAAAAAAATTTAAAAAGTTGTCGTTTACAACGATATTTCTCACACAAAGTATGGGTATATATAAAAATACACCCCAAAGCACATTGCCCTACTTCTCCTGAGTACGCGATACCACATGGTGACACTTTTTGCAGCCAAGATGCGCAAAGGGGCCCAAATTCCAATGAGTACCTTTAGGATTTCACAGGGCATTTTTACGCATTTGGATTCTCACGCTTTAGGACCCCTAAAATGCCAGGGCAGTAAAAATACCCCACAAGTGACCCCATTGTGGAAAGAAGACACCCCAAGGTATTCCGTGAGGGGCATGGCGAGTTCACAGAAAGAAAAAAAATTTGGTACAAGTTAGCGGAAATAGATTTTTTTTTTTTTCACAAAGTCTCATATTCCACTAACTTGTGACAAAAAATAAAATTTTGCATGAGCTCACCATACCCCTCACGGAATACCTTGGGGTGTCTTCTTTCTAAAATGGGGTCACATGTGAGGTTTTTGTACTGCCCTGGCATTTTACACGTTGCCCTGAGGGTCTCCGCAATCATTACACGTATGGCCAGCATTAGGAGTTTCTGCGATTCTCCTTATATTGAGCATACGGGTAATGAGATTTTTTTTTTCCGTTCAGCCTCTGGGCTGAAAAAAATAAAAATAAACTGCACAGATTTTTTCATTCGCATTGATCAATGTGGATGAAAAAATCTCTGCCAAAATCAGTGACTGCGGTGCGGTGGGCTGGGCGCTAGCTACCTAACAAGTAGCTAACTAACTGGCCGTGATAAGGGACCCTTATGCCCCATTCACACGTCCGCAATTCTGTTTGCGGAACGGAATTGCGGACCCATTCATTTCTATAGGGACAGACTTTTTCCCGCTCGGATCCGGAATTACGGATCCGCGCTTCCGGGTCTGCACTTCCGTTCCGCAAAAATATAGAACATGTCCTATTCTTGTCCGCAATTGCGGACAAGAAAAAGCATTTTCTATATAGTTCTGGCAAAGTGCGTATCTGCAAAATGCGGAAAGCACATTGCCGGTGTCCGTGTTTTGAGGCAAAACACATATGGACGTCTGAATGGAGCCTTACAAGAGGTGTGATCAATGACAGGGGGGTGATCAGGGGGTCTAGATGGGGTGATTAAGGGGTTAACAAGGGGTTAATAGGTGGGGGGTATGGGGGGTTAGTGTAGTGTTTGGTGCAACATTACATAGCTACCTGGTCCTCTGGTGGTCGATCCCAGCAAATGGGACCACCAGAGGACCAGGTAGCAGGTATATCAGACGCTGTTCACAAAACAGCGTCTGATATAGTGCTTTGATGCGATTTAATTCGCATCTACAGCCTGCCAGCAATGGATCATCGCTGGCAGGCTGTAGTAGAACTCCTGAGACGCGCGGCACTGTGAACGCGTCAGATCAGAACTACAGGACCGCCCGCGGACGCATCCGTGTGTTAGGCGGTCCTGTCGTGGTTAATAGGGGAATTAAGCAGGTGCACGTCCCTGTTGGACGACACCTGTCTAGGCCAGCTAGAGCACCTTCGGTTCTGCTGAATATGGAGGCCACAGCTTGAAGCCTCTGAAGCCAGGAGTAGAATTCCCTGGACCAGTGGAGAGTCAGACTAAAGAGACAGGTTGCAATACAGAGGAAGCTAAATTATACAGCTACCCTGTCAGCACAGCAGAGTCAGAGAGCAACAGATGTTTGCCTGCCACAGTTAATGCTAACGCCTGCTGGAACCAAGATAAAGTCTGGAAACCATTTACAAAAGTGTTCAAGTAAAGCTGTTTTCAAATTCATTACAAGGTCTGGACTCAGTTATTTCTTAAAATTCCTCAATTATTCCCCCTATTATTTTGCTTTCGGAGGGCAACGCCCGGGATCCAGTGTATCTAGGTAGGAGCACCGTGACACATGCACAACACCTTAAGTGACATTATAGACTACCCTACACCACCCTGGCATTCCTACACCTGTGTACCATCCACAGTAGCACTAAAAGGGCCCCGGTGCCCTTGTTGCTTCACTGCAACTGGCGTCTCAAAAAAGATGTACTTTAAGGGACCCCTTGCCCTGTGCCCGATGGCTGCACATATTATTTTCCTGTCAGCATGAATCTTCGAGGGGCTGTTTTGGGGGTATTTTTTTGTCAAATGAGTAAAACTTCTGTATTGCAATGTATTCTGCATGTGATTATTACCTTCATTGCAGTTTTGCACTGCAGTTTTTTACCTGATGAAGTGGAGATACTTCCCAGAAACTTGTTGTAATACCCGCAAGATTCCTTTCCCACAAACAAACTTTCTGGCTGGTTCTTTGCGTCGAGGGATGATTTATTATGATTACCTGTACAATGGCTAGAGCAGCGCTAAAGCCCGCCCATCAGAGCCGGTGACATCACGAGGAACACTGCTAGGCGGAAGCCTCTACCTAGCAGTGTAAAAAATGTAAACAAACAGCCCTTGCCCTGCACGAAGGACTGAATGTTCATACAGTGTATATTAGAAATTTATAGTATAACATAAGTTATTTTGCTTTAACCATATTCCTATAGAGAGGTACTTTATGAGTTAGAATTGAAAAATTATCACATCTGTTAGAATGAATGTCACCTCTCCTGATGTGTTTGTATTCATAAATACTTGTAGGAGGGTTGAAAACGGCCTTGCCCCTTTTACAAAGAGGGCACATATTCTTTATTGTTACAGGAGTTGTGCAGACATATAAAAATAGATACCCATGAATATAACTACTTACTAATAAACACTTTTGTTCAGGCTCCATCCGTCCCGTCAGGCCCGTGGTCACCTGACAGTACACAGATGACAAATCAGTGATGTGGCATGAAGCCCATCATGTTGTTTGATCCTCCTATTGCCCTGCCCCCTTAGACGGAGTAAGCAGAGGATCTTACTTTCCATTTGTAGCCCCTTCCCTTGGATGGAACATGTCTGTACATTACACTTGTGTTGTTGTCAGGTATTGAGAATCGACAGAGGGTCTCAATAACGGTAAAAAAAAAATATTTCTGTTTAGTCCTCGTGCATTCTGCATAGAAAGAGAGCCATTCAGGATGCATCAGGATGTCTTCCGTTCCGGCAGCATTCCGTTTTGTGACTGGACACAAAACCGCTGCAAGCTGATCCACAATATAAGTCAATGGTGACGGATCAGATTTTTTTAGGAGCCTAAATCCATCACCCATTGACTTTGAATGTATTTAGTGACGGATCTGTTTTTTTTTTCAATTTCACACAACCGCATCCTAACAGAACGGATGCATCCTGATGTGCAAAATCTAAATGGGTCTGTTTAATTCCGGTATACAGATCCTCTGCCGGACCTCAATACCGGAATTAACAACGCAAGTGGGAACGTAGCCTTAGCCTCTAGGCTTGATGACCTTGTTTCCTTCCACCATCCTAGTGGGGGAGCAACTTATAGTATTTAGGGCCAAAAATATCCTCTGTGTGAGAATACATACTTCTAGTTCCCTTGAAGTGGTTGTGCAAGAATAGGTGGGATTTTCCAAAACTTGGCCGGACCTGTATAAACACCCCTTTCCCCCCATTCTTGCACAAACCTTTTAAGATAACAATTCTAGAGCATCTTTTCTTACAACTCTACATTTTCCCATTCCGATTTTACTCCTACTACAAATGTATTAATACGTTAACTAATGAGTGTTAGCCCTCATTGACATACATACATAAGAGCCATAATAATAGATATGACTTGTATATCACTACCATTATCAGCAAGTAAGATGCATGTCACGAGTTTCAAGCATTATATTGGTGACCTTTATTTTGTGACATTTTGCACTGGCATTTTTCCAGTTCTATATAGAAGCCTATAGAGAAAGCCATGCCTACAGCATGCTGGGTTTTGATATTTAGAGGCTTAATAGCAAAGCAGGTGAATACATATGCACTCACATCTTTAAAAAAAAACAAAAAAAAAACACTGCTTCTTTAGGGGTACGACTCCACGGCATATTCATGTGGTACTTGCATTGCGTCTGCTCTGCATTTGAGTACCGTTTGGCTGTAAGAGCCACAGAGAGCTCTAAATAAACTACTGAAGACCTGTTCAGTGGACCTGTATTGTTAATAGTAACAATATAGATACAATGCACAGAGGTCAAACCCCAAGCTTTTTTGGAGCAAAAAAGGCACTGACTAGACCTTACATGCTGGCTCCTAGAAAATTAAAAAACACATTGTAATTTTTTGCTTCCTTGGTGTTGTTTTTAATCACAGCATTGTCTGGGTGTAGCTTTTTTCAACCTTTTTTCTATTGACTTCATTACAGAAAAACACATAAAAAAAAAAAACATATGACAAAAATGCCACCCCATAGTGTTTCTTACAAACCTGAAAAACACCAAGGAAAAGACGTAGTGTGGCAGCAGTCTTTAACAGTATTATACCTTAAAAGCATAGCATGATTTTACCAGTTAAACATTGAAAGTGGTATAGCAAAAGAAACATAGAAACATAGAATGTGTCGGCAGATAAGAACCATTTGGCCCATCTAGTCTGCCCAATATACTGAATACTATGAATAGCCCCAGGCCCTATCTTATATGAAGGATGGCCTTATGCCTATCCCATGCATGCTTAAACTCCTTCACTGTATTTGCAGATACCACTTCTGCAGGAAGGCTATTCCATGCGTCCACTACTCTCTCAGTAAAGTAATACTTACTGATATTACTTTTAAACCTTTGCCCCTCTAATTTAAAACTATGTCTTCTTGTAGCAGTTTTTCTTCTTTTAAATATTCTCTCCTCTTTTACCGTGACGATTCCCTTTATGTATTTAAATGTTTCTATCATATCCCCTCTGTCTCTTCTTACTTCCAAGCTATACATGTTAAGGTCCTTTAACCTTTCCTGGTAAGTTTTGTCCTGCAATCCATGTACTAGTTTAGTAGCTCTTCTCTGAACTCTCTCCAAAGTTTCAATATCCTTCTGCAGATGTCTCCAGTACTGCACACAATACTCCAAATGAGGTCTCACTAGTGCTCTGTAGAGCGGCACGAGCACCTCCCTCTTTCTACTGTTAATGCCTCTCCCTATACACCCAAGCATTCTGCTGGCATTACCTGCTGCTCTATGACATTGTCTGCCCACCTTTAGGTCGTCTGATAGAATGACCCCTAAATCCCTTTCCTCAGATACTGAGGTTAGTACTGTATCACTGATTTTAGATTCTGCTCTTGGGTTTTTACGCCCCAGGTGCATTATCTTGCACTTATCCACAATAAATTTTAGTTGCCAGATTTTTGACCATTCCTCTAGTTTTCCCAAATCCTTTTCCATTTGGTGTATCCCTCCAGGAACAAAGAGCAGTGTACACATTCAGTGGATCATTTATTTAAACCCAATATCTGGAGGTGGATTCACCGAAGTTATGAAGAAGAGCCGGCCTTTACATAACTTCGTCACATCTTAAATGTAAGATAGCTTTTGAGCTGTCTTACATTTAAACCATTTTCTACACCTAAAACAGGCGTAAAAAATGATGAATGAGAGGCCGGCCCGTCCCCTTCCCCGCCCACACCATGCCCACTTTTTTAGACCTGGCGTGAGAGGGAAAAAGTCGCAGATTGCGGCGCAAACAACCTTTACGCCACAATCTGCACCAGAAATATGCCTAATATAGGCGTATTTCTGGAAAATAAATGACCCCCTAAGTGTAAAATGACAGGGCTTAATGTTTCACAAGGACAGAACTTCTTTTTTTATTTAAAGCTTTCTAGTACAGTTATTACTTATTCTCTTTTCCTTTACAACCCCAGTTGTAACGAGAAAGCAGGTTGTAGCCTAATTAAACACTAAAGTAAAATCTAATTTTATTTTGTAATGGCTATTTCACAGACCTGTGATTTATTTTTCTGAAAAAATATCCATTAAACACCTCAGCCCCCCTAGCTTAAACACCCTTAATGACCAGGCCACTTTTTACAATTCTGCACTACACTACTTTCACCGTTTATTGCTCGGTCATACAACTTACCACCCAAATAAATTTTACCTCCTTTTCTTCTCACTAATAGAGCTTTCATTTGGTGGTATTTCATTGCTGCTGACATTTTTACTTTTTTTGCTATTAATCAAAAATGACCGACATTTGTGCAAAAAAATGACATTTTTCACTTTCTGTTGTATTTTTTTTTTTAAACTACATTTCTATATAAATTTTTCACATAATTTATTGTTCTACATGTCTTTGATAAAAAAAAATCCAATAACTGTAAATTTATTGGTTTGGGTAAAAGTTATAGCGTTTACAAACTATGGTGCAAAAAAGTGAATTTCGGCATTTTGAAGCAGCTCTGACTTTCTGAGCACCTGTCATGTTTCTTCAGGTGCTAGAATGCCAGGATAGTATAAATACCCCCCAAGTGACACCATTTTAGAAAGAAGACACCCCAAAGTATTCGCGGAGGGGCATGGTGAGTTCATGTATGATTTCATTTTTTTTCATAAGTTAGCGGAAAATGACACTTTCTGAGGAAAAAATAAATAATAAAGTTTCCATTTCTGCTAACTTCTGGCAAAAAAAAAAAAAAATTCCCGCGGACTCACTATGCCCCTCAGCGAATACCTTGGGGTGTCTACTTTCCGAAATGGGGTCATTTGTGGAGTGTGTTTACTGTTCTGGCATTTTGGGCGGGGCTAAATTGTGAGCAGCCCTGTAAAACCTATAGGTACTCGTTGGAATTTGGGCCCCTTTGCGCACCCAGGCTGCAAAAAAGTGTCACTCATGTGGTATCGACGTACTCAGGAGAAGTAGGGCAATGTGTTTTGGGGTGTATTTTTACATATACCCATGTTGGGTGAGAGAAATATCTCTGTAAACTGACAACTTTGTATAAAAAAATTTAAAAAGTTGTCATTTACAGAGATATTTCTCACACCCAGCATGGGTATATGTAAAAATACACCCCAAAACACATTGCCCTACTTCTCCTGAGTACGGCGATACCACATGCGTGACACATTTTTGCAGCCTGGGTGCGCAAAGGGGCCCAAATTCCAATGAGTACCTTTAGGATTTCGCAGGGCATTTTTACGCTTTAGGACCCCTAAAATGCCAGGGCAGTATAAATACCCCACATGTGACCCTATTTTGGAAAGAAGACACCCCAAGGTATTCCGTGAGGGGCATGGCGAGTTCACAGAAAAAAAAATTTTTGGGCACAAGTTAGTGGAAATTGATATATATATATTTTTTTTTTTACAAAGTCTCATATTCCACTAACTTGTGACAAAAAATAAAATTTTACATGAACTCACCATACCCCTCACGGAATACCTTGGGGTGTCTTCTTTCTAAAATGGGGTCACATGTGAGATTTTTGTACTGCTCTGGCATTTGAGGGTCTCCACAATCATTGCACGTATGGCGAGCGTTAGGAGTTTCTGCAATTCTCCTTATATTGAGCATACGGGTAATGAAATTTTTTCTTCCGTTCAGCCTCTGCGCTGAAAAAAAAAAAATGAACGGCACAGATTTTTTCATTCGCATCAGTCAATGTGGATGAAAAAATCTCTGCCAAAATCAGTGACTGCGGTGCGGTGCGGTGGGCTGGGCGCTAGCTACCTAACAAGTAGCTAACTAACTGGCGGTGATAAGGGACCCTTATGCCCCATTCACACGTCCGCAATTCTGTTTGCGGGACGGAATTGCGGACCCATTTATTTCTATGGGGACAGACTTTGTCCCGCTCGGATCCGGAATTGCGGATCCACACTTACGGGTCTGCACTTCCGTTCCGCAAAAAATATAGAACATGTCCTATTCTTGTCCGCAATTGCGGACAAGAAAAGGCATTTTCTATGTAGTTCTGGCAATGTGCGGATCTGCAAAATGCGGAAAGCACATTGCCGGTGTCCGTGTTTTGCGGATCCACGGATCCGCAAAACACATATGGACGTCTGAATGGAGCCTTACAGGGGTGTGATCAATGACAGGGGTGTGATCAGGAAATCTAGATGGGGTGCTCAAAAGGTTAACAAGGGATTAATAAGTGACGGGGGGGGGGGGTAGTGTAGTGTGGTGCTTGGTGCAACTTTACATAGCTACCTGGTCCTCTGGTGGTCTGATATACCTGTTTGATGCTTTTTATTTTACTTCTACAGCCTGCCAGCGATTGATCATCGCTGGCAGGCTGTAGTATAACTGCAGAGCCGCGCGCCACTGTGAGCGCGCACGCGCGTTCACAGCAAAACTCACGTCTCGCAAGATGATGCACGGATGCGTCCAGCCAGAGCAACAGGACCGCCGGCCGAGTGCATCCGTGCGTTAGGCGGTCCTGAGGGGGTTAAAGAATACTTTTCAGTGATGCTAAACTTACTTACTCTTCAAAAATAAGTCACATAGAAGACAACACAAAAGAAAAATACAGTGATCACTCAAGATACAATATTTTCAACATACAATGGTCTTTTCTGATCCATCATAAGTTGAAACTAGACTCAACATACAATGCCTCAGATTCAGATCCAACCAATCATGGCTACTTCTCTGGTAAAATAACTGTATTAGTTGCTAGTTTGCAGCTGTTCATTACTGTTATATGTAAGGACTTGCTTTATCTGTCTTAGTTATCTGATTATTTTTCTTAAATCTTCATTTTCTCTTATCTTGGATAACATTTTGGGGCTTTGGAACCAATTACTCAAATTACAATGGTTTCAACATAGAATTGTCGTCCTGGAACCAATTAATATTGTAACTTCAGGGACCACTGTATAAGGAGTGACATTAATAGGTCAAAATGACAGTTTATCTGGTGAACATCAGAAACTTTTGGAAATGTTTACTGTGCTTGTAACTCTATCTTTGAACATTTGTTCCTTGTTAGCTCTATTTACTGTGTCTTTACAGCGTTGGAGCTCAGGTTTTCGGATACAAAGCTCCAAATTCTCAGATTCACTCAGCCCTATAATAAATGAGAACATTCTCATTGCAACCAACAACAATGGGAGTTATACACAGTCAGTTGACATTACGATAACCAGTTCCTACTTTCAACGTCAGCAGCGCGTAGCTCATGAAGAAAGTCACGTGTCGTAAGCTGGTGGGTATATAAGGTGTGCAATAGGCTGTTTGCACTGATCTTCCAGCAAGACAATGCAACATGTCAAATAGTTAGAAATTGGTTCGAAGAGCATGATCAAGACTTCCAAGTACTACAGTGCCCTCCTAATTCCCCAAACTTGAACCCAATTGATCATCTGTAAGACCACCTCAATTGTCATGTTCACTCTATGGATCCTCCCCCATTCACCTTCCAGCAGATGTGGGACGCACTGCAGTCAACATGGCTACAGGTACATGTGACAACCTACCAGGACCTGATTGAGTCACTCCCAGCCTGTCTAGCAATAGTTCATGCTGCGCACGGCGGTTACTCTGGATATTAGCTGGTGGTCATATTAACGTGACTCAACTAGTAACATAGTATATAAGACCGAAAAAAGACATTTGTCCATCCAGTTCGGCCTGTTTCCTACAAGTTGATCCAGAGGAAGGCAAAAAACTCTGTGAGGCAGAAGCCAATTTTCCTCACTTAAGGGGAAAAAAATTCCTTCCCGACTCCAATCAGGCAATCAGAATAACTCCCTGGATCAACGACCCCTCTCTAGTAGCTGTAGCCTGTAATATTATTACACTCCAGAAATAAATCCAGTCCCCTCTTGAATTCCTTTATTGTACTCACCATCACCACCTCCTCAGGCAGAGAGTTCCATAGTCTCACTGCTCTTACAGTGAAGAATCCTTTTCTATGTTTGTGTACAAACCTTCTTTCCTCCAGACGCAGAGGATGTCCCCTTGTCACAGTCACAGTCCTGGGGATAAATAGATGATGGGACCGATTTCTGTACTGACCCCTGATATATTTATACATAGTTATTAAATCTCCCCTCAGTCGTCTTTTTTCTAAAGTGAATAACCCTAATTTTGATAACCTTTCAGGGTACTGTAGATCCCTCATTCCAGTTATTACTTTAGTTGCCCTCCTCTGAACCCTCTCCAGCTCTGCTATGTCTGTCTTGTTCACAGGAGCCCAGAACTGTACACAGTACTTCATGTGTGGTCTAACCAGTGATTTGTAAAGTGGTAGGACTATGTTCTCATCACGGGCGTCTATGCCCCTTTTGATGCAACCCATTATCTTATTGGCCTTGGCAGTAGCTGCCTGACACTGGTTTTTGCAGCTTAATTTGCTGTTTATTAAAATTCCTAGATCCTTTTCCATGTCAGTGTTACCGAGTGTTTTACCATTTAATATGTACGGGTGACTTGCATTATTCCTTCCCATGTGCATAACTTTACCTCATCTGCCATTTTTCTGCCCAAGCCTCCAATCTATCCAGATCCCTCTGTAGCAGAAAACTGTCCTCTTCAGTGTTAATTACTTTACACAGTTTAGTGTCATCTGCAAAAATAGATATTTTACTGTGCAGGCCTTCTACAAGATCATTAATAAATATATTGAAGAGAATAGGGCCCAATACTGACCCCTGAGGTACCCCACTAGTTACAGTGACCCAATCTGAGTATCTACCGTTAATAACCACCCTCTGTTTTCTGTCACTCAGCCAGTTACTTACCCACATACAGACATTTTCTCCCAGTCCGAGCATCCTCATTTTATATACTAACCTTTTATGAGGTACGGTGTCAAATGCTTTGGAGAAGTCCAGATATACGACATCCATTAATTGCCGCTGTCAAGTCTAGAACTTACCTCCTCATAGAAGCTGATTAAATTTGTTTGGCATGACCGATCCCTCATGAAGCCATGCTGATATGGCGTTATTTGCTTATTTTCATTGAGATACTCCAAAATAGCATCTCTTAGAAACCCTTCAAACAGTTTACCAACAATAGATGTTAAACTTACCGGCCTATAATTTCCAGGCTCTGTTTTTGGACCCTTTTTGAATATTGGCACCACATTTGCTATGCGCCAATCCTGTGGAACATTCCTGTTATTACAGAGTCCGTAAATATCAGAAATAATGGTCTGGCTATGACATCACTTAATTCCCTTAGGATACGGGGTGTATGCCATCCGGTCCTGGCGATTTGTCTATTTTAATCTTTTAAGTCGCTGTTGTACTTCTTCCTGGGTCAGACAGGGCACTTTTAATGGGGGATTTACTTTTACATTCTGCATTTCATCTGACAGTTTATTTTCCTCAGTGAATATAGTGGAGAAAAAAATATTTAATAGTTTTGCTTTATCCTCGTCGCTCTCTGCAACACCCCCCTCATTGCTATGTAGAGGGCCGACTCCTTCAGATTTATATTTTTTACTATTTATATAATTGAAGAACATTTTAGGGTTAGTTTTACTCTCTTTGGCAATTAATCTCTATTTTTTTCCTTATAGTTTATCAGTGCTTCCTGACTCCCCTCCTGTTTTAGCGATTTATATGCTTTCTTTTTGTCATTTATTGCCTTCTTTACGGTTCCATTTATCCACATTGGTTTCTTATTGTTCCTTAGCCTTTTATTCAAATAAGGTATGTACCTCTCACAATTAGATGTTACAATGCTTTTAAAAATCTCCCATTTTATGGTTGTATTTTTATTTTTGAGGACTTTGTCCCAGTTAGTTAGGCCTATGGCCTCTCTTAGTTGGCTAAATTTTGCTTTTTTGAAGTTTGGTATTTTTGTTCCTCCCTTTAGAAACTCTCGTTTGAAGGATAATTAGAAGGTTATAACTTTATGGTCACTATTTCCCAGGTGTCCCCCAACCTGCACATCTGTTGTTCTATCAGGTCTATTGGTTAATACTAAGTCCAGTATGGCCGTCCCTCTAGTGGGGTCCTGAACCAGTTGGGAAAGGAAATTGTCTTTGGCTATTGCCAAGAACCTGTTTCCTTTATGGGATGTACAGCTTTCAGTTTCCCAGTCTATATCTGGGTAGTTGAAGTCCCCCATGATAACGACTTCATTATGATTTGCCGCCTCGTCTATCTCGTTTAGTAATAGATTTTCTGTGGACTCTGGTATATTAGGTGGTTTATAATACACTCCTATTAGTATTTTATTATTGTTTTTTTGCTCCAACTGTGTATATAAAGAAGTAATACTTTCAAGGAAACTGATTAAGAAATTCCTGCTGTCCTAACCACGAGCAGCATAAAATAATGTTAGATTACAATTACAAAGAACTATGGGAGTCATTTACTATCAGATATACACCTATATTAGGCATATTTTTGGCGCAGATTTTTTAAAAAGTGAGCGTGGCATGGCAGGGGACAGGCCGGCAGGTCCATCTCATTCATCATTATGTACACCTGTTTAGGCATAGAAATTGGTCTAAATTTAATCCAGCAAGGAAGCTGGCTAATATTTAGACCAGTGATTGATACGCCAAATTTATGTAGAGGCCATAGCTAAAGGGCTCATTAATACCAGCGTCTAAAATGCTGGTATTAATAAATGACTCCTTGAAACAGAAGACACAAGTGCTACCCAACATTTTTGGGGAAGAAGTGTACGACAACTTCAAAAGATGGAAGTCAAAGAGAAAAAGAGGGCATAAACATCGGAGGTGGTGAAAACATCAGAATCACCCATTCCAAGAAGTTGCAGGTGAGTGGAGACCAACCTACACATATAGAAATGTACAAGAACAGTTCACTATGAATTATCATTGTTAAATAAAGGTTTATCTTTTTGTCGGGGTGTAACTATGGACTGGTTTAAAGGGTTTCTGTCATCAAGTTTTGACATTATAAGCTGTCTGACATTAGCTATGTGCTAATGTCAGAGCAGCTTGATAATGTCTTTTTTATAAAAATCCGATTTATATTTTGGCTGAAAAACGTACTTTTATAATATGTAGATTAGCCTCTAGGAGCAGGGGGGGCGTTGCCCTGCTCCTAGAGGCTCCGTGCAGCAACCTGCTGGCACGCCCCTTCCTACTTTGAGTGTCAGTGCCGGGCAGCGATCCTCCGGCACTATCTCCTTCTGAAATCCCGCGCTGTCCTTGCTTCCGGGTGTACTCAGAGGTATTCAGTGCAGGCGCGGTGAGCTGAGGACAGCAGGCACCAGCGTCCTCTGCTCACCGCGCCTGCGCCGCCGCTCTGTATTCAGGGATTTCAGAAGGAGACAGTGGTGGAGGATCGCTGCCCGGCACTGTCACTCAAAGTAAGAAGGGGCGTGCCAGCAGGTTGCCGCACGGAGCCTCTAGGAGCAGGGCAACGCCCCCCCTGCTCCTAGAGGCTAATTTACATATTATAAAAGTACGTTTTTCAGCCAAAATATAAATCGGATTTTTATAAAAAAAGACATTATCAAGCTGCTCTGACATTAGCACATAGCTAATGTCAGACAGCTTATAATGTCAAAACTTGATGACAGAAACCCTTTAAATGTGAAATTGACTTTTTTTTAGGCACATTCATTTAAAGACATTTTTTGGATACTCAGGGTCAGGACAAACTTCTGATACCCTGGGAGACACAGATACTCTGAGACTGAAGGACATTGATTTTTAAGAGAAGTGATTTTCAACCTTTGGCTAATAAAAATGCAGAAAGGATGTATCTAGGGACATTGGATACAAAAATCTAATCTGACATTAGCAAAAAAAAGAGGCGTTAGATGTGCTTTGCAATAGGAGGGATCTGATGGTCAAACCAGCAAATAAAGATGGCCATTGTGGTTAAGGACACCCACAAATATGAGGAAGTGATTTTGA
Organism: Bufotes viridis; assembly: GCA_033119425.1. Taxonomy (NCBI): domain Eukaryota; kingdom Metazoa; phylum Chordata; class Amphibia; order Anura; family Bufonidae; genus Bufotes; species Bufotes viridis. The sequence goes on from CM065590.1 coordinate 186,070,198, forward strand.
GACAACTGGGAGAAAGGGATATATATGGGGAGGTTCAGGTAGACCCAAATTTGGCATAATAAGAAGAGTTAAATTACTAGCTGATGATTCATACACTGCCGACATTATTGAAACTGCATTACATAAGTACCTGATAGAGACATTTCCCATTAGACTAAAGATACATAAAAATCAGGATAATACTTTAGTGAGGACTAAGGGGGTCAGTTATTAAGACCAGCATTTTAGATGCCGGTCTTAATAACCTTATGCACTGGTGTTGGATCCGCCGAGGTTATAAAGAGGTGCCAGCCTGTATACTAGCATAGCATACGAAAAAGGACTGATGGTAGTGGGATGAATATTACGGGACTCAGACTTGACTTCAGAAGGCAAACAGTTTGTGTTATCATTATTAGAGCTGGTTTTGACATGCAATTATTTACTGTTTCACTGTACAATGTAGAGGTACAAGCAACTATCGAGTTCGGTAGAGGAAGCCTAATGATATGGGGTTGTTTCACAGCCAAAGGCGTTGGATACTTAACCAGGATCGTTGGTGGTCTTAATGCTGAGCTATATGTGAGACCTCAACCCAATCAAATACTGGTGGGTAGAGTTGAAGAAAAAAGCTGTACTGGGACCTGGGAACCAATTTTGCTCGAGATATGCATGAATTGGGTTTAGAGATGCCCAGAAGTATTCAGGCAGTGTTAAAAGGCAAAGATGATGTCACTGTGGTGTCATTGTTAGGTGTAGTGGACCGTGACACTTTTGCCGCGTATGCTTGCTGCCGGTGGCAACATGTTGTTTGTTAAGCATGCGTGTGCACTTCCCCTTTTACGGCTGTTTCCCTTCCCATTCTGGTGTGTTAGGGGTTAAGGTGTAGCCTGGGCTTTTTGGGGCTTCTGCTTCTTTTGGAGCTGGAGTTATGCTGCCATGCTGGACTTTTCCGTCTGTCCAGCTTGAGGGTCTCCTTGTTGGTCATAGTTTGTCTTCCCATAGTATCCTCCTTGTTCCCTACATTACCTGTGTGGTTGTTTGGTGTGGGTTTATGTCAGGGTGTGGTGTACGTCTTGTTTGTAGTTACATGTCTGGTCTGTTGGTGTTGCTTGTCCCAGAATGTTTGCAAGGCGTTACCTGGTGTGTTGTGCCTCCGGTGAGAGGGCTTCTGTGTTCCTCGGAGGGGGAACAGCGTTGACCACCTGCCTGCAGAAGTGGGCTCCATGGTTTCCCGGAGGGGTGAACCACAAGTTTAGGCAGTGACCGTCTTTCATTCCGTTGCAGCGGCTTGTTATCCAGGTGGGGTTCCTGTCTCTGGGTTCTTACCTGCCAACCCTTTTGGTTTCTCACTGTCTTTTCTGTTTATGTGTTACAATGGGGATTACTACAGTTGTGGTAATGTTCTAGGGGTCGGGTGGACCTGCTCTAGAACATGATTGTAGTGTTGTTGTTTTCCCTGTTGCTACTGGTTGCTAGGTCTGTGGGAGACTCTGGTTCATCTGTGGTTTGGGTGAACAGGTCATCTCCCATTCCTGACCTTTATTCCAGGGTGATGATATAGGGGGCCCTCAGTCAAGGGGTGACGGGGTGCTCATAAAAACAGAAACCCACGTCCTCCATCGACAAAGGGCGCCCTATTAAGGGAAGCCAAAGATTTCTAGTTTGGCATTTAAGCCACCTGGTTGTAGGGTGTCAAAATCGAAAATCCTCCTTGATTCTTGTCGGGACATCATGGATATATGATCTCCCCCCCTCCAATGCCTTCCCACTTTTTCAAATGCTGTGAATATTAGACCCGAAGGGTTCTGATTGTGGCACTGTTTAAAATGTTTAGATAGTTCGTGTTTCTCATACCCCTTCTTATCCTAAGTAACCACTTGGTTTGCCCTATGTACTGTTTTCCACAAGGGCATTATATCATATACAGTACATTGTCGGAGTTACAAGTTAATAGGTCCCTAATTTCCATTTTAAAAGTGTTCTGGACGGATTGCACCATAGTGGTCTTTCTCTGAAATGAGGTGTTTTTACAATTCAGGCATCTCCCACACCTATAAAATCCCTTTAGATTGTTCCATTGTTGCAATATCCCTTTCTTTTTCCTAATCTTTGTTGTCGGTGCTACCTAAAGTCCTAAATTTAGGGCTTTTTTATACATAAATTGAGGATCTTTAGCCAAAAGTAGGCCTATGGTCTTATTCTTCAAGACATGGTGCCAGTACTTTTTAACGATTTTTTCAACTTTCGTATCTTCTAAGTTAAAAGGTAGAATGATTTGTGGTGTTTCTTCCTTTTGATCACCCATCTTACTATTATTTTCACTATGTCCATTTTTGCCCTTGGTGAAAAAGGTGATTCTATCCAACTTTCTCACTTTGGATAGAGATTCCTCTATTATATGTGGAGGATACTCTTTATTAGGAAATTGTTCCTTCATATTCTGGGCCTCATGTTCAAATTGTTCTTCCTTTGTGCAGTTACGTTTTAGCCTTCTAAATTGTCCCAATGGAATGTTTAGCAGCCATCAAACTATAAAGTTGATTGACTGATTGTATTACTATGTTGCTGCTATGATGGTATATGCTATTGCAATATATACTGGAGAGTGAATCTGGATCGCACATCCTCAACACTATGCTTTTGATATTACGACTCACTCAGCATAATTACGTGGCATATCCGCCCAATTTGTAATACATTGTATGCTGTGCAAAAGAGGCATTAGTATACAGTTTGATCAAAGAGCATAGGCCCACTTACCGCGACAAGGAAGCCTCTACAAGTGGGAAACTACTCTAACCTATAAATGGCGCAGCCGTGCGCGGCGACCACTGGCGCCCCAGCACCACATCGGCAGCAGACGGCGGGACCCAGAGGCCACACAGCAACCCCACTGTGCAGCAAAGCCTCCTTGGCTCTGGGTCCCACCGCCCCACCAGCACAGCACTGAGGCAGCAATGGCAGACACGCAGTACTGCACCATGTGAACGAGTGCAAAGAGCTCACCCAGTCACGACCCTCAGGAAATGCATCTGAGAGATAGTAGGAGTTTATAGTGTTGAGGATGTGCGATCCAGCCACCTATTTCCATTTTTGCTGGTTGGTGAGCCGCCTTTGATAATTTTTTTTGTGTGTATGAGATAGCCAAGATGATTGTTAATAAAATTATGGTAGTCTAACGTTCGAAGGTATAGTGCATGGTGAGATACGGACAGGGGCGTATTGGGCGGATTTGGCATACACCTTACAGGGAAATTTCCCAGTGGGCTGATGCCCTCCTCCCGGCCGGCCAGTGGAAGTATTTGGGGATGTATTTTGTACTTCTGGAAGTATTTGGTGATGGACTGTGGTATTTTGCTCTGTTGGGGAGGTATAATGTGCCACAATTTGGTATTGCTGGCCCTGCCCTCTATCAATTTGGACCTGACTACAAAACAGAGCCACTTTTAGTATTTTTTCCAGGGCTACTTTAAGTTCCCAGTCCACCCCTGGATATGGAGCCTGAAAGTCAAAAATTCAAAACATTGTTACCAAAACAGTGTATGTAAGAAGACATTACCAGAACAGATTCATGTCCACTGGAAGAAAACAATCAAGGTCTCTAGTGAATGACAGGAAGCAAGATCTTAAAAGCTATGAAATTTATAGTGAAAGTATATTACAACATGGTATAACTTTTCATTACCCAATGAATAAGCTTTTTTGCTGAAAAATATGTAAAATTGATGTTGTATAAGCGGTAGTGTAGTATGACATCTTATATAAGAACCTCTATAAAAGTTTATTTGGAAGTCAGCTTGGATGTGCTTTCATCACAGAATATCAATTTGCTGGTTGGATTTTAGCTGCAAGCAAGAGAGATAAAATATAATATGGCCAATTTTTCTCAGCTATAAATCAAATTAACTTTTTTTCTCCTGGCCTGTTACTTGTGATTATTCTGCACAGCCTGTCTTATTGTGATGATAGAAGTGCAGTGTGTTGAACTCCAATACCATCTGTTGCTCTCTTGCTGTTGGCTGGAAAACATCATAACAAGGCTCCTTTACACTCCACATTTAAAAATTTATATTTTTTGCAAAAAAGTGTATACTCGACTTTTCACAACAGTTGTCCTCAACTGTATGGCAAATAGTTGCAGATATCTGCAATTAACATAAGCCAATGTAAGCAAAGCAGATGAGGCCTCACTGTACTTCTACAGTGCCTTGAAAAAGTATTCATACCCCTTGAACTTTTCAAATTTTTTTCACATTACATTAACAAACTTAAGTGTATTTTATTGGAATATTATGTGATAGACCCACACAAGTAGCCAGTATGTGTGAAGTGAAAAGAAAATGATACATGATTTTCAAAATTTTTTATATATAGAAATCTGGAAAGTGTGGCATGCATTTGTATTCAGCCTCCCTGAGTCAATACTTTGTAGGACCACCTTTCCCTGAAATTACAGCTGCAAGTCTTTGGAGTATGTCTCTACCAGACTTTTCTTCTAGTTCAAGATTAGTCACATAAGATCAATCCCAATAAAATATACTTAAGTTTGTTGGTGTAATGTGAAAAATTGTGGAAAAGTTCAAGGGTTATGAATACTTTTTCAAGGAACTGTATAGTTTCATATTACTTAGTGTGCTGCCATATCATGCCTCTGTACAGCATTGAATTCTCTCATGGAAGCATTGTTTCATAGAATATCCGATGGAGAATGTTTGATTGTGATGTACAGATTCATGATATAGCCATATGTAAAAGGACCAACACCAAAAATTACCCACAGAGTATAGCATGAAATGCAGGGGCGTAACTATAGGGGAAGCAGGGGAAGCGGCTGCTTTGGGGCCCTGACCCAGAAGGGGCCCATCCAAGAGGATGAGAAGTACTAAAAGATTTTGTCAGGGCCCCCCAACAGTATTACACAATGAAATTATATACAGTGGCAGTATAGACAGTGTACAAAACGGATGGAACAGCTGCCGGGCCTGGTCTGAGAGAGCGATCTTTACTAGCCACAGGAAAGGGGGCGGCATGAAAGGAAGGGGTTGTGAAAAAATTACTGGGGGAGGGGGCCCCATTAAAAAATTTGCTGTGGGGCCCAGTCATTTCTAGTTACGCCACTGATGAAATGTATATGCTCTAAAGATGATGAAGATAGTGTATAACAATAGATGGATGGTTACTCTAACATATTATTTTAATCTTTATTTTATCAAGTTAATATATGTAAGGCTCTTTTCGGTCTGCAGCTTTTGTGCCTGTTAACAGTATGTGTTGGGTAATTTCCCAGCAAATCTGTTAAATGGATTTATAGGGAACCATTACACGACAGACCTGTGTCCTTTTGACCTCTATTTGGCAGCTTCTAGAGCAGGCATCCTCAAACTGCGGCCCTCCAGATTTTGTAAAACTACAATTCCCATTATGCCCTGCTGTAGCCTGATAGCTGTAGGTTGTCTGGGCATGCTGGGAGTTGTAGTTTTACAACATCTGGAGGGCCGCAGTTTGTGGGTGCCTGTTCTAGAGGAATGTTCTAGCCACATGGAATAGCGCAGCAGATTCTGCTTTTCCATGTAGATGAATCTGGTCAAAAAATGTACAGTGCATACAGTGCGCCCGTGGCCAACTGCATAAAGGGTTAATCTAATGTTATTATGCACTGTACACCTCTAAGGCTGTGTGTGGAGTAGGGAGTTAACTGGCCAGCTAGCCCCTAGTAACAACTGCTAGCTGTACTTTAGTTTAAAAGTGCAGTGTACTGTTTGCACGGACAGTCCTTATCATTGTGTGCACCAACACCTGAATTGCTACAGTACCACATTGCCTTGTACAGGACTGGGACCCTACCTTGTACACACCTACATCAAGGGTACCTGAACAACCACCAGCCAGGAGAACCCCAATACCAGGGTGTTCCCCGAGGGAACAAAGCTGCACCATCCTGTCTCTGCATGGCCCAAGGAGTGTCAGAGTGAGGACAGCCACCAAGAATACTACTACTCCTACCATTGCTGTGACTGTCAACCTCCCCTCCCCTTCCTAAGCCTACTGCATTTGCATTTTTATATCACCATGGGCACCTATGGGGGGTGGATGCTACTTAGTAGCATCTGTTTTATGGCTTTCATGGTACATACAGTGAACAGACACAACATATGCAGTCTAAAAAGAGTCTAAAAATACTCATCCACTCCAATAACTGAATAAGACTGAACTAATAGGTCAAAAGAGGCAGGAGGCAAGCAGAGTTTCCTGGATCCTGATATAGGCATCCCACTGGCTCCTGTGATGGTCTTTAGTGGTGTGCCCCCAAGTCTTCCATTGGGCAACCTCTGGCACATTCATTTGGTGGATGGAACCTGTCCCCCGTATGCGCCTGTGTTAAAAAATAACATATACTGGTAAATGTTTTTACTGGATGCTTCTGTAGGATATAGAGCAGTCTCATATGTTTCTATGCAACGAAATAACCAGAAACCCTAGCAGGCACTGCCAAACGGAGGTACTGGAGTAGTTGGCCTCCATTGGTGTAATGAGGTTCTATCGGTCCACTGTGAATTTTCGGGAGCATACAGTAAACATACGATGCATACGCATTGCAAAAAGACTCTTGCATGGGTAAAGAAATACTTGTGCTGAAAATTACTACTTTTTTAGGTCAAAAGTAAGCATGAATCTGAAGATTCAGGGTTTTGCAAAGTAATGGTTGTGCAGTAATGGTTACATAATGGTTACATTGAAAAAAAGACACGGGTTGATCAATTTTAACCTTTCACAGATCAATTATACAACATTCACTGTTACATTAACTATATTCATCAATGCTGTTTGCTATTAGATAAGCCTGGTGGCATAGTATCTGCCATTACTACTTCTTGGGGAGGGCATTCAACATTTTGACTACTCTGAAGCCTATATAACATTTAGTGATACTACAGGCGATTGTCAGAAAGGAAGCATTGCTTCCTGGCAATCACCTGCTCGCTAGAGGAGGAGACTACTGCTATTAGATGCAGCGATCTCCGCCACAGCCATTGCTCGTCCCCATCCTGTCTAGTTGTTTGCTGGAAGCAGATCATGATTAGACAGCACAATCTACAGCAAATCATGATCTCTAAGCATGCTAAAAAATTACGATTGCCCGATGAATAAGGATTTGCTCGGTTATCAGGTAATCAGCGTCAGTATTAGACTGCCAGATGATCGTTAACAAGTGTTACTATGAACGCTCGTTGGCGATCATCTGGCAGACAATCTGCAAGTGTAATATAGCTCTAACTGTAAAGAATCATTTCCTGTATTGATTTCTAAATCCTGACGACACATATATTTATACACGTAAATGAGATTAAGGCTTTCATTATAAGAGATACCTTCCATCGCATTTAATATTCTGGTCACCCACTTATGAACCTTCTATAGCTTTCCTGTATCCTGTATAGCATATGGAGCCCAAAACTGAATCCCATATTCAAGATGTGGTCTTAAAAAAGATTTATAAAGGGGTAGTATTACTTTAGGATCATGGGTTTTTATCTCTTTTTATACACCGTAAAATCCTATTTGCTTTTGCAGCTGCTGCCTGACATTGAGTACTGCTGCTTAACGTGTAACCAGAAAACTCAAGTCCTTTTCTTGTTCTGTTGTCCCCAGTTTTTTGTTTCATTTAATGTGTCTGCAGCCATTCTATTACAGTGGCCTAGGTGATTTACATGACATTTATCAATCATTCATCTGCCATTCTGATCTATGCTTATATAGATAACATTTGACAATCAAGCTGTAGCTATACAGTTTTGTGTCATTGGCAAAAACCGACACATTACTCTTAATCCCATCCACTAGTTCATTAGTAAAGAGATTAAAGAGAATTGGGCCTAACACAGCCTTGTGGTACCCTGCTGCTGACTTTATCCCATTTTGAGTATGTACCATTTACAATAACTCTTTGGTGGTCATTTACTAATCTAAAATATACCTACATTAGGCGTATTTCAGGCGCAGAATGCGGTGCAACAGTTAGGCCCCTTTCACACGGGCGAGTTTTCCGCACGGGTGCAATGCGTGAGGACGACGCATTGCACCCGCACTGAATCCTGACCCATTCACTTCTATGGTGCTGTGCACATGAGTGGTGATTTTCACGCATCACTTTTGCGTTGCGTGAAAATCGCAGCATGTTCTATATTCTGCGATTTTCACGCAACGCAGGCCCCATAGAAGTGAATGGGGATGCGGGAAAATCGCAAGCATCCGCAATCATGTGCGGATGCGTTGCGATTTTCCCGCATGGTTGCTAGGATACGATCGGGATGGGGACCCGATCGTTATTATTTTCCTTTATAACATAGTTATAAGGGAAAATAATCGCATTCTAATTACAGAATGCAATGTTCCCCGGGCTATAGAGGGTTAAAAATAATAAAGAGTTAACTTACCTTCACCCATTGTACGCGCAGAGCCCCAGAACGTCTTCTCTCTTGATGGTTGGGATGCTTGAGGACCTGTGGTGACGTCACAGGCAGGGCCGGCGCGTCCTATAAGCGGACTAGGCCGCCGCGTAGAGCGCCCCTTGGCAAGGGGCGCTGCTAGGAGCGCCGGCCCTGCCTCATGCTGCAGCCGCCCGAGCGCTCTGTATAGAGCCTCAGGCGGCTGCAGCACTGCCCGGGCTGGTGCGCCCATGAGGGCGCACCGCCCGGGCACAGCAAGAGGAAGGAGCTGACAGGAGGGAAGCGCTCAGCGCTCCCTCCTGTCAGTCCATTAGCGCGGCCGAGCTCTTTATGGCCGCGGGTACAGGAGCATGTGTCTCCTGTACCCGGCCGGACTGACATGAAGTGCGCACACAGTGTGCACTTCCTGTCAGTCCGTCAGGGCACAGGAATCTAAAGCTCCTGTACCCGTGGACCATAAAGCGCTCGGCCACGCTACATTACAGGTGGGGAGAGAGGGGGAGAAGAATGACAAGAGGGGGAGAAGAATGACAAGAGGGGGAGAAGCATGACAAGAGGGGGAGAAGCATGACAAGAGGGGGAGAAGCATGACAAGAGGGGGAGAAGAATGACAAGAGGGGGAGAAGAATGACAAGAGGGGGGAGAAGAATGACAAGAGGGGAGGAAGCATGACAAGAGGGGGGAAGCATGACAAGAGGGGGGGAAGCATGACAAGAGGGGGGGAAGCATGACAAGAGGGGGGGAGAAGAATGACAAGAGGGGAGGAAGCATGACAAGAGGGGAGGAAGCATGACAAGAGGGGGGGAGAAGAATGACAAGAGGGGAGGAAGCATGACAAGAGGGGAGGAAGCATGACAAGAGGGGAGGAAGCATGACAAGAGGGGGGGAGAAGAATGACAAGAGGGGAGGAAGAATGACAGGGGGGGGGGGGGAATGACAAAGGAGGAGGGGTGAAGATTGACGGGGGGGGGAGAATGATAAGGGGGGGGGGGCGGCAAACTTTTCTTTTGCCTAGGGCGGCAAAAATCCTTGCACCGGCCCTGGTCACAGGGTCACATGGTCCAATCATAGAAGCATTTGAGTGGACCATGTGACCCATGTGATCTGTTGGATGAAGGACCTGCCGTGATGTCACAGGATCACATGGGTCACATGGTCCACTCAAATGCTTCTATGATTGGATCATGTGATCCTGTGACGTCACCACAGGTCCTCAAGCATCCCAACCATCAAGAGAGAAGACGTTCTGGGGCTCTATAGCCCGGGGAACATTGCATTCTGTAATTAGAATGCGATTATTTTCCCTTATAACTATGTTATAAAGGAAAATAATTATATATACAGAATACTCATCCCGAAACCGGACTTCAGTGATGAAGTCTGACTTCGGGTCTGGGTACCAAGCATGCGGATGTTTTCACGCGCGTGCTAAACGCACTACAAACGTTAGCACACGCGCAGAAAAATCGCGGCGATTCCTGCAACGCACCCGCCTCTTATCCAAGTCAAACATGACGCCCGTGTGCAAGAGGCCTTAGTTATTGTGGGCTTGGCGTGGGCAGGAAAAGGGGACGGGCTGGTAGGCCCATCTCATTCACCATTTTGTATGTCTGTTTCAGGTGTACAAAATTGTTTAAAGGTAAGATAGGAAGCTGTCTTACATTTAGACTGGTGCTGGATGTGCCGAAGTTATGGAGAGGCCTGCGCTTCTTCATAACCTTGGTGGATTCTTCACCAGCGCAGTGGCTTTATTAAGACTGGCGTCTAAAATGCCGCTCTTAATAAATGTGCCTCTGTCCCGTAACCAATTATTTACCCACGTGCATATATTGTCCCCTAGTCCCTGCATTTGTAGCTTCAGCACAAAGCTCTTTTATCGTATAATTGTAAAGTACTTGTAAACTTGGAATAGTTATCAGTGGTGTATAAAAAGATCACAACTGTGCCTAATTCATTGCATTGTTTCTATTTATAGTGGTTGAATTAAAGAGGGCTAACCTATGATTACTACAATGAAATCGTCATATAGTACATGACAGTCTCTTTCTAACAAAGCTAGAACCAGCCCCGTACCTCACATGGGTCCAGAGATCTCCCCATTCATTGTTCCAACTGCTCTGCTAGATTTATTTTATGCTGGCAGTCAGGGGGCGTATACTTTCTCAAGAGGCATGTCCTTTCTGCTGCAGTTCCCTCCCTGTAAGGCTGGGAACACACCTAGGCATTTCTGAATCGCGCCTATGACGCGCGTTTTACGTGCGTTTTTGGATGCGCGTTTTTGTAACTAAGAAACGCGCGTTAAAACGCCCCAAAGAAGCTCATGTACTTGTTTGGGCGTGGGGCGTTTTACAGCGCGTTCAAACGCGCTGTAAAACTCCTAAATGTGAACCATGCCCATAGGGAAGCATGGCTTTTCACATGTTGTGCGTTTTACGGCGCGTTTGAACGCGCTGTAAAATGCTTAGGTGTGTACCTAGGGTAACTGTCACAGTTTCTAGATCCGGCTGATGACAGTTGAAGGATGGAACTGAGCAAATGTGTCCACCTTAGGAAAAGAACAAACAGGATTTACATAAGGTAATTTTTCACCTTAATTTTTGTAACATCCATTTTAAGGGGTTATCCATTAAACAATTTGAAAAATTGGAAGTCATACATAATCTTGGGCACGACAACCTCTTTCAAACAAAGTTAGAACCAGCCCTGGACCTCACATGGATCCAGAAATCTCCATATTTATTTTTCCAGTTGTTCTGCTAGATTATTTTCAAGCTGTCAGCTAAGCGCTCGTCCATTAACTTCTTCCCGACCGCCGAACGCAGGATTGCGTCCTGGCGGCGGTCGGTTTGTTCCTCCTGGACGCGCGGGCGCGTCATCTCGCGAGACGCGCGATTTCGCGTTCACAGGATCGCGTCGGGGAGAACTTTAACTACAGCCTGCCAGCGCTGATCATGCGCTGGCAGGCTGTAGAAGTTAAAAAAGAATCGCATATCAGACGCTGTTTTGTTAACAGCGTCTGATATGCTTGCTGTTCGTTCCTTTGGTGGTCCCTTTTGCTTGGGACCACCAAAGGAAACTTTTGTAAGTGCACCAATCACCACACAGACCCCCCCATCCATCCCCCCCCCTGTCACTGATTAACCCCTGATTAACCCCCGATTAAGCCCTGATCACCCAATGTCACCCCCTGATCACCCCTGTCACCCCCTGTCACTAATCACCCCCCTGTAAGGCTCATTCAGACGTCCGTATGTGTTTTGCGGATCCATGGATCCGCGGATCCACAAAACACGGACACCGGCAATGTGCTTTCCGCATTTTGCGGATCCGCACATTGCCAGAACTATATAGAAAATGCCTTTTAGGACATGCTCTATCTTTTGCGGAGCTGCAGCCGGATGTTTGGGGGCCGAAACCCGGAAGTTTGCGGCCGCAGCTCCGTAAATGCTGATGCGGCGAGCACATAGTGTGCTCTCCGCATCACCGCCGGCCCCATTCACACTGAATGGGTCCGCATCTATTCCGCAGAATTGCGGAATAGATGCGGACATTTTTGCGGACGTGTGAATGGGGCCTTACTACTTTTTTTTTTGCACATTTTTTGGCAGAGATTTTTTCATCCACATTGATCGATGCGAATGAGGAAATCTGTGCCGTTCATTTTTTTTTTTTTTAGCCCAGAGGCTGAACGGAAAAAAAAAATCTCATTACCCGTATGCTCAATATAAGGAGAATAGCAGAAACTCCTAATGCTGGCCATACGTGTAATGATTGCGGAGACCCTCAAATGCCAGGGCAGTACAAACACCCCACATCTGACCCCATTTTAGAAAGAAGACACCCCAAGGTATTCCGTGAGGGGTATGGTGAGTTCATGTAAAATTTTATTTTTTGTCACAAGTTAGTGGAAATTTGAGACTTTGTAAAAATATATATATATATCAATTTCCGCTAACTTGTGCCAAAAATTTTTTTTTTCTGTAAACTTGCCATGCCCCTCACGGAATACCTTGGGGTGTCTTCTTTCCACAATGGGGTCACTTTAGGGGTCCTAAAGCGTGAGAATCCATATGCGTAAAAATGCCCTGTGAAATCCTAAAGGTACTCATTGGAATTTGGGCCCCTTTGTGCATTTTGGCTGCAAAAAAGTGGCACACATGTGGTATCGCCGTACTCAGGAGAAGTAGGGCAATGAGTTTTGGGGAGTATTTTTATATATACCCATACTTGTGTGAGAAATATCGCTGTAAACGACAACTTTTTAATTTTTTTTATACAAAGTTGTCAGTTTACAGAGATATTTCTCTCACCCAACATGGGTATATGTAAAAATACACCCCAAAACACATTTCCCTACTTCTACTGAGTACCGCGATACCACATGTGTGACACTTTTTTGCAGCCTAGGTGCGCAAAGGGGCCCAAATTCCAACAAGTACCTTTAGGTTTTACAGGGTTGCTCACAATTTAGCCCCGCCCAAAATGCCAGAACAGTACAAACACCCCACAAATGACCCCATTTTGGAAAGAAGACACCCCAAGTTATTCACTGAGGGGTATAGTGAGTCCATGAAAAATTTAACTTTTTGTCAAAAGTTAGCAGAAAGGGAGACTTTGTGAGAAAAAACAGTAAAAAATTAATTTCCGCTAACTTGTGCCAAAAAAAAAATCTTCTATGAACTCGTCATGCCCCTCACGGAATACCTTGGGGTGTCTTCTTTCCAAAATGGGGTCACATGTGGGGTATTTATACTGCCCTGGCATTTTAGGGGCCCTAAAGCGTGAGAAGAAAAATGCGTAAAATGCCCTCCTAAAAGGTACTCATTGGTTTTAGGGCCCTTTGACATCTTGGCTGCAAAAGTGTCACACATGTGGTATCGCCGTACTCAGGAGAAGTAGGGCAATGTGTTTTGGGGTGTATTTTACATATACCCATACTGGGTGAGAGAAATATCTCTGTAAATTGACAACTTTGAATAAAAAAATGTAAAAAGTTATCGTTTACAGCGATATTTCTCACACGCAGCATGGGTATATGTAAAAATACACCCCAAAGCACATTGCCCTACTTCTACTGAGTACGACGATACCACATGAGTGACACTTTTTTGCAGCCTGGGTGCGCAAAGGGGCCCAAATTCCAACGAGTACCTTTAGGTTGCTCACAATTTAGCCCCGCCCAAAATGACAGAACAGTAAACACACCCCACAAATGACCCCATTTCGGAAAGTAGACACCCCAAGTTATTCACTGAGGGGCATAGTGAGTCTGTGGGAGATTTTTTTTTTTTTTTGCCAGAAGTTAGCAGAAATGGAAACTTTATTATTTTTATTTTTTTCCTCAGAAAGTGTCATTTTCCGCTAACTTGTGAAAAAAAATGAAATGATACATGAACTCACCATGCCCCTCCGCGAATACTTTGGGGTGTCTTCTTTCTAAAATGGTGTCATTTGGGGGGTAATTATACTATCCTGGCATTCTAGCACCTGAAGAAACATGACAGGTGCTCAGAAAGTCAGAGCTGCTTCAAAATGCCGAAATTCACTTTTTTGCACCATAGTTTGTAAACGCTATAACTTTTACCCGAACCAATAAATATACACTTATTAGATTTTTTTTTTATCAAAGACATGTAGAACAATACATTTTGTGAAAAATTCATATAGAAATGTAGTTAAAAAAAAATTTACAACAGAAAGTGAAAAATGTCATTTTTTTGCAAAAATTTCGGTCATTTTTGATTAATAGCAAAAAAAGTAAAAATGTCAGCAACAATGAAATACCACCAAATGAAAGCTCTATTAGTGAGAAGAAAAGGAGGTAAAATTCATTTGGGTGGTAAGTTGTATGACGGAGCAATAAACGGTGAAAGTAGTGTAGTGCAGAATTGTAAAAAATGGCCTGGTCATTAAGGGTGTTTAAGCTAGGGGTGCTGAGGTGGTTAAGGAGCAGGAGAACGGAAAG